>CM031240.1:128254476-128906976 GCA_018340775.1 Taxus wallichiana var. yunnanensis
GTGTTAAGATAGGAGCTTTGAAACAAAGAATGTAATTTCACCAAATCATGAGGGAGAAGGGACTAGATGTTTTTCATATGGTTTAGTGAGTTGGCACTCCTTTGTAGTGTCCCTATTTTAAGCCATTTCTCTATTTTGAATTTGGTTGTGTTTCCAAGTAGCAAAGGTAAGATATTTTCACATATCATATGACTATAGGATCGCAACATACAAGGCACATGAAATGTTTTTCAAAATTTCTCAAGAAAAAAATATTCCCAATTGGATTTGTAGTGTTGTAAGGATATGAAAAAAGCATTTCTTCGTTAAGAGTTCTAAAGAAAACACATTCACAAAAATATGAGTTCTTAATTATGAAAATGTCAGGTAAAAGAGTATGGAGAATTCAAACATTTTAATGGTTCCTTGAGGTTGGGATGTCTTCAAAAATTTATGCAAGCCCTTGGAAGCATATATATTCATGTACAATGCTGCAAGATTTTTAGAATACATGATTTTGGATTCTGCACACACAATACCATCCATCTCTAGTAACAAAAAGATAAATACGGATAGGGGTTATGAAGAAGTAGTAGATATTCCTAAGATGTTAGATGTGCGGTGACACTTTGCATTCATTATGATTTTTATTAAAGAATTTCATTTGTATTGAGTAAATATTATTCAAACATCGCCGACATTACTTCCGAGCCATCGATTATGTTCCCATGCTAGTATGTTGCCATTATGTGTGAAGATTGAACTCCAAATTAGTAATGGAATTTTATTTTTCAATTTTCTTGATGGTTGGAAGGTGTGCAAATGTAGAACATGAATAAGGAAAATTAATTGTTTGATAAAATTCCATAAAACAATAAACAAAATAGCCATGGGGATTGCATCATCTATAAGCCATGTGTGAAAAATATGAAGGTATGTGAATAATTTCAAAAAATGTCCCAAAGGGGGTGTGGTCACATGGAATGTAATGGTTGTATGAAACATTTCAAAAGGAATGGAGAGAGGAACTGAAAAACATGCAATGTACATGAAATGAAAATTGAATACCCTTGAGGCATACGTGTTTCTTGTGCCCATTCAATTGGCTTAAAGGTTTTCCTACTACTTTGGCTTCCTTTTAAGAATGGCTATCTCTCCCTTACATGATTTTCATATTATATTTTTCCTTTTACTATGATATTGGACTTTAAAAAATGGATATATTATTGTATGATTTATATTAATCATAACATGAAATCAAGAGATTTTGCTCTATCTCACAAGAATGAAGAAATGTGTTTTACCGAAAACCAGGTTCTTATTTTACCTCCTTGGATGTTTGATTAGCTTGGATACTTTAACTAGATAACATAAACCAAATGAAGGATAAGATGAATGTTTTTTATTAGTTTAAGACTGTTTGGCTATTTTCCTTGCAAAAAACATGATTTTTGGGGACTCGCATAATGCCTCTCTAAATTCTGAACTTGGGAAGTTAAGTTTTAGTTGGGTTCCCTATCATGTAGGGCATCATATAAAACATTAGAAATCCCTCTAATGATCATTCTTGCAATATTATCCACCCTTATAGGATCCCCTTTAACCCATTTTGAAGCTTTGGGAAGTCATTGAAACTCAATAGTTGGGTTTGGTTTCGACTTACAATTTAGACCCTGAGAAAAGAAATGGATATCGACCTCAATATACCTCTAGTATATATACTTGAAAATTTCTTGAAACCAATATTTCTAATAACAACCTATTGTCATTTAGTTGTTGTGGAAAAATCACAAAGACCCCCCCAATGGCACGATATCCGAGTGCGGCATTCGATGTGATTACACAACATTGGACCATCTTTCAAGCTATGGGAGTTGCAGACTTGAGATGGTCCTTCGAGAAAAGGTTGGTTCTGCTTCCTAAAATACGCGCCACAAGCTAGTCCAGTGTAGGAAAACCTAATCTAACCTAATCTAACCATCCCAAGAGAGAGAGAGAGAGAGAGAGAGAGAGAGAGAGAGAGAGAGAGAGAAAGAGAGAGAGAGATAGATGGTGAAAGAGAGCCTACACTAAGTAGTGATACACTAGAAAAGGAAGTGGCTGATCAAAAATCCAATTGCCTGAAGTGGAGAGAGGTGAGAAAAGGAGAGGGTGGACAAGATGCACCACAGACTAGAGATGAATGTCACACAGAAAGCCATTTGAAACCCATTAAACAAAGCTTCTAGAACTGTAATAAACATTAGAGTATGCACAATATACCCTACAACGATGAGAGGAAAGAAGAGACAACAAAATAAGTAAAGGATGGAAAAAATGCACCATGAAACTGATTTTATTGCTCCATAAGTCACATAGTACATCATTAGTGGGCAAGAGGAAATAAAATCCCTTTATAGAGCCATGAGAGGAGGCTTAGACTCCACATTTTACCTTAAGGAAGAAAGAGAGAGGGGATTAGGAGGGAAACAATGACCAACCTTTTATAAAAATGCCCCTCCTTTACAATATATAGGAAGAATAAGAGAGAAAGGAGGGAAGAATTCAAACTATGCTCTAACCACCCCTAGAAGCACATTGAATCCACCTACCACAAAGAAGAGTCACACTGCAACACCCATGCCCCCATTGGTGTCCCTTACTGGTTAAGAAAGAGGCCCATTATTAATCATGGTGGTAGGTGAGAGACTTGACAACCTCAAAAATGGTGGGCCAAAACATTAATGGAGGCAGGTGAGAAGCTAGTGCCAAGAGCTTTTCAAAATGTCCTCTCTGCCCAAATGTGAGTTCCCAATTGAAAGATATGGCTAACTAAAGATCAGAGTCATGGGCTCACAATAATTAAAAGATTCCATTCGTGCAAGACCCAAGACCCAAGGGTAAAAACACAATAAAATGTCCCACTTTTTGGTATGTTTTGTACCTTTATAAACATGAATTTTCAATTTCATTGATTTTCTCAATGTGTAATAGCAACAAAACCATAAACAGTCATGAAATTCCACAAACTAACGAAATGTTGTGTTTAGAGTGTAGAATACATCTAATTGTTTATTTAAAAAATGGAAAAATATATGGTATTTTTCTTAATTTTAATCATACATTGTTTCTTATGTTATAAAAGAGGAATGACTTTCTTGGCGTGGTTTTTTTAAATGAGTAGTTTTTTTCACCATGAAACTTTAGATATATGTTTAAGATTTGAATTTTGAGGTCTTGTAAAATTTTCATAAATTTTTGACATATATTTCTTTTTAATTAATTATTTAGTAAAAAAAAATTCAAATAAATGGCGTACAAATGTCTATGCCAATAACTTTTAAGATTTATATCAAAATTGAAATGTTTTTTCACAGGTAAGAAGAAGACTTCAACAAATAGTAAGTTTAATTTTTTTCAATTTTTTCGATATATTTTGCTATTTTTCAAATTGGGCTGATTGTGTACGATTGATTGTCCTAAAATACCATATGTTAGCAAAATATAAAAAATAAATAGTAAAATAGATTTTTTTTTTTTAAAAAAACTATATTTTAGAAAGCTAATAAATTTTTGTATTTTGTGTTTAAATATTGTAATTTTATTAATTCATTAACCCAAATAACATGGCACCTAAGTGGAAAATTTTGGAATAAAATTACCCTCAAATGGATTCAACGCCAAAATGTGCCACATAGGTGCCACATAACGTGGTTCGCGCAAAGGGGGTTTGTGTGAAGGGAGTTCACTCGAAGGGGGTTTACGTGAACCTCCCTTCACTCGAACACCCCTAAACCCTAAATTTTTTGACCATGACTATATATATATATATATATATATATATATATATATATATATATATATATATATATATATATATATATATATATATATATATATATATATATATATATATATATATATATAACTCGTGCCACCAAAATTATTTGAACCCAAAGGGTTTGCATGAAAAAGGGTGTTCACATGAACCCTCATTTGCATGAACCAATTTCTTTGGTCTATGTGGCATTTGAGGTGAAGGGGGTTCATGTGAAAGGGGTGTTAGTGCAAAACCTTTGATTTTGATCCCACCCAACCTCTTACTCACGTTTTGGGACACGAAGTGGGACACAACATTGTGTTTTGATACCATCCATACAAGACCCACATGGCAGCCTCATGCATCTTGGTGATTCAACCCCTTCCTCTCACTCTTACAATTGTGCCAAGTTGACATGTGACAGCCTTCACGCAGCTCCTCGATTTCCTCTGTATTCTACCTGAGTCCCTCTTGTTGGCGGAGACACTATGCCCAACCCAAGACACATGGAGGCTTCATGCTCATTTGAAAACTGCCCCAAGATTTTTCTTTTGAAGTTGCATAGATGAGACACATGGAGGCCTCTGCATGCCTTTGGAATTTTCAATAGACGAGTTGTATCCCTTTTTGGACCTTGGACACGTGGAGGGTGGCACTTTTTGGGACCACCTTTTAGGTCGTTCCTTTAAATTTACACCGATGAGACACATGGCGAGTTGGCAAATGTTTAGCGACCACCTTTAGATTTTCCTCTTGAAAGTGCACCAAAGAGACATGTGGCTCCTTCTACTACCCTGTTTTGTTTATTTGTGTTTTGGCCATGTCCCTTTTACTTAACAGGGCCATACGCCTTACCCTGGACATGTGGAGGATCAGCACTTGTTTGGGAGTGTCCCTCTAGATTTTACCTTTGAATTTGTGCCCAGTCGACACGTGCCACCTTCGCCGGTTCTTTTATACTTAGATGATTCGGAACTGCTACCCATTTTACTTGTTGGACCCTAAAAACATGGAGAGTTGGCACTCATTTGAGTCTCCGCTTTGGGTCGCACCTTTGAATTTGTGTTGATGAGACACGTGGTGTCATCCACTAGCCTAATATTTTTCAATTGCCGACTATGTCTCCTTTTCAGACCTAGGACACATGGAGGCTTGGTGCTTGTTTGAGTCTCGCCTTTGGCTTCGACCCTTGAAGGTGTACCTTTGAGACACTTGGAGGGTTCCACCGGTCCTCTTACACTTAGTTTATTAAACAACTAGCTATGTCCCCATTTTTAGACCTAGGACATGTGGATGCTTCCGTTGACCCTCTTATACTTAACCAATTTCGGCCAACTTTGTTCCCCTTTTCGAATTTGATCACATGGAGGGCCAACGCTTGTTTGGAGACTTCCCCTTGGGATTAATATTTTCTACACCATTGAGCCCCGTGGCAGCCTCGCAGCTCGTGACTTTACATTTAGCGTAAAGACTCCATGGGCTTGTGGACTGCACTTGAAAACTACGCCATTTTTGAAAGGTGCAAAAAGTTCCAAAATTCCCCACATTTATAATTGGTAAAAATTTCCTCCGCAGACCTATGAGACCCACTTAGCAAAAGAAATCATCCCCGATCCTGTCAGGTCCACAATTTCTACTTTTCATTTCGCAACGTCATCCTCGGGATCGTCTCGCCCACATTTTCCACTTTTAGCGAAAAGACATCTCTAGGTCCGCCATCCCGTATTTATACTTGGCAAAAGAAATCCCTCCTGGCCCACGGGCCCACAATTATAACTTGTGCCTTTTGTGAAAAGTGAAAAAATTCCAAAATATCTCCCGCCACCCCACCGGTCTATAATTTTCCCATTGGCGAAAAGCCTTCCTAGGCCTATCGACCCGCTTTTACCAAAATATCCTTTCCAAGCTCGTTGGCCTACCATTTGCAAAATATGAGGAGTTGGAAGGACTTCTTTATATTTCTACGGAAAGGGAAGAAATTTCCTATCTGAAGGAAATGATTTCAGGGTATGATAAGTGCTCTGAATATGTAAAAATTCAGATTAAAGCACAAAAGGGGAAAATGGTGTTAATTGACCAAAAAATAAGTGTGAGATTATTTTGGTCAACATTAGTTTTATGGGATATTTTGTACACGTGCGATCCACCGCTTAATTAGGTCAAACCAGCCAAATTATGAGCGGTGGATCTAGAAATGTAGTTGCCATTTGTACTCCATGTTCAAGTTATAATTTTTGTTAACTCTAGTGAATTCCCTATATA
Organism: Taxus wallichiana var. yunnanensis; assembly: GCA_018340775.1. Taxonomy (NCBI): domain Eukaryota; kingdom Viridiplantae; phylum Streptophyta; class Pinopsida; order Cupressales; family Taxaceae; genus Taxus; species Taxus wallichiana. The sequence goes on from CM031240.1 coordinate 128,260,517, forward strand.
TATGTGAGCATATAGGATTTTCCTCGTAGTGTATTCATACATCGGGAATCAGTTTGTGAATGCATTTTCTAAGGCTTCGGGTAAAAATTGGACATTTTTTAAAACTAGTAAGTAAATGTGAAAGAATGTTGTCGTACCTTCTCGGGTCATGTAATGAACGAAAAATGTTGTAGAAACTTATAAATGACTGTAAGAAACTCTTTTTTTGTGCCTTTTTTGATAAATTTGATTGTTGGTAAAATGGTATTTCTCTCTCCCCTCTCTCTGCTCCTCTAGCAAAAAAATGAAATGAATGTACATCTAACTCTCTCTCTTTTTGTGCTTAGTATTATAATCCCGAGAATGGGAAAATATGAAAATGTGAGTTATGTTATTTTTGTGTAGATTTCATGCCAATAGTTTGTGCTCTCCATGTGGTAGATCCATGTGCGGAAAAGCACGGCTACAACATTTTGGTATTTACATATTAGCATGTGATCTTGAAATAATGCTATTGTATATGTTATATCGGTGACATTATTATTTTTAGATTCTGTTATGATAAAAAAATTAAATTATTGTTTTTGTGATGATTAGAAAATTGTTATCCCATTGGGAAAATTTCTTTGTTTTCATACTTGTTGGAAATTTTTATGTTAGAATAGTTCCCTACTTTTCATAATTTTATATCTTAGTTGATTAAAATAAGTTGATCTCATGTTTAACTTGATATCAAAGGAAATCCTATAGATATTATTTGTAATCGTATAGGTAGATTAATTTAGAAACCGACTATTTAACAAATTCTACAATAGCCATAGTTTAAATGTTCATTGTACTAGTAAAGTTGATGTTCAAAAAGTGAGAAAAATTAAATTTATTCAATAGTTAGGTGAGGTGTTGACATAGGGAACTCTCTTCATCTTCTATGAAGAATAAAAACTTGTAATCATGTGTTTTATTTGGGTGGAAATCGTCATCATCTTATAGCGTGAAAATAGAATAAAATTTTGATAGACCATGTGTCCACTAAACTGGATACATGTTATATCATAATATTGTACTTGTGATTAAAGGTATTAGAAAAAGAATTTTCCATGTTAATTATTGTATTTTCCTTCTTAACATTAGAATATTTAGAAAAATATTATATTTTTTCACCTAACTAAAAAAACTAGTTTCTAACCCCTTTATCTCCCTTCTACACACTTAGGCGATCCATGTCAAGTATGAAAACCCATATGATGTTAAGAAAATAATTATACCTTTCACCAATTTTCTTATTTTGAACTACAAGCCTTGAAAAAATGTTTCCATAGATAGGTACATTTTTGTTAGAAACATAATGCGCTATAGATGTCATAGTTCTAGTCTTATCATGATAAAATACTATCCTTTGTGTGTGTTTTATCCTTGGCTCTGGAAGGGGTAGAAAATATTTATGAATATAATTGGGATGTTTTCATCTTTAAATGATATAATTAAAGAAATATAAATGACTTGAGTGGAACCTATTTTTTTGTTACCTACAAATGATACTATTGAATCTGAACCCCTTAAAACTTTCTCAAACAAAATTGTTAGCTTGCTAAGAAGTATTGAAGGTTCCTTGAGTTTCGCAAATATTGTGGGAGATAAGGGTGTTTGATTAATCTAGTTGTGACTTTAGTAGGGTTTAAATTATGGAAAGAAAATGAATTAATTAATCATAGTACCTCATTGAGGTTATTGGTGTATGAAACCATGAAATATGTTAACCAATTGTCATTTTAATGTCTTAGAAGGCCTTTGGAAGTGTAAGATGAGTTTGAGTCCTTATTTGTAATACGTGATTAATGTTTGAGTGGTTAATGATAGTGAAATGAAATGTTGGGTGTGAAATCAATCACCTTTGAAGATTGAGACACTAAATGTTAAACAATTATTTCTATAGCTTGATATTATTTTAAAAGAATGCTAATAAGAGACCAAACTAATAATGCGGGTGAAATAAGATCAAGAGTAAGTGAGGAGTAAAGGGATTCTCATAATTCTCCTTATAACTTAATTAAACCTTGTTTTATATTGTTAAGCAAGGAGGTAAATTGATACTAGTGAGTTTAAGATTTCGTGAGAATATGAGTTCATATGGAGAAAAAAATTTATGGAAAGTAAATATTATCAAAGACTCAAACCAAGTATTGAATGATTACAATGATAAAAATAAATAGACATGGTGATGGATGAAAGCTTATATGAAAAGAGAAATTGGACCTTAATCTTTAGTAAATCTTAATATTACTTTAGTGATTTCGTGTCGGTTTCACTTGTGTAATGAAGTTAAAACTAAAATTCAAGTAAAATTATTTTCGTAGAAAACCCTTGGTATAAGATCCAAGATCCGGGTATTTCTACATGTTTAAAATGCATAGAACTAAAAATCAAGTTATGGAAATTTTTATAATGCAAAAATAATGAAATTTAAGTGTACTTATTAAAATTTATATTTTAAATGGAACTATCATAGGTAAAAATTAGAGGAAATAAATAAAATGCAACCTAGTTTTAAGACAAATGAAGGTTTACATGTTACATTTTCTTCAAATAATTAAGCTCAAAAAATGGAAGTAGGATTGTAATAAATATATGTAACCATGAAAATATTGTGTCATGGAAAGTGTGTATCCGTAAGTGTATATTTTCATTCGATCCTTGCTTGTACTTTGTCATTTGGGGAAATGTGGTTCTTAAGTGCATCAAGTTTTTTCATTTTATTTATGTGGGTTCATGTTTGTGGAAAAATCTCATGTGTTTCGTGTTATCTAAAGTGATCTAATTTGGTTTCGTATACCAAACAATGTAACTAAACAAAATCTGTTATTTTATTTTGTTGTATTTTTGTTTATATTTTTTTGGCATGACATTTGGTCTTAGAGGAAAGGTTCATGCTATCAAACCTTTGGGATACTCGGTGTTATGATGATTATGCATGATGGTGGAGGATATGGAAGAGTAATGTGATACTATGTTATGATGTGACAAGCATTGTACTTGTGATTATATGAATGCACATGATATGCATACCACTTTGTGTTGACTCGTCATGATGTTGATGTGTTTCATGATGAGAGTACTCAATATCTCTTTTATAAATTCAATGATAATTTCACGTATTATGTCCCACTTTGTTTTATGAAATAAGTGTTAATATGGACTATGAAAGCGTTGTCATGTTTCATTATTTTGTGATATTGTATGTGTGTTAATGTGTTGTCTTAAAAAATACTTCATAGTAAATTGTATGATATTGTGATGTATCATGTTCTGTCACCATGTTGTGATTTTAGTCATTATGTTCATCATACATATGTTTCATGTGTTATGTGATGCATTCGTTTTTTCAATTAGGGGCATATGTTGATCTTATGATGCATATTTTAATGTACTTACACATTTTCGGTGGGTTATTTGTAAACATGACATGTTATGAGTTGTGGATATGATGGTGTTATACTTGTAAATATACCACATGTAAGACGTTGTGGTTGTTGTGAGTAAATAATCATTATGTTAGTAATGTAGTTATGTGTTATGTTGTGTACCCTATGCTCACCGACCCTAAGGGAATAAATAATTAAAAAGTGTATGTTTGGAGAGAGAATACATGCTTCAAAGTACCCATAACCTTGAGTTGAGTATGAGTTTGGAATTGGAGTCTTATGGAGATTAAAAATCAACTTCTATCCATTTGGTTTACGTGGAGCATGTTCAGTCTATTATGGAAATCCCAACACATAAGTCTTGACATCTCTCTCCTATATGGGTTTTCCATTGAATAATCCTATGCGATACTAACTATGTTGATCCTTGTGGGAGTTTGGAAGGATGATTCAAATAGATATTATGACAGTTATATTATTTGATCAATTATTATTTATATTCCAAGTCAAGCTCGAGTGTCGAACATGGTTTGATTCCCTTATGAGGATGTCAAGATGTACACTCAATGTTAGATAAGATATGATGAACTTGTGATGTCACATATGTTGTTATATATATTGAAATTTGATGCTTGATAACTGAGTTCTAGATACTTGATGAGTATCCATTATGTGGCAATATAAAGCCACATAGTGATTGTGATGTGATATTTCTATAAATGTGTTTATTTCATAAATTTTACTTTTCTCTTTTATTCCTTTTATGGAACTAGAAAATTATTTTAGTTAACTTTTGGTTGAGTTATTGTTTGCAATTTTGGGCATTTAAATTAATTATTGCACTAACATAGTGATTTTCACATTAAGCGTGGATAATAAGCCATTTATTTTTCTTAGATTGAAATTTGAATTCGAGTTGAAATTCTTCCTTAAGTTTCAAATTTATCTTCTCACTTCGCCCAAGGAAATTCAATTTTATTCCACTTGACCATTTGATTTGTTAGTTTTGCATTTTGGTTCTAATGTTTGTTATATATTGTAATAGGGACATGGGTTAACCATGGATCTGGTGCTACCTATGAGATTGATTTGTTGTATGGGTGTAAGACCCAAGGATTTGATGATCTAGCTAGTTTATTTGTCGAACTACATATTATTATGTAACTTGAATTAGAGGTTCCTAAACTCTACGTGTCTAGGGATATAGGGTAACCAACCTATTTGATGGAGAGAAAAGGAAAATATTTCTTCATTTTGTTGTTTGGGAGTTATATGGAGTTGTTTTGGGAGGATTATTCATATTGAGAGGTATATGAAGTTTTTTTACTATTGAAGATTACTCATGTGTGTCTGATTATGTTTGATGTTATGTAGGATTGATGCTCCTTATTGATGATATTATGTTTGACCCCGTTCTAACATTATGTAATTAAAATTATTCTTTTGAGTTGTGTAAAACATGTGTATGTGTATTGATGGGAATTATTGTTTGTTATATTATTATTATGTTATAGATATTATTTGTGTTAGGGACATGTGTGTGTCACGTCTTTGTATCATGTGGAGTGTGTGTTTCTTCACATGGATGGGTAGGTGATCTCGTGATGTGATACAATTATGTAAGGATGTGAAAGGGTGTCTTATGGCTCGTGATTATTGTGTTTGAACCTTGTGTGACATCATGATGTAATAAGTCAATAAAAATCCTAATTAATAAAATATTATGAGCTTTAAGTTTAATAAATACTATAAATCCAAAGACTAACTAAATAATAAAGTAAAAATGTAGCTACCAATCTTCATAAAACATTAAAAATTTAAGACATTATCAAAACTTCCATGACATCCTTGTGGTAGTGTTCTAGTGAAAAATTCTTCTCCCTAGATGGAACTTATCATTGTTATCTTTCCTTATTCCCTTATCCATTTTCCTACCTTAGTGCGAGTGTCGCATCGACGATGATTCTCTTGTAATGGGAGGGAAATGTAGTGCCTTGCTCAATTGTGGGTAGTCGGAAAATTGTTATAAGGTTGTCAATTTGATTATGGTTCCTTTATGTACACTTTAGTGCAAGTTTAGTTGATAAATTTAGTGAATTGCTTTACCTTATGCACATGGTAGAGAAGGCACCGGTCTCGATACAAACAACATAGTCATGACCTCGATTAGCATTTTGTCAATGTTAATAATAATAATAAGAAATATTAAGAAAAATAACAAAATAAGAAAATATATAACATAAATTAAAAGGATTCAAATATTAATAAAATAAATATAAATTAAATAGTGTGGGTAAACAAAAAGAAAGGCATGGATAAAGAATAAGAATGAAAATTTGATGGAGGGATGGTGGTCAAAATAATGAGGCATGACGAGGTAGAGGAGATATAGTGGAGGGGCATGACCTTGGTCAGATAGTGGTAGATACATAAACATTATGGAAATGTGGAATTAATGACCAAGCCCCTAAAATATTTCATATAATGCATCGAAGAAATGCCACGGATCTTACGGTTCAAATAATGCACATTTGAATGATGCAAGATGTGAATTTTTCCAAGACAAAAAAGCTAAGCATACAAGACTAAAAATTATGAAAATATAAAATATATAATTGTAATAACACGTAAATATCTCCAACTCAATAATAATAAGTAGAATAATGTAAGAAAGATAGATATAGGAGGTGAATGTGCAACCTCCTTATACAATAATGGAAGTCTCCACCTAGAATAGTGCCATCCAATACATAACGGTATAGTAAAGTTGTAACAACACATAGAATAGTGTACTCAAGTGTATACCTAAGAAAACATATACCATGACTGTATGGAATCTCCGAGTCGGGTGGAATATCTTGAGTATAATAATAAAATTAAATTTAGGAAAATAAATCCTACATGAACACCTCCATAAGAAAAAAATTAGGTGGTCAATGAAAAATTAAAGTGGGTCCTAATAAAAGGCGTAATGATGTACCCATGTACAATGAAATCTCTCATAAGATAGAGTAAAATTATAAAACCTAGTGAGAAATACTCCTGTAAAAGAGAGACATGAAGAAGTGAAGAGGATAGAAGTCCCCTTGAATATGATGAAGCTTCGATATAGATCACACCAAAATAATATGTCATAGATAAATGAAATTTCTCTCGAGGTTAAAGGTCTAGTGAAGATCCCAACAACCTACTTTGAAGAATGACAGAAATAAAATTGATGACCTAATAATAAATTATCTCCCAAATTAAGTACATATGAATCTCAATGTGTTTGGCCCACTAATTAAGGAATTTATTGATTCATATCTATATGGTTCTTTGGTTGTCACAAAAGATGACTATAGGCAGCTCAATATGGATTCCAAGCTCGAAAGAATCCCTTGAAGCCAAATATCCTTATTATATGTGTTAACAAATCCCCTATACTCTAAATTTTTGGATCATAGAGAAATATAATTATTCTTCTTCCTCGATGAACCGATAAAACCATAATGTAAAGAGAAAGCGTAACCTAAAGTGTAATTACAAAACTTCAAAGTGTCGCCGACAAAATCGGATTATGTGTAGCTGAATAAGTCAATGTGTGATCCAACCCTATAGTGAATCTCATATATGTGTGAGCCTTGAATATAGTTCAAATTCCTCTTAGTTGCTTTCCAAATCAGCTCACATGGTTTCTACATGAACCTAGAAACAATAACAATGACATATTCGATATTAATTCTAGTGTGAGTCAGTATATAAGGTTGATAACAAGTTTTCAACTCAAAGTACCATAAACTAAGGGTGTGGAACAATCAGCCTCAATATTGAATTAGCATAAGACAAGAGTTAGAGATAGTTTCCAATCAACCATGTGAAACTAATCCAAAAGATCAAGAGAGTACTGGGTTATGTAAGTGAGATCCCTTTATCAGTACTATATGATCTCAATGCTAAGGATGTAGTGTAGTAGAACAAAATTATTCATGGAGATTATATCACGAATATTTTTCTTCACTACTAAGATAGTCGATGAAGTACTCCTAGTGAACAAAATTTCAATAACATAAACTACCATTATTAGTAATGGATCATCTAACCACAATGGTCGGTGTACGAGATATCTCAATGGCACCGAGTGAAACTAGAATATAGGAGGAAGGAATCCATATTTGCATACTAATACCGAGGGGTCTACTTGAGGCCATAGATGTTTTTCCCAGAGTCTACAAACTAAGGATGAATCTTGAAGAAACCCTGGTGGCTGCTCCATGTAGATATTTTGTTGTAGGTCTTCATAAAGAAAAAGAAATCTTCACATTCATCTGGTGCTAACTTTAACCAAGTCTTGCGGCTAAATCAAGTGTGAGTCTAGTAAAACTCATCTTGGCTATGGGTGCAAATCTATTTGAGTAGTCTATATCATCTATATTTGAAAAATCGTTGGCTACTAACAGAGCCTTGTACTTATCTACTAACCCATATGCTACAAACTTGGTATGATATATCCATAGACATCAAACCATGTTACTTACCTTAGAACATGAATTCAAATCCTAAGTGTGATTACTCATTGAAGAATTATATTCCTTATACATAACACTATCCCACTCAAGTATGACTGATGCCTCTCACAATGTCTCTCGGATTTGTAATTGAATCATAAAAGGTATGTGCCCTACTCTAATATTTTTCGAGTACATATTTAATCTTCTTGATTCCCTTCCCAAATTCCTACACTCTAAAGTGTCTTCGTAGCCCAAAGAGGGCTTGAAGCAGGTCAGTCATGTACTTAATCCTAATCATCAAGTATAGCTAGAAGTAGATGTTAATGAATCCTCATTACTATACTTGTTTTTAGAATAGGAAGAAGTTGAAGACTTTGTGTCGCAAGTAACATTTTGTGGATGATATAAATCCTCAGACTTCTCATCAAATTTCAGTGAAGCCAAATTAGATGGAGAAGCGTCAACTAAAGAGTCAGTTGGACTCTCCTAAAAATTAACACTTCTCTAAATGAACAAATCATTAGTAGCGAGAATGGATAAGTCTATAGCCCTTGACCCCCTCTAGATACTCAACAAAGATGAAAGGTTTGGATTGATTCTCCATTGCCTTCAATTTATTTTTGGGGAATGTGTATCATTTTTTGTGTTTTGAAGACCGGAAGTGCTTAACTCCGATTTCCTATTGTGATAATATTTAAAGGGAGTTATATATTTCAGAAAAAAATTAGGAACTTGGTTCTCTATATAATAGGAACAATTAATGGCTTATTCCCAAAACTCTAGAGTCAAATATTTAGAGTGGATCATATAGTTTTCCATCTCTTTCAAGAACCCAATTTTGTGTTTTTCCACACCATTTTGCTAAGGAGTGTAAGGAACTGTCTGTTATAGATCAATACCCTATGCGGTGTAAAACATCTAAAATATGATGCCTACATACTCCCCCATTATCTAATTAAATACATTTGATGCATTTCCTAGATTATTTCTCACCGAGTTCCTTGAAGTACTGAAATTAATCAATCACTTGATACTTTTTCCTAAGGAAGTAAAATTGTGTATATTTGGAAATGTCATCTATGAAGGAGAGAGAATATTTGTCCTCGGTGAAATAAATATGGGTAAAATACCCTATGAAATTATTGTGAATTAACTCTAAATGTGTTGAAGCTCTCCAATCTTTTGCTTTGTCAAATTTCTCTTGAGTTTTTTCCAAGAGTGCAACCTTCAAAAATTCCATTTGAGAAATGAACTATAGGAAATCCTATAACCATGTGATGATGACTAAGCTTATCAAAGTAGCAGTAGTTAGAATGACCAAACTTATCATACCATAATCTGTTAACTTCATTTGAATGTGTGAGAAATGTAGTGCAGAAAATCGAGTGAAAAATTGAGAAGGTATATAACCTAGCATGGTGATCTACCCTTCCCACTAATACTCTAGTAGTGTTATGCAATTCCCCGATCTCAACCGAATTTAGATAAAATAGGAATCTCATTCCCTTCCCTATATGATTCATCTAATAAAATGCCGGGAATGAGTCTAAAGTGAAGATACACTAGGAAATTTTGTGAATGTTCAACATTTGAATTAAATACACCCTCCGCCTGAAAATGTGGCTAGAGTGTCATCACCCAAAGTGATGGAAGACATGTGATGGGGATTTAAAGAATAAAACTCAACTTGTGATGAAACCATGTTGTGTGGAGCATCCGATTCTATATCCCATGAAGGAAAATATGAGGATGCAAGTGAAAATATTTCCTTTCCCTTATGTTTCTCTTTATCTTATTTGTTTACCCTAGTAGATTCTTCAGTTGATGAAGACTCTTTCATATATTTAGGGACCCCTATGTTGTTCTTGTCAAGGGAATGACCGAGGAGGTCAATCTTCTTCTTCATACATTTGTGATCATTGTGCCCAAGTTTCTTGCAACAAGCACACTTAACCTTTTCCTTTTTAGGCTTCCCATTTGAATTAGTGTTTTTAGTGGTATTCTTTGAAGAATTAGTGGATTTCTATTATTTCTTATTTTCTAGATCATTGTTGTTTTTCTTCTTCTCTTGGTTTCTAGTGGATTTCTATTTCTAATTTTAAGCAATGAGGGCTTGAGGTTTGGATGACTTCAAGATTTCCGTTTGGATTAACTTATATTTATCCTTTGTCAAATCATCAATAAAGTCATCTAAAGATGGCATAGACCATATGAATCCAAGATCCTTGTTGGCAGCATAAAAGGTAGATACAAAGATAGAGTAGTCAAAACCTAGTTTAGGAAGCATTAAAACAACTAGCTTGATTCGTCCTTATTTCATGTTCCACATTCTTTTAACTACATATCTAAGGACTTGATATTGGTAAAAAAATCTTCCAAGGTGTTAAATTTGATAGGACTTAAGTTTGATAAGTTCAATTTCTAGCTCATGATCCCTCATAGTGTTAACTTGTCCAAACAAGGTTTCTAAGGTTTTTCATACCAAGTCGAGAGATGTGGTTTACTCTATCTTAAAGAGGAGTTTAGGAGACACCGAAAGACACAAAATACCTAAAGCTTCAGCACACATATTAAATGACTTAACTTTATTTGCACCTTCACTAGGCTCAGTTCTAACCTTTTTTTGATATAGTACAACCCTTTATTCCTAAGTGTAATGGTAATTTTTATTTCCATTCATGCAAGTGAAAGGTGTAAGTTGGATAATTTTACTTACATCCATTAGTGAAAAATGAAAAGTTGTGTTAGTTGTTGTAGAAAAAAAAGAAATGTGTATAAATAAGATGTTCAAAAAAGACCCCCTGTTTTGGCATGTATAACTTAGTGAATTTTACTAAATAAATAGGTCCAATGCTTTGTGAAATGAAAAATACTTAACTTTTCAAAAATGGCACTCGATATCGAGCTACTAATTAAAATTTTTACAATAATTAATTGTCATGAATAAGCCCTATTTAAATGAATTTTTACTAAACCTAAAATGCGCTTTAGTTTTCTAAAATATAGTTATAGAAAAATAAGGATGTGGGATTTGATGAATCAAAGATTAGTATTGTCAATTCAAATGTGTCCACGTTGGATGAAGAAAACATTCACTGCGCCTCTTAATTGCCATATATCTACGTCTAGTAAACAATTTTGTCATGGGACATAAAATAGTAACTCAAGGTGGATCTTCAATGCATATATGGGTTGTTGGAAACTCTGTTGCATATCTAAGAATGCCTCTTGATCATGAAAAATAACATTTGTAAGTGTAAACATGCATGCAATGAACTACCAGAGGTGAAACTACCCTTCAAAGGTATAAAAATTCCTATATGTTGATAAATATTCCAATGAGCCAACAACAATGATTTAGGGCCTAGAAAAAATTAATATCCAGAACCGTATATGTAGTATGTAGGAATGTAAACCTTAGAAGCTGCAAATAGGCTATATACCCAAAACCTCGCAAAAATTGTTAGGAAATCCATAGTTATTGCTCCACATATATGTGTGATTAAAATAATAATTACGAGAGTAATTATTACTATCTTAATTTTTGGTAGTAAATATGTCAAAATAATAATTACATTGGTAATTATTATGTAAATTGTAAGTTGGTGAATATTTGTTATAAGTTGTTATATTAAACAACTATAACAAATATTATTGTATGAGTTTAACCACTCACGTGTATAGAGTTTGGGAGAGATATTCGTGGCGGTGTATTTATACATACATCATAAAATATAGGAATTATATTCCTATACATATGTAAGTATTGCAATATCATAATACAAGATATGAAGTATTATTCTATGTAAATTTGTTGCTGCATTTATATTTGGTATCGTGAGCAAGGTTTGATCGTGTGCATTATGGCAAGTATAAAATAGTCATGAGTGATGAGAGGCAATGTCTCTTTGTTATTGCCTCGCAAATGCATGTTCATCTTCTACGGTAATAAATCTTTATGACTTAAAGTTGAGCTACTAATATAGTACTGCGTGATGGGTAAATAAGTGATTTATAGGGAAGTGGATCTCCTAAGGGCTCGACTCAGCCTATAGACTTGTTCTTATATGTTTCCTCTCTGTACTGAAGGACAGTTTGTAGAGAAAGAGGACGTGTTTGCCAATTTGGCATTACATGCTATATTTGATCCTTCACACCTGCATTATAGAATCGAGTGCCTTCATTACCTTTGCAGTGAATAGAATTAAATCGGATATATTTTCCATTGCTTTGGATATGATCTTTACCACATTTTTCATTTCAGTCGTTGGAGTAGATTACATGAGTTTATTGTGGCTATCGTTTTGAAGACTCGAAGCATATTTTCCATTTGGCTCACCACCATATTCATCTGTTGTGATTTAAGTATCAATCGTATTTTTGGCACTCAATACGCTGCCACATGTTCACCCTCCAAAAATCTATGAAGGCTGCGAAATTTAGAAGGTTGCTAGGTTGCTCAGTGTCGGCCATACTGGAACTCTAACTCAAGAGTGCTCGTTCAAATTGTAGTTGTGATTAGAGTGAAACTTGGATCCGTTATTTCTTTGTGTGGGTCGATATTGTTTACATGAAGGACCTGTCTGCTCGAACAGATTAACATTTTCCATTAGAGATGGAACTAAATCCATATTTCTCAGCCTGTTTTAGTGACAGTCTCAAACTCTTGGCATGACGTGACGTGTTGATCCAGGCATGTGAGCACTTCTCCACATACAACATGTCCACCACCCTTCACTGTATCTGTCTCCCTCCAAAACTGCTAATACATGGCCCGTGGTTTTACTGTTCTAGATAGAGAAGTTTGTTTTTGTTTCAACGTCATTTGAGTCAATTTTAATTCTAAAGTGTCAATGTTGAGCTCAATTATATTGTCAAGAGTCATTGTGTGTCATAGTGTCATCATTATTCTAAAAAGTAATTAACTGTCACTTGTTATGTGTTAGTCTCCATTTTGTCAAAATTATATGTTAAAAGTCAAAATAGTCAGAGTCAAATTGTCAAAAATATATTTGGGTCCTTTTGTTATCATCATTTAGGTGATTATTAGGAAAATTGTCAAAATTGTAAAAATAAAATCAAATTGCCTCAACGACGCATTTTCGGTGGAACCCGACATTTGACAAAACAAAGTGTTTCACATTGAGGAGGGAAGAAATTAATAAACTCAATTTGTAGAAAAATGTGCTTCATGTTAATATTTTGTTGAGTTAGCAGCACGTAGTTTGGAGGTAGGAGGCATCGGAGGTTGGAGGTCATTCAAAGCAACCTCTCGTTAGTCGCCAACGATGGGGCCACACAGATGGTTTGGTGACATTTTTGTGGTGTATTTGCTTTCAGCTTGTGTCATGTGCTTCTTGTCATGTTTTTCAAAGTTCCGGTATCGTGTATCGTATTAGTATCAGTGTTCCTGTTTACAGTGTTCATGATTGAATAAGTGGAAATTTCACATTGAGGGGGGGAACATGATCTCAATGTTCCATTTCCAGTTTTTAGTTTGTGCGTTAGCAACAGATTTCAGTAGAATTTCCTATGTTATTCCCTACAGTGAGATATTGATGAGGGTTGATAATAGTACTTGGCACATCATGATGTGGTTGTAGGTAAACCACTTGAAAACCTTCGTTTGTGGTTTGTGGTAAACCAATTGTAAAACCACCATTCTTGGTTGTTGGTAATCCATTTGCAAAACCATCACTTTGTGGTTTGTGGTTAACCAATTGCAAAACCACCATTCTCGGTTTGTGGTCAACTGTTTGCAAAACCATCCTTGATGTTTGTGATTATCCTGTGAAAATCACTAGATCATGATCAGGTGCGAGTTTAAGGCAGATTTTCCCCATGTTCGCACTAAGGGGGGGAATGTTAGGAAATCCATAGTCAGTGCTCCACATATATGTATGATTAAAATAATAATTATGAGAGTAATTATTATCATCTTAATTTATGGTAGTAAATATGTCAGTAAATAATAATTACATTGGTAATTATAATGTAAATGGTAAGTTAGTGAATATTTGTTATAAGTTGTTATATTAAACAACTATAACAAATATTGTTGTATGAGTTTAACCAATCACGTGTATCGAGTTTGGGAGAGATATTCGTGGAGGTGTAGTCATACCTACATCCTAAAATATAGGAATTATATTCCTATATATATGTAAGTATTGCAATATCATAATACAATACGAAGTATTATTCTTTGTAAATCTATTGTTGCACTTATAAAAATCACCAAATAACATCCCAATACTTGTAAATAATGACCTAAAATTAAAATAAACTCGTAGAATAATAAACAGACAAGCTCTATACCACCTCATCTACGAGACTATATTACGTGAAGCACAATGAATCATTGGTTTGAAGAATGCATAGGTGAATGATGTTAGACGTGAATTTTGTAAGATAAAACAAAACAAGAATACAAGATTGTAAATTACAAAAATTTAATAGACATAATTTTAATAACCCATAAATATCTCCAAATCAATATGAATAAATAGAATAATTCAAGATATGTAGATATAGAAGGTGAATGTGTAACCTCGTCTTAGAATAATGGAAATATCCACCTAGGATAGTGGTACCCAACACCAAGAATGTTGTATTATAGTGGTAACCAACACCTAGAATACTATAGTCAAGTGTACCCCTAAGCAAGCATATCCACAAGTGTCGGGAAACTCCAAGTGAGGTGGATTATCCTAGAGTACGATTATAGAAATAAAGTAAGGAAAAGAAATTATACACTAATATAATGCAAAAGGGGTGGAAATTTGGTGGACTTTTCGTGGTTGTAAAATATTTTTAAAATGGGTTTCAAATACCATCCAACACCCATCTCAATCTCAATCTCACATCATTATGTATAGAGGGTTGGTCGAAAGAGGCACTACACATTTTGCTTACTATTAGTAATCCTTGTGTGGACTCTTATATATATATATATATATATATATATATATATATATATATATATATATATATATATATATATTCAATTATTCGAGACCTACATTGCTAACGATGCTCTTCCATATGGCTGGGACATCCTCTCCAATGAATCCATTTACAAAACGTGTGGCCATCCTCGTGAAGAAGTTTTGTTGTTTCATCAAATGAAGCCAAAAGGTGTCCAAACAGATAAGATATGTCATGATTGTGAGTAATTTTTTCAAGTTGTGCCTCCTACATAGGTTATCTTCATCAGGTGTGGGTTCATAATATTGTTTCCTTGCAGACTTAAGTTTTCTTAATGGAAATAGCCTTCAACGTCGGGAAATTGCAACTGGGATACATAAGAGGACTCCACATATATTTAGTGCATACTCTCATCCTTTTCAGGCCCATTACGGGTGTCCTTTTAATGAATAACTCCTAGTATGTGTTAAGATAGGAGCTTTAAAATAGAGTATTTACTTTCATCAAAGCATGAGGTAGAAGGGACTTGATGTTTTTCATATGTTTTAGTTGGCCGGTACCCCATTGTAGTGTAAGTCTTTGAGAAATTTTTGTGTTTTGAAGTTGGTTGTGTTTTCAAGTAGCAAATGTGTGATCTTTTTAAGTATTATGTGACCATAGGATTGCAGCATACCAAGGCACGACAATTTTTTTCAAAATTAATCAAGAAAAATAAAAATATGCCTAAAAAGTGGATCAGTAGATTTTTAGGATATGAAGAAAATGGTTTCTTCTATCAATGTGAGTTACAAAGAAAATAATTTGATGAAAGAAAGCCAAATTATTAATAATGAACATAAGAGGGCAGAGAGTGTGGAGAATTCATACATTTTAATGGTGCCCTTTAGGTTGGGATGTCTTCAAAATGTCGTGAAAACCCTCGCGGTATTGATATTCATGTTCAATGCTGCAAGTTTTCCAGATCCAGGATTTTGGATTTGGTAAACGTAGTGCCATCCTTCGCTATCAATAAATATAAAGAAATGTAGGGATCACGAAGCATTAGAGATGCCTAAGATGTCAAATGTACAAAGCAATACGCATTTAATGTTATTTCATTATTGAATAATTTCATTTTTATTGAGTAAATTTTCTTCAAACACCGCCCACATCACGTCTTAGCTATCGATTATGTTCCCGTGTCATGTATGCTCCCATTCTGCGCTAAGGAGGAAATCTGAATCAAATATGGCATTCTCTTTGTTTGATTTTTCTTGCTGGTTGGAACGTGTGCAAATGTAGAAACATGAAGGCACACGAATGGTTTGATAAAATTCCTTATAACAATAAACAAAATAGCTAAGGGGACTCGCATCAACTTCAAGACATGTGAATTGTTTTACAAAATGTCCAAAAAGGGGTGTGGTAATCGTTATCACCAAATCACAAAGCACCCTTATATTTATACAAGTGCATGTACTTGGACTCATAGTATGATTGGATAACATGGGTACTATCTCCAAGTTGTGGGACTTGCTACTTGAGATAAACCTCTAGAGAAAGCTGGTTCTTGCTCCTAAACTACCTGCCACAATCTACTCTAATGCAGGGTAAACTAATTGTTCTAATCTAAATTTCCAAGGAACCAAGGAGAGAGAGTTCATAAAATGAAAGCCTACACTAAAGCGGTGATACACCAGAAAAGGAGGGTGTGTGAGAGTATCTTTCCAATGTGTGAGATAAAGAAGTAAAATGCACACTAGAGGGAGTGATGACAGTTCTCCATAATCTAGCAAAATGCATTCACAACAATATTCCAAACATACATAATGATAATGGATTCTGTAAGAACATAATAATAGACACAATATTCTTGTAGAAATATTAAAGGGGCAAGAAGGATGCAAGAAAACACAGCAGGGGAAGATACATCCACAAACTTATATTTTATTGCTTCATGATATGCACAGTTCAATCTATTACAAGATAAGGGCCTAGATCGCCATGCAAGGAGTCCACTACAAGGGCCTGTAGCACATTGGCTTCAAAAAGCAATTTTGACAGAGCTTTTCTATCTAAAACTCTCGCTTTACAATGAGCCCAACACTCCAATTTATAGAAAAAATGAGAAGAGAGAGAGAGGGAAAAATGAAAATCCCAAAATCTGTCCTTCCACCACTTGTAAGAGGAATTAAATGGAGTAAAATGATTATATATTACTTTCAAAAGGCTCCCCATACTGTCCTAGGTGCTGCAGCAGAGAAAGAATGATGACCATGCCTCTTAATTGCACTCCCAACCTCCAAATAAAAGAGTGTTATGAACCCAGCCACGTTTTCTAAAAAATATTGATCAATATCTCATCAAATCATGAATTTCTTGATTTCTGTGCATCAAGCTCGGAGCCATAATTCCAATGGTACCAATTTTGTGTGATTTTGTTGAGAAATGCAAAAGTTATGGCCTTCTGAGTGCGGGCAGTTATTTTGGGTTTGGCAGGTGTTTTCTGTCATTTGATGGGAATGAGCATTAACTAACTAGAGCCGAATATGTTTCTTTTAATTAAATATATTTACCCTCATTAAAATAGGAGCTCGGAGTCAAAAGTTATGGCCGTTTGAAGTTCATGGGTCAAATGTTGACTTTTCTTCTTTGTCGTCGGCCGCTTGACTTTTCGCGTCCCTCGTGTCCCACTTGTACCTTTGTCTGGCTGTCCCGGATGAATTCTCCCGCATCGGCCGATTCGGGCTTCCTTGTCACTTTTGCAGATTTTTCAACTTTTCACATCCCTCGCGTCCCGCACGCATTACTTTTGTCCCATTGTCCCAAGTCGCACGAAACAAAAACTTGACGATTTTTCTTGCCGGCCGTTTGCCGCTTTTCCTCCTCCCGACGTCCCAACTGGCCCCGCAGATCGCACTGGGACAAAAATGTCTGACTTAGCTAATTTTCTTTGTATTTCGGCTCAAGCTTGTACGACCCGCACCGGTACGACCCGAACCCTTTAGATCTCGAAATGCTTTAAAACAATCCGCAACCTTATTTTTGCATTTTTTCCATTTTTGCTAACTTGTTGGGATTTCTTCTTGGATGGGAGAGTTAGAAAGACACCGAGGGACCCAAAAACATGATTTTGGGCCTCGAATCAATCCACTTGCTCGGGACTAAATAATTCGATGCATGTTATCAAAATTACCTTGAGGGTGAATTTTTGATAATAAGTAACATGGAATGTAATTGTTGTAAGACACTTTAGAATGAATGGCGAAAGGGCTTCAAACACATGCAATGTATGTGAATTGGTGAACGAATTCCCTTGAGGAGGACTTAGTGCTTTTGCTCATTTAATTAGCTTGAAGTCTAGATCTTAGTACTTTGGTTTCCTTCCGACATGATTTTCTCTCCCTTGCACGATTTTCATATTATAGTTTTCCATGTTACAATGATATTGGTAATAAAGGAAAAATTCATATAATATTGTTTGATTAAAACAAATTGTAACACAAAACCATAAATTTTTCCTTTATCTCGCACTCATCAAGAAATGATTTTTAATGCAAACCCGCTTCTCCTTTTACCCACTTAGATGTTCGGTTATCTCAGAGACTCTTATTAGATAAAATAAAATACTTGAATAATAAGACGAACTTGTTTTACTAGTTTAAGATTACTTTGTTGTTTACCTTACAAATGTTAAGAAATGTGATTTTGATAACTCACATAAGACCTCTCTTAACACAAAAATAGGAAATTCAAGTTTAGGTTGTGTTTCCTATCGTGTAGGGTATCACATAAAACCTTATAATTCCTTGAATGACCATTTGTACACTGTTTTACACCCTTCTATGATACCTATTAAATCATTTTGTAGTTTTGGCAAGCCATTGAAACTCAAATGTTGGGTATGGTTTCGTATTTTCCTTTTTATACCTCTAGTCATTATAATATAAAATTTCTCAAAACCATTAGTTATGAGAAAATCTTATCGCCGATTATATTTATAATTTTCTTCTCAGTAGGCCTCGAGATCACTAGTTGACTAGGTCAAACTAGCCCACTTACGACCTGGTGGTTCCAGAAATGTAGTGATTACTTGTACCCCATTTTCTAGCTCTATGTTACTTCAACTTGGTGAATTCATTATATGTAGGTCAGTGTATAGGGTTTTCCTTATGGTGTCTTCATCCATCGGGCATCGGTTTGTGAATGTAGATTCCTATCCTTTGGGTAAAAATTGGACATTTTCGCAAACTAGTAGGTAAATATGAAAGAATTTCATGGGGACTCTGTGAATTCAAGTAACGCACAAGAAAACTTGTATACAATTATAAATTATTGTATGAAGCTCTCTTTTGTGCCTTTCCGGAGAATTTTGAGTGTTGGAAAAAGATGTTTTCTCACTCTTTCCCTCCTCCTCTAGTAACCATAATTTTGTTAAATTTGGACATTTTACAATCTAGATTAAATAGTGAAATTAGCTATATTGGTTTTATAATACCAAATATTGGAATTTGATTTGGTTATTATTGGATTCCAAAATGGGATTTTGGAATTTTATTTGGCTATTATTAGAACCAAAATAGGGTATTTTTGGAATTATATATCATGTATGAGGGATTTCCATTTTAGGGGTTTACAATTTTTAGTACGAATAGGAAATAATTATTGGAATAATTAATACATTTATAGCTTTACAAAGCATAGAAAATACTTATATTTTCCATTCTCATACAAACAAAATTTTTCTATCTTCTATCTAGGGATATGTGAATTCTCATATAAGAATCAAAGAAAAAAAAAAATCGAGGTAATATTTAAATTTTTTTAGAATAGACAGTTCATTCTAACATCCTTTATAGTGATATAAAAATGATTAAGTTCATTATTGCTTCAATGAGGTAGAATGGTTAGAATAGGCATATGCCCATTCTCATACAAATAAAGATTTTTATTATTGTGATGAGAATCGGCATATGCCATTTCTCACACTAACAAATATTTTTATCATTGTGAAGAGAATGGACATATGCCAATTCTCAAAAGCTTAATATAGAAAGAAAGATTTTTTGATGTGATTTATTTTAACTATGGGGTCATGCCTATTTACATGTTGTATATTTTACTTATTTATATCATATATATGTGTATCTATTACTTTTAATTTATGATATCAATAAAAAATTAAAAATGTTTAACTATTAACCATTTTTTACCCTCAAGGAAAATGAAGATACATGAACTTGCACACTAAGAAATTGTGGCGCCATTCAGCCATAGGATCTCACATTTCGATTCTAGAAATCATGTTGGGAAATGGCAAGAAGAGTTCGGAAATGGAATGGAAAAGGGATAACTTGACTAAGGGAATGTCGACGATTTAGATCAACTTGGTCGAGTTGAGAATAATTTCAGTGAGTGTAGATAAGTAACTTACTAACCAAGTCGAGAAACGAATGGAGACCCAAGCTTGAAGTATTTGGACTTCAAGAATTCGTCATTTCAAAAACAAGGTGGGGAAAATTAAATGGCAAAGAAAAGGTGTGAAACCGAAGTCCAAAAGGTTTCGGGGTTTTTCAGAGTCGATGACCCCATAAAAATGGAATTTCAGAGTCTGAAGTCCAAATTCAAAATTTTGGACTTCGAGAGGTTCGATGTCTTCATTGAGAAAAATGAAAAAAATACGAGCTAAAGCCTAAAATTCTAAAAGTCTGAAGTCTAAAAGGGTTCGGATTTCGGAGGTCAAACTTGGTTTTGGGGTCAATGGAGCGGGATTTTTTTGAATTTCTGAGGTCGGAGTTTTGGAGGGTCGGGGTTTGGAGTTTTAGAAGTCTTGGCCAGATCAATCAGATGAATAGTGTCAAATGTCCAAAAGGCATAAGGTCCAAAACCTGAAGTCTAAATTTTAGACATCAGGGTTTTAGAGGTTCAGGGTTTGGAGTTTCGAAACTCTCGAGTAAAATTAGCAGAGGAACAATAACCCGATCATCCCCAAAATGGAAAGTTACGAAACTCTAAATTTCAGATTTTGGAGGTTGTGAGGAATTTTGGAGTCTTAAAAATAGAGCCGGTGACTGCGATTAATGCGGTATGGAACGTCGATCTTCAGATGGCCATAACTTTTGACTAAGATCTTGGATTTGCACAAGAAATGACTTTTTGGAAATCTCTCGGTGTCCTCTACACAATTACAAATTTTTATATTAATTTAAGTGAGACTAAGTTATTCTAAATTAATAAATAGAGTCTGTCATTTTAGAGGATGTTTGAGGTTTCTCACCTACCATAATGATGAGGCATGGGCTTCCTTTCTTACCCAACAAGGAAAAGTACAAGGAGGCATGGGTTTTACATCTGGCACCCATCATTTTTACACCTATAAGTCTTCTCTCTCCCTTCTCTCATTCTTCTTATATAGTGTAAGGATGGTCATGTTCTAATGTTGGATGATTTTTCTTTGCACCCTCCCTTCTTCTCTTTTCTTCTAGTGAATTTCTAGGGTTCTAACCTCTCATTCAAGTTGTAATGCAATTTTGCGACTCTTGGGCCATGAATTCATGTATCAAATTTTTGGAGCAATAATAGAAGTATGTTGATTAATTTAAACCCTCTCTTGTGTTCATTTATTTCATTTTATCTCTCATTACAATCTTGGTTATCTATGCATGGTTATTGTGTTGCATATTTGATGGTTTGTATTGAATGGTGAATGAATTGGTGATAAGAAATTGATATGTGTTGGTGTTCATCCTCTTAATTTATTTTTCACATTCATTTTAATGCAAGACAAGTTATTCATCATTCCTTCGGTGCATCACCTCTTTTAGTATAGGTTTAATTTATTGTAGTCTTCTTAACCCTATCTCCTTGGGAAGTTACAATATATTTTAAGGTAGATCCTTTAAAATTTGGATGTGTGCATCGAAATAGAGGAATAGGAACTGACCTTCATCCGGAGAGCTTTCTCATTAATGAAGTCACACACTTTGGGAAAAGCTTCATCTTATGCAATCACATTGAAAGTTTCAATCTATTAAGCTGTAAACATTTAGGGGTGTTGTGATTACACATCAACATTAAATTTAATGTGGATTTATTTTCATAATATGAAGATTTGAAATGTGTTGTTATGAAATACATACAACATAAAATTATAGTCATAAATGAATTCTTAAGAGGTAGCCTACAAAAATAAACCTATATTTTTAGGAGATAGACTAAAAAGAAAACAAACTATTTTATATTTATTAATCAACACAATAGTAACAAGTAAACTCAATCAAGCTTGGTATTCTTGGAAATGTGTTGTTATGATGAAAATACAAGTCATAATTTTTTTTTTATAAAATGATGGTAATAAATCCATTGTTATGAAATAGACTAAAAACCCAATATGATTGAATTTTTATGAGAAAGACTACAAAAATAAACTAAATTTATCAATATATATTAATCAACATAATAGTATCAAATACACTCAATCAAGGTCAATAAATGTTTTTTTAAATATTTCAAAATACTATCATAAACTTGGGTGTGGACCCAAATGATTCAACCATGTACATAACTATGTGAAAAAAATTATTTCAAAATGAATTGTGCCATCAAATTATAAGCTAGAAGGCAATACAAATAAAATTGCCTTAGTTCTCTCATGAAAAAAACATTTTGTTTCACCTATGAACAATATGTTTTATGCTCCACATATCTGGTTGTAATTGTCGAGAACCTTTTGCATATATTTTTTATAAACTAGGACAATATTCCCCTTCTTCAATCTGAAATATTTGTTGCTAATTTCACTCTGAAATTCACCAGCAAAAAATGAATTCAATATTTCTTAGCCAATTAAATTTTTGAATGAAGGGATGTCATTCTCTTGAATGCGTAGGTATGTAAAGCACAATCCAATATAAAAATGTTGTCGTGTTATCCTTAACAATTCAAGGATAAAAGTATGAATAAAGTATTGGTAGCATGCATATGTAAATTATTGTTGTATGGCCTGCGATCTTAATTCAGAAATCCCTGGAACTCCAAAGAGAAATTCCTCTACCCCCAAAAACCAATAACTTCTTTCCATGGAAAATGATATTTAAAAACCAACCAATAACAAAAATTTCAATTAATTAAATCATAGATTATATTCTCTAATTTTATTGATAATTACTTTGTTTTGGTATAATCCTATCAATGCTAGTTTTGATCATTAAAAGTTAAACTATCAATAACATCTTAATTTATCATATCTACTAATCACATCATTTGCATGAAATGTGAACAAAAACTAAAAAAAATTGTGATAAACACATTTTGAGCATTACCTACTAATAACCATCAATAACATATTATTAAAGATTATATAACAATCACTTCAAATGGAAAATGGGTAAAAGAACAATAAAAAGGTAATAAAGACATTTTTATATTTTCATTTGTTCCACTAGTTTTTTGAAATAGAGCACATCCCTTCAAGATGAGTCTTACATCATCTATAACCTATATCTGCGTATATTTGAGAAAACAATTCAGATATAAGCCACCTATTTTTTAAATACTTTCTCAAAAACCTTTGGAGACACTAAAAAAATTCTTTAGGAACCTATTTGTTGTCTACGTTAATGCAACCATAGTTTCATAGTTGTATGGAAATTTTGGTGTCTTCTAAATTGTTTCAAGAAATTTAATAAATTTTTCTCCCTCTTTTCGCAATGTTCCATACCCCAACAATACAAAGGTTGGAAGTTAACTTTAGGTGAGAGTAATAGTTTTGTTTCTTGTTTTATACACTAGCATTTGTATCCATCATAGATGACCATAATGTTATTCGATGAAATTCTTTAAACACATAAGTTATAAATACGGTAATATACATTCATGGTTAGGTGTGCTCATTTTTCAATTGAAATGTATTTTCCTTTTTGAAAGTACTCTTTTTAACTAACAATTCTTTGAACTCAAGAACAAACAAATGTTTCTTTGGAGGAACTACAATTTTTTTATTAAACTTCATTATTAACTTGTATGTATTTAAAACATACTAATAATATTTCACAAAATATTTTTACCTATTTCTTTACATCTATTTGTTTGGAGTAGATTTTTCAGATTTTCTCCTGCTATATCTTCATATAAAATGTGAAATTGGGATATATTTATAAAATTGATTCCAACTAATAGTGACAACAAAAAAAGATTAATTTTTTACCTATTTCTTTCCATATATTTGTTCAATTCTCTCTAGTTGCATTTGCACATAAAAATGAAATTAGGATATATTTATCAAATTGACTCAAACTAATATAGAAAGTAAAAAATATTATTAAATTTTAAATAATACTTGATACATGTTCATGAACAACCTGTCATAATTGATGGTGAAGGGTTTAATGTAGCTTCAATATCAATCAACATCAGTTGTGTGTTTTTTATCTTTTGTTGGGTAATTTTTTCTTGACTGTCTAACATCATGTTATTGTTAGGAATACCATATTTTTATTGGCTATATTTTTCTTGGTTGGTCGGTATCATGCTATTATTAGAAATAGTATCTTTATATAATAGATTAACCTCATGGCTTGTGCTTTTTCTCCACTTATAATCATGTTATTAATAGGAATAATATCTTCCTGTAATGGATTAAACTCATGGATTGCACTTTGTTCTCCACTCATGATCATTTGCAAGGGCTTAACAGTTACTACCAATGAACATAAATACTTAGAATATAAAGTAACAATTGTAAACAATGAACTATTGTCCATTCTCACTTAATTACTATAATACCTAATCTATCTTGTATTCATCGGAGGATACCTATTCACTATAATACTTATTCAATATTGTATTCACTTAGAGGATACCTGTTCACAATTAGTAATCATAGAACAAGAATAAAATATTTCATAAATTTCTTTGTTTAAATGAAAGAGATATTACATAATTTGGTTGTCGGTGCAAATCCTAAATCACTTGCAATCTATCACCACGGTTAGAATGATACAAGACTTCAAAGAATGTCTTTTACTTGGTCATAAATACTTTTCTCTAGGTCTCCACTCTTCAAAACTTGCAATTTTTTCCTTATGATAATTATTCATAATTTTCTTATATTGGCTGGATTATCCCTGACAGAGCCACGAGTGTTGCACTACATACCATCGATGAGAGGGATAAAAACTTATTTATTTTTCCTCTTTTATAAGGTAGAGGATTCATACCACATGATCTAAAATATACTTTATAGATGTATTAAGAATGATTAAGTTCAATCATTTTATTGAATGTGCGTATGCATGTTCTTCTATAGGAATCATTAAGGAAGAATATATGATTGATATATGAGAATGGACATATTCACATTCAATACATGAAATATTAAACTTGATCATTATAAAATCTTTACAAAGGAAGTGGTTAGGAAGTTCATAATATTTCTAACTTTAATATAAAACATTCACAAGAATGATTATTTCTATCTCAACCCATTATATTCAAATTATCATCTGGTTTCCTTTCCTATTCGGGATGGAAAATTTCCAATTGTAAAACTAATTATACTTTAACTCTATCGAGTGTTGCACTACACACAATCGATGACAGGATTGAGTCTTATGCGGATTTCCTCTTTTATAAGGTAGAGGGCCAATCCCCGTGACGCTCAAGATGGAAAATTTCCCATTGCAAAAAAACATATAATTTTAACTCCTCATTAGTTATCCTTTTTCTAAGTTATAAGGGCCATACCCCATGATTTCTAACATACTTTATACACGTATTAAAATGATTAATTTTAATCATTGTATTGAATGTGCCAATGCTTGTTCTTCTCAAGAAATCATTGAGGAAGAATATATGATTGATATATGAGAATGGAAATATGCCCAATCAATAAGTGCAATATTCAACTTAATCATTATAAAACCTCTACAAAGGATGTGTATAAAAATTCAAAATATTTCTAATTGTAATAGAATGGACATATGCCTATTCAATACTAGAAATATTGAACTTATTCATTATAAAACCTCTATAAAGTAAGTGGTCAAAAAATTATGAATATTTCTAACTCTAATATAAAAATTTAAAAGAAATGATTATATCTACCTCGAAGGAAGTGGGTAGAAAATGTTCACAGGAATGATTTTTTCTAACTCTACCCATGATTAAAACTATCATCGAGAGAGATCCAAAAAAATATATAATTCACATTATGGACTTTGTGCAAGGGCTTCCAATGTACATAGGTACTAAAATGAAAAAGGAAAACTACATAACATTAATAATATAATTTTGGTCTACATCCCATTTTGAAACAAGTTTAATTCTATTTGAGTATGCCCATACTCAAATATTGTTCACTAATTCCCATTCTCAAACAAAGTGAGTTTTATTACATTCTTCTTTCATACATATTTTATGTACTTTCAATTCAATACAAAGACAAAAATGTATGTTTTTTTGAGAATGGGCATATGCCCATTGTAAACATTCAAATACAAGCAATAGTGAACTTAATCATTTTAATACCTCTATTTATTCCATTCTTTTGTGATACATATTTTATGTACTACTGATTCAATACTAAGAAAATAATTAATGTTTGTCTGAGAATGGGCATATGCCCATTATAAACATTCAACTACAAGCAATACTGAAATTAATCATTTTAATACCTCTAAATATTCTGAAACAAATTTAATTTTCTTATAATTAAACTTCTAACTTTTGTTTACATATATTCTATAATATAAAAATAAATTTAGAGAAAAATATATGAATTATATACATATTAATATAGAAAAAGTAAACATTGTTAAGAATTAACATATACAAAGGAATTACTATACATGAAAAGAACACAAAAAATTGTAGAGGCTATTTACCTGGAGGCATAGTTAGACATTTATAATAGTGTTGGATCATGATCTCCTACTTGTGATTATCCACAATAAAGATAAGTGAGGACCTCTTTGTATTATGTGTTTCTTTTAATGCATTTTTCCCACTATATAATATTAATACAAGGGATGCATTAGTGTTCCATCTCTCAATCATGTGCTCCAAAAATGCACTGGTCTTTCAAATTTCAAAAGATATTCAAGGATGGAAACTCTAATTTCATTCGGGTTAGTAATATCCAAGGGCACTAAATATTTCCATTCTAGTTTAACTGTAACATTTTCCACCTCTATAGTGGTTGAATTATGAACACCATATATGGTAAAAATCACTGGCATCCCTTGAAATGCATTTTTCCATTCAAAAGTTTGTAATATACTTATGAAATTATTGCTATTTTTTATGTATATTTATATATAAGTATTAAATAAGATAGCTTGTATTGTTGGAAGTATAAAGATGCGAAAAAATTCATTGCAAAGACACCCAATGACACAGAGAAGCTCAACAATATTGTTTTGTGAGACAATACTCCCAAGATTACGTGAAACCAGCAATTACAACCTCTATAGTGAGTGGAAGTAAATGGAATTCCAAACCACTGAATGTTATACTAAGAAAAAAAGAATAAGAACATGTACAAGTGAATTCATATCTATCTGGTGTCCTTGGTTGAGAATTTGTATTATCCGCAGTCACATATAATTCAAGTAGTTTAATAATAGGTTTTGAATAATTTGGCAAATTTATTTCCCCTAATGGTGTTTTTTTCCTTTTCTATTTTTTCTTTCATTCTCTAATATCTTGACATTGTTGAGAAAAATTCAACTCATGGATGAAAAATGTTTCAATCACATTTAGCACATTGCATCATATAAGAGGAAAATTTTCGAAACTCTTGTGAGCTTATAATACATAACTTTGGCTCTTGTTGCTCTTCCCCGCTTTACTCTTTGGAAGTAATCTTTTAGAAATATTGCATTAAGATCATACTCATCTCTGAACCAAACTTCACTACTAATTCATTTATCTACAAGGACATCGAATTCTTCATCTATCATACATTTTGTGCATCTAAACAAGTAATGTTGTAAGAATATCTAATGAATTTGGATTGAAATCTAGGCTTGTAGCTTTTTGGGGCTACAAGGAATCCCACCATTGGTATAAAAATCAAACACTCGAAACCCAATTATCCCAAATTTCATCTTGTTGGTGCGTAAAATGATCCCACCCTAATTTGCCTTTGAAAATCTATCAATTTCTCGGTCTCTGTCATTTTCTCCTTCCCGTGTTGAGCTTGGTCAGTCTTTGTTGCTATTTTTAGGTAGTTCCTGGGTCGTAAATCACTTAGGGGTCCATGGTTTGATCCTTGTTTCTTTGTTCCTCTAGAAAGGGTCTATAATTTGGGTCCCCATTCTCTGTTCATCAAAAACTCGGGTTCCCCCATGTTGTCTGTTCTCCATGGTCGGGATTTGTCTCCCTTATCATTTTTGCCCTAAATACTTGAAGAAGAATGGATTGATGTGTCCTTGAAGAACGTATTTGAGCCCTGTAACATTTCTAAACTTTCTATCCTTGAAGAAAATTTCATTCCCAGGCTCAAAAGGTCATTTTTCTATGTTTTATGGTTTGACGAGAGTTTCTCGTTGTCAAATTTACATCCTTGCATCTACAGGGAATGTGGCACCATTTGGTTAGATGCGGCTCAACTTGGTACACCATGGAGACACATGGAGGAACCACGCATGTTCGGGATTGGCCCTTGATTTTCATTCTAAAGGAGCACCAGGATAACATGTGGAGGCCTTCGCTCACATTGCATTTTGCTTAGAATTTTCAACGACCAAAAAGAGACTACCTTGTAGCATGATACGTGGCACTTTCCACTGAGCTTCAAGCATTCAGAAAGACTTTGCTAGAACAAGAAATGTAGCAAGCCCACGCTCGTTTAAGTATCAAAATTTTAGGACCACCTCAAGGTGTGCCATGGTGACACGTTGAATTTTAAAATGTCAAAGAGGTGGGGAATTGGGTGATCGGAGGCATCCTTGATTTTTACCCATTGAGGATTAAAATTTTAAAATGGCCTACAAGCTTCGATGAGGGGAAAAGACAATGTTTTTCCCCAGTCAACAACGGAGGTGCAGGCTCTCAGTGAAAATTTAGAAACATTTCCTTTTGAGAAAAAAGAGTCAAAAGTAAAAAAGGAAGCGTGGCCCCACTCGAATCCCATGTGGACATGTGTTAGGTTGGTTTCCCGAGGGCAGAGCTGGGGGGAAAAATTTGAATTTTTTTCCCTTTTCCTAAAAGAGAGTAAAAAGGTAGAATCTGGCCATGGTTCTACTCCAATCACATTTTGACACGTGTCAGGCTCATTTTCCGAGGGCGGAGGTGCACAACAGAATGAGAATTTTTTTCTTTTTTTCAAAAATTTGTAAAAAGGAAAAGCAAGACCCAGGGTCTATTCTAAAGTTTGAATCCTCCATTTGGACGACCCAAATTCAAAGTAAAGATCAACGACTGTTGTGAGTCTAAATATAATTTTCCCCCCATTTCTTTGAAACACATCTAGAAGTGTAAGTCTCCATGATTTCTTGGTCTTTTCTACACGCCAAGTAGAGAAGGAAGTTAATGTTGATATCTGAAGTTTAGTGGGAAGATCTAGAAGGACATCTTTCACCATTAAAATGGTATGACTTTCGTGCCCAATCAGATTTTCCATTTTTATTCTCCTGAGCATGCAAGGGGCCATATTTGACAGATTAGGGGTGGAAGTGGTTGAAAAATTAAAGGAAAAGTGATCTACCAGAGCAAGGAGTTGAATGCGAGAGACATTTGATGAAATCTACCCCCTCCAAGCACCTAGAGACTTCTTGCAGATTTAATTCGAGAATCACAAAAGAATCATGGCAAACACTGGTGCATTAAATGTTTTTGTCTTTTAGGAGGAAGAGGATTTATTGTAAATGCTATAAATGGCACAAATTTTTCGTGCAAATGGTTGGAAGTTGGAGGTCAGAGTGCTAGAGGTCGAAGAAAATTCCCAAGAGGAAAATTTGACTAAGCCTGTCTTTTGAGAATCCATTTGAGAAGCTAGGTTATCTCTTTTTGTATTAAGTTTTATTGTGTCAAGGTGGTTACAAGTGTATAGCCATTGACAAGCTCTAAGATTGTTCTATGAAACTTTCCCCGCTAATAGACTTAATCAAATTCAAGTTATTTCTATGTTGTCTTGAGAAAAATGTGTTTGTTTTATTTCTAAATGTATGCAAGTAGTTTTTCTTGTTTCTGTTGCAATCTTGTATTAAAATCTGATTCAATCACATAGGCCTCAATCCTTGTGATAGTTAGTGGCATATGCAATTCCATTTCCGTAACATCTTTCATTTGGGATTGGAATAAATGATTTAAAATCACTTTTCTCTCATCTATTGATAGAGATTACTGTAAGCCTTTGGGTGTACCTTAGGCATGATTTGGCTTAGATCTTGATGCTTTGTTGGGTTTTCTAACTCGATCCTTCATGATAGAATCTTAGAGATTGTGTGAAAGAGTGTTAATCTGGGCCTCCATTGAAGCACATATTCTAGTTGAAGAAACAATTTGGCTATTTTGTGGCATTCTATTGGTCTGACTTCTCATTTTGTAAGGTTCCTCAAGGATCTAGTGAATCTAGTTTCACCCTGCCCCACCTCCCACCAAAAATTCATTTAACAACAACCAATCCTACCCATACTACCCTTGTTTTTCATGTGTGTATGCCAATGCACAATCCTCATCACCTAAACATGCAGAAGAAAGCAGGGTCTCAAATGTCTTTAGTAACCTTTGCCTTGTTGTGAAAGTATCTCCATGATCTGGAAGTGATAACTCATGAGAGTCAGATCTAGTGTGTTGATCATATTTTCCCCAAGGTCTTCTCTATAAAATTTATGTAAAAGAAAGGTACTTGTATCTCCTTTCATATAACAGAGGTTACAAAATAGGTTCTCTTACCTTGGTTGAAAGGCACAACCTAAAATAGTTAGGATCAGATCACATCCTTTTTAATGTGCTACCCACTCCCTTCAAAGCTTGAGTGCCAACAAGTCAGATAGATTGCTTCCCCGGCTGCAAAATGACATACATGATTGTCTATCTACCTCTGAGTGTCCTGTCTAATCCATGATGCTGCTTGGTATTTGAAGGAGGTTAAATTTGGGCACCGACATGAATGGCACCATTGTCGGGGAATTTTTGAAGGTTGTTGAGAATTGATTTGTTCATGGACATATAGTTCATACTCGGACACACAGTAAACATTTCTTGTATGCTCTAAAGTGCCAGAGATCTATATTAAATATTATCCTGTGTTTGACCCTGTATGGAGTTTCAAGTTACAAGTGTTGTATGCAACTCTTCCAGTCTCTACAAGTTTTTTCATTAGTATTCATTGATAAATTTTGATAAAGGAAGGTCAGAGCTTTCATTTCCGGTTTATAAGTCCTGACAGACATTTGACAAAGTATATTTTAGTGCATTTTCACAACTAAGGTGGAAATCCTTAGTGGTGAATCCATGTTCATTTGATTTTGATAAGGACCAAAGTGTCCTAAAAAATCTATCAAGTAAGATTTGTTACTAATATTTGCAAATTTGGAAGGAAGAAGATATTTATTTGCTAGAGATCTTACTAGGATAATGTTCCCCGAGTTAGGAAAAGTAAAATCAGAAGGAGAAAATCTTGGAGAGATTTTGGAGGTCAGAAGACAAGGAGAGAGATCTCCATTGATGAAAGTGAATGGCCTATCATTGAAGACTTCCATTCAAGTGACTTTGAATTAGGTAGCCTCTTTGTGGAATTGAACTCTCCAACTAGAGAGGGGCCTTCATTTGATTTTGAAAGGTTTGATTCACACTTTACACCTATCTTTTCTGAGGTTGATAGAGATTTCCAAGAAAAAAGGCCTTTGGGGGTATCCATTTTGAAAATTATACTCCCGTGCTCCAAGAAACCTCTTCGCCCCATCGCTTTTTCACCCCTCTAGGGGCACCTCCTCGAATCAATATGGCTCAACCTAGGCCTCCATTTGTTGTAAACACCTTTGGACCTATAAATTTTGTGGGAATGGATGGTTACCCAAATGCAGTGCCTCAAGATGTAAGGAACAAAGTGAACTAGAGATCAGCATCTAAAGCTTTTTATCAATATGATGGAAGATTTTGAGATTGAACATGAAGATGTATATATCAAACTATTTATCTATACCTTGGAAGAGGATGCTAGGGACTGGTATAAATTATTGCCAGATAACTCTCTTGATTCTTGGACCGAGATCGAGTAATGCATTTAAATTATGGTATGGTGATAGGACTAACCCTAGGTTTCTTTTTGACAAAATTCGAAAACATAAAAAAAAATCCTAATGATTCAAGTACATTATTTCAATGCAAGGTTTAATAAGACCTTGAGGAGATTACCTATCAGGATAA
This sequence comes from Taxus wallichiana var. yunnanensis, assembly GCA_018340775.1. Taxonomy (NCBI): domain Eukaryota; kingdom Viridiplantae; phylum Streptophyta; class Pinopsida; order Cupressales; family Taxaceae; genus Taxus; species Taxus wallichiana. The sequence continues at coordinate 128,292,684 of CM031240.1, forward strand.
GGCCTTGTGATGAGTCATGCTTGATCAAGTATACTGATGCATTTGATAAAAAGGATTCATATTATTTAAGAGACAAAAACCCCAAAAATTTGAGGCAAGCCTTCGTCATGGCTCCACAAATAGAGAACAACATCAACACAATTAGAAAGCCTCCAAAAAGGGAAGGTGTAAAGTTGGTTAACCCAGAAAAACCCCAAGTAGGAAAGGTTGCTGATTTGGAAGATGTTGCAAAGACTTTGGCAGGGGCTGTCATAGAAATATCCTACAAGCTAGCCCGGTGAGAAAGGAATTAGGAAGAGTTCACAAAGACAACACAAGCAACAAGGCAAAGACATGTTCATAAATCACCAAATATCGATGACAGAGGCAAGGGACCTATTGGATTTGGAAATAGACAGGTCCCAAGATAGGGATAGAAGAACAATACCTAATCCTTTGGCTGCGAGTTGATGTGGTGGAAGATACAGATGTCATTGTTTGGTGTGACAAATGTTTCATGCCTCGTGATCATTGTGAAGAAGAGCAGCAAGAGGAGGAAGAAGTTGACGGTGACAATGATGATGATTTTTGCATGATGGGATGCTCCACCAGCTCACAACAAGGGGCAACCTCAACTGAGGTGATACGTTCTATAACTACTGCCACTTTTTGGTACTACATTCATAGGGTACATCTTCTAACCCCTTCTCATACTTTAGAAGTAGATAATGTAGAATCTTTTGAATTTCCCAATAATGACTTTGAATATTTGAGGGCTTTAATGATAAAGAAGTATGATGTAGGAATACCATCTGAGGAAGATAGATAGTTGTTGATGAATGTTTTTGTTTGTCAAGAGAGAGAATATAACACAAGAAGTACGGTTGTCAAAGGGAAGGAACTCAAGCCAAGAAAAAATCTCCCTTGCTTTCAAACATTCCTAAAGAGGTCCCTAGGAAAGAAGAATCTGCGAAAAGCCCTGCAGTTCCAAACAAAAATCACACCCCTCCTCATGCCCAAGTTGTTAAAAATATTGTACCACATAATGAGTGTGTTGGCTCTCCTTCCAATATTAACCTACCAAAGAATGTCTCATATGATATTGCCCAAGTGTTGAGTCAAATGAAAGTATTTGTTATAATTGTTGAGTTGCTTAGGATTCTTGAGCACAAAAAGAGGGCATTTGAATACTTGGGGTTAAAAGAAAAGAAGACTGCCCTAGGTAGAAATATAAACATTATGGAGATCCCACCAGTCATTGAAGAACTAGAAACACCACCAGCATCACAAGAGCTGGATGAACCACCTGATGTCTTTTTGGTAAGATCCTTGGTATACTCTTAGATGAATGTGGATCCATTCTTCACCACTTTGATCATTAAGGATAGAATGTTGCACAATTGCATGTTTGACTCAGGGGCATCATGCAATGTCATGGCTTTGGAGGTCATGAATGAGCTAAACGTAAAAGTGACATCAGCATATCGGAAGTACACTACCATGGACTCTAGTAAATTTACAGTAGTGGGGTTTGTGAAGGGGTTGGTGGTGTAGCTTGCAGCATACCCAGGTAAAAACTTAAAACTTGATGTTGTCATTGTTAATTTCCCAACCAAGTGGGGCATGTTACTATCAACAAAATGGGCTACAAGTGTGTGTGGCGAGTGTCCAAATGGATATGTATTATGATACCATTACATTTGAGGGCATCCTTGTCAGGTTGTATGGAGAAAATAAAATGCTACATCTTATTGAGGATCCAAACAATGCATCCTATGAGGTATTGTACACAAATGTTGATGCAAACAAATTTGTGGGATTTGCTTGATGGGATGGAGAAAAATATATAGGAATGCAAATGCCTTGAACAAATGGGATCAATATGGAGTTTATTGTTTGATGGAGCTTGCTCCAAATTTGGGAATGGTGCTGGTGTTGTTCTACTTTCTCCAGGTCAGGAAAAATTTGTTTTTTCCTTCAAACTCAACTTTGAATGCACCAACAACATTGTTGAGTATGAGGCACTATTGTTGGGTTTAAGAATTTCTTGGAAATATGGTGTCAAGGACATCATTTTCAAATGAGACTCGGAATTAATTGTCTTACAAGTCAAAAAATTTTATGCCACAAAGAACCAACAAATGAAGCAATACAAGCATGCAGTTTGGGACTTCATTGAGATGTTCGATTCATTCAACATACTGCATCATGATAGGAAGTTCAATAACTTGGTAGACAAGCTTACAGTGTTGGGGTCTCGGTTTGAAAATTATACAATGTTTTCATATTGTGAATATGAGGTTAAGGTATTGATAAGACCTTTCGTGCCTGAAAACATCAAGCATTGGAAAGTTTTTGACGATGATGCTCAAATCAAAATATTTCTACAAACAAGGAATAATTTGTTAATCAATGTATTGATTTGGAGCCAATGGTGTGTACAATATAAGGAAAGGAAACCTTGTTTGGTAAAGGCATCATTCAGCTAAAGACTAATACCATTCCTAGAGGGATGGTTACTCTTGAGTCCAATTTTGATAATGTTGACCACATTATTAATAGATGTATGGCAGCCTCAAGGGATATTGAGGAGCATGACCTCGGCACAGAGGATAAGTGAAATAAAATTTTGTTAGGCAGTAACCTGAGCAAGGAGGAGAAGCAGTCATACATCCAGTTGTTGAAAAAATACCAAGATTGTATGGCTTGGACTTATTCTAAACGAAAAGCATACAGAGAGGATTTGTTTCAGGATTAGATCCCCTTGGTGTGTAATGCAAATCTATTTAAATAGAAATAGAGGCCCTTTAATCCACTCTTATCCCTCAAAACACAAGAGGAACTTAAGAATCTAAGAGATGGAGGGATTATCTAGCCCAAAAGGTATTCCTCTTGGGTTACAAACCTAGTATCGATCGAGAAAGAAGAATGGGGACATCGGGCTATTTGTGGATTTTAGGAATCTAAATAGAGCATCAATGAAGGATAATTATCCTATACCAAATGTGGAGAACATGTTGTAGTTAGTGATTGGTTCTAAGTTGCTTTCCACCTAGGATGGTTTCTCTAGTTATAACAAAGTTGTGGTGAAGGAATCAAAAAGGATCAATACAACCTTCACTACTCCTTGGGGACCTATGTTTATATCAAAATGCCCTTTGGTCTGATGAATGTTGGAGCCACCTTTCAAAGAGCAATGGATGTTGCTTTTGTTGGTTACATCAATGAGTTTATTGTTGTCTACCAAGATGATGTGACTGTGTTTTCTAGAAAGAGAAGTGACCACTTGCTGCACTTGGAGAAGATGCTGATAAGATGTAGAGAATATGGCATCTCACTTAATCCAAAGAAATGCCATTTTAGAGTGCAGAAGGAAAAGTTTCTTGGTCACATTGTGTCACAAGAAGGAGTGATGATTGATCTAGAAAGAGTAGAGGCCATCAAAAGGTCCCAATCCCAAGAACCAAGAAAGGAATTTAGTCCTTCTTTGGGAAAATAAACTTCATTAGAAGATTCATATTAAAATTTGCTGAGATGACCATTCCAATCACTTCCATCTTTGAAGAAAGACCAAGTCATCAAATGGGAGGAGGCTACCATCCAAGATTTCAACGGGATTAAAGAGACACTCAAGCATGCACCTATACTGGTAGCTCCAGATTATAAGAAGCCCTTTCAAATGTTCTCTTTTGCTTTAGATACCACTATTACTTCTGTCCTAGTGCGAGAAGGATGATTAAAATTTGAGAGGCCAATTTCCTTCTTGATAAGGCCTTGTGGGGGGCTGAGATAAAGTACACTATCATGGAAAAACAGGCATTTTTCTTAGTAAAATTTACAAAGGTTTTTAGACCTTACATTATAAGTTCTAAACTAGTTTCTTATGTCTACCACACAATGGTGAAAGACATCTTATCAGAGATGGAAGTTTCAAGAAAACGATGTAGGTGGGTGAACAGATTGCAAGGATATGATATGGACATCTAAACTATGAATTTAGTGAGAGGTTTGGGCCTGGCTAAGCTTATGGCTGAGAGCAACTTGCAAACTATTGAGGTAAATGAGGTAGAAGAAGAAAGGGTAGATGTTTTTCAAACATTGATGAATTTTGAGTGGTATAAAGATGTAATCTTTTATCTCAAACATCTGAACTGCCCTGACCACTTAAGTAAGAACCAGAAGAGAGCCCTTGCATTGGCTTCTAACAAATATGTCATCACTGATTATGGGTTAGCTTGGAGGAACCCAGAGGGAGTCCTCTTAAGGTGCGTTACTAAAGAAGAAGCCCCCAAGTTAGCTTGCTGATCTCCTTGGAGGAGTTTGTGGGGGTACTTTTGCTGCAAGAGTCACAACACATAAGATCACGAGTGCTTTGGTTATTGGTTGCCAACTCTTTTAAAGGGTTGGTTAGAAGATTTGAAATCTTCAACGCTTCTCTAGAAGATCTGAAAGCTTCATACTCTCTTCCTTTACAACCTGTATCAATTGAAGCTCCATTCAAGCAATGGGGAATGGATTTCATTGGTGAGATTTTAGACCCTTTAAGTGCTGGCCAAAAATGGATTCTTGTTGTGGACTGATTATTTTATGAAGTGGGTGGAGGCAGTCCCCACCAAGAAGGAAATACACCAAGTTGTCATGGATTTTGTGCTAAACAACATCATTTGCAGGTTTAGGGTGTCAGTCAATATTATTGCCAATAATGCCATGAGATTTAGAGCTAAACCTTTGGTGGCAATGTGCAAAGAATATGGGATCAAATTGACATATGATTCCAATTACAATCCCCAAGGAAATGGACAAGCTAAGTCCAGTAATAAAAATTTGTTGAAGATCATCAAAAGAACATTAGAGCAGAACAAGAGAAAGTGGGGTGAATAGTTGAAGTTTGTTGTTTGGGAAGATAGGATCACTATCAAGAGGGTCACTAGAAAGAGTCCATTTGAGTTGGTATATGGGACTTAGGCCCTGTTGCCCCTTCATATGCAACTATCTTCTTATCAGTTCATTTAGCAAGCTGGAGGATCAGGAGGTGAGTCCTTATGATGCTCGTATTAATCAGATTGTTGAGCTTGAAGAAGAGAGGAGGGCATCCCACCAGAGGCATGTAAAATTTAGAGATAAACTGAAGAAGTTATTTGACAAGAAGGTCACTCCCAGAGCTTTCAATGTTGGAGATCTTGTGCTACTATGGGATAACGAGACATGAGGATAAGGGAAAGCATGGCAAGTTTGACTCATTATGGATGGGCCCTTACTCTATTGACATTAGAATTAGGGAGCATACCTTCTTCCTCAAGGACTTAGATGGTGAACTGCTCAAGTTTCCTATCAATGGTAGGCATTTGAAGCATTTCTTGGATTGATTCCCTTGAATCAAGGCATAAATCTTGTGTATAGTGTACATAGTTTGTCATTTTTTTCTTGTCCTTTTGTGTTTTTGCTTGTTTTGGTCCTTAGTGACCTGTTTTTGTTGGTTTCTCTATTTGTTTTTAAGATGGCTTTGTTTCTCTACTCTACAAGATGACTCCATTGCCCAATGGATATTTTTTGGCACTTGGTCTTTTTCTTCTTATGGCACTTTCGGGGAGTGCCTATCCCCCAATCGAGCCTATGTTTGTGCTCAAAATGATCTCACCCCAATTTTCCTTTGAAAATATATCAATTTCTAGTCTCTATCATTTTCTCCTTCCCCATGTTGAGCTTGGTCAGTATTTTTTACTATTTTTACGTAATTCCTCGGTCGTAAATCACTTAGGGGTCCATGTTTTGATCCTTTTTTCTTTATTCCTCTAGAAAGGGTATGTAATATAGGTTCCCCCATGTTGTCTATTCTCCACAGTCATGATGTGTCTCACTTATCGTTTCTTCCCTAAATACTTGAAGAAGAATGGATTAATGCATCCCTGAAGAATGTATTATAGCCCTGTAACATTTCTAAACTTTTTGTCCTTGAAGAAAATTTCATTCCAGGGGCTCAAAAGGTAATTTTTCTATATTTTAGAGTGTGATGGGTGTTTCTCCTAGTCAAATTTACATCCTTACATCTATAGGGGACGTGGCTACTTCATAATTTCCATGAATCTCGTCAACTTTAAATATGTCCACATGGAGGCATGACGTGCGTTTGAAGATCTACTTTTTTTTTAGCCTTCGATCAACAACGGGAGGACACATGCAAGCTTCCATTGCTTGGCATGGAATTAGACAAATTTTAATGTAGTTGGAGCAGTTTGATGAAATAGGACACATGGCAAGCTCGCCTTCTTTTAGGGTCTCTGTTTTGGTCACCATATTGAAGTTGCGCCATGGAGACACATGGAGGAACTGCGCATGTTTGGGGACTGTCCCTTGAGTTTCATTCTAAAGGAGCACCAAGATGACACATGGAGGCCTCCACTCACTTTACATTTTACTTATACTTTTCAACAACCAAAAGGAGACTTCCTCAAAGCATGACATGTGGCACTTTCCGCTGAGCTTCAAGCATTCAGACAGACTTTTTCGGAACAGGAAATGTGGTGAGCCCATGCTCGTTCAAGGTATCAAATTTTGGGACCGCCTCAAGGTGCACCATGGTGACACATGGTAGTTTGAAAGGTCAAAGAGGTGGGGAAGTGGGCCATCGGAGGCAACTTGGATTTTTTTCCCCTTAAGGATTAAAATTTCAAAATGGCCCACAAGCGATGAGGGAAAAAGTCAATGTTTTTCCCTAGTCAACGACGGAGGTGCGGGCTCTCGAGGGAAATTTGGAAAAATTTCCTTTTGAGAAAAAAGAGTCAAAAGTAAAAAGGAAGGGCAGCCCCACTCTAATACGATGTGGAAATGTGTCAGGCTCATTTCCTAAGGGCAGAGCTACGAGGAAAATTTGGAAAATTTTCCCTTTTCTAAAAAGAGAGTAAAATGGCAAAATCTAGTTGTGGTTCCACTCCAATCACATTTGGACACGTGTCAGGCTTGTTTACCAAGGGCAGAGGTGCAGAGCAAAATGTGAATTTTTCAATTTTTTCAAAAAGTTGTAAAAAGTCAAGAGAATCCCTTGAGTCTATTCTAAAGTTTGAATCTGCCACGTGGACAGCCCAAATTCAAAGTAAAGATCAATGGTTGTTGTGATTCTAAATCTGATTTTCCCCCCATTTCTCTGAAACACATCTGGAAGTGTGAGTCTCCATGATTTCTTGGTATTTTCTACATGCCAAGAAGAGAAGGAAGTTAATGTTGATATCTGAAGTTTGGTGGGAAGATCTGGAGGACATCTTTCGCCATTAAAATGGTCTGACTTTTGTGCCCGATCAGATTTTCTATTTTTCTTCTCCCAAGCACACAAGGGGCTAGATTTGATAGATTAGGGGTGGAAGTGGTTGGAAAATTGAAGGAAAAGTGATCTACCAGAGCAAGGAGTTGAATGCGGGAGACATTCGATGAAATCCCCTCGAGCACCGGAGACTTGTTACAGATTTAATTCTTAGAATCATAAAAGAATCATGGAAAACATTGGTGCATTAAACGTTTTTGTATTTTAGGAGGAAGAGGCTCTGTTGTAAATGCTATAAATGGCACAAATTTTCATGTAAATGGTTGGAAGTTGGAGGTCAGAGTGCTAGAGGTTGAAGAAAATTCCCAAGAGGAAAATTTGACTAAGCCTATCTTTTGAGAATCCATTTGAGAAGCTAGGTTATCTCTTTTTGTATTAAGTTTTATTAAGTCAAGGTGGTTGCAAGTTTACAGCCATTGACAAGCTCTGAGATTGTTGCCCTGCTAGTAGACTTAATCAAATTCAAGTTATTTTTGTGTTGTCTTGAGCAAAATGTGTTTGTTTAATTTCTGAATGTCTGCAAGTAGTTTTTCTTATTTCTGTTGCAATCTTGTATTAAAATCTGATTCAATCACACATGCCTCAATCCTTGTGATAGTTTAGTGGCATCTGCAATTCCATTTCCTAGAAGATCTTTCATTTGGGATTGGAATAAACGATTTAAAATCACTTTTCTCTCATTTGTTGACAGAGATTGTCTGTAAGCCTTTGGGTGTACCTTAGGCATGATTTGGCTTAGATCTTGATGCTTTTTTGGGTTTTCTAACTTGAGCCTTCGTGATAGAATCTCAGATATTATGTGAAAGAGTGCTAATCTAGGCCTCCATTAAAGCACATATTCTAGTTGAAGAAACAATTTGGCTATTCTTTGGCATTCTATTGGTCTCACTTCTCATTTTATAAGGCTCCTCAAGGATCGGTGAATATATTTTCACCTTGCCCCACCTCCTACCTAAAATTCATTTAATAACAACCAATCCTACTGCTACTACCCATGTTTTTCATGTGTGTATGTGAATGCATAGTCCTCATCACCTAAACATGCAAAATCAAAACAGTCTCAAATATATTTAGTAACCTTTGCCTTATTGTGAAAGTATCTCCATGACCTAGAAGTGACAGCTCGTGAGATTCAATTATGGTGTGTTGATCATATTTTCCCCAAGGTCTTTTCTATAAAATTTATGCTAAAGAAACGTACCTCCATCTCCTTTCATATAAAAGAGGTTAAAAAATAGGTTCTCTTACCTTCGTTGGAAGGCACTGACCTAAAATAGTTAGGATCGAGATCACATCCTTTTTAATGCTACCCACTCCTTTCAAACCCTAAGTGCCAACAAGTGAGAAAGATTGTTTCCCGGTTGCAAAATGACATACATGATTATCTATCTTCCTCTCGAGTGTAATGTCTAATCCATGATGCTTTTTGGTCTTTTAAGGAGATTAAATTTGGGTACCAACACATCGATAGTACAACAAATTCAAGTTTATAGTTCAAATTTTCCAATTTTCCCTTACCAAAAAGATGCAAAATTTTCCTTTTGAATAATTGCGGTGAACATTAAAATAATTTTTATTAGCTTAACATTCTATGAGAAATAATGTAAGTTAATAAACTTAATAAAATTTATAAATACCTTCGATACCTCTTAGTTTTCGTGACTAGAGTGAGAAAATTGTGGTATCTTCACTAAGATCCACCTTGACACGGCTTTGTACAGCAAGTCAATAAATATTGTTTTAACCCATGTTTTGTTTGTCATATTTTATTGCTTGAAAATACTTGATTATTTGTTTCGTTGTTTCTTTCGAAGATAGAATATGGGAAAACCATTTTTGATTCTATCATGAATAGATGAAAAATCAGGATTTGCAAGGATTTGTTTTTGGGATTCAATTGTATGTTTCCCATCAATAATATAGAAATGAGTTTCTATGTCAATAATTTCATGCTCATAGTCTATGTCAAACATATCACTAGAGTGAACATGGAGACCAACACTTGATAAATCAAGTGATGCTGTATTGGTATTTTGTAGGAGCTACATGGAAATTACCTATATCAATTTTGAATAAATTTTCTTCAATTAAAAAAAGATGAATCTATTTAGATAATGTAGATTGAATTCTTTTAAATTCAATTTGATATTGTTTTAATAGTGATTTATCTTATACATAATGCTTCACATCTTGAAAGTGTGATTCTAAAATGTGTTTTTCCAGCTTAGATAATTTTTGTCTTCTGAGCATGGTAAACATTTTTTAGTGTAATTTTTATTTTCCCACTTCCGTATCCATATCCAGGTGGTGGGAAATAGATGAATTTAATGCATAAGCATATAGTATAATTAATATGGTGACAATTCATGCACAAATATATTTATTATTACGCACACCACTCTTGTCCCCTTTAGTGTATGGCTTGATTTTCCAACCATAACTATAACATGAATTTTTGTATTTTTTTCATGACCTTTCCATGCCATCTTTTTTGTAAAGAGAAACCTATAATTCCATTTTATTTAGTGATCATGTTCTCGATTCGTTGTTCATTTTTTCCACTTGAAGAGATACAATTGTTTTCGTTTATACACTTTGTTAGTGCGCGATTTGATTGTGCCCTAGTTTGCCCTCAAAATTCTTTAGTCTGCGGGCTCTGTCGTATTTTCTATTTCCCTGAATGGATGCGTGAAAGGTTTTCTTCATTTGTATGTTGTTGAAGATCCTTCTCCATGGTCGTGGATCACATTTGGGCCTTGTATCATTTCCAAATTTTTTGTCCTTAAAGAAAAATTCAATTCAGGTGAAAATGGTGATTTCCCTACATTTTATGATTTGACGGGCATGTTTTCCCTATCAAATATATCCCAAAATCCATGGAAATTTGGTCCTTTCTGATTGAATGCAGCTCGATGGGTATTTTTTGTGAAATTTTCCACTTTTATCACATTTTTAAAAAATACCAAATTGGCCCCGTAGCCCCGATAGTCTCTGATTAGCTATTCAACAATTATGAAGCAGAATGGAAAAAGTATTACTTTGACCCCGACGAAGGACACGCGGAAATTTTTCATGTTACAAGTGGGAAGGTGGGTCGGTGGGGAATTTTGAAACTTTAAGGCCCACTTCAACTCAAATCTTGTTGACGTGGAGGGCCAACCCTCATTTGAAATTTCCTCTAGGTCCTACCTTAGCAATTACAAAGGAGACATGTGGAGGCTTCCGTTGGCTCCTCTCTATACTTAAAATTTTCAAGCAACTTTCTAAGGCCTGGGACACATGGAGGGCCCACGCTTGTTTGGGACTGCCCATGTACTTTAATTTTGAAGAAGCACCAAAGGGACACATGGAGGTTTCCGCTAGGTCTTCCCATACTTAGACTTTTCAATGGCCAAAGAAACTTTCTTGGACCCTAGGCACGTGGTGCCTTCCACTGGTCCTTAAATGTTTTCAACAAATTTGATTGAGACATGTGGTGATCCTACATGTTTTTAGGGTGTCCGCTTTTGGCACCATATCAAAAGTGTGTCAAAGAGACACGTGGAGGCTTTCATTGGCTCCTTTTTATACTGATACTTTTTCAAAGGCCAAAAGGCAATTATCTTAGGCCCAGAGCACGTGGAGAGATTACATTGATTTGAGGTCCCGCCTTTAAAATTCATCTTTGAAGTTGTGCCAAAAAAACATGTGGAAGGCCCACACTCATTCAAGAACTTGCCTCTATACTTCACCTTTGAATTTGCGCCAAGGAAACAAACGGAGGCTTCCACTAGCTCCTCTTTTTCTTGGCCAACTCGAACTCGCAGCGTAGGTAATGTGGGATAATCCATGCGTGGAAATTAATTTTGAGAGGAAAAAATGTGAATCGATGCAAGGGAACTCATTTCTCAAGGTGTTTTCTTGAGGAAAAAAAGATTGCTTGTCAGACCCAACTATACAGAGCCACCTGAAAATGATTAAAATAGGGATTTCTCACATGAAAAAATAAAAGAATGATTAGAAGGACTATCAAAAGGCTATGGCATGGCATCTCGAGTCATGGTTGAAGGTCTAAGAAATGTGATCAGTTCATAATTTGTCCACCTGGTAGCTTTCGGGTGTGAATTTGTTAAACATCACTTTCTAAGATAAATTGGTAACAAGTAAAGGATTCCTCAAATATTCTTATTTTTGGGGGAAAATTTGGGATGAGTGAGCAAGTGAAATGTATAAGCTATGCAACAAGAATACTCTTGTTAATAGTCGAGGTTTTAATTTTTACGAGAAAATTTGAGAAATCCCATCTTCCCGAGAGGCCATCTAAGAAACCTATTAATTTTCTATGTTTTTGTTTTAATCATGTCAAGATGGTTGTGAGTGTACATCCATTGACAAGATTTGAAACCGTTCAAGAAAATTTCCCTCGATGAATCTAATGGATCTCGAATTAATCTGTTTTGATCTTGGGCAAATTTGTGTCTCTTTTTATTTCAAAAAAATTCAAATGGTTTTGATGTTCTGTGCCAATATTGTGTTAGAAATCATTTTGAATCATAGAGGATCCTATCCATGTGGTAGTTTAGTGGCATTTTTAATTTCATTATAAGAAGAGCCTTCATCCTATAATGAGATAAATAATTTAAAATCAATTTCTTGTCATTTTGTTGATAAATATTATCAGTAAGCCGTTGAGTATATCTTAGGCATGAGGAACCGAGGGTCTTTAATAGTTAATTAAGCATGTATCTCGAGCCTTCATGTTGAATTCTCATAGATTGTGTGAAACCGTGTAGATCTAGGCTGCATTGACACACAACTTCACGGTTGGAGGAATATTTTTGCTATTATGAAGCATTCTATCATTTAGTTTTCCAATTCTGCAGTTAAGGTTCTCAAATATCTGGAAAAATCAAGTTTATCCTGCTTAATCTCCCACCAAAAATTATTCAAAAACAATGAATCCTACATGAACTACCCCTGTTTTCCCTATATGTCCAAAAATGAATAAATTCTACTACCAAAATATGTAGAAGCAATTAGGATTCCATAATGTATTTTGTAAATTCGATCTTGTTTAGAAAATATCACTATTCTTTAGAAGTGACAACTTGTGAGAGTTAAATTGTGGTGCATTGATCATATTTTCTCAAGGTTTCCTTTCAAATTTGTGCAAAGAAGGATATCTTCATTCTCCTTCACCAAAAGAGGTTACAAAATGGGTCCTCTCACCCTGGTTGAAAGGCATAACCTAAATTAGTGAGGATAGATCAAATTCTTTTGAAGGTGTTATACATTTCTCTAAAACGAGTGACAAAGAGCCAGGTGAATCACCTCCTCGGCTACAAAATGGCATATAATATGATCCATGTTTCCATGAGTGTCTTGTAAAAAATGTGATGTTGCTCAACTTTGGTAATGTTTCTTACATGATCGAGTGTAAATATGTTGTTTAAACGACATCCTTCTTTCAGATTTGTAAGAATTGTGCAAAGTTACAAGTTCGTGTCAGGTGCAATATTTCAAGCTTATAGTGGTTATTGCACTAAATCTGTCATCGATGATAAATACTTGTAAAGGAAGGTCAGATCTGCTAAGCTTTGTAGGAATTAAGTGTTGATAGATATTTGTGAGTCATTTATAGTGCATTTGCACAACTAAGGTTAAAATCCTTAGTGTTGTCTCCGTTTTGATTTAAAATTTTATAAATACCAAAGTGCCTAAACCTTTTTAAGTGAATCCATCACTAATCTTTACAAAACGGAAGGAAGAATATTTTTCTTCACTAAAGACCCTACAGAAAGTTTTTTCTAGAAGCTGGGAAAGACAAATTCGTGAAGGAAAGAGAGTCTGGAAAATAGTTGGAAATCGGGAATCAAGAAAAGCATTATTTATTGTGAGAGTGATCAACCTATGGTTGAGGATTACCATTATTCTTCAGGTGATTGTCATAAGTGTGCTTCTTAGTCTATCCCTATATTTTCCAAAGTTGATAAGGTTTTTCATGAAACAAAGTCTTTAGAGGACATTCATTTGGAAAATTATACTCCTGTGTTTCAAAGACCTCTTGTCCCTCATCATTTTGTTTCTCTATAAGATCACCCACTCAAGGAAATATGGCTCAACCTCCACCTCGACCTCAATTTTTTGTAAACATTTTTGGACCCATAAATTTTAGAGGTATGGCTTGATATCCAAATTTAGTGCCAAAGGATGTTAGAAATAGATGGCTAAATTTAAAGGGAATAATGTTGTCACTAGTTCTCAAGATTTAAAACTTTTTGTCAATATGTTGGAAGAATTTGAGATTGAATTTGAGGATGTGTATATAAATTTTTTTATTCATACTCTTAAGGAGGATGCATGTTGTTGGTGCTCAATTTGTTTTTGCCCCATTTTTCCTTAAAGTTCTCCAGTTTGTGGGCTCTATCATATTCTCTATCTCCCCCATATTGATGCATAAAAAAAATTTCCTCCATTTTGTTTCCATGATCAGTCCCTTCCTTGGTCGAAGATCACATAAAAGTCCTGAATTTGTTTTTCGTTCCTCTTTCTGTGTGAAAGAGTTTGTAACTCAAGGCGTCAACTCAAATTTTTCCCTTCCTTTCATTTTCCACAGTCACATTTTGTTTTCCTTGTATTTCTTGTCACAAGTATCTGTGAAAATGTGATTGGATGCAGCTCAGAGGATCATATTTGGGCCTTATATCATTTCCAAATTCTCTATCTTGAAAGAAAGATTCATTTCTGGGCTCAAATGGTGATTTTCCTACATTTTACGATTTGACGGGAGTGTTTTTCCCCATCAAATTTACATCTCAACATCTGTGGAAATGTGGCCCTTTCTGGTTGGATGTGGCTCAATGAGGCACTTTGAAAACTCTAAGGCCTGATTCAACTCAAAAATTTTCCACGTGGAGGGTCGACGCTCATCTAAAAATTCTCCTTTTTTTTTTTTTCCTTGGAATTGAGTCGGGAGACATGTGGATATTTTCGTTGCCTTTCTTAGACTTAGAAAAACATTTTATGTGGTTGGTATACTTTTGGCGAGACAATGGACACGTGCGGGAATGACACTCATTTGAGGATCCACCTTAGGGTCCCACCTTAACAATTGCGACAGGGAGACATGTGGAGGCTTCTGCCACTCCGCTCTATACTTAAAATTTTCAAAGAAATTTTGAAAGGCACAGGACACGTGGAGGGATCGCACTGTTTAGGGTGGCCCCTAAATTCTATTTTGAAGAAGCCCAAGAGGACATTTGGAGGCTTCTACTCACTTCTACCCTTACTTGGACTTTTCAACGGCGAAGGAAAACTATCTCGAGACCTTTGACACATGGAATCTTACGCTTATCCTTCAAAAATTTTAAAATCTCTCTTGGAATGAGACACATGGCGAGCTTACGCTTGTTTTGGGTCTTTAATTTTGAGATCATCTCAAGTGCGCCATTGAGACATGTGGACGCCTTCCACCGGCTCCTTCTTTGTTGAGAGTTTTTAAAGACCAAAAGGTGTTTTTCTTAGGCCCAAGACACGTGGAAGGCCCATGCTTGTTTGGAAACTTCCCTTGTACTTCTCCTTTGTAGTTGTGCCAAGGAAACATGTGGATGGTTATAAAATAAAGTGGAGAAGGGTAGAATCAATGATTTCTATGTATTGTGTCTGGTTTTCTGCCATTTTTGCTCCAAGACTCCTAGAGATGTGAATACGCACTATTTTTCATCATTTTTGATGAAATTCCTTGTCATCTTTGTCTATAAAGTGCCATTGAATGGATTTGGAACTTAATTTGTGAGTCCAAGGATTGTTAAGGTTGATATTTTGAAGTTGGAATTGCTCAAGCACTTGCAAAAATGGGAATTACCAGAGAAGCTGGATGTGGGACAAAGTTGCAGAGGAAAGAAAGGGAAAAGGATGAAATGATGAAAGTTGTAGGTGCAAAAGATGAAAAAGGTGTTGCCTAGAGAGAAAAGGATTACCTGTCATATCCAGCTATGCAGAGCCTCCAGAAAATGATTAAAAGAGGATTTCTCACATGAAAGAATCAGAATGATTAGAAGGATTGCCAAAATTTTTTGGCATGGCATCCTAGTCATTAGTTAAGGGCCCAAGAAACATGATCAGTTCATAGTTGGTCCACCTACCAGATTTTAGATGTGAATTTTTAAATGTCTCTTTCTGAGGAAAATTGGTAACAAGCAAAGGTTCCTCAAATATTCTTCTCTTTTAGGGGAAAATTGAGTGAGTAAAATGTATAAATGCAATGATAAGACTCTTTCAAAGGGTCAGTGGTTGAATTCTTAAGAGAAAATTTGAGAAAATTCATCTTCCTGAGAGACCAATCCGAGATAACCTATTAATTTCTTCTATGTTAGATTTTCTATCATGTCAAGTTGATTACAAATGTATATCCATTAACGAGCACTAATATTGCTCTGGAAGATTTCCCCTTTTGATGAATTTAAGTAATTTTGAAATTAATTTGTGTCAATCTTGGAGAAATTAGTGTCTTCTTTGTTTCAGAATGTTTACAAGTAGTTTTTCTTGTTCCTATTGCAATCTTACATTGAAATATTTGTGAAATCACACAGGATCTTGTCCTTGTGACAGTTTAGTGGCATTTGTAATTTCATTTCAAGAAGAGCCTTCATCTTGTGATGAGATAAACAAATTTAAAATCACATCACTGTCATTTATTGATAAATATTATTTGTAATTCTTTTGGTGTACCTTAGGCATGATTGATCAGAGATTTTTGTGTTTAATTGAGTCTTTTAACTCGAGCCTTCATGTTAGATTCTCAAAGATTGTGTGAAAATGTGCTGATCTAGGCCTCCATTGAAGCACACCTTTTGGTTGAAGGAATGTCTTAACTATTCTGAAGCTTTCTGTTGTTGAGTTGTCCATTGTTGTGAAGTTTCTCAAAGATCTAGTATAATCAACTTTATCCTACTTAATCTCCCACCAAAATCATTCAAAAACCATGAATCCATCCTAAACTACCCTTGTTTTCCTATATATCCACAAAGGAACAAAATCTATTTACTAAAATATGCAGAAAAATCAGGATTTAATAATGTCTTCAGTAACCTTAGCCTTGTTTTGAAAGTATCTCCATCTTTTAGAAGTGAAAACTCTTGAGAGTTAAATTATGGAGTATTGACCGTACTTTCCCAAGGTTTTCTACCTAAAATTTGTGTAAAAAAAGGATATCTACATCTTGTTCATCAAACAGAGGTTATAAAATGAGTCCACTCACCTTGGTCGTAAGGCACGGCCTAAAGTAGTGAGAATAGGTCAAATCCTCTTGAAGATGTTATCCATCTCTCCACAAATATGAGTGACAAATGGCCAGTTACATCTCATCCCTAGCTACAAAATGACACACATCATGATATTTATGTCTCTAAGCTCAATGCCAAATCTGTGACGCTTCTCAGCTTGAAAGGGACAACAAATTTGGATACCAACACTAGTGGCATTGTTATCGGGGATTATTTTAGCTCCAGGATCTATTTGTTTGGAAAATACACTAGTGGTGCCATTTCCGGGGATTATTTGAGCTCTGAGATCTATTTTTGTGGCAACAAAGCTAGTGGCACTATTGTTGGGGAGTATTTGAACAAAGGTATACATGTATAGACCCTGGTAATGTCTCTTACATGATCTAAGTGCTAATACATTGCTGAAACATCATTATCTATTCAGATCTATAAGAATTGTTCAAAGTTGTAAGTTCTGAGTGCAATATTTCCAGCTTATATAGTTATTGCACTAAATTTTGTATCATCAATTGATAAATTTGGGTAGAAGAAGAGAAAATCTTGTAAGCTTTGCATGAATCTGGTATTAAGAAATTTGATAGGTCTTTCATAGTGCATTTGCACAAAATAAGGTGAAAATCCTTAGTGGCGACTCTGTACTATTTAAATTATTAATAAATACCAGTGTCTTAACATATATCAAGTAAGATTCATCATTAATATTTATAAATCTGGAAGGAAAAAGATATTTCTTTGCCAAGGATCCTAGTAGAAGGTTGTTTTAAGATTTGGGAAAGTCTAATTCGAGAAGGAAGAAGAATTTTGAATGTTTTTGAAGATCAAACATCAAGAAAAGAGATCTCCAGTGGTGAAATTGATCAGCCTATGATTGAAGATTACAATACTTCCTCATGTTCTTCCGAATCAAGTAGTCTCTTTTTGAATTGAATTCTCCATCCGGAGAGGGTCCTTCTTTTGTATTTGAAACATTTTATTCTCAATCTACCCTGGTATTTTAAAAATATAATAGATTTATCAAGAAACAGAGCCTTTAGAGGGAATTCATTCTAAAAATTGTATCCCTGTACCACACAGACCTCTCACTCCTCATCATTTTGTTTCTCCGTAAGATCACCCTCGTAAAATAATATGGCTCAACCTCCACCTAGACCTCTACTTTTTGTTAATACTTTTGGTCCCATCAATTTTAGAGGTATGACTGGCTATCCAAATGTTTTGCCACAAGATGTAAGAAATAGATTGCCTAAGTTTCAAGGAAATAATGCAATCACTGGTGATCAACACTTGAAGCTCTTTTTCAATATGATGGAAGACTTTGAAATAGAATTTGAGGATGTATAAATTAAATTGTTCATCCATACTCTAGAAGAAGATGCAAAGGAATTATATAAATCTTTTCCAGATAATTCCATTGATTCTTAGACAGAGATGAAGAATGCTTTTAGAGTGCAAAGCATGGTGAAAAAATAGACCCTAGGTTTCTTTTATCGAGTTTGAAAATATAAAAAATAATCCTAATGAATCGGTGCGTGATTTCAATACAAGATTTAACAAAACATTGATAAGGCTACCTGTTATTTTGAGGCCATGTGATGAATCATGTCTTATAAAGTATTCACATGCATTTTATAAGAAATTTTCTTACTATTTGAGGGATAAGAACCACGGAAGTTTGAGGCGAGGCCTTTACCATGACTCTGTAAATTGAAAACAACATTAAAGAAGTTGGAAAATCTCCTAAGAGGGATGGTGCTAAATTGATTAACCTAGAGAAGCCTCAATCAAAAAGGTTGTGGATCTTGAGGAAGTTGTAAAGACTTTGGTCGGGGCTATCAAAGAAATCTCTTACAAGCTAGTCAGGGTAGAGAAAAGAATTGGAAAAGGTTCTCAAGGTCAACATAGGCAAGAAGGACAAGACATATTCATAAATCATCTTAGAAATGATCAGAGATATGATGATAGAGGTAAAGGATCCATGGGAGCTAGACAACCCCAAGCTAGGGAAAATAGAGTAGTGCCTGATCATCTAAATACCTGAGTTTTTGTTGAAGAGACAAATGAAATTGATTGGTGTGACAAGTGTTTCTTTCCCCACCTGTCATGTGAAGTATATCAGCAATTTGAACAAGCTGATGATGATGATGATAACACGATGATGATGCATGCATGGTGGATTTCTCTATAAGCTCACGAAAGGAGAAACTTCAACTGGATATTTATTTTGCCACCATTCTAATTAAAGGCATACTTTTAAATTTGTATGGAGAGAAGAAGATGTTACACCTCATTGAAGATCCCAAAAATGCTTCTTATGAAGTGTTGTATGCTGATGTAGATGCTGATAAATTTGTTGGGTTTGCTAATGGCAAAGAGCACAAGATTGATAAATTTAAATGTCCTAAAAAAGTAGGTTTACCTTGGACCTTGTTATTTGATGGATCTTGTTCCAAACTTGGAAATGGTGTTGGCATTGTTCTGATTTCTCTAGGCCAGGAAGAGTTTATTTTTTATTTCAAACTCAACTTTGAATGCACTAACAACATTGATGACTATGAAGCACTGTTATTAGGCTTGATAATTGCATGGAAATATGGTATAAAGGATATTATTGTCAAAAGGGATTCAGAACTGATTGTTAACTAAATTAGAAAATTGTATGCTACTAAAAATTAGAGAATGAAACAATACAAGCATGTAGTTTGGGATTTGTTTAAAATGTTTGACTCTTTCAATATTGTATACCATGATAGAAAGTTTAATGTTTTTGCAGACATGTTAGCAGTGCTAGGATCCATATTTGGGAATTGTATAGTATCTCCATTTTGTGAGTATGATATTGAAATACTAACAAAGCCATCTATCCCACGACAACGTTAAAAATTGGCAAGTGGTCGATGATGATACCCAGTGAAATGGTTTCGTAGAAGCGAGGCAATTTTTTTGACCAAAATATATATTGGGAACCAATGGTGTGTCTTCTTGAAGGAAAGGAAACTTTATTTGCCAAAGACATCATCTATTTGAAGAAATACATGATTCCCGAGAGGTTTGGTGGCACTAGAGAATCAAACTTTGATAATGTTGATTACAATAAAAGAAGTATGTCGGTTTGAAGAGATGAGGAAAAGCATGACTTAACCACAAAGGAAAAACTTCATAAAATATGGTCAGGAAGCAATCTTAGCAAGGAAGAGAAGCAGGACCCTATGTTCAATTCTTTGAAGAAATATCATGATTTGCCTAGCTTGGTCTTACTCTAAGTTGAAGGAATCTAGGGAAGATTTTTTCCAACATGAGATTCCTCTTGAATCTAATGTCAAGCCTTTCAAGAAAAAATAGAGGCCAATCAATCTGCTCCTTTCTTTGAATATGCAAGAAGAACTGAATAAGTTGAGGGATGGAGGGATCATTCATCCCACAAGGTACTCATCTTCGATTGCAAACCTAGTGCCTATCAGAAAAAAGAATGGTGAAATAAGGTTGTGTGTAGACTTCAGTAACTTGAATAAAGCATCATTGAAAGATAATTACCCTCTACCAAATATGGAGAATATGCTACAATTGGTAACTAGTTCTGAGCAATTATCTACTCTAGATGGTTTTCGTGGCTATAATCAAGTTGTTATGAAGGATTCAGAAAGAATAAAGACTACCTTGACCACTCCTTGGGGAATTTATGTCTATGTTAGGATGCCTTTTAGATTAATGAATGTTGGAGTAACTTTCCAAAGAGCAATGGATGTAACCTTTTCTCTTTATATCAATGATTTCATTGTTGTTTATCAATATGATGTAATTGTGTTTTCCATAAAAATAAATGATCACTTACAACACTTGGAGAGAATTATGTCAAGGTGTAGATAGTATGGTGCATATCATTGAATCCCAAGAAGTGTCATTTTTAGTGCAAAAGGAAAAGTTGTTTGGTCACATTGTATCAAAGGAAGGGGTCATTATTGATCTTGAGAGAGTGGAAGCCATTACCAAGGTTCCAATTCGAGAACTAAGAATGGATTTCAATCCTTTTTTGGAAAAATAAACTTTATCAGAAGATTTGTGTCTAATTTTGCTGAGCTGACCATCCCCATTACTAGCATGCTAAAGAAGGATCAAGTTATCAAATGGGAAGAAGCTTCCATTAAAGATTTCAATTGAATCAAAGAAGCATTAAAGCATGCCCCTATTTTTGCATCTCCAAATTACAATAAGCCTTTTCAAATGTTTTCTTTTGCTTTAGAAAACACCATTGTATTTGTATTATTGCAGAAGGATGATGAAGGGGCTAAGAGACCAATTTCCTTTTTAGTAAGGAATTGTAAGGAGATGATTTGAAGTACACAACCATGGAGAAGCAAGAATTTTCCTCGGTGAAAGCAACAAAGTTTTTCGGACCTTACATCTTGAGCTCTAAAGTTCTTGCTTATGTTCCGCACAACATGATGAAAGACATCTTATCAGAGATGGAGGTCTCAAGAAAAAGATATAGATGGGTGAACAAGTTAAAGGAACATGACACATATATTCAAACAGGAAAATTGGTAAGAGGTTTAGGCCTAGCTAAGATTATGGCTAAGAGAAACTTGGAGATTATTGAGATACATGAGGAAAGAAAGGCATCCCATCATCGACATGTAAAATTAAGAGAGAAATAGAAGAAGCTATTTGATAAAAAGGTGAATCCAAAAGCTTTAGCAGTGTGGGAGATCTTGTGTTATTGTGGGATAGTAGGCACGAGGATAAGGGAAAACATGGAAAGTTTTATGCATTTTGGATGGGCCCTTATTCAATTGACATTCGAATTAGTGAACATACCTTCTTCTTAAAAGACCTAGATGGGGAATTGCTTGAATTTTCTGTTAATGATAAGCATTTGAAACATTTCCTTGATTGATTTCTCATAATCAAGGTATGCACCATTGTATAGTGTAAAGTCTTTGGATTATTTTTCGTCTTTTTGTTTTATCGGTTTTGGTTTGCCCTTGTCCTTGGTAGGAATTTTTATTGGTTTCTAAGTTTTCACTTGGAGGGTTGGCTTGTGACTCCATAGCCCAATGGTTTATTTTTGGCACTTGGTATTATATTTTTTCTTATGGAACTCACTGGGAATGCCCATCCCTAATTCGGATATGATGTTGGTTCTCGATTTGATTATGCCCTAGTTTTCCCTTGAAATTCTTCAATCTACGGGCTCTGTCGTATTTTATATTTCCTCGAATGGATGCGTGAAAGGTTTTCTTCATTTGTATGCTGTTGAAGATCCTTCTCCATGGTCGTGGATCACATTTGGGCCTTGTATCATTTCCAAATTCTTTTCCTTAAAGAAAAATTCAATTCTAGGTGCAAATGGTGATTTTCCTACATTTTTACAATTTGATGTGTGTTTCCCACATCAAATTATATTCCAACATTTGTGGAAACGTGGTCTTTTATGATTGGATGCGGACCGATGGGTCTTTTTGGTGAAATTTGCCACTTTTTTCAAATTTGTAAAAATACCAAATTGACCCCGACCAGCCTTGATAGGCTCCGATTGCCTATTCAACAATTATGAAGCGGAAGGGAAAAAGTCTTACTTTGACCCTGAAGAAGGACATGTGGTAGGTTTTGATGTTATAAGAAGGAAAGTGGGTCGAAAAGGCATTTTGAAACTTTAAGGCCCACTTCAACTCAAATCATGTCCACGTGGAGGGACGATGCGCATTTTAAATTTACCTCTGGGTCGTATCTTAGCAGTTACACCAAGGAGACACATGGAGGCTTCCAGTAGTTCCTCTCTATACTTAAAATTTTCAAGAAAATTTCTAAGGCTTGGGACACGTGGAGGGCCCGTGCTTGTTTAGGACCTATCCGTACCTTAATTTTGAATAAGATCTAAAGGGACGCGTGGAGGTTTCCACTAGGTCTTCCCATACTTAGACTTTTCAATGACCGAAGAAACTTTCTCAGACCTTAGGGACGTGGCGCCTTCCACTGGTCCATAAAAAATTTCAACAACTTTATTAGACGAGACACGTGGTGAGCCCGTGTTTGTTTAGGGTCTCCACTTTTTGGCACCATATCAAAAGTGCACCAAAGAGACATGTGGAGGCTTCGTTGGCTCTTTTTATACTGAGACTTTTCAAAGGCCAAAAGGAAATTTTCTTGGGCCCAAGGCACGTGGAGAGCTTACACTCATTTGAGGTCTCACCTCTAAACTTCATATTTGAAGGTGTGCCAAAGAAACATGTGGAAGGCCTACGTTCATTTAGGAACTTTCCTCTATACTTCACCTTTTTAGTTGTGCTAAAGAAACACATGGACAATTGTTGGATCCTCTTTTTACTTGGATGACTCGAACTCACAGCATAGGTAATGTGTGATAATCCGTGTGCGGACATTCATTTCTTAGAGGCAAAAATGCAGGCATCCATGCGAGGGCACTCATTTCTCAAGGTGTTTCCTTGAGGGTAAAAATGATTACTTATCGGACCATTATCAGAGCCACTGAAAATGACTAAAATGGGGATTTCTCACATGAAAGAATAAAATAATTTTTAGAAGAATTTTCAAAAGGCTATGGTGTGGCATCCCGATTAAGGTTGAAGTTATAAGAACATGATCAGTTCATAATTTGTCCACCTATTAGCTTTCAGGTTTCAATTTGTTAAACATCACTTTCTGAGAAAAATTGGTAGCAAGCAAAGGATTCCTCGAATATTATTCTTTTACGGGAAAATTTGGGATCGGTGAGCAAGTGAAATGTATAAATGCAATGAGAATAGTCTTGAAAATGGTCGGGGTTTAATTTTTAGGAGAAAATTTGAGAAAACCCATTTTCTGAGAGGCCATCGATAATCATGTTAATTTCGTGTGTTTTATATTTCAATCACGTCAAGATGGTTGTGATTGTATAGCCATTGACAAGCTCTAAGAATGGTAATGAAACTTTCCTCTACTAAAAATCTAATAGATAGTGAATTAATTTGTGTTGATCTTGGGAAATTTGTGTTTGCTTTTATTTCAAAATGTTTTCAAATGGTTTTTATGTTCCTATTGTAATATTTTTTAAAAATCCCTCTCGAATCACATAGGATCTCATCCTATGATAGTTTAGTGGCATTTACAATTTCATTATGAGAAGATCCTTCATCCTGTAATGATATAAATAATTCAAAATCACTTTCTTGTCATTTTGTTGATAAAGATTGTCTGTAGGCCTTTGAGTGTATCTTACGCATGAGGAACCATGGGTCTTTAATATTGAATTGAGTCTTTATGTTGTGCCTTCATGTTGAATTATCAAATATTGTGTGAAATATTACAAATTTGGGTCACCATTAATGCACACCTTACAGTTGAAGGAATATTTTAGCTATTCTAAATTATTCGTTCATTTAGTTTTCCAATTCTTGTGAAGGTTCTCAAAGACCTTACAAAATCAAGTTTATTCTGCTTAATCTCCCACCAAAAATTATTCAAAAATAATGAATCCTACTTGAACTAACCTTGTTTTCCCTGTATGTCCATAAATGGATAAATTCTCTTTGCCAAAATATGCGAAGCAATCAAGATTCGATAATGTATTTAGTAACCTTAACCTTGTTTTAAAAATATCACCATTCTTTAGAAATGAAAACACTTGAGATTTAAATTATGGTGTGCATTTATCATATTTTCTTAAGGTTTCCTTTCAAATCTTTGCTAAGAAGGATATCTTCATTCTCCTTCATCAACAAAGGTTATGAAATGGGTCCTCTCACCCTGTTTGAAAGGCACAACCTTAAGTAGTGATGATAGATCAAATCCTTTTGAAAATGCTATCCATTTATCCAACATTTGAGTGACAAAGAGCCATTTGAATCACCTCCCCAGCAACAAAATGACATATAATATGATCTGTCTCTCTTTGAGTGTCTTTTTAAAACTATGATGTTGATCAACTTCCATGGGAGACTTAATTTAGATACCAACACACTTTATGCTCACAATAATTCGAACCTGGTGTGCATTGGTCTCTAAGGAATAAAACAACCACAAATCATTGTAATAATTATCGGGGTTTGAACTTCAACGAACCATGTTTTATCGGTTTTTACACAATCATCTTCACCATCAATAAATGGAATTTCCTTGTCTGGGTTCATGGTAATAAGAGCCATTTTTTTTGTCACAAATATTTTTAGTGTAATATATACAAAAATATTCACTGAGACTTAACATTTTTATAAAAGTAAAAAGTTGGATAGCGTTCAACTTTCCATTTAAAACATTATTCTTTTTCAATGATTGCATCTACCAATAATAATTTTGTTTGTTTGTTTTGAATGGGAAGATGCCTATTTTCATTGGATAATTTTTTTGTTTATATTAGTGTAATACATATCAAAATATTTGAAAAATTTACATTTTTTATAAAAGTAACAAGCTACGATAACATTCAACTTCCCATTTTAAACTCTATTATTTTTCTATGATTGCATCTACCCATGATAAGTTTTTTTGTTTTTATTGAATGGGTTAATGTCCATTCTCATGTGATATAATTTTTTGTTTATTTGTATTGAATGGACAGATTCCCATTCTCATGTGATATAATTGTTTTTATATTGAATGGGTTGATGCCCATTCTCATGTAACATAACTATTAGAAGAATAAAAATTATCTTCAATTTGTAATTATTTAGATTTATTAGAATGTGAAAGTGGAGTGAAAAATTTAAATTTTTTTTAGAATGTGCAAATAGCAATTCCCCTATAGGAATCATGGAAAAATAAGAATAAATATTAGAGATATTAAAATGATATGCCCATTCCCATATAGGAATCATGGAAAAAGAAAAATATAGTTTAGAGGTATTAAAATGAATGTAATTAATTTATTGTAGAAGGAAATATGTTTCATTATGTTACTTTTACTCTATCTAATTTGCATGTTTCAGAGTTTCAAAAAGATTTGAAACTTTGAATTTTTATGTTAGTTTTACTCTCTCCACCATATTTTTCATCCTTTCTGTTTTAAACGGGAAGATGTCAATTCCCACATATAACTAATAGAAAATAAATAGATATAAATTTGTTCATTATCATGTATAACTAATAGAAATCATTGATATATCTAATTTAATACAAGAAGAATAGATATAAATTTAAGCTCAACATATTATATTTACTTTCCTTTAACATTGTAAGATTATTCAAATGCAAACAAACATTGTTTGTTTTATAATAATTTTTGAAGTACTTCTGTGATTCAAATTACTTTATCTCTACTCTATTTAAGTGTTTATAACTATATCATATTGGTTGGACTATCCCTGGCCGAGCCAAGTGTTACACTACATACCCTCTAGAGGGATCAAGCCTTATGTAGTTCTCATCATATTAAAGACCGTAGTAATATAAGTGAAGCATTTCATTCTGAAGACAAAGTGAAGCGTCAAGATATTAATAAAAGTGATGCATTTCTTCTTGAAGATGTGATTCAAGCACATAATGGTCTTGCATTACCAAACATCAACATGAATCAAATATTTAGGATTAAATGATAAACTTCCATTGTGACTTCTGGTTGAATATTCCTTGTTGAAGAAATGATTAGGTGCTCTGTTTTCCTGCACCCCATCTTGAAACTTGCACAAAATAGGAAATCATTCACTTCATATGTCAAGTTCTTGTTTATAATTATCAATTTTGGTATTGCTTGTATTGCAATGATAATAATGGGCATATGCCCATTCTCATACAAATGAACATTTTTATCTTGAATGGGCAGATGCCCAGTCTCTTATAGGAATCATTGAAGAAGAATTTAGGTTGAATTTATAAGTTGAGAAATAAATATATAGAGGTTAAATACAAGTTAATTATAAAAATTTTGTTATCAACTTCATCCAAATATCTTCATCATATTAAAATAGCATATATTACTTTTCCAAGAATTCCTCATACTTCCCATATTGCCTAACTATTAGAATGAGCATCTGTCCATTTTAAATATTCTCATAAAAGGATGTAATTGCATATATTACTTTTACAATAATTTCTCATACTTCTCATATTCCCTAACTATGAGAATGGGCATCTGTCCATTTTAAACATTCTCATAAAAGGATGTTGGAGAATTTATCTTTCTTTCTATATTGAGTTTATGAGAATAATATCTTCATCATAATAATATAACATATATTATGCTTACAAGAATTTATCATATTTCCCATATTCCCTGAGTACAAGAATGGACATCGGTCCATTTTAAACATTATCATAAAAGAATGTGAGGATGGGCAACTGTCCATTTTTAAATAAATTAAATATTACCTCTATTTCATTTTATATTTCGTTTATGAGAATATATATAGAGGTTAAATTGAAATTCCATATTCCCATTCTCATCATAATCATCGAGGTATTTGTTTATATGAGAATTGGCATATGCCTATTCTATCAATTCTAATTCATTGAAGCAATATTGAACTTAATCATTTTTATATGACTATAAAGGATGTGGGAAAGGGAAATTGTTCATTCAAAAAAATAAAAATTATTACCTCGATTTCTCTTCTATGATTCTTATATGAGAATGGGCATATACCCATTCGATACAAGTTAAAATTATTTGTGAGAATTGTGTCTAAGTTTATTTTTCTTCTATGATTCTTATATGAGATAAAAAAATGTTTTTGTATGAGTATAGACTCATTTTCATACATTATCTTAACTTCTATGATTCTTATATGAGATAAGGAATGTTTGTTTGTATGGGAATGGGCATATGCCATTCGCCTATAACGACCCAAAAAACCACACACGAACAACATAGTGAAATACAGGATAACTTTTTTTTACTTTCTTGACACATAACACGACGCAACATGTCATCACCAAGGATACAACTAACACTGTGAACAACTTGATACAAGGATGGCCATAAAGGCAGCACGGAGACGTTCACACCTATCAAGGACAATACATTTTTTCTTTTTTTTTTTTTTTCTTCTTTTTGACAAGACAACATGGAAGTCCAACCACATGACACACTTACATTTAAGGCATCCCATGAGGAAATTCTTGCTAAATTTTCTTGTTTACTAAAATGTCTCTTAATTCTTAACTTACGTTCTTATAAAATTTCATGTAATGATTCACACAATTCTTTTCACAAGGGAGAACTTCTTTCTTTTCAACTATTGACTAAATAGCTTAAGGCCAAGCTTTCTAAACTAGGATCATCAATTTTATGTCCAAAGTTTTTTATTCATTTGATTTTAGAACATTTTCCATTTCTTACAAGGTTAATAATTAATCTTACTCAAGCCACTAACACATGTTCCACACCTCTATTGCACAGGTGAAGGCATAAGCTCCGATTGAGTGGAAAGTACCGCTTAGGGTTCATAACAATAACCTTCTTGTTTAAGGATCAAACTTTGACCTTGCTTAAGAAATATCACCATGAATCAAGGCAAGGGTTAACTGAACAGGACAACAGAATTTAGCTTCAGGGTCACATTGTTTACTATCAGTCTTTTATTGAGGTTAAGAGTTTATCAAGATTGGTTAAATGTTCCATCTAGACTTTACTTAATTAAGTTTGACAAAGGAGAACATTTCAAATGATAGAGAGATATTTAAGGTTTTATTAATCAATTTCCCTCCTACTTATTAAATCCTATCATCTTCTAAAATCTAACCATTGATTTCACCATGAGATCATTTAAGGTTTCACCGTAAAAGGATAATGTTTATTAGTTTAACTTTTATAAGGACTATCCAGCTCACTTCATAGTGCTTACAAACTCATTGCTACTATGCCTTAGAAGGATTTACAACTCAACATTTTAACTCAAGAGCAAAGTTTAACAGTACTCGTTTGCGAAACAAAACAAGGTTACATCAATTCATTCCAACATGATGCACAAACCAAAGGGACATACCATCCCTATTGAACCATGACTAGGGAGTAAGAGAGTAATAATATAATACTCATTCATACAAAGGAAAATCATAACCAAGATTGATGCAGTAATCTACAAGTTCTTCCATCATCTAACCACATAAGCCATTTACAACAATTAATAACTCCGAGTCGGCCGCGAGAACCGAGCAAGATAAGACTATACATAAGAACAATAAGCTACTACCAAAACATCACAATAACTCAACGTATATCCTAAAACATCAACCATACACACAAACTCTTATGCCTCCCTCAAACTCTTATGCCTCCCTCAAGCTCTTATGCCTCCCTCAAACTCTTATGCCTCTTATGCCTCCCTCAAACTCTTATGCCTCCCTCAATCTCTTATGCCTCCCTCAAACTCTTATGCCTCCCTCAAGGAGGCCGGTTGACCCTATGGTCCAAGACACATAGAGTTCAAACACTCCTAACCCAAGTGACATAATAACGCGTGGTTCAACAGCCCGCTAGTTATATGTACTCCTTGGGGCGTACCCCCATACAATGAAGCGGGTCCATAGGTCCAACCAATTCATGGTGTATCCTATGACCCTATTCCACACATCATGACAATAGAATCAGCACAACAATCCAATCCAAAGTGCCAAGTGGCAAAGTACAAGCCTTGGGCAAGGCGGTAAGAATTCCAAATTTAAAAGAAGACCCAAAATCAAGAAAAAATAAATGGCCAAATAGCCATAGTTAGTATCAAAATCCCCATGTTAGTGCCACAAACCAAGGAAATGCCCAAAATTGTAAAGCATGGCAATCAAGAAAAGCTGCTGGTCCTTACAAAATAAAGTAAAAAGCTCAATTTACGAATAAAATCAACTTATAATAATGTCACATTACGATAACTGTGTGGCTTTATCTAGCCACCAAAGGGGTACTCAAGGAGTTCTAAGCTTTTTCGGAACATCGAGCGTCACTCGTAAAATGCATATCAATAATACAACTATCATCATCTCTATCTGAATCATCCCGCCACCACTTCGACAAGGCTAAACATAGTCATAGTTGCACTTAGGTTGCGTACATACAACCACATAGGGAGAGAGGAAAGAATCACATGTTATCTACTAAACTAAGTTTTGGCTCGAGTTATTGACCCATGGTACACCATTCCTCACTCTTAACATACACTTCTACTGATTTCCCTCAGGATCGGTTAGCGTAAGGTTCACAACATAACATACAACAACATCACTAACATAACGGTGGCACACACATAACTACCATAACATCCTACATATGGTACGTATACAGGGTAGATCACGATCATACATTCACTGAGTGTAACACATCACTTTACCACTTTCTGCACCCAAAGTGCAATCACCATATGATAGGGTTCATACACTCACCGTATGACCCAAAATCACAACATGAAGCATTACATATTTGCACAGTCATACATACGATGAACATAGTACATCTCAACATAACATCCATTACTACATAACAAGGTGGTACACACATTTCTTCAAAACATGGTAAAAACATCATGATACAACTCATTTCTTTTAACATCAATCTAGTCATACAACACATTGATACACCCACATATCACAATATGTCACAATGCTCCAACACTACGTCATCCACATTATACTTCTTTTCACACATCACAAACAGTAATTCACACGTGAACTCTTCATAGAATCCACAAGAAGGAGAGAGAATACTCCCATCCCCAACATATCAACATGATCACAACACGCACAAGGTGACATACACATCATGTGCGTTCACAATAACACAATTACGACATTAATCACATCACGTTTAAAGCACATTACTCTTCCAATATCTACCACCATCATGCAACATCATCATCTCCATGAAACAACATCATGTAACACCATCACCATCATGTAACATCACCATACAACACCAATCCGGCCCATAGGTTCGAGAGCATGAACCTACGCTCTGATACCAAGTGTAACGACCCAAAATACCACACACACAAACAACACAGTAAAAGACAGGATATTTTTTTGACTTGCTTGACACATAACATGACGCAACATGTCATCACCAAGGATACCACTAACACTTTGTGAACAACTTGATCTCATGGGATGCCCTAAATGTAAGTGTGTCAAGTGGTTGGACTTCCATGTTGTCTTGTCAAAAGAAGAAAAAAAAATGTATGTATTTTCCTTGATAGGTGTGAACGTCTCCGTGTCTTTGCCTTTATGGCCATCCTTGTATCAAGTTGTTCACGGTGTTAGTGGTATCCTTGGTGACGACATGTTACATCATGTTATGTGTCAAGCAAGTCGAGAAAAAAATTATCTGTCTTTTTCTTGTGTTGTTTGTGTGTGTGGTATTTTGGGTCGTTACACTACCCATTTTGTCTATGTGTATTGCCTCATTTTCATTGTTCTTTTTACTCACTTCTTTTTCTTCTAGTATTATTATATAAAAATAGGAATATGCCCTTTTAATACAAAATAGAAAATGTTTGTTTGTATGAGAATGGACATATATACCCATTATGTCTATGTGTATAGCATCATTTTCATTGTTCTTCTAGGATTCTTATATGAAAATGGGCATATGCCCTTTTAATACAAGATAGAAAATGTTTGTTTATATGAGAATGGACATATGCCCATTCGTGTGTATGTGTATTGTCTCATTTTCATTGTTCTTATTACGCATTTTACATTTTTCTTCTATGATTCTTATATGAGAATGGGCATATGCTCTGTTAATATAAGATAATCTTATCTCTCATAATTACACCCTTGTTTAGAGATGACAGCAGGGGTTCTAATTTTGCTTTATCTATCACTTACGTAGCTACAATAGAAACACCTCGAGGCCTTTGTGTATACCTATTGTTGAGGTGAGTCTCGGTATCAAGGAAGATTCCTTAATGATGTATCCTAAACTAATATTTTGGGGTTTTGAGGGTAAAATATTACTGTAAATGAAATTGAAATGGGGTGATACACCAAATTTATTGAGGGCTTTGACTAAGTACATGCACAATATATTGAGAAACAGATTACGGAAGCACGAACCAATGGGTTTCAGTTTGATCCTAAGGCAAACACTTGTGTGTTGAGGGAATAAATCAAAACAACACAATAGCTAACATGCACACTAAGAATATATATAAGTCACCAAATTTTCAACAAGGTAAGGTAATTAATCAGGGAATTAATATTCACAAGTACTAATGGAAAGATACACACCACTACAAATAATTGGAAAGGTAATAATTGGTTCTCATTTGAGTGAAAAACTAGCAAAAATATGCTTCAACACTCCTCTATCCAAAAATTCCTCCTTGTGTTTTGCTAATGTACACAATATATAGAAAAATACTTCACCCAACCCCTCCTAAAAATAGACTACAATCTGTACTCACCAATGCATGTTATTTTCACCCTTTTTTCATGAATAAATAAAGCAATAAAAATAGATATGTTGACTACAATAAGGCATTAATAGCCCTCATTACAAAAATACACTCTCGTCAAAGCATAGTTAATTGTTCTATTTTAATGCAATTGATATACTTCGGTGAATATTTTTGCTAATATTAGCCACTTGCTTGTTGTGCAATTGATATACTTGGGTGAAATTAAATTATGTCTTCTTCTTTGTTTTGTCCTTTAGTGATCACATGCAAAATAATACTCCTTTGTGTGAGCAAAATAATTCCCTTCATGTCTTTAATAATTAGAAAAAAATTCACTTGCAATATGCGGACCACTGTAGGCATGTACACAATAACAATACCATTATTTTGTGAAAAATAAGGTAATTAGATCCACTTTGCTTTCATGCATACCTATAATTTTGACCTTTGTGCATACATTATCTCCCTCCATCATTGCCATTATTTTGATTTGACCCATCATTTGTACCACCATTGCAAACTTGGAGACTTGATCAAACGTAATTGACCCTTTTAACATGGCTATGCATATAATAATCTCTATTTGAAAATACTCTATTTAAATCTTCTTTTGAAGGTATAAGGCATTGGCCACTTATTTTGTTAATAATCACTATTTGGTTAACATTAAGTTCTCCACGATTTATATGGCGTATATCTTGGTCCCTTTTGATCATTAACCACCATTGTTACAAAACAATAAACAACAGATCTTAGTTTAAGGTCAGAAGTAAATAATCATTGTTCAAAAGTATGTCCCCCTCCATTAGGGCTTGCCCTGTATGATTGCAATGTTGGTGTTTTTAAAACCCAACACCATTTAGGGTTTTCTCTTAAGCTTGACACATGGCAATGTTCAACTCAGGTTGAGTTGATTTTGTATGGAAAATGTTTGGAAACCCTAAATCATTTTCATTTCACTTAAGCCCTTGTTGGGCTGGAAAGGCCTTGCAAATTTATTCAACGGCCAAGAATGGGGATTTCACTAGTTTTATGGTGGACTCTGTGGGAAACCCTATCAAACCGTGGTGGTCATGGATCCTTTGAAGCTTTTGTTTCATTTTCAAAACTTGTAAGTTGATCTCATCCTTCCATTACTTGACACTGTATTCGTTGGACTTTTAAGTCGAGCTTATTTTCGTTTGGTTTTTGTTGGGTTTCTTCAGATCCATGCATCGATTTGGCATTTTAGCTTACTGTTGGTTGATTATTTGAATATAAGTTTTCCTTACATGAGGTAAGGCTTTATTCTTTTCTGATCCTAAATATTTTCTGTACACATTATGCCCCCTTTTAAGCTCTAGTTTGGGAAGTTTGGACCATTATTTTCCTATTTTAACTCAGTCACGACCATTCTTGTTTGAATGAGCGCGTTGAAAAGTGATTCAACCTTGTATCTTTGTTCTTTCTAAATATTTAACTGCCACTATCGACCTCAAGTTATGTGATTTGTGTTTTCTTGTTTATTGCTTTGAAGCTCGCCAATTTTTTGAATATTTTTCTCATCCTTCTGTGGGTCAAACTCATGTAGAAATATTTTGTATTTAAAACTGGGCCATATTCTTGCATGGCCACTCTGTAGGATTTTTCTCTCTAAGTGTTTGTGTTATTCATTACCCTGGAGGTGAATGAAAATATTCCTTTCCATCTCGAAACTCCAGATATAAGTGTTTTAAGTTCTGGTTATTCATTATTTTGCATTATTTGCTACTCGAACCTTCCATTCCTTCATGTGAGCTTCTATGGCCGCCATTAACTGATAATATGAGGTTTATTCTTTTTTAATCTACATACATAGGTTTCTGTAACCGTTCTTTTCAAAGATACAAGGTTATAAAGGCCATTTTCCAAGCATAATTAGCTAAACTTGTTCGTATTTCCTACTTTGTGAAAATAACTTCTCTATTTGCATGTATTAAAACACTTCTTTCTTACCAAAAATGCAAATTCAAATTTCACGTTGTGGGTATTGGTGTATTTTGTGCACTTCATTGTTTTGACCTGGTTTTGACATTTCCTCATTTTTGAAACTTTGTGACTTGGTTTTATAACGATGAGCCATTTTTGAAGTTTCTTGAGCATTTGGTCTTCGTAGTTCATAATGGATTAAATACCCTTTGTGGGGTCTTTGCGTTCTTGCGTTGGCTATACTGGATCTTCACGTTTTGAGCCTTTTCGTGCTAACTGTAGCTTTAATATATTAAAATGTTCTTTTAATCTGAACTAAACTGCAAGATGGCTCCTATATGAAATGGATTAGCACATTTTGACTTGCATTGTATAGACTACAAAATGATTGCAACTTTGAAAAACTTGCAAATATGTGCTTTTGATTCTTCAATAGAAAATGCACTTCCTTATTCTATTTGTGCTTTTCTTGAGTTTATGGAGAATATATTTGTGGGACCATTTACTCACCGAAAGAGATGTGAATGCTTTGTAATCTATTGTATGTTGTTTAATTGTATCATTATGAGATCTAGAATGTATCCTCTAGGTTTCAAATCCAAAGTTGTAGCTGCAATCTTTGAAATTTTCACTGGTTTACTAGCAGCTTCTTTGATGGCTGAAAGGAACTATTTAGAACTTTATTTCGTGTTCCTTCATGAAGCAAGAATGATCTCATTATTTGATTCTTTTCTTAGCTATTCTCTCCTTCCATTGATTTGTCAATCCTGTAGCTATGTGTTATCTTGATTCAACTGAAGACTGAAACATTTGTCAGGACATTATACTTCCATAAAGGAGCATTAAAAGCACTTCCTTTTGTTGATACTTTATTGAAGACTTGTAAAGTTGTGGTTTTAAGAAACCAAACCATGGAAAACTTGACTTTTGAGCCTTCTCATGCAAGGCACGAGTGTAATATTCTTATAAGTTTTATGTTCTTTGAATAATTGCACTTGTACTTTGATTCTTACATGGATGGAAAGCTTTGCAAGTTATATGTCTGTCTTGGTCCTGTAAGGTTGAAAAATATAATCTTATTCCTTGTAGAAACACATTGATCCTTGTTCACCTTGATTAGGTGGTTGGACATTATGCTTTTACTGATTTCCCATAACTGTAGATTGATAAGCTTGTACATAATGCATTGCAACTATATCTTGGACTCATTTCTATGCACTATTTGATTCATCTATACTTGTTCATATGTTTGAATTATTTTATTTGTACGAAATGTACTTGCGAATTTCCAGTGAATACAATAATTATACTTTTTTGAATGTATGCTTTTCTAAATTTGCAAATATAATGAGTTGAATAAAACGTTGAACTCAATATTGACAACCTTCTCTCTTTATTTTCCTCAAGTACACTGATGCAGTTTGCGGAGGAGAACTTGGAGCAACAACTCAGAAAGAAAGAAAAACATCTTCAAGAAAATGGGGAGTTTCTTTTACCTCATTCTAAGTTCAATTTCATAAGAACATGCATCCATTTTGATTTGAGTAAACATAAGTTACATCCCGCGGCTTGTGTGGGAAACATTGAATTTTGTCATAAATAAATAATATTATTTCGTAATTGATTTGTGTACTTCCTTTTATTTTCATCTCTTATGATATGTAATGATTGTACGATGAATTAAACAACTCAATAACATACTTAATAACAATTAATCATAGGAAATGATTAAATTGAAAATACATGTAACTTAATAATGAACATATGTAATGCAAACAACTATATTTTCTATTTTTGGAGTCCAAATCCTCAAGTTTGCCTCTATCTCCACCTTCATCAAGATTGTACCTTATTTCTTCAGAGATTTTGTGCATCTTTGATGAAGGTGAACATGGGATAACATCATACGTGAGGTGTTGCATTCTACAACAACACACATAGCTACATTTCCCTTGTTGATTCACTTAACTACAAACATAGTTTAAGCGTAAATTACCCCTTAGTTAGTTTCATTCATCAACTCCTTCCATCAAGATAAAATTTTTGAGTTGCTTATTTTAGCACAAGTGCCAAAACTGTCAACAAATAAAAAGTGCCTCATTTTAATTTTTCTTGTAACTCAAGTTTTCCGCCATTAATAAATGTTTTTTTCAAAAAATAATAAAAATGAATTGCTCTAAATGTTTTTCCAAGAATTCCTCATAATTTCCATATTTCCTAACTATTAGAATGAGCATCTGTCAATTTTAAATATTCTCAAAAAGGATATAATTGCGTATATTACTTTTACAATAATTTCTCATACTTCGCATATTAGTTGACTATGAGAATGGGCATCTGTCCATTTTAAACATTCTCATTCTCATAAAATGACGTTGGAGAATTTATCTTTATTTCTATATTGAGTTTATGAGAATAATATCTTCGTCATAAAGATATAGAATATATTATTCTTACATAATTTCTCATATTTACCATATTCCACGACTACAAGAATGGACATCTGTCCAATTTTAACATTCTCCTAAAAGAATGTGAGAATGGGAAATTGTCCATTCTAAAACAAATTCAATAGTACCACTATTTCTTTCTATATTGAGTTTATGAGAATATATAAAGCGATTACATTGAAATGCCATATGCCCATTCTCATCACAATCATATAGGTATTTGTTTGTATGAGAATGGGAATATATTCCTATTCTAACTATTCTACCTCATTTAAGCAATATTGAACTTAATCATTTTTATATCACTATAAAGGATGTGGGAAAGGGCAATTGTCCATTAGAAAAAATAACTTTTATTACCTTTATTTCTCTTGTATGATTCTTATATGAGAATGGGCAGATGACCATTCAATACAAGTTAAAAATGTTTGTGAGAGTTCTTTCTAGGTGTATTTTTCTTCTATGATTCTTATATGAGATGAAACATGTTTGTTTATATGAGTATTGCCTTATTTTCGTACATTATCTTAAATGATATGATTCTTATATGAGATAAGAAATGTTTTTTTATATGAGAATGGGCATATGCCCATTCTTCCCATTCTATCTATGTGTATTTCTTCATTTTCATTGTTCTTGTTACTCACTTCTTCTTTTTTCTAGGATTATTTTATAAAAATGGGCATATGTCCTTTCAATACAATATATAAAATGTTTGTTTGTATGAGAATGGACACATGCCCATTTTTTTATGTGTATTGTATCATTTTCATTGTTCTTCTAAGATTATTATATGTAAATGGGCACATGCCCTTTCAATACAAGATAGAAAATGTTTGTTTGTATGAGAATGGACTTATGCCCATTCTGTCTATGTGTATTGCCTCATTTTCATTGTTGTTGTTACTCACTTTTCATTTTTTCTTCTATGATTCTTATATGAGAATGGGCATATGCCCTTTCAATACAAGATTAAAAAATGCCTCATTTTCATATTTGTTGTAACTCACTTTTTATTAGGAATATTTTGCTTAGTGTTCACATATATTATTGGCTGTATAAACACTATGTAATAATTAATATATTGTGGGTTACTATGATATCTACGTGAAGTTATTAAAAAAACTTCATGTATATACTTATATTGTGTGTAACTCTCCTAAATAATTGTAACGAATTTTCCTATATATGTGAAGAGATTATATACATAATATTAATAAAGAAGAATTGTTCTGTTTGGCTTATCCTCCTCTCACATCTAGTATCAAAATGAACGTCCCTATCTTTGATGAAAGATTAAAAAAAAATTAAGGGAAGTGTCATACTATGTTTTTCCTAAGAGATGAGATTTATCTAAAGTAAGTATTTGAATTTTATATGTATTTTCTTTAGTAGTTTTGTGAGAAATCCATATTTGATGTTTTGAAGTTAGATCAGACGTGGATTTATTGGACCACGTGCTTCCTCTATCCCATTTTGCACCTATGCACTTCTTAGGATTCGAGGTCTTCCTATACATTCAATACAAGAACTATGCTTAACTTACTATAAAATTGATCTTCCTGAAGACTCATGAGGATTTCACAATTGTCATCAAAAATGATTGATTAGATCTATAAAGGTATTATAAACATATTTTGAGATAGATAAAGATATATTTAACATGTTTAGTGTGCATTATAGGGTTCCAGTTAATTTGGTATTTGAATGGCATGATCATTATGATAGTTTTTACACTCGAAATCTCCTTTCTATAATTGTGTGTCTAAATCCGGATAAATATTTATTCATGCGGTTTTGTGACTAGCATCTGCATGTATTATTATCACCATGACCACGGTAGTGTATTTTTTGCTTCATCCTGATAACACGAGAAGGAGAACACGTTACTCACAGAGATCTAGTGTAGAAAGATGAGAAAAATCTCAACGCAGTCTATTTGTGTGAGGCATAAATAAAGGAGAAAGAATAGAGATATGTTATCTCATATTATTCTATTAAACAAAGGAACCACGTACAATAATTATAGGTACGTGAATAAACAAGAACCCCCTAAATGGATGGAGAAGTTACAAAGAAGAAGGAGAAAATAATTTAATAGGTAGGAACTAGTCTAATAAGAAAAATTAAGTAGGTAGGTTATGCTAACATTCCCCCCCTAATTACATTATTCTTGCAAATATGACCTCTGGAGAGATCAAATTTAACTTTTCCAAGAGCCTTGGTGAGAATACCAACTACTTGTGCTTCACGTAGGACATTCTTTGGAGCTGAATATGATGGTTCAAGATGTGCTCTCGAATAATATGACACTAAATTTCAATATGTTTCATTTGTTCATGAAATACTTGATTTTCATGAGCTTTAACACACTTTGATTGATTATTGCGATAGGAAGCGGGTGAATGTTTTTCAGAATTCCCATGTCATCCAAAATGTGACATAACCATATCAATTCACACAAAACTCCTCGTTTGGTGCAATATTCTACCTCTGTGGATGAGATAGAAACAACATTCTGCTTCTTGCTTATCCATGAGATGGGTCTAGATCCGAGATGAAATATGTATCCTGTAGTTGACTTCCTGTCATCAACAAATCTAGCATGGTCTTAATCGACGTATCCCTATAAGAAGAATTGATCATTCTTTTGATATTCCATACCATAATCAAATGTTCCTCGGGCATATCTCAATACATGCTTTGTTGTTGTCTAATGACATTGCTTTGGCTCCTGCATGAACCTGGAAAGATAGCTGACGGAAAAGCATAGATCTGGTCTGGTATATGTCAAGTAGATGAGCCCTCCAATATGTTTCTGTAGAGTGTAGCATCTACTTGAGGTGAGTCCTGGAATCTTGAAATTTGTAAGCCTTTTTCCATGAGCGTGGATATAGGTTTAGAATTAGACATTCTATACTTTTCCAGGAGTGTCTTGGCTTACTTTATTTGGGATTCAAAAATGTGATGCTCCTTTTTCCATATTTCCAAGCCAAGACAGTAATGTAGTAGCCCCAAATCTATCATGTTGAAGGTTCTTTTGAGATCATTCTTCACAATATCAACCTAATCTTCTAAACTGCTAGTGATCACAAGATCATCTACATATACAACAAGAATGAAAATTTCCTTGCCTACCTTATTTATATACAAATTTGAATATGAAGGGCTACCAGTGAACCCATGCTACAAAAGGCAATCATCGATCTTGATATACCATGCCCTTGGAGCTTGTTTGATGTCATGCGAGTTATTTGATGATATGACATACATTCTTAGGATGCTCTTCATCAACAAATCCTTCAAGTTGGGTCATGTACACTTCTTCTTTCAGATCACCATTTAGGAAAGCAATCTTGATGTCCATCTGTTGAATTCTCCATCCTTTTTTTTGCTTCTAGTGTGTAAAACACTCTGATGGTCTTGATCTTCGTAGTGGGTGCAAAGGTTTCTTCATAATTGATGCCCTCTTTCTGAGCATATCCTTTTGCTATAAGATGTGATTTTTTTTTTTTTTTGATGGATCTATTTGTATTAAATTTTGTCTTGAATACCCATTTGTAACCCATGGTTTTATTTCTTGTAGGAAGATCGAAAAGTTCCCATGTCCAATTTTTCATAAGTGAGTCATATTTTGTATCCATGGCTTCCTTCCACTAAGGTTGACTAAGTGCTTCACGAACATTTTATTGCTTGGATATATTAATCAGTGAACTCATTAGTGAAAATTTTACCTCATTTCTTGTTTGACTCCTTATTTTGACTCTCGATGATTTATCTAGGAGTTGTTGCAAATGTGAGTGCTTGATGGTGCTTTATACCAACCCGGATGAGAACTTGTCTTCTTTTGATAATAACTATGTGGTTTCCATGTGGATTGATGTGGAGTCACATTCTCCATTTCTCCAAGTTCAATAAATAGTTGTCCTAGCAGCAGTTCTTTTCTCTGCGTGTAGTCTACTATGGCTGTTCATCTGATTTAGAGACTAGTCAGTGAGAGGTGGTTGGTAATTGTTCTTCTGATGTCACTATAGAGTCAAATAATGACTCGTCACAAACCACATCTTGACTCTCATAATTTTTCTTTATCCGAGGATCCATTAGACGATATTCCTTCAAGGTAGTGGTATAGCCAAGTAGGATGCATGGGAGGGTCTTTGGTTCAACGTTCTTTCTCTTGATTTGGGACATGCATGTATGTTATGCAGCCAAATACTCGCAAATGATAAATTGATGGCTTTCTACCACTCCACACCTATTCTAGAATTTTATTTTGTAGAATCTTTGTTAGTGCCCTGTTGAGAAGATGAATAGTTGTTTGTACTACTTCAGCCCAATAGCATTCCTCTAGCTTTTTTGTTAGCATGCAACAAGCCATATCCATCACTTTCCGATTACATCACTCAACAATTCCATTTTTCTACGGCATGTAGGGAGCAAATCAAGTTTTTCTTTATGCCTTGTTGGTTCAGGAATGCCAAGAACTTGTTTGATGTGAATTCCCCCTTGATCTGAGTGAAGTAGAAGAAGAGGTTGGCCGGTCTCTTTCACAACACGATGATAGAAGTTATGGAAATGTTGAAGAGCCTCACTTTTCTTCTTTAGGAAAAACACCCACATCTTGCGAGAGTGGTCATCCATGAACAATTGAAAGTACTTGTATCCTGAAAATGAAGTAGGTAGAGGGCCATTTAGATTGGTATGAACTACCTCTAGACGCTTCTTGGCATGGAAGGTGCTTTCCTAAAATGGATCCCTGTGTTTTTTTCCTACAAGACAACTAGGGAAAAGAGGTAAGGAACTAGACAATTTGGGTAGT
Source organism: Taxus wallichiana var. yunnanensis (assembly GCA_018340775.1). Classification (NCBI taxonomy): domain Eukaryota; kingdom Viridiplantae; phylum Streptophyta; class Pinopsida; order Cupressales; family Taxaceae; genus Taxus; species Taxus wallichiana. Next base: position 128,333,771 of record CM031240.1, read on the forward strand.
CCATGAACCATTTATTTTGAAATCATTTGATGCAATGAAGTAGCTGACAAGTGGCCATATCTAAAATGCCAAAGTACATTAGATTGTACTATTTATGCAGATAAAGCTATTATAGAAGATGAAATAGTATCTAAACCAATAATGTATCTTTCATAAATGCTCTAGCAATAATCTTACCTTGTCATGAGATCAAACATGATTTGATGCCATTTTGGACAAGAAATTCTACCTTCAGGTGATGATTCAATAGTTGAGTCAGCGATGGTGGTTATTAGTCAATCCAGAAACATATAGTACCTTTGTAAGCATACATTTTTGGTCCCAGAGGAATGGTGACTCTTCCTATTCCTTCTGCAACGTACTCTTTATCATCGATATATCGAACACGATCACTGTGGGTTGTTTGTCTATGCAATCAAAAGCTCCTTATCACCTGACATGTGCTTACTTGCACCATAGTCTATCAGCCAGAAAATCTTCATGGGATGTTAAGTATGAGAGAAATGTTCAAGATTCTTACCAAAATGTGCTCTTTCTAATGTCTCTTTCATTAGACTTATTATCTTGTTCGGCTCCAAGATGATCCTTATGCTTTCTCCAAATGGGGACTTCATTTGGACTTTTTAAAATCTTTGCTCTGATGTGCTTGTTTAACATGAAGACCCTCATTTCAAGCTATTGTACTAGCAAAGTGATATGTGTTGTGCATGTTGGTTCTACAAATGTGACACTACCTATTTGAATTTTGATCTTTTTGCTATTGTTTTGGTTGCGCTTGATTTGTCTTCTCTGGGGACCCTTTCAATTCTTCTGGCCATGGTATGGCTTTGAGAACAAGGATTTATCCTGAGACTCCTCTTGGGATGAATTGATGGCCTCTTCCTACTACAAAAAATTCACAAGTTCTTCAAATTCCATTATTTTTAGATACATTCAATGTCATAAAAACACTCAAAATTGAGAAGGGAGTGCTCTCAAGGTGATCGGTACGAGAATTTTTTCATCCATTGTTTCACCAAGCACTAATAACTCTAATCACAGCTCAGCCATACAACATAAGAACTCCTCAAATTTCTCATCTGAACCCATAGAGAGGGTGTGCAACTTTGACTGAAGATGGAGGATCTTAGTCTAATTTTTGGCTTCATAAATTGTTGCCAACTTGTCCCAGGCCTCCTTTGGTTTCTCTGCATTCTAAACATGTGTTTGCACATCATCACTGATACTGAGCATTATCAACATCAAGGCTTTGGCACTAGCCATTTCATACTTTATTAATTCATCAAGGGTTGTGGGAGCGGTCACAGATCCAGTCACAATGCCCCATAATCCTTCAAACTGAAGGATTGTCCTCATTTTTGTTTTCCAAGCCACAAAATTGGGCCCTTTGAGCAACTAAGCATTGGAGAGAAGCAACTTTGGAGTAGACATTGTAATAATTTTTGTTATTTATTTATTCAAGAGATATTATAATTTTTGACTCACTAATGTGAAGTATGAGCTCATATATGCTCTCGATACTCGCGTCTTTGAGAGACGACGACGCTTGATGAGGAGTTCTTCTTCGTCTTCACAGTTAACATCATACTCGGCTTCTAACTCTTCCCGAACTCACTTTGCTTGGTAGATGACGTTGAAAAGGAAATATTCAAGAATTCCTTGTCGAACTAACTCTTGAAGACAAGATTTTCGGTGTTCCAAAGCTCATTCAGCAAAGCAAAGTAGAATCCAGAGCTATCAAGAGCTTCTTCACGGTGTTCTCTAGCTAGCGAGTTGACATTGTGGCTTTCAGCGATGTGGTAGCCATGTTATTTATGCTCTCAATTGATTTGCCTATACTCAACATTCATCATAGTGTTGTAGAAAATAGCGTTGCCTTGGTAGACTATCTCAACAAGTATCAAACTTCCATGTAGAAGGTTGCAAAAGACAAAATTCAAGCAAGAAAGCTTTGTGAGGCGAAATGGAGGAGAAAGAATAGAGATAGTTTATCTCATATTATTCTATTAAACATAGTTATCACGTACATTATTTATAGGTATGGAATTGACCAAGACTCTCCTAAAAGGATGGAGAGGTTACAAAATAGAAGGAGACAATAATGGAATACATCTAGAAGGAGAAGATAAAGGGATAGAACATAATATACACTCCTAAAAATATAGATTATTCAACGTATGCTAACATTCCCCCCCTTATTACATTATTCTTGCAAATGTGACCCCTGAAAAATTCAAATTTCACTTTGCCAAGGGATTTAGTGAGAATGTCAGCAACTTGTGCTTCAGTAGGACAAGTACTAGAGCTGAATTTGATGGTTCAAGATGTGCTCTCAAATGAAATGGAAGTCAATTTCAATATGCTTTGTTTGTTCATGAAAGACTGGATTTTACACGAGCTTCAACACACTCTGATTGTCGCAATAGAGAATAGGTGACTATTTTTCAGGAATTCCCAGGTCATCCAAAATGTGACATATCCATATCACTTCGCACATAGCTCCTTGTGTGACATGATATTCTTCCTCTGGAGATGAGATAGAAACAACATTCTGCTTCTTTCTTATCCACAAGATAGGTCTAGATTTGAGACGAAATATGTATCTTGTAGTTGAATTCCTGTCATCAATAGATCTAGTATGGTCTGCAGTCGACGTATCCCTGTAAGAAGAATTGGTCATTCTTCTTATATTCCAGACCATAATTAGTTGTTCCTCGGACATATCTCAAAACATGCTTTGCTGCATTCCAGTGACATTTCTTTGGCTCCTGCATGAACCTAGAAAGATAGTTGACAACATAGCAGAGATCTAGTCTAGTATATGTCAAATAGATGAGCCCTCTAACAAATTACCTGTAGAGAGTAGCATCTACTTGAGGTGAGTCCTGGAATCTTGAAAGTTACAAGCCTTTTTCCATGGGAGTGGATATAGGTTTACAGTCAGAAATTCTATACTTTTCCAAGAGTGTCTTGGCGTACTTTGTCTGGGAGACAAAAATGTGATGCTCCTTTTGCCATATCTCCAAGCCAAGACAATAATGTAGTAGCCCCAAATCTGTCATGTTGAAGGTTCTTTTGAGATCATTCTTTACAATATCAAACTGATCTTTCAGAACTACTAGTGATCACAAGATCATCTACATAAACAACCAGAATGACAATTTCTTTACCTACCTTCTTTTTATACAAATTCAAATATGAGGGCTATGAGTAAACCCATGCTATAAAAGGTGATTGTTTATCTTGATATACGATGCCCTCGGAGCTTGTTTGAGTCCAGTAAAGTGATTTGATGAGACGACATACCTTCTTAGGCTGCTTTTCATCAAAAATGCTTTAGGTTGGGTCATGTATACTTCTTCTTTTAGATCACCATTTAGGAAAGCACTCTTGACATCCATCTACTGAATTCTCCCTCCTTTCTATGCTACAAGTGCGCAAACTACTCTGATGGTCTTCATCTTCGCATTGGGTGCAAAGGTTTCTTCATAGTCAATGCATTCTTTCTGAGCATTTCCTTTTGCTACAAGTCATGCTTTATGTTTGTCAATGGATCCATCTATCTTATATTTTTTCTTGAAAACCCATTTGTAGCCTATGGGTTTCTTTCCTGTAGGCAGATCAACAAGTTCCCATGTCTGATTTTTCATGAGCGAGTCATATTCTATATCCATGGCTTCCTTCCATTGAGTTTGACTGAGTGCTTCATGAACATTATCTAGCTTAGAGCTATTCATCATTGAACTCATGAGTGCAAAGTTTACCTCATTTCTTGTTTTTCTCCTTGTTTTGTCTCCGTATGATGTATCCGGGAGCTATTACAAATGTGAGTCCTTACTTGAGGTGCTTTGTACCCACTTCAGATGAGAACTTGGCTACTTTTGAGAAGAACTGTGTCATTACCATGAGGATTGATGTGGAGTCACATTCTCCAGTTCTCCAAGGTCAACAAATAGTTCTCCTGGCAACATTTATTTTTCTCCGAGTAGTCCCCTCGGCTCATCATCGATTCGAGACTAATCGGTGAGATGTGTTTGGAAGTGGATCTTCTCGTTGATACTATTGAGTCAAAGGATGACTCGCCACAAACCACATCCCAAATCTCATATATTTTCTTTATCTCGGGATCCATGAGATGATACGCCTTCGAGGTAGTATCTTGTAGCCAATAAGGATACGCTAAAGTGTTTTGGCTCTACCTTCTTTCTCTTGAGTGGGACATGCATGTATGTTGTGTAACCAAATACTCGTAAATGAGAAATTGATGGATTTCTACCACTCCATACCTCTTCTTGGCATTTTTTTCTATAGAATCTTTATCGGTGCCCTGTTGAGAAGATATACAGCCATTTGTATTGCTTGAGCCCAATAGCATTCTCCTAGCTTTGCAGTTGATAGCATGCGGTGAGCAATCTTGATCACCGTGTGATTGCGATGCTCAACAATGCCATTTTACTGGGGCATGTAGGGAGAAGTCGTGTCTTTGCTTAATGCCATGTTGGTTTAGGAAGGCCAAGAACCTCTTTAATGTGAATTCCCCTCCTTGATCTAAGTAGAGTAGAAGAAGTGATTGTCCGGACTCTTTGACAACACAATAATAGAAGTTCTACAAGTGTTGAAGAGCTTCACTTTTCATCTTTAGGAAATACACCCACATCTTGCGAGAGTGGTCATCCACAAATAGTTGGAAGTACTTGTATCCTAAAAATGAAGTAGGTAATGGGCCATTCAGATCAGTATGAACTACCTCAAGACACTTCTTGGCATGAAAGGTGCTCGCTTGAAACGAATTTCAGTGTTGTTTTCCTGCAAGACAGCCAGGGCAAATAGGCAAGGAACTGGACAATTTGGGTAGTCCACGGATCATTGCTTTTGAACTCATCAGTGCAATGAATTGCCGATAAGTGTCCATATCTAAAATGCCATAAGATATTTGATTCTATTGTTAAAGCGAGATAAAGCTACTACGAGAAGATGAAATAGTATCTAAAGCAAATAACTTATCTTTTACAAAAGCTTTAGCAAGAAGCGTACCTTGTTGGGAGATTAAGCATGATTTAATGCCATTTTGAACAAGAAATTCTACCCTAAGGTGATGATTCAAGAGTTGATAACTGACAAGAGGTTGCTAGTCAAGCTAGGAACATATAGTACCTTTGTAAGTATACATTTTCATGGTCCCAGAGGAATGGTGACATTCCCTATTCCTTCTACGATGTACTCTTTATCATCCACTATCTAAACTCGATCTCCAGTTGGCTCTTCATGTAGTGAATCAAACAGCTTCTTGTCACCTGACATATGCTTGCTTGCACCAAACTCTATCAACTAGACTTTCTTCATGGGCTGAGAAGTTTGAGAGATGAGTACAAGATTCTTACTACAATGGGTTCCTTTTGATGTCTCCTCATCAGAGTCATCATCTTCTAATTGGGATGCAATATTTCTCTTGTTCTTTCTCCAACAGGGACGTCATTTGGAATTTTGAAAATATTCATGCTCGGATGTGCTTGTATGGCTTGAAGACCCCTATTTCAAGCTATTGTGCCAGTATTGATCAGTTTCGTAAGTATTGGTTCTGCAAATGTGACACCATCTCTTTAACTTTTGATCTTTCTGTTGTTGTTTGTGTTGCACTGGATTTAGCTTCTCTGGGGGACCTTTTTGGTTCTTCTGGCCATGGTAAGGCTTTGAGAACAAGGCTTTGTCCTGAGACTCCTCATGTGATGAAGTGATGGCCTCTTCCTGCTACAGCAAATTCACAAGCTCTTCGAGTTTCACTATTTGTCTAGACACATTCAATGTTGTAACAAACACTCATAATTGAGAAAGGAGTGCTCTCAAGGTGATTGAGATGAGAAGTTTATCATCCACCATTTCACCAAGCACTAATAACTCCAATCTCAGCTTAGCCACGTGATGCAAGAAATCCTCCACTTTCTTGTCTGAACCCCATAGAGAGGGTGTGTAGCTTTACTTAAAGATGAAGTATCTTCTTATGATTTTTGCTTCATAAATTGTTACCAACTTGTTCCAGGCATCCTTAGGTTTCTTCACATTCCTAACATGTGGTTGCACATCATCACCGATCATCGAGCATTATCAAGCATCAAGGCTTTAGCACTAGCCATTCATCGGGGTTGTGGGAGTGGGTAGAGACCCTGTGACAATTCCCCATAATCCTTCAAACTAAAGGATTGTCTTCATTTTTTTCTTCCAGGCCACAAAATTGGACCCTTTGAGCAACTGAGCATTAGAAAAAAGTAACTTTGGAGCAGACATCGTAATAAAAATTTATTTATTTATTTGAAAATTTATTACAATTTTGACTCACCGACGAGAATTTCGGCTGTAGATGCTCGCGATATTCACATGCTTTGCGAGACGACGATGCTTTTAGGGTATTCTTCTTCATCATCATAGTCAGTGTCATATCTGGCTTCTAATTCTTCCCGTACTCACTTTTCTTGGTAGCTGACATCAAAAAGAAAGTATTCAATAAGTCCTTCTCGAACTAGCTTATCGAATGTAAGATTGCTGGTATTTCAAGCTCGTTCAACAAAGCAAAGTAGAACCCGAAGCTCTCAGGAGATTCTCCACGGTGTTCTCTTTGTAGCAAGTTGATATTCTAGCTTTCAGCTGTGGTGACCATGTTATTGATGCTCTCAATCGAGTTGTCTACACTCGACATTCAGTGTAGTATTTATAGTTTCTCCAAGTTTCTTCTCCTTGTGTCGTTCTACCTCTTCACATAGATAGTTAGTCTTTTCCTCCATGTCTCTGCTTCACGTGGTCGTTGGAGTCTACATGAACATGCATGCACCTTCTCCACGTAGGTGAATGGGAATTGATTACTCTTTTGCCACGTTTTTCCTTGAACCCATGTGTTTTTTTTTCATTTTTTTCACACAAGTTTCTAAATGTTCACGATGAGTATGATCTCTTTCATGTAGCATGAAAACTCATTTCCTTTTTTTATGCCCTCCACACACACAACCAAAACATGTATTATATTGAAAAATAATGTGCAGGTCGTTGGAATGTTTACCAAATTGTGCAAAGTTCTTTGGAATGATTACAGATTATGCGGAGTTCTTTGGAATGATTACCAGGTAGATATAGATGCCAAAACTTGGATTAATTGCATGCAGGTCAGTTATTCCTTCCTTCCACGTAGTTTTTGAAGGACAACAGCAGCAACAGATGAAATTCTATTTCCCATGTAGGTTTTCTAACTCCTCTCCATGCAGGATTCAAAGACAACCAGCTTTTCCATGCATGATTCAAAGACAACAAATGGGGAGAGTCCACTCTAACTCCTCTTCCTCCACGTGCACAGGTAGTTGATACTTGTTTTTAGCGCAGAAAACAAGTAAAAATCAGGTGCGGGAAAAGACAACATTCTTTTTTTTTAAAATGTCCACATTTTTTAAAACATTCTCTTTTCTTGCACAGATTTCCTCTCCACACACACTACTAGGCCGCTGTAGCCTCCTTCCACTATCAACTCACACCAGGATGCCTTTCAGGAGAAGCAAGATTAATATTCTTCTTTCACGCATAGTCAGAGATCAAGAAAGCTCTGATACCAAACTGTGAGGTAGAAATGGAGGAGAAAGAATAGAGATAGATTATCTCATATTATTCTATTAAACATAGAACTCACGTACATTATTTATAGGTATGGAATTGAACAAGACTCCCCTAAATGGATGGAGAGGTTACAAAATAGAAGGAGAGAATAATGGAATACACCTAGAAGGAGAAGATAAAGGGATAGAACAAAATATACACTCCTAAAAATATAGATTATTCAACGTATGCTAACAATCTTTTCCACACAACATTAATGAGTTTCTTCTTGTCTTTTTACATAGTTTCATGCAGGAATAACAACTACACACATGGCCTCAATATTTTTACATAGTTGCTTTGTCTCTTTTCATGCATATTTTGGTCTTCCTAGGTGGGTTGTGGATCCTTCTACGCAGCACCATGCAGTGAAGATCTATCTCTTCTCCACACAAGGCATCCTCTCTCCTATTAACACAACAAATCAAGAAAAATTTCTTCCCACGTAGTCGGCCAAGATGTTTCCACGTAGATCTCCACAAACCGAGTGGTCTAAAACCCCTTCCACGTAGGTGTGGAGTCAGTTAAGTTTCCATGATTTTTCCTTTGTAGAATTTGATAATGGATTCTTACAGCTTTTCAAATAACTAGGTTAACTTTAATTCCATGTAGATAGCGGGTCTTTTCCTCTACACAATAGCCAATGATTTTTATACAAATTTCCACGTATAAATATGTCAAGCTTGTTTTGCAAAAAAAAAAAACATGGTTTTCAAAAGGAATTTTTTTGCACAAATCCTCCTCCATGCAGGCATCTTTCTTAGGATGGAATTCTTCTCTCCACGTAGATTTCACGCTGACCATACCAAGCACATAGGCTAGAGATATTTATGCTCTGATACAAAAATGTGAGGTAGAAATAAAGGAGAAAGAATAGAGATATGTTATCTCATATTATTCTGTTAAACAAAGGAACCACGTACAATATTTATATGTACGTGAATAAACAAGAACCCCCTAAATGGATGGAGAAGTTACAAATAAGAAGGAGAGAATAATGGAATAGATAGGAGCTAGTCTAATAATAAAAATTAAGTATGTAGACTATGCTAACAATTTGATAATTCACATCTACAAATTTTAAGAGAAGTATGATTTTTCGAGAATGGCGTAGCATTGTCATTCTTAACATCTCATTCGCCAAGGAAAGGAAAAAGTTGGAATACTATTTCATGCTTTGAGATTTGTGTCTAGGGTAGACCGCAATCATAGACCCGTATTCATTTTGGATCTTCCACATTCTCTCGACGCCTTACATGTATCTACCATGAATGTTTTCAAATACTTGGTTGCATTAACATTGGAGATAATAATGAGATTATTACACTCACCTAAATACATGTTTTGCTCACAACCTAATTCCTTTGGATTCAACACATCTCGTTCACCGAGTTCGACATGTCTTCAAATGAAACTTGTTTGAAGTAACCTATACGCACTCATGGAAGACTCACTATTGACGTGTTTAAATAATGACAAGGTGAATATCAAAATAATATTTTTCCATAGATATTAATATATGAGTTGTTAGTTCAATGAGTTTTATAGTAGTCTATCTTTGTGTCAAGAAAACAAAGTAAAAATTTGTTTGCTCTTTCAATAGTAATAAATATTGTTCTTGCTCAAGGTCATGTAGTTTATATAGTTTTTAATAACTAGGTGGTTATGTATTTGTAATTTTTAGTACAAAACATAGACCCATATTCAAGTTACTAAATAATACATAGATTTGTAGTTGTATTTCATTATGAATCTCGTAGTTGTATTATTCAAGGTGTAAACATTTTCTTGTCAAAATTGTCTTTAAAGTCAAAATATTTTTGCGTCATTAGTTGAGTCATTATCAAAAATTTAAAAAAATTAAAAATACCTCACAAACGCATATTCGGTGTTAACCGACGTCTAAGTCCAAATCGAGGGGGTCCATTCCAAATTGAGCTCCATGATAACACTCAACTAAGTTAAGAAACATACCTATTGGAGGTAGGAGCCAATGAAGGATGGATGGTGATCAATGCCTCTAGTCAGTCACTAATAATGAGCTCACATACAAGACTAGTGACAATTTTTATTTATTTCAGTTGTTTGTTTTGAGTGGTGTATGCATAAATAAAATATAGTTTTGACTACCTTTCCAATGATTGAATATAGGAGGACATACATTTTGGAGCCCGAGAACACTTGTGTAGGAGGGCAGATGAAATTAAGTGATTCTCTTACTACAGAGATTCTTTGATAGTCATACTTCTAACATCAATCGATCACTAAAATATAGCACTCACTATAAGTGAAAGTGGAAATTTTTGAGTTCACATATGTAGGTGAATCAGTGGAAGTGTAATTATTTGGTATGGGAATCATTGTTGTGAAGCAGATTGGTCATGAGCACCAAGATCCAGACAACAAGATCCAAGATAGTAGTATGTAGACCTAGAAGTATGTAGAGGCATACAATTATGTTTGAAGTTTTTCAGATGTGCTTTCTTCCCATGTAAACACTAAGGAGGGGAATGTTAGGAATATTATACTTAGTGTTCACATATATTATTGGTAGTATGAACATTATGTAATAACTAGTAAATTGTGGGTTGTTTCGATATCTACGTGAAGTTGTTAACACAACTTCATGTATATAATGATATAGTTTGTAACTCTCCTAAATAAATGGAACACAATTTCCTATATATGTGAAGAGATTCTATACTGAGACTATTAAGCAAGAAAAGTTGTTATGTTTGGCTTATCCTACTCTAACACTTTTTGGCCATTAATAAAAAAATTCTCAAAAAAGAAAAAAAACTAATTGCACTAAATGTTTTTCCAAGGTACCATCTCATTATTTAAAACATCTAATATAAACCACCGATGTGAGTACATATTATTTTATGATTAATTTTATCTTGAATACAACGTAATTTTTTTCTCTCAGAATGAAGTTTACTTCATTCTCACAACAAACATAGTCATATGCCTATTATTGGGTTCAAGCCCATTCACATACAATAATCATTTTCTTTTTCGTAATTTAAAATATTATTTCTTGTATTCAATTATTAGTATTATTAATTATTGTTGTAGATTAATTAATTAATTTTGATTAGTCCTAACATGATATGATAAATACATATTCTTTGATTTCTAATTTTTTGATAGTTAAATTTTAAATATTTTTATCGGCCCATTCTAATCATTAAAATTAATGAGGCATTATAAGTGATGAAGCATTAATGGAGTTTATAAAGTTTAATCATATTTTTATAATATTATTTAATTATTTTGAAATTATTTTTATTTGTTTGATAATATAATTAGATGTCATTTTTAATATAATAATTGAAGTTTATTAGTAATATTAATTGTTGTAGTCAATCTTAATTGAGATTATATTTTTGAAATTAATTATAATATTATTAATTAATTATTTAAATTAGTGTTTTCTAAAATAAGCTCCCTCTTATTTTGGGTTAACTTACTCCCTTTTTGTGCCTCAGTCCAAATTTCACAAATTTTAGGCACTCAAGGATTTCTGGAAAATACTCCATCAGATAGAGAATTTCTTCCCCTTTCCAGAAAGGTAAAGAGCTCTTTCTAACTCCTTGTATTTTTTGAGTTATGGCTCAACGGAGTTAGAAGGGAAACTTTGCCCAAGGCAGACCTATGGGGCTTGGGAGATATTTTTGCCAAGGAATCTCGGACCGGTGGGGAATTGGAGGAAAAAGTGAAAAATTTCACTTTTGTCAAAAAGGCAAAAATTAAGTGTTGAGCTGGAACATCAAAAAGTTAATTCGGGCCGACGGACCTTCAGAGGAAAATGATTTTTTTTGACTTTTTATCAAAAAGTGTAAAATGGAAAAAGGATCCCATACCTCCTCTGACCCCAATGGATGCCACATCATCACAGGATTTGTGGGAGAATAGTTCAAAATTTTCCTGAGTTGTTTTTTTATGACAACCTTCAGGAAAACCGAGAAGGCCATATATTTTGATCAAGAGCTCCATTTTTGACGTTCTTAGTACCAACGGAAAGATATGAATATTATCTTCATCATCATGGAGTCTTCAATTTTGGATTTAGGTGAAGATTTGTGGGAGAAATTTGAAAAAAATATTTTGGCATGAAAAAGATAAAAAACCAATTCCAACCACCAGATTTATTGAAGTATGGGTCATTTTCTTTGGTGCGAAGTAGATACATGGAATTATGAAATTTTGTATCGATTCCATCAATAAAGGAATAATTAAAACACATTTTGAAAAGTGGTTCAATTAGATCCCATATTTTTTCCTCTTTTCTTGTGTTTTTCCTATAAAATGTAACAGAGGCACATATTTCAAAGGTTGTTCATTCTTCTTGTTTGCCTCCCCGTCTATTTCTTCCCTATGGTAAGAAATGGAGTTTGAACCTCCTCCCCTACTCGTAAATTGTGTTCATTTCCTCTTGTCTGTAAATGATGCTATATGCAAACTGTGAAGCAATAAAAACGTGTTTTGTGATGCATTTTTCCATCCTTTGCTCATTTTTGGTTGTCTCTTCTTGCCTCTCTTCATTGCAAGGTATTTGTGCATGTTTTGAATGTTCATTTGCAGATCTGGGAGTTGTGTTCATGGGGTTTTGGAACATTTTCTATGTGAATCTGATCTATGGTCTATGATGTTGCTATCCATCCTTTCCATTTCTCACCTCTCTTTGTTCCATGGCAGTTTGGTAGATGATCAACATTTTCCTTCTCTGGTGTATCACCGTTTTAGTGTAGGCTCTATTTTTCCTTGTTTTCTTTCTCTCCTTGTCTCCTTGGAAGTTATATTAGGATTAGATTAGCTTTCATGCACTAGAATAGCTTGTGGCAGGTAGTTTAGGAAGAGGAACCAACCTTCTCTAGAGGATCATTCCCATTTGCAAGTCCCACAACTTGGGGAATGATCCAATGTTATGTAAATCACACCAAATGACCCTTCCTTAGAAAACTAGATCCATAACTCATTTGGGGGTGTTGTGATTTCACCTAATAGTTTTTATATTCCCAGTGGGACCTCAAAGGTCTTCACTTCATTACAACAAGATTGATGTCCACTTGTTGCAATTTCTATCTTTTGAGAAGAAAAGCAGTTTGCACATCTGGCAACTCCATCTAGTAAATAACTCATTCTCTAAGTTATAGACCTATTTTCCATCCATTTCCATTCACTCTTCTTTCCATATATTTCATTCTTTTCCATCATTCCATGAAGTTGTGTAATCATGACTTCATTTCCATCATGGAATTCACATTCACAGCAATAGTAATACATTCCACCTCAATGTGCTTTACAACTCCTTCAAATCAGCATTTTGAGTAGATTCAAGATCAACATGTTTACTCCTATGAGAAGAAGTGTCAAAATCAGTTTGGCTATGGAGATTTCCAAGAGCAAGGGTATGCAAACAATGAATACAATCAAATACAAGATATTGGTTTGTTGGAGAAGATCCAAAAATGGAGATTGGCATGGTGCAATCAAGAGTAACAACTCAAATGAAGGCATTCAGAATTGGTTGCAGGACTCCTTGTCTATGGGAAGGTCCTTTTCCAAGGAACTATAGCCCTCATGAGAAGCTGGACTTCATAATTGAGATGCTGCCCCAACCTACACGATGGAATGAGGAGATAGAAGCATGAGCAAATTTTGAATCAACCTTGTCCTTTGGGTAAGTCATGTCATTCAGCAGTTCCTTGTATTTCTTCTTCTTCATCTCAAGCTTTACCATTTCAACAATGTCAAGTTGTAAACCCAACTGATGTTGCTCCAATTGTGAAAATCATCCCTCCATCCCTTAGTCTTCCGTAGCATCTCATATTTTCTTCTCTTCTCTTCCAAATCCAAATCCCTCCAAGAGATAAAAAAGAAACACCTTCCCCTCCAAAGAAACAAGAAGTTCCATCCCTCCCACCACCATAAAAAAATGCACAAATGATTAAATCGCGATTTGTTTCTCCTCTTGCCTTCCCAATTCCATTAGGGAAGAAAAATTGCAAAAATAAGTCATGAAGGACAACAAGAAGAAGAAGTGAAAGAAGAAGAAATGATTAAGAGTTTAGTGAACTTGGATCTCAGATTTGGGATTACAAAAATTCCTTTGTTGGTTAAGCTTACATATGAGGTAAATGTTAAAGAACCAGAGGTGGCCAAGGTTGAGTTTGTAGCAGTAGCAAAGTGGAGCAATAAGATCATCCTATTTTCTTAGAATGTAATGTCCATGTTGACACTCTACTTGAAGAAAATATTGGTCCAATTCAAGTTACACATCAAGAATGGAAGAGGAAGGAAAATTAGTTCAAAGTCCCATTGGAAAGGAGAAAATGGGTGAGACCAAATCAGAGTTTATAGCAGTAGAAGAAGAAGGCATCATTGATAATTTCTTGCTTTCATTTGAAGGGCTTGTTTTGGTTGATGAATCGACCATGGAAAGGAACTCTAAAGAAGATTTTGCAGTCCCAACTTGTCCTCTAGAGCAGCAGATTGAAGAGTTTGATTTGGCAAACTTCATGATAGATAAAGAGGTCATTCAAGAGCAAGATGGTCTTCAAGTAGTAGAGGAAGTAGAATCTTCTCCAAATCCAAAAGAAGAGGAGCACATTCCAACTGTGGAGGATAAAAATGAAGGTCCAAGAGCTTTGAACAAAAACAGTTATAAAAGAACCTTTAGATCTTGCTTCCACTTCATCTCTCTCAAGATCTAACACTTGGAGAAGAGTTTGATCTTCCAAAATTCTTGTTGGAGGATGAAAGAAATCATGGTAATCAAGTTCTTGAACAAGAGAACACCATGGAGGAAGTTGAACATTTGTAGAAGGATAACAATGAGGTAGTTTATCTATCTCATTTGGAGGACTGCTTTTTTAGAGAAGAACCAGTTGAAATCACATTGTTTTTCTGCTCCTTCATCAACCTTCCAAACATGCATACCTATTTTAATGGAGGTTAGCATTCATTTGTAGTAGTATGTACCTTATAGCAGCCTTTTCAAATCACGTTTGGAAGATTTAAATCGTCCATGTTCTTCACAAGAGGAAGAATAGAAAGAACCGAAGGGTTTCACCACTTCTTCCACCGCATTCATCCAAGAAGGTCTATAAGAGGAATCCATTTTTGGAGTTGAAAATTAGAGCAATAGGCACATCAATCAGACAGACCTTTCCCAATCAGGTATTTGGCTTCATTGGAGCCAAAGGAGAAGCCACAACTAGCCATGCTTGCTTCAGGGCATAAGGATGAGCTACATAGTACCAAGGATCAGTCATCATACCTCTTTAATCCAAATGCAGAGAAACTAGAAGATGTATTAGATTTGTCTTCAGTTGATACTTTGGTCATTTGGGTGGAATATTAGCTTGTAGTTAGTTTTTCACTCATCCAACCAGCCATGTTCAATGCTAAATCAATTGCGTGGCTACCATTTTTGAGGAAGGGAAGCTATTTCTCCCTACCAGTTGTAGGTTTTGTTTGAATTCCCTTTTCTCTTGGTTAGAGAAGTGTAGGTAGGTTTGTTTTCAGAAAAATAAGTTCTTTTGCACACTCTCCATGTTCCATTTGGAGCATTTATGATTTTAATTTTGTATATAGTTTTCAGTGTTGTTGTATTGCTTTTGCACATTCCATTTTAGTTAGCTTTTGGTGAAGATCAACTCAGATTTTTAATGGGTTCCCAAGTAATTCACAGGTCATATCTCTAGAGTTAGATTAGAAAATTGGTTATCGTGCTTGACTCGCATGCCCAATGGATGCAACAAAGGCCACTAATCATTCATCCAAGAACTAAATGACCCCGTGAGTTACCAAAGTTGTTAACAAAAATAAGCTCCTCTTATTTTGGGTTAACTTACTCCCTTTTATGACTTATTCCAAATTTCAAATAGTTCAGCACTCAAATTTTTCTAGAAAATACTCCATCGATAGAGAATTTCTTCCCCTTTCCGTAAAGGTAAAGAGCTCTTTCTAACTCGTATTTTTGAGTTATGGCTCAAAGTGGAATTAGAAGGGAAACTTTGGCCAAGGCGGACTGTGGAGCTTGGGAGAGATATTTTTGCCAAGGAATCTAGAATCGGCGAGGAATCGAGAGGAAAAAGTGAAATTTTTTTCTTTTGTCAAAAGGAGAAAATTAAGTGCTTTGAGTTGGAATTATAAAAAACATAATGTGGGTCAATGGACCTTGAGAGACAAATGAGTTTTTTTTACTTTTCGTCAAAAGTATAAAATAGAAAAAAGGAGCCCCTACCTCTGTTGACCCCAATGGATGCTCCATTTTTGACGTTCTTAGTACCAATGGAAAGATTTGAAGATTCTCTTCATCATGGAGTCTTCAATTTTGGATTTTGGTGAAGATTTGGGGGAGAAATTTGAAAAAAGTGTATTGACATGGAAAAGACAAAAAACTAGTTCCAACCACCAGATTTAATGAAGTATGTGTTTTAATTCTTCCTTTGTTCATGGGCTCAATGCAAAAGTTCATAATTTGATGTATCTACTTCACGGACAAAATTTCTCACTTTTTTCTATAAAATATAAACAGAGGCACATATTTCAAAGGTTGTTCATTCTTCTTCTCTACCTCCCCCTTCTATTTCTTCCCTAGGGTCAGAAATGGAGTTTGAACCCCCTCCCATGCTCTATAAATGGCGTTTTTTTCCTCTTATCTATAAATGATGCTCTGTGCAAACTATGAAGCAATAAAAATGTGTTTTGTGATGCATTTGTCCATCCTTTTCTCATTTTTGGTTGTCTCTTCTTGCCTCTCTTCATTACAGGGTATATGTGCATGTTTTGAATGTTCATTTGTAGATCTGGGAGCTGTGTTCATGGGGTTTTGGAACATTTTCTGTGTGAATCTGATCTATGGTCTGTGATGTTGTTGTCCATCCTTTCCATTTCTCACCTCTCTTTGTTCCATGGCAATTTGGTAGATGATCAGCATTTTCCTTCTCTGGTGTATCACCATTTTAGTGTAGGCTCTATTTTTCCTTGTTTTCTTTCTCTCCTTGTCTCCTTAGAAGTTAGATTAGGATTAGATTAGCTTGCTTGCACTAGAATAGCTTGTGGTAGGTAGTTTAGGAAGAGGAACTAGCCTTCTCTGGAGGATCATTCCCATTTGTAAGTCCCATAGCTTGGGGAATGATCCAATGTTATGTAAATCACACCAAATGACCTTGCCTTAGAAAATTAGATCCATAACTCATTTGGGGTGTTGTAATTTCTCATAAATAATTAGAATTAATACTAATTAATTATAATATTGTTAATTAATAATTTTAATTAAATAATTAATACTAATTATGACACCGCTAAATACAACCCACTTGAGACCCAAGAACAAGCTCGGATTAGTTAGGAAAAATTATGGACTAATTTTTTTGTGTTTTTTAAAAGAGTCTAGAACCAAGTTACAAGACAACATTTGTCACAAGAAAGTTTCAAAGCCAATATACTATTAATAGCTTATATATTTATTAATATTACAATTAAAAAAGATCACAAGGTCCAAACTTAGGGTTTGATTAATCAATTAGGTTAAGAGGGTAATTTCTCACTACACCACTTTCTAATAGGATTAAAAGATTCAAGTTGATTTTTTTCCAAAATTAATGCACTAAAAACTTCCTAAAATTATTCCCATCAGATAGGAAATTTCCTCACCTTTCCCTTTGATATAAGGAAGTCCTCCTAACTCCTCATATTTCTCAACTTAGGGGTGATAGACCTTGGGAGGAAAATTTTACCAAGAGCAGGTCTGTAGGCCAAGGGGAGAAAATTTTCCATGCGAGGGCATGCGAGCAAAGCCTTGTAGGAAATTTTTTTCCCATACGTGGGCCGTGGGCCACGGGAAGAAATTTTTCTCGAGCATGGGCTGTGGGTCTGGGAAAACAAATTTCCATAAAGGCATTTGGGTCGGTAGACCTGGGGAGGAAATTTGGATTCTTGGCACTTGGGGCGAGAAAGCACACTTTGCCCCCGTGCGCCTGAGCATCCGAGTCGTGACTCCACACCCGAAAAGATATTATACCTCAGGCCACAAGGGACACATGGCATATTCTAAGCCAACACGGGGAAGCGGGTTAGCGGGGACAAATAGGCATTTTTGCCTTAAGGGTTAAAAAGGTGCATGGGATTAAAATCCACCCGTGCCTCCGCTGGTGCCTCACGACACCACATGTCAAATGTTCATTGGCTGCAGATTAGCGGGTCGGTGGGGAGATTTGGGAAAAGTTGAATTTTGAAGCATAAAGCTTCGAGACACTTCGTGCCTCCGCCGACGTGTCGTGGGGACATGTGTCATCCATTCATTGGTTACGGGTCAGCGGGCCTATGGGAGAAGTTAGGAAAATTTGCCAAAATTTTCTTTTGAAGTGCTAAGGAAAAAAAAATCCGCGCCTCCATCAATGCCTCTTTAAGCCATGTGTCAATCAATGATTGGTCATGAATTTGCAGGACACGGGAAAACCTAGATATTTTTCTCAAAAAATTTATTAATTAAATTTAACAGTTAGAAAATTTTTGAAGCCAAAATGAAGTGAAAACTTCATAAGGCCATAACTTTTGATTCGAAATACGGTTTATAGTAAACAAGGACTTTTCAGAAATTTCTCAACGTCCTCTTCACATAGGAAGCATTAATATTTCATTTTGATGGTGTTTAAGGCATAAATTTGATGAAAATGATCTGAGCTTCTAAAAGGCAAATTGGTAAATTTTAACTTAAGAAATTTTAATCAATTGATCTTCTTCCTCTCTCAACATGTCAATTAGACATGGGGTAATTGTTATTATATGGATTAAGGATGTATTTTGAAGGTAATTGTGTTTGACTAACTCGAATAAGAAAAATACTATTTTGACAAAAAATGACAACAAAATGGTTTGAGCCCGATTTTGCTAAGTTTCCTAAGAAATTCCTTAAGTTTTTTGTCCAATTGAATTCTTTTAGGGCTGACTACTTCAATCTAATCTTTTAATTTTTTATTTCCTTTTGAAGGTTCAAATGTGCATTTTTGATAAAGTATTTACCGGTTTGAAAATATAAAACAAAGATCAAATTTTGAAGGATCTATTTGTCATTTGCATCTTCCAAGTATTAGAATTCATTCCAATTCTTATCTAATACATTTATTTGATTCAAATCAAACTATTCAAAACCAAAATGGAATTCTAATTTCCAATTTTACACTTTTCAAAAGATAGAGTTCTCGTATTTTCCTCAGACACATTTCTTCCATTCAAACGAGATATTTCAAATACATTTCAAATCCATATTTTAGATGAAAATATTTCTAATCGTGGAAAAGGATGCAACTTTTATTCAAAAGACAAGATTTCCTTCTTTTAGAACTTATCTCTTATGTTGATTTTCACAATACAATATACAAAATACATCTCTTTCTTTCAAAATAGAAACAGAGTGTATATCTCTCCTTTACATTTGAAAATTACAACTTTCATATTCAATACAACATATTTCCATTACAAAACATATACAAGTTCGTCCACTTCGATTGGGAAAGGTTACAATAAGATTTCTTTTCAACAAGGGAATGTCAAACTATTTTTCTCTTCATATTTTTTTTCTTTCTCCTTTGCTCTAGAACAACAACATGTAGTTTTATCATTCTTCTAATTCTGATCACAACAAGATCAGGGGAAAGCCAATACTCTCTACCCAATTAAGACATCCAATGACAAGGAGAAGCCATCCTTCTTCATTGGCCCCTGAGCCCCAACCACAATACAATAAAAGATGTGTTTCAACTCATGGAAACAACAGATTCCACAAACACACATGTAAATTTCACATTTAAAACACATTCCAAGAGAAAATGTAGTTTGCAACCACATTAGAACATAACAAACAAAACGCAGGCTTCATCGTGTAATCCAAATGAGCAAGAAACTATGGGGGATGCTACTTATACCTCCCCAAAGGGGAAATGGGTATCACCACCTGATTTCAAACCACCAAAATATAGTATATCAAATTCTTGACATTCCCTTATGCCTTGCTTGAGTACCCCTTATTCCTCACATTTCCTTATGCCTCCCCAACCTCTTATGGCACCCCATAATGTTAAATAAATACAAGCTATTTATTTGTAAGGTGGAACCTGAATCCCAACTCCCTCCTCACTTATGCCTCCCCAAGACACTTTTTCCTCCCAGAAAATTAACCCCATAGTATTCTCCTACACAATACCTAGGCCATCTACCCAATATCCCACAAACATGCCATAACATTCACAAAAAAAAAAAATTCATAAACAAAAGGAAGCATGTCAAGAGCTAAGTTCATACCTCTCCATGATGGAGTTGTTGCAAGTTCCAAAACAAAAGCTTTATCCCAATGCAAGCAACCCAAAACAACCGGGAAAAAGCATGCAACAATCTCCTAGAAACTTCTCCAAAGTAAGAGCTCCGGATCAGCAAAAGAATTTGCCCCCAAAAGGAGTTTCCCAAAAGTGAAGCAACCCAAAACAAGGCAAGCCATTCAAATTTTATAGATGAAGGATGAGAAGAGGATGAGGTGGATCCATGTAGGATGCCACATCACACATACTCAACCTCATCCGAAAAATCAATTTCATTCTCCAAAGCATAATAAATAGGTGGGTGAATAATATGACAGTTTACGTACATACTCAAATCCAACCGACACCCCAAAGGAATAAAATTAAACCATGTAAGAAAAGTGAAATTAAAACTTACAATTTTTCTTCTCAAAAGCATTATAAAAGTGTAATTTTAACCCCCAAACCATAGGTATGGTTGGTAAGTAAATTTAATAGGTATGGGACAAGTTTAACTTTTTCCACAAGCCTCCAAAATCAGCCTCCAAGGACAATTTCGAATTTCCAAGAAGGTGGATTGTTTCACACTCAAAAGTTAACTTACACATCACTTACATATTACTTACACATTCTTACAAAACTTTAAATCATAACCAAAAACAATATTAATTACATTCTCATGATATATTTTAATTAATTAACTTAACAACATGATTACTCACAATATTAACACCACATTAATTAAATAATGAAAGAAGTAAGTGCACCACATAAAACACATGAAAACGTTAAACAAAAGAACCAAATAAATAAATACACATAACCCCTTGGTCACATTTAAAGGTGATCCCCCATGGGAATCCCTAACAAAACAACCACACACAAACAATACAAGTTTCCATGGTGACCTTGTTGAATTCATCTAGAATTCCAATGTGGTTGGTCTTCAATCCCCGATGTTTGTTGTGATATTTTAACCTGCAAAACACAAATACCTCCTTCAGCCTCGTGTCCATATCAGAACATCCAAAATAATATAAATAAAATTCAAAAATCATCTAGATATATGAATCTCAACAACATCCAACCAACCAATAAGATCATTTTCAATTTTTACTCAACAACTATATCATCATCAAATAATTTTCCATTTCTAGGTCTACTCCCAATATCCAAATATCACATGTCCGAACAACACCCATAATATAACCATGTCAAACAGTATATCAATATCAATATCAAAAATGTCTCTAATAATCATCATGCATCATAACTGAATCAAAGTCAACAATAATCCATGATCTAACATCTAACATCATACTATAATAAATTCCATAATCATGTCCATAATATAATCAGTAGTATCATGATCAGTATCAAAAGGTGTCAAAGGGAAGTGGGCACTATACTAATATTATATAACCACAGTGATCTCTACTACTAATCAATGTTAATGATGAACTATTAATTACTAATATCACATCTTGATTAGAAACACTTTGATTTCTATTGTTTCAAATTTCAAATTTTTGGTGCTTTATTATAGGGAGGCAATTCATACTAGTCATTTATTGTGGTAGGTTTGACTCAATGTTTTAAATTTTCGCGTTTATTTTTTACATTTTCGTAGGATTGATTCAAATTTTAAATTATATAGTTTAATTTTTGGGAGGCAATTCATAATTGTCATTTATTATGTCAGGTTTGATTCAAAATTTGAATTTTTAGTGCTCTTTTTACGAGGAAATTTATTTTGGCCAAGTACATTATAAAAATATTGATTTTGAATGAATCGGGTTTTGGTTTTGTTCTATCGGGACATATTTTTTCATTCAAAGATTACGATGGGAAAGACAAAGAATGTAGATGTGGCTGGAAAAATAAGAAGGTAAAGAGATTTTGCAAACTAAAGAATAAGAAACAACATCCGAAAGAATGATTTTGTAAGGGAGACTATTGGAGATTTCTCAAACAGAATACAAAAATGGCTAGAGAATTCTATTCAAGGTTTCTATATCTCAAATTTTCCAAGTTTACTTCTAAATCATAAAAATTATACTAACAAAGATATTTTAATTCACAATCAACTATTTGAATTGTTTTTCCATATATCTCATTTATTTTAATGTCTAAAAATGTATCAATTTGTTTCCTTGCATAAAGCGTAAGATGAAAACAAAAACATATATCAATTTGAATAAAAATGTTTTTGTTCCTTTTTAATGTCATAAGGTCTAAAATGCATACCTTTTTATGGTGTGAAAAAATGATTAGATGGACTTAGTAATGCTTGTCTCTCTCTCTGTCTTTTTATGACAGTTACATCAAGTTTTATTACCTCGCAACAAGTTTCGTTTTTGATAATATTTGTATCCAATTATCCCAAATCCATTCGCATAGGTTCATATTTTTCCTACAAAATTTGTGAATGAAGAAACCTAGAATTAAGAGATAAAAAATAAAAAATTGACCATTAGAGAACAAACAATCAAAACCTGAGCCATTCAAATTCAATATTTTTATAATGTATTTGACCAAAGAAAATTTCCTGTAAAAGAAAGCACCCAAATTTGAAATTTTAGTTTGTTGTACCATAATAAATCACCATCTTTTAATGATTAAATGCCTTTAATATGCTATTATCCTAAGTGTCGAAATTTGAATCTATCCTACCATATCACCAAACTATAATTCTTATGATGCTTAAATACCTCTAATATACTAGATCTATCATAAATATTCAACCACCAAAGCACACATATTTAAATGCTTTAATATGTTACTATCCCAATGTTTAGAAACATTTAAATGTTTTATAGATGCATTAGAATAATGAAAAATAAAGGGTACATATTTAAATGCTTTAATATGTTATTATCCCAATGTTTAGAAACATTTAAATGTTTTATAGATGCATTAGAATAATGAAAAATACATTGTACCATTTTTGTACATACATTCAAAATATGAATGTATAATACAATAACAAATCACCACCATGTAATGCTTAAATGCTTTAATACGCTTTAATATGCTTACATATTTGAATTGATTTTAAATAGAAATTTAAATAATTAAAAATATAAAAGTAGAATTTATTGTCATACCATTTTAGACACATGTAATGTCTTAAAAGTGTCCACGTTTACATCGAAAATATCTTTTAATAATTAAATTATTTAATTTTGAAGGTTTTTGTAAAATACTTGATAAAATATTTTGTCCTATTTATGTATTCATTGTTTTTAGAACAACCACCCATTCTCATGGCATGTATAAAGTCATAAAAATTGAATCTATCCTACAATACTACATTACCACCTTTTAATGCTTAAGTGCTTTAATATTCTAAAATCCTAAGTCTATAGTAAATATTTTGAAAATATATTTGAATTGATTGGACCCATTTCATGTTTTAATTATATATTTGAATAATGAAAATATATAGTAGAATCGATTGTCAAACTTAATTAGACACTTGTAATAATTACTATTTTCATATTTACTATCGTTAGAATGGGCACCCATTTTCATGGCTTGTATAAAGTTAAGAAATTGATTGAGAGTTTTTACACTATCTTATATTGAATTGATAGATGCCCATTGTCACAAAGGAATCATAAAACAATTGCTTGTCTAGATAATAATCATAGAAGAAGAGTATGGATTAGATATGCTCAAAGCTTTTAAATAGATATTGAAATGTCTAAGTATTGAGTAAGTATTGATGAGAGTTGACATGACCAATCTCATAGAATCAAAATTTCTTGTATGAAAATGTTTAGAATGGACACATTCCCATTCTCATATCAAAAATATATTTCAATCATGACTTTGCACATGCTCACTGTAAAAAAAAAAGATATTACTTGTATTATAAAGTTTAGAATGGGCATATTCCCTTTACAATAGGAATAATAAAATTTACTTTATTTTAGAATGGGAACCCATTCTCACATCTTGTTAAAGAGTTATGAAATTTATGGAGCTTTATGGCATTGTCTTGTTTTGAATGGGAAGATGCCCCTTCTTATTTAGGAATCATAGAAGAAGAATAAGAAAAGTATGGATAAAATAGTCTCATAGTTTTTAAATAGATATAAATAGGAATAATAGAGGCATACTCATAAAATTAGTATTTCTTGTATTACAATGTTTAGAATGGGCATATGCCCATTCTCATGCAAACAAAATTGTTTCGTCTTGTTTTGAATGGGCATTGCATTTTTAATCTACCTATTCTCATATAGGATTCATAAAAGACTTTCTTGTGCAGATAGGAATCATAAAAGAAGAGTATGATTTATAAATGGTCATAGATTTTAAATAGGTAAAAAAATTATTGACCATATTTACGTTGTCTTGTATTAAAAGAAAAGATTCTTGTTCTCATATAGGAATCAAAAAAGTGTTCGTAAGGAAGATAAAAATGAGAAAACAAAGTTATAGATTAGATATACTCACAGACTTTTAAATAGCTATTTAAATGATGAAGTATTGACAACATTGAACATCCCCGCTATCATAGAATAAAAATTTCTTGTATGAGAATGTTCAGAATGGGCACATGCCCATTTTCATATAACAAATATGTTTCAATCATGACTATGCCCATGCCCATTCTCAAAAAAATAAATATTACTTGTATTATAAATTTTAGAATGGGCATATACCCTTTAAAATAGGAATAATCAACTTTAATTTTATTTTAGAATGGGAACCAATTCTCACATCTCATTAAAAAGTTATGAAATTAATGGAGCTTTATGGTATTGTGTTGTATTGAATGGTTAAATGCACCTTCTCATTTAGGAATCGTAGAAGAAGAATAAGAAGACTATGGATAAAACAGTCTCACAATTTTTAAATAGATATAAATAGGAATAATAGAGGCAATCTCATAAAATAACTATTGCTTGTATCACAATGTTTAGAATGGACATATGCCCATTCTCATGCAAAAAAAAAATTTCGTCTTGTTTTGAATGGGAATTTCAATTGTAATCCGCAGATTCTCATATAAGATTCATAAAATACTTTCTTGGGTCAATAGGAATCATAAAAGAAGATTATGCTTTATAAATGGTCAGGAATTTTAAATAAATAAAAAATCGATTGACCATGTTTACATTATCCTATATCAAATGGCTAGTACCTATTCTAATATAGAAATTACAAAAGAGTTCTTAAGGAAAATAAAAATCATAAAAGAAGAGTATTCCTTAGATATGATCACAACTTATAAATATGAATTCAAATGACTAAGTATTGAGAAAGTATTGATGAGTGTGCACATGCCCATTCTCATAGAATGAGAATTTTTAGAATGCGCACATGCCCATTCTTATTAAAAAAAAATGTTTCAATCATGCTGTGCACATGCCCATTCTCAAAACATATATATTACTTGTATTGTAAATTTTAGAATGGGCATATGCCCTTTATGATAGGAATAATCAAATTTTCTTTGTTATAGAATGGGCACCCATTCTCACATCTTGTTAAAGAGTTATGAAATTGATGGAGCTTTATGGAATTGTCTTATATTGAATGGGAAGATGCCCCTTCTCATTTAGGAATCATAGAAGAATTGCTTGGGTAGATAGGAATAATAGAAAAAAAAAAAAAAGAGAATGAATGGGAATTTGTAAATTTTTAAATAGGTTTAAATAGGAATAATAGAAGCAATCTCATAACATCATATTTCTTGTATTACATCATTTAGAATGGGCATATGCCAATTCTAATGAAAATATGCTTGTTTTGTTTTGTATTAAATGGATAGATGCAAACAATATCACTAAGATTAAAATAAGTAGAATGGGCATATGTGTATTCTCTTTAATATTTATTTTAGAATGGGAATTTTCCTATTCTCATAAGGGAATCATTAAAAAAATGTCAATTATTGTTCATACTAGAGAAAAATGAAAAAATAATAAAAATAATTATAGAGATAATGTTAGTATATGAAGAATGGGCATATGCCTATTCTCTTTAATTTCAATCATAATAGAAAGTCCATTATTTTTCATGGAGATATGTGAATAAGTATAATAAAAAGAATACAAATAACATTTAATTTGTTTAGAGTGGGAACTTACCCAATCTCACCACCTTTGTAGGTGTATCAAATCCAACATGTCACTTGGTAATGATTACTTTGATTCTTGCATACCAAATGAAAAAATAAAATTGTATGCATGTTAGTTAAAATAACTGACATGAATTTTCAACTAGTAATCATGTTGAATTATTATAAAATTAAGATTACAAAATGATTAACTATCCTTTATATCTACATAATACATATTATCAATTAACAAGGTAATAATGCAATCTCTATTGGAAAAAAACTTTTGCTAATTAATTTTATAATCATATAGACAACATCGAATCTTATAAGAAAGACAAAAAAGTTATTCATCATCACAATAATCAATATATAAAAAGGCATTAGTAGTTCCTAATAATGATTCAAACGTCAACATTAAATAGATCATTTCACAGTAAATATTTTACAAAATCAAAAGCTATACATCATCATGAGAATTAATAGAGATAAAATTTATTTATTTTTCGAATGGACAATTCCCCATTATCGTAGCATTTGTATAGATCTCAAAATTATTGACTTCAATAATATAGATCAATTTTATTTTATTTTATTCTTTTATGATTCCTACGTGTGAATGGGCATGTGACCATTCTCATATAAGGATCAAATAAAGTGATTTTTAAATACAAATAGACAAAATGGGCATATGTCAATTCTCATACAAAAAACCATTTTTTATCTTGTATTGAAAGGGCATATGTCCATTCTCATAGAATAATCATAGAATAAAAATACAAATCAACAGAATGGGCATATTTTAATTCTCATACAAAAAAACATTACTATCTGGTTTTGAATTGGTATATGCACATTCTCATATATGAATCATAGAAGAGAAATAGAGGTAATATCAAATTTTTGTAGAATGGACAATTTCCCATTCCCACATCCTTTATAGTGATATAAAAATTATTAAGTTCAATATTTCTTCAATGAGGTAGAATGGTTAGAATAGGAATATGCCCATTCTCATACAAACAAAGAGTTTTATGATTGTGATGAGAATGGGAATATGCCATTTATCATATGATAATAGGAATCTTCCCTTTCTTTATCTCATTATAATTCAGCAAAGAAGAGTTATAATAATTCATGCTTTCAATTTTCTTTGCATATTGTGCTTCAAAACCCTTGCAATGATCTTAAAAAAGCAGAGGGAGACCAAAGATAAAACTTAAAGGGTCAACAAAAATTTAGTGGAGAGAATGAACAATATCTCATAAATATTCTTCAAATCTTCTACTTCAAAGGATGAAATGGTCTAATGAAATACGGAAACCCAAAGCGAAGGACAAACAAAAAGTGGAAACTGGATGAAAAAGAAAGTAGAAAGGATGAACAAGAAAGAGATAGCTTCGACAATGGTTAACATTACAATTGTAAGATCTCTACTATTAATGAAAAAAGTAAGCTTCCGTGATTCTCTCTACCATGGCACGGAAGAATTTATTACCATTTATTTTGTCAATTTCCCTCCAAATGGTCCTTGAAGACGTGTCTAAAAAAAAAAAAAAACCTTCAAATAAAAAAAGGTGGTAAACAATTTATTTGCAAATTAATGGTCTCGTTATGCCATGGTACAAAAAAATATAAATATTAAACAATATCATAACCATGTTTTAGGTTTAATAATTACACATTAAAATAAAATATTAATTTTCAAATAAAATCATAGCCATGTTTTAAGTTTATTGAATATAAAATAAAATATAAAATATAAACTTTATCATACTCATGATTTAGTTTATTTGCATTTAAAATAAAATATAAATTTTAAACATTATCATAGCCATGTTTTATGTTAGATGTGTAATTTCAAATTTTAATATTATTAGTTTATTAATGACATGTCATATATGGTATGAATATTATTATTTACTTTTCTATTAATGCCATGTTTTAGGTTTAATTATTGCACACAATTTTTTTCAAAATATTCCATTTTTTAAATCGATAAATGCTTTTCACCGGATCTTTGAACCGTGGGGTTTCTTGGGTCCCCTCCCTTACATAACATTGTATACAATATCCAGAAGTAGGGAAGTCCAAAATAAAGAAAGAATTTTAAGCATGAATGCCCTGAAAAATGAAAAAAACAAAACCAAAAAATATACTATATAACTAAGATGTAACGCCCACATAGACACACATAAGGACAACAAAAAAATTGAATAACCTTTTTTTTAATTTATTGAATTTTATACGACACCACAGGTGATCTTAATGGGCTGGAAGCAACTCACGATAAGCTTGACACAACATTGACCCACATAGGCAACAAGGAACACATGACACCCATCACGACCAATTCACTTTTCTTTTGACAAGGCACAACATAATAGTCCAACCACAATACACACTTATAGTTAGGGTCTTCCCACGGTGTAAAATATTTTAAGGTTACTTATTTACTAAAAACATATTTCAATTCTTAACTTGAGTTCTAAAAGAATCATGTTATGATTCATACAATCCTTCTTATAAAGCTAGATTTATTTCTTTTATACTATTGAGTATTTAGCTTAAGATAAAACTTCCTGAATAAGGATCATCTCTAATATGTCAATTACTTGTTTAATTCATTTGTTTATTAAGAGGGGGTATTCAATGACTCACAAGGCTAACTATCCATACTCAAACTACTGAATATTGTTTCATACCTCCATTGCACAAGGATACCGAGCAAGCTCCAATTGAGGTGAAGTACCATTTAGGTTCGGAACTAAAACTTCCTTTGTGCAAGGATCAAAACGTTTAACAACACTTAAGAAAGGATTACAATGTACCTTGACAAGAGTTAGAGGAAGAAGGTCAATTTGAATTCATCTTCATGATCTCATTAGTCATTAACCATTTGTTCATTGAGACTTATAAATCAATTTGGATTGGGTAAGAGCCTCATCTAGACTTCTCTTGATTTAGTTTGTCAAATGAGTACAAATTAGGTTTTAGAACAGATAAGTTAGATTTAATGATTTCTTGATCAATTACCCCTACTTGTTATAACCTTGTTATCCTCCCAAAAGCTAAACATTGTTTACATTTTAATATCATTTTACGCCCCATCAACATTAAGGATAAATTTTATCAGTATAGCTTAGGGGTAGAAAGGTATATTATTTTTAACACAAGAAGAAAGTTTCCTTTTTTCCACTTAAAGACTCTTGACTTCATCTATAAGATCAAAACCTTTTTTTTGTATAACCTTTATAAGGGTTACCATACCATTCTATTATGCCTAGAATTACATTATTGTCATAACCTAGAAGGTTTTACTACACAAAATTATAACTCAAAAAGTTTACCATTACCCTTTTGTGATAACTAAACATGGTTACATCATTCCCTACCCAACACGACACACAATCCAAAGGTGAAAAATGATTCTAATGTACTTTGAATTGGAAATATAAGGTAAACAATATTGGTCAAATCAAAGCTAAGCTATCTTTCAAAGTTTCTATAATACAATAAAATACTCATAACAATGTAGTGATCAATTTATATCATTCACAAAAATATTTTACAAGTTTTAGTTTCAATTAGTTATGACAACATTACTCCACAAATATAGAATACTAAAGCATTGATCCCTTCTAAAATTTCAACAAATACCATTCCAGAGTCTTACAACACATTAAGCATTCATACAAAATAAATTCATAAGAAAAACCAATACAAATTTCTACAAGTCTTTTCTTTTTGTACTCGCAAAATCCATCTGCACATTTATTAGCCTGACTCAGTTCACGAGAACTAAGCATGATAAGAACTACACATAACAATAATATGCTACTATTTAACATTATCATGTAAGGAAACACTCTATTTCAAGAAATGGATCAAAGCACTCACCACTAATCAATTTCTTAATTCAAAATAAAATTTATAGCATGCCAACTAAGAAGAAAGTCATATGCTTCAGGTTATGAACAATTTCTATAAAACAACAACAGATTAACAACCAATCAAGTAGGACCATAGACCTTATAAGTTAGAAAACCAAATTTGAGTGTATTGGGATTTCAATCATGTAATACTATAGATTATATGATTGAAATCTAATACATCGACCATTAATCTATATTTTCTTAAAGAAGTCATATGCACCGATTACTGATCATTGTTCTCTAAAATGACAATAGTTTAACAATCATTCAAGAAGGGCCATTGGCCATATAAGATAGAACCAAAATGTTGAATGTATAGGGATTTATATCATGTAATCGTATTTATTATATGATTTAAATCTAATACTAAAACAATCAATCGATAATTTATTATCTAATAAGTGACTCCACAATAATAATGATAAGAAGAAAAATGAAGGCTAACAAAATATAAGAAATAGGCATTTCCTAGCCACTAAGTTACCTGATATATGTAAGTATGTAACAACGACAAGACTCAAAACTACCCAAGTTGTTCATGCAAGTTAGTATTCTAAACATCCACAAAATTTCATAGTAATTTAGCTTTAGAGTCCTCCTTATTTAATCTATAACAGGACTACCACTTCCTCATCACCAATTCTTTTAAGGTAACCATCATTACCATACTCAATGCCACTCTTATATTTTCATATTTTTTTCATTTTTTGGTACCACCAAATGCCATTAATTATGTTAACAAAAATTTCCTTCGTAAATCAACGATATGTAAATATATATATACCATCAAAATTCATTAACAATCTTAACAATAATTTCCATCAAACATCCCTTATGAGCATTAAGCCAAAGTAGATCAAATAATAACTTAATAATATTCATAATTGTACATTTGTATCATTAAATCTCATTGGCTATAATTAGTTAACATTCAAATCTCTATAACAAATGGTTGACATGTCCCTTAAGGAAAGCCTTAAACTTCTTGAACCTATATCGATGATCATTAGGTAATCATATATATCTTGCATCATATTCATTTCTATAGTAAAATAAAAAAGGCATTTACTAAGAAACTATTGATGCAAAATCACAAAGACCCCGAAAGGCCTTAGATTTAGGTGGGGCATCCGGTGTGATTTTCATAACATTGAACCATCTCTCAAGCCGTGGGACTTACAAACATGAGATGGCCCTGGATAATGTCAAATTCTTCTTCGGAAAC
This sequence comes from Taxus wallichiana var. yunnanensis, assembly GCA_018340775.1. Lineage (NCBI taxonomy): Eukaryota > Viridiplantae > Streptophyta > Pinopsida > Cupressales > Taxaceae > Taxus > Taxus wallichiana. The sequence continues at coordinate 128,364,944 of CM031240.1, forward strand.
TACCTCCCACAAGCTACTCTAATGCAGGAAAACTATCTAATCCTAATATAACCTTCTAAGGACATAAGGAGAGAGAGAAATGCATAAAAATAAATCCTATACTAAAGCAAAGTGATACACCAAAAAGGAAGTTGTAGGCAAAAATACAACTTCCTGAAGTGGAGAGAGGTGAGCAATAGAGAGGATGGACGGATGCAAAACACACCAAAGATAGAGTTCACACAAAACACCACTTCAAACCCATTAAACAAAGCTCCCAAAACTTGCAATAGACATCAGATGTATGCACAGTATACCTTGTAATGATGAGAGGAAAGAAGAGACAATAAAATAAGGATGGGAAAAAATACATCACAAAACATATTTTATTGCTCCATGAGTTAACACATTAGATCATCAGTCAGAAAGAGGTAAGAAAATGCTATTACAAGGCATTGAGTGGAGGCTTAAACTCAACATTCAACCCTAGTGAGGAAAGAGAGAGGGGGCAAGAGAGAAAAAATGACCAAAATTTAGAAATATGCCCCTCCTTTACAATACATAGAGGAAAAGAGAAGGAGAGAGGGAAAATTTGAATCCTGCTTCAACCACCCCTAGAAGAGCATTAAAATCTGCCTGCAACAATGATGGGCTTCACTACAAAACCCATGCCCCTATGTGAAGTTCCTTATTGGGAAAGAAAGAAGGATAATTCTTCATCATGGTGGTAGGTGGGAGACTTGAAAGCCTTTAAAATGGTGGACGAAATTACTAATGGTGGCGAGATAAGTAGTAACCACCAAGAGCTTTCCAAAACATCCTCTTCCTCTCAATTTCAAGCTTCGGTTGAAAGATATGGTCATCTGAAATTGCTTTGGGTTTGGAGTCTATTCACACAAGTTCCATGTGGTGAATCCATGCATCTTAATATTTCACCCCCTCTTTTCAGTCATGTAGTTGTGCCAAACCAATATGTTGCATTATCCGCCACCTACTTTGTTTCCTTTGTATTCTACCTAAGCCCTTCCTATTAGCGGAGACGCTATGCCTGACTCGAGACACATGGAGGGTTAGCGCTCATTTGGGAACTTCCTTTGGACTTTTCTTTGAAGGTGTGCCATTGATACACATGGAGGCTTCCACTGGCTCTTCTATACTTATCCAATTCAATGGTCAGTTCTGGCCCCCGTTTTGACTTTGACCATGTGGAGGGCCTGCACACATTTGGAGACATGCTTTGGAATTTTCAACAGCCAGTGTCGTCTTTTTGGACTCTGAACATGTGGAGGGATGGTACTCATTTTGGGACCAGCCTCTAGATTTTACCTCTGAAGTTGTGCCTAGCTGACGCGTGGCTTCTTCCACCGGTTCTGGACTTTTCAACAGCTGACTCTGTCTTTCCCACCCAATTAAGAGCAACTTTGTGGGAACCCGAACACATGGGGAGTTTGTGCACATTCAAGGTCTTTCTTTTTGGTTATGCCTTTGAGGTTGTGCTAATGAGGCACGTGAAGGCTTCCACCAATCCTATTCCTCCATTGGTGAGAAAATAAAATCTAAACAAAGCCTGCTACAGCAGGAGAAATAACTTGAACCCTTTCTCAAAATAGGCAGCCATGTATTTGATTTGGCACTAATCATGGCTATTATAATGAGTGAGAAACTAAAAATAGGCTGATCTTCCACCCAAATCATCAAGGTATCAACTGGAAACAAGGAAAATACCTCTTTTATTTCTTTTGCATTTTTCCGAATATGTATTATAATTGATCCTTGGTACTTTGAATCTCATCCTCATGCTTAGAAATAAGCATGACTGGTTGGTTTTCGCCCTTGGCTCCAATGAATCTAAGTACCTTATAGGGCATAGTATGGTCCTTTGAATGTGCCCATGCTAATGAAATTCAACTCTAAGAGTGGCGTCTTCATGTGGACCTTCTTGGATGGATGGTGTTGAAGAGATGGTATCTTCATGCTCTTTTCCTTCCTCTATTGTTTCTTGAAGACTGACTTGCTCTTGGATAGCCTCTTCCTCTAGTATGAAATTTTTCAAATTGAAATCTTCAATTTTCTACTCTAGAGGACTATTTTAGGGTGGCAAGGTCTTCTTGATAGCTCTCCTCCATCATGGATTCATCAATCAAATCAGGCCCATCAAATGAAAGCAAAAATCATAAATAATGCTTTCTTCAACAAGTGGCCTCAACTATAATTTGATCTCTTCAAGCTGCTCCTCTTTAATGGGAATTGGATATTGTTGTTCTTCCTCTCTCTTGACTGGTTGTGCAACTTTGATTATATTAGCATCCTCTTCAGACAAATTACCATTATATACACTACAATCAGATCATACGGACTGCTGATCTTCTTCCTCTTGTTCTTGTTCTTCTTCTACTGCAAACTCAGCTTCCACCACTTGTGGTCTGACCCCGGCCTCCTCTAAAGGTTTAACCATCAAGGGGATTTTTGTAATCCCAAATCTGAGAGCCAAGCTTACCAAGATTTTGATCATTTCTTCTCTATTTGGATCTCCTTCTGTTTCTCTCCTTGATTGGTTTTTGGAGTCTCTCCCTAACATGGACTTGGGAAAGTAGGAGGAGTGGTGGGTGGGGTCTCCACTAGTTGTTGCTTTATCTGTGGTGGAGGGGAAGGTATTTATTTTAGCTCTTGTGGAGGGGACTTGGGTTTGGAAGGGAAAAGGATAGAAGAATTGAGGTGAGATGGAAGATAAGAAGATGGAGAAGGGAAATCAACACTTACGGTAGCAGATGGGAAGCTTGGAAGTTGAAGCTTCGGTTGAGATGGTACTGCTTGGGGAATGGAGGGAAAATTACCAGATGATGGTATAGGACTTACCCATTGACAAGGCTTCCTAACACCAAGTTCTTAGGAATCTATCTCCTCGGTCCACTATACAAGTTGGGGAAACATCTCTACCATGAAGTTAATCTTCTCTTATGGGCTATAATATCTCGTAAAAGGGCCTTCCCATGGACAAGGTGCCCTACAACAAATTTTGAATGCCCTCATCTATGCTATGCTTGAGATCGAACCATGTTAGCCTCCATTATTTGGTTCTTCTCTAGTAGATCAGTGATTTCCACATAATCTGTCACAATTATATGCATCTCCTTGTTCTTGATAAGCTCCATAGCCAAACTGGCTTTGACATTTCTCATATGGGTAAGCATAATGGTTATGGATCTGATTATAATGTTGATCTAGAGGAGTTAGGAAATGCATGGAGGTTGATTGCATTATTGTTGCTATAGGTGTGAATTCCAAGTTGGGAATGAAGTCATGATTACATAACTTCATGAATGACAGAAGATGGAAGATGTGGAAATGGATAGAAGGAAAGTATGTAACTTAGAGGATGGGTTGTTGACCAGATGGAGTTGCCAGATGTGTTTTCATGTGCCTCTAAAGGATGGAAATTTACCAAGACACACACCAATCTTGATAAAACTTAAATATTGACCTCTAGTCCCATCTAGCATGGCAAAACTATTGATGCCAAACCACAACAACCTCAAATGGCCTCAAATTTAGGTGGGGCATCCGATGTGATCTGCGTAACATTAGACCATCTCTCAAGCTATGGGACTTGTGAACATGAGATGGCCCTCTGAAGAAAGTCAACTTCTTCTTTCTAAACTACCTCCCATAAGCTACTCTAATGCAGGAAAACTATCTAATCCTAATCTAACCTTCCAAGGAGACAAGGAGAGAGAGAGAAATGAATAAAAATAGAGCTTACACCAAAGTAGTGATACACCGTAAAAGGAATTTACTAGTCACAAATCAAACGGCTTGAAGTGGTGAAAGGTGAGCAATGGAGAGGATGGATAGATGCATCACAGACCAAAGATAGAGTTCATACAAAACACCACTTCAAACCTGTTATCCAAAATTCACCCCTCAAGGTAATTTTGATAACATGCATCAAATTCTTTAGTCCCAAGCAAACAGATTGATTTAAGGCAAAAATTATGTTTAGGGTCCCTCGCTTCTTTCTAACTCTCTGTCCAAGAAGAAAACCCAACAATTTTTAAAAATGTGAAAAATTGCAAAAAAAAGTGGGGCCGAAAAAATGAAGAAAATTGGCTAATTCCTAGTCCAGGCGGTCTATGCAACACTTGGGACGTCGGGGCGAATCGGGCCGAAAAGCCGCCAGGCGGTCCATGCAGCACATCGGGGACAGTTGGGACGTCAGACGTGAAAAGCCGAATCGGCCGAAAGAGGGAGAATTTTTCCTAAGTATTTTGTTTCACGCGGTTTGGGACATCCGGGCCAAAAGTACGTGCGGGACGTGGATCAGCCGGTTTGGCGCAAGTAAGTCCATTTCGGGCAGTTCGGAGATATTTGTCCCAGACGGTCTGGGACATCCGGGCCAAAGGTACGCAGAGGACGCGAATCGGCCGATTCAGCCGAAGTAGGAGATTTTCATCTTAGACATCCGGGACAAAGGTACACGCGGGACGCGGAAATCCAAAGCAGCCGAAGGCAAAGAAGAAAAGTCAACGTTTGACCCGTGAAACTTCAAACGGCCATAACTTTTGACTCCGAGCTCCGATTTTCACAAAATTGGACTTTCTGGAACGAGCACGACGTCCTCTACACCAAAAAAACTGGATTTATTATTTTTAATGAGGGTAGATATATTTAAATAAAATAAACATATTCGGCTCCAATCAGTTAATGCTCATTCCCGTCAAATGACAGAAAACGCCTGCCAAACCCAAAATAGCTGCCCACACTCAGAAGGCCGTAACTTTTGTATTTCTCAACAAAATCACACAAAATTGGTACCGTTGGAATCGTGGCTCCGAGCCCAAAAACATCAGTCAATAAATTCCAGATTTTATGGGATATTGATTGATATTTTTAAGAAAACGTGGCTGGGTTCATAACAGTTTTTTATTTGGTGGTTGGGAGTGCAATTAAGAGGCATGGTCATCATTCTTTCTCTGCTTTTGCAACACTGGGACAAGATGGCGAGCCTTTTGCAAGTAATATATAATCATTTTACTCCATTTAATTCCTCTTACAGTGGTTGAAGGACATATTTCAGATTTCCATTTTCCCTTCTCTTTCCCTTCTCATTTTTCTATAAATTGGAGTGTTGGGCTCATTGTAAGAGGAGGTAGTTTTTAGATAGCAAAGCTCTGTCAAAATTGATTTGTGAAGCCAATGTGCTGCAGGCCCTTGTAGTGGACTCCTTGCATGGTGATCCAGGCCCTTATCTTGTAATAGATTGAATTGTGCATATCATGAAGCAATAAAATGTCAGTTTGTGGATGTATCTTCCCCTGCTGTGTTTTCTTGCATTCTTCTTTCCCCTTTAATCTTTCTACAAGAATATTGTGTCTATTATTATGTCCTTGCAGGGATCCATTATCATTGTGTATGCTTGGAATATTGTTGTGAATGCATTTTGCTAGATTATGGAGAACTGTCATCACCTCTTCTAGTGTGCACTTTGCTTTTGTATTTCACGCATTTGGAGACTACTCTCACACCCCTCCTTTTCTGGTGTATCACCGCTTTAGTGTAGGATTTCATTTTATGCATTCTCTCTCCCTGGTCCCTTGGAAATTTAGATTAGAATAGTTAATTTCTCCTACATTAGAGTAGATTGTGGTAGGGAGTTTAGGAGCAAGAACCAGCTTTCTCTGGAGGTCTATCTCAAGTAACAAGTCCCACAACTTGGAGATAGTACCCATGTTATCCAATCACACTGTAGGTTCAAGTATATGCACTTATAGAAACATAAGGGTGTTGTGATTCAGTGATAACAAAACCCATTAAACACAAAGCTCCCAAAACCTACAATAGACATCAAAAGTATGCATAATATACCTTACAATGGTGAGAGGCAAGAAGAGACAATAAAATAAGAAAGGATGGACAAAATACATCACAAAACATATTTTATTGCTCCATGAGTTCACATAGTACATCATCAGTGGGCAAGAGGCAAGAAAATTCCATTACAAGGTGATGAGAGGAGCCTTGAACTCAACATTCGACCCTAAGGAGGAAAGAGAGAGGGGGCGAGAGAGAAAAGATGACTAACCTTTAGAAATATGCCCCTTCCTTTACAATATATAGAAGAAAGAGAGAATGAGAGAGGGAAAATTCGAACTCTGCTTCAACCACCCCTAGAAGAGAATTAAAATCCACCTACAACAATGATGGGATTAATCAGAAACCCATGCCCCCATATATTGTTCCTTACTGGGAAAGAAAGGAGGCTCATGCTTCATCATGATGGTAGGTGGGAGAATTCACAGCCTCAAAATGGAAAACCATATTATTAATGGTGGTAGGTGAGTAGTAGGCACCAAGAGCTTTCCAAAATGTCCTCTCTGCTCAATTTTGAGCTTACAGATGAAAGATATGGCCGTCCGAAGGTGCTTTGGGTTTAGAGTCTATTCACGCAAGATCCACGTGGCGGCCCTACGTATCTTAAGATCTTTCCCCCTCTTTTCACTAGTGAAGTTGTGCAATCGACATGTTGCATCATCCATGGACCTGCTCTGTTTTATTTGTATTTTTCCTAAGCCCTTCCTATTGGCAGAGACATTATGCCTAACTCCGAGACATGTGGAGGGACAATTCTCATTTGGGGACCGCCTTTGGACCTACCTTTCAAGGTGTGCCATTGAGACATATGGAGGATTTCACTAGCTCTTATATACTTAGTTGGTTGAATGGCCATTTCTACCCCCTTTTTTTACTCTAACCACATATAGGGTATTGGTGCTCGATTTGATCGTGCCCTAGTTTTCCCTCAAAATTCTTTAGTCTAAGGTCTCTATCATATTTTATATTTCCCTGAATGGATGTGTGAAAGGTTTTAATCATTTTTATGATGTTGAAGATCCTTCTCCATGGTCATGGATCATATTTAGGCCTTGTATAATTTCTAAATTTTTTGTCCTTAAAGAAAAATTCAATTCTAGGCGCAAACAATTGTTTCCTTGCATTTTACAGTTTGACAGGTGTGTTTTTCCTGTCAAATCATATCTCAGCATCTTTAGCTACATGGTCTCTTTTGATTGGATGAGGCACATCAGGTCTATTTTATAACTTGTAACTTTTTGCTATGTTTTCAAAAAGATCAATTTCGCCCCACAACCCCGATAGTCTCTAATTAGATATTCAAGAAATATGAAGGCGGGAAAATTCTTACTTTGACCCCAAAGAAGGACACGTGGCATTTTTTCATGTTACAAGCAAGAAGGTGGGTCAGTGGAACATTTTAAATTTTTTTGCCTCTTTCTACGAGGGAGAAAAGTTATGAAGTAACCCGCAACTCCACTAGGGCTCACATCAAAAGCTAGAATCCAAAAGGTGAGTCATCGGGAATTTTGAAACTTTAAGGCCCACTTCAACTCAAAGCTTGTCCACATGGAGGGTCGGTGCTCATTTGAAATTTACCTCTGGGTCCTACCTTAGCAGTTGTGCCAAGGAGACATGTGGAGGCTTCCACTGGCTCCTCTTTATACTTAAACTTTTCAAGTCACTTTCTAAGGCCTAGGACACATGGAGGGCTAGTTCTGTTTGGGGACATGCCCCTATACTTTGCTTTTGAAAGAGCATCGAAGGGACACTTGGAGGTTTCAATGGCCAAAGAAACTCTCTTCGACCCAAAGAAAATGGCACCTTTCTCTGGTCCTTCAAAATTTTCAAAAAAAATTTGGGGCTAGAGCACGTGGTGAGCCCACGCTTGTTTAGGGTCTCTACTTGGGTACCATATCAAAAGTGCACCAAAGAGACACGTGGAGGCTTCCATTGTCTCCCTTTATACAGAGACTTTTCAAAGGCCAAAATGTAATTTTCGGGGCCTGTGGTACATGGAGAGCCTACGCTAATTTTAGGTCCCACTTCTAAAATACATCTTTGAAGTTACGCCAAGGAAACATGTGGAGGCTTCCGTTGGATCCTATTTGCGCTTGGCTAACTCGAAATCCTAGCGCAAGTAATGTGGGATAATCTGTGTGCAGAAACTCATTTCTGAGAGGCATGAATGTAGACATCCATGTAAGGGCACTCATTTCTCAAGGTGTTTCCTCGAGGGTGAAAATGATTGCTTGTCAGATCCAGCTATATAGAGCCACCTAAAAATGATTAAAAAGGGGATTTCTCGCATGATGACGAATAAAAGAATGATTAGAAGGACTGTCGAAAATCTATGGCATGGCATCCTAGTCATGGTTGAGGGTCTGAGAAACATGACCAGTTCATGATTTTTCCACCTGGTAGCTTCAGTGTGAATTTGTTAAACATCACTTTCCAATATGAATTGGTAACAAGAAAAGGATTCCTCGAATATCCTTATTTGGGGGAAACTTTTGGATGAGTGTGCAAGTGAATTGTATAAATGAAATGAGAATAATCTTCCAAATGGTTAGGGGTTGAATTCTTAGGAGAAAATTTGAGAAATCCAATCTTCCTAAGAGACCATCTGAGAAACCTATTAATCTCTTATGTTTTAGATTTGATCATGTCAAGTTGGTTGCAAGTGTACATCCATTGAAAAGCTATGAGATTGTTCAAGAAACCTTCCCCTGTTGATGAATCTAATCAACTTCGAATTAATCTGTGTTAATCTTGGGAAAAAAATTTTGCTTTTATTTCAGAATGTTTTCAAATGGTTTTGATGTTCCTATTGCAATATTGTGTTAAAATCCCTCCGAATCACACAAGATCTCATCCCGTGATAGTTTAGTGGAATTTGCAATTTCAATATAAGAATATCCTTCATCCTATGATGAGATAAAGAATTTTAAATCATTTTCTTTGTCATTTTGTTGATAAATATTTTTCGTAAGACTTTGAGTGTATTTTAGGTGTGAGGAAACAATGGTTCTTTAATATTTAATTGATTCTTTAACTCGAGCGTTTATGTTGAATTCTCAAACATTGTGTGAAATCATGTAAATTTGGGCCTCCATTGACACACACCTTCTAGTTGAAGGAATATTTTAGCTATTTTGAAGCATTCTGTCATTTAGATTTCCAATTGTTGTGAAGGTTCTCAAAGATCTTGCAAAATCAAGCTTATCTCGCTTAATCTCCAACCAAAAATTATTCAAAAAAATGAATCCTACCCGAACTACCCTTGTTTTTTCTATATGTCCATAAATGAATAAATTATACTGCCAAAACATGCGTAAGAAATCAAGATTCCATAATGTCTATAGTAACCTTAACCTTGTTTAGAAAATATCACCATTCTTTAGAAGTGACAACTAGTGAGAGTTAAATTGCGGTGCATTGATCATATTTTCTCAAGGTTTTCTTTCAAACTTGTGCAAATAAGGATATCTTCATTCTCTTTCACCAATAGAGGTTACGAAATGGGTCGTATCACCCTAGTTGAAAGGCATAACCTAAAGTAGTTAGGATAGATCAAATCCTTTTGAAGGTGCTATCCATTTCTCTAACATCTGAGTGATAAAGAGCCAACTGAATTGCCTTCCCAGCTACAAACTGACATACATGATGATTTATCTATCTCTAGGCTTCTTTTTAAATTTTTGATGATGTTTAGCTTGTGAAGGACAATCAATATGGATACTAACACCAGAATGGCACCATTGTTGAGGACTATTTTAACCACGGGATCTATTTATGTGGAAAAAAACCGAAATGGCCCCTTTTGTCAGATTATTAGAACATTGGGACCTATTTGTGCATAAAAATACCAAAATCACACTATTGTCGGGGATTATTTGAACATCGGGACCTATTTGTGCGGCAACAACACCAGATTGGTGTCATTGCCGAGGACTATTTGAAAATTGGGACCTATTTGTGCAAAGAACAACTCCTGAATGGCGTCGTTGCCCGAGATCTTAAAAGGCATGCTTATATTTGACCCTGGTAATTTTTCTTACATGATCTAAGTGTAAATATGTTTTTTAAATGAAATCATGCGTTGAGATTTGTAAGAATTGTGTAGAGTTCCAAGTTCTGTGTGTAATATTTCAAGTTTCTAGTGGTTATTGCACTTAATTTATATCATCAGTGTTAAATACTAGTAAAGGAAGGTTAGATCTGCTAAGGTTTGTAGGAATTAAGTGTTAATAGATATTTGGCAAGTCATTTATAGTGCATTTGCACAACTAAGGTGAAAATCCTTAGTGGCAACTCCATGTTGTTTTAAATTTTGATAAATACCAGTGCCTTAACTGTTTTAAGTGAATCTGTCACTAATCTTTGCAAAGCTAGAAGGAAGAATATCTTTCTTTACTAAGGACCCTACCAGAAAGTTGTTTCCAGAACTGGGAAAGAAAATTTAGAAGGAAAAGAGTCGGAGAATAGTTGGAGATCAAGAATCAAGAAAAGAGTTATCCATTATGAAAAGTGGTCATCTTGCGGTTGAGGATTGCCATTCTTCTTCAAGTGATTCAATCAAGTAATATTTATATGTAATTGAATTCTCCAACCGGAGAAGGGCCTTCATTTGTGTCGATAGGTGTGCTTCTCGGTCTGTCCTTGTATTTTCCAGATTTGATGAGGGTTTCCACAAAATAGATTCTTTAGAGGACAATCACTTTGAAAATTATACTCCCGTGTTCTAAAGACCCTTTTTCCCTCATCATTCTCTTTCTCGTGTTAGATCACCCCTCAAGGAAATATATCCCAACCTCCACCTAGGCCTCTATTTGATGTCAACACTTTTTGACCTATAGATTTTAGAGGTATGGCTAGATATCCAAATGTAGTGCCACAAGATGTTAGAAATAGACTACCTAAATTTCAAGGGAATAATGCTATCACTGGTGATCAACATTTAAAACTTTTTGTCAATATGATGGAAGACTTTGAGATTGAATTTGAGGATGTGTATATAAAATTGTTTATTCATACTCTTGAGGAGGATGCATGTAATTGGTATAAATCTTTGCTAGCTAACTCAATAGATTCATGACGAAATGAAAAATGATTTTAGATTGCAATATGGGGATAAGATGATCCCAAATTTCCTTTTTTCGAATTTGGAAATATAAAGAAGAATCCTAATTAATATGTTCATGACTTCAATACTAAGTTCAATAAGACCTTGAATAGGTTACCTATAATCCTGAGGCCAAGTGATGTTTCTTGTTTGATAAAATACTTTGATGCTTTTGACAAAAAGGTTGCCTATTATTTAAGTGACAAAAACCTAGGAACATTGAGGAAGGGTTTCACCATGGATTTGCAGATTGAAAATTATATCAAATCATTTGGTAAGCCTCCTAAGAGGGAAGCTATCAAGATAATCAATCTAGAGAAGCCTCAGTCAAGTAGGTATTTGGATCTAGAAGAGCTTGCAAAAACATTGGCCAAAGTTGTTAAGGAAATATCCTAAAAAATGGCTAGAGTAGAGAAGGGGATTGGACAAGCTTCCCAAGGTCAACACAAGCCATATGGTTAAGAAATATTTACAAATCATCCTAGAGTTAATAATATATTAGATGATAGGGGTAAAGGGCTAGTGGGATCAGGAAATAGACAGCCCCAACCTCGGGAAAATAGATTGGTGCCTGATCCTTTAGCTACCAGATTCTACTATGGAAGAGGTCCATGATATGGAGTGGTGTGATATATTTTTCTTTCCCCATTCCCCATGTGATGAAGACAAAGAATTTTAGGAAGCTGATGATGATGAGACACATGATGATGTATGCATGATGGATTTCTCTCGTAAGTTCACAATAGGGAGCAACCTCAACTGAGATGATAAGTGCTAGAATGATGTTGATTTATGGGATATCATTCATGTGGTATTACTGCTCCTCCCACTCATACTTTTTTAATTGATATGGTACAAGATTTTGATCTTCCTAATAATGATTTTTAGTACTTAATGACATTAATGATTAAAAATTATGATGGAGGAATTCCTTCAGAAGAGGACAAATAGTTGTTAATGAATGTAGCAGTTGCCCAAGAAAAGGAATAAAATACTAGGAGTAAGGTTGCTAAAGGGTTAGGGCCTCAAGCCAAACCAAAAACTCTAACTCTCACCAATATTCCAAAAGAAAATCCTAAGAAAGATACATCTGGCAAAGGCCTTATTTTCCCAAACATGTGGTATCCCTACCCATGCTCAGACCATGAAAAATCCTTTACTGTCAGATGAGTTTTTCAGTCTTCCTCCAAAATTTAGGTTTCCCAAATACATTCCTTATGACATTTCCTAATTCTTGAGTCGATCAAAATTCGTGTTCCAATTTTTGAGCTGCTTAGGATTCCGAGCACAATAAAAGGGCCTTTCAGAATTTGGGATTGAAAGAAGAAAATATTACCCATGGTAGAAATATAAAAATGTTCGGACTCCTACTACTATCAGTAGAGTTAGAGAAACCCCAAGTACTGGAAGAACTAGGTGATCCACCTGAATTATATTTGGGAAAATCCTTGGTTGAGTTTTAGCTGAATTTAGATCCATTTTTCACTACTTTGATTATTAGGGACATGATGTTACACAACTGTATGTTAGATTTTGGAGCATCATGCAATGTTATGCCTCTTGAGGTCATGAATGAATTATATATCAAAGAGAAAACATCTTATGAGAAGTGCACTCGCCATGGATTCCAGAGTTGCAAGTGGTTGGATGTGTCAAGGGTTTGATAGTGCAACTTGCAACATACCCAAGAAAGAACTTGAAACTAGGTGTTTCTATTGTTGATTTCCTACCCAATGGGGAATGTTGTTACCAAGAAAATGGGCTGCTAGTGTGGGTGGGATTTACAAATGGATATGTATTTTTCCACTATACCTATTGACGAGAACCTTGTAAAGTTATATGGTGAAAAAAATGCTAGATCTCATTAAGGATCCCAATAATGCTTCTTATGAAGTGTTATACACTCGACATTGATGATGATAACTTTTTTGGGTTTTCGATGGTAAAAGCACAAAATTGATCAATGCAAGTCTCTTAAACAAGTAGGTTCTCATTGGACTTTTTGTTTGATGCAGCTTGCTCTAAATTTGGAAATGGTGTTGGTATTGTTTTGATATATTTATGCCATGAAGATTTTGTTTTTTCTTTTAAACACAACTCGAGTGCACTAAAAATATTGAAGAATATGAAGCATTGTTATTGGGTATAAGAATTGCTTGGAAATATGGTGTTAGAGACATCATTGTTAATGGACATTCAAATCTAATTGTCAAGCAGTTAGAAAACTATATGCATTAAAAAATTAGAGAATGAAGCAGATAAACATGCAGTCTCGATTTCATTGAAATGTTTGAATCCTTCAACATAATACATCACATTAAGAAGTATAATACTCTAGCAGACAAATTGGCCGTATTGGGGTCTAGAATTGAAAATTGTATTGTATCCCCCTATTGTGAGTATAATATTGAGATATTAACTAGGCCATTTGTTCCTAACAATGTTAAACTCGGAAAGTGTTCAAAGACGACACCCAGTGCAAGGGTTTTTAAGAACAAAGAAAAATTTACTGATCAACATATAGATTGGGAGCCAATGGTTTGTGTAGCTGATGGAAAGGAGAATTTATTTTCCAAAGACATCATTCGATTGAAGACTTATACTATTCCTATAGGTTCAAGATCTCTTGAATCAAACTTTGATAATGTTGATTGCATCATCAAAAGACACATGTTAGCCTCGAGGATGTTCAAGAGCACAATTTGGGCACATAGGATAAACCACGTGAGATTTGGCTAGGTAGCAATCGAGCAAGGATGAAAAGTAGTCGTATGTCCAATTGTTTAAGAAATACCAGGACTACTTAGCATGGTCTTATTCTAAACTGAAAGCATACAGAGAGGATATTTTCTAGCATAAAATTACCTTCAAATCTTCTCGCCAATCTGTTTAGGCGAAACAAATGCCGATCAATCCACTCCTTTCCCCGAAGATGCAAGAAGAATTCAAAAATTGAGGGATGGAGGAGTCATATATCCCACAAGGTACTCATCATGGGTTGCAAACTTGGTACTTGTCAGAAAGAGGAACGGAGATATAAGGTTGTGTGTGGACTTTATAAACTTGAATAGAGCATCAATAAAGGATAACTACCCTTTTACAATTATGGACAATATGTTACAATTGGTTATTGGTTCAGAATTTTTATCCACCTTGGATGGTTTTTCTGGATATAACCAGGTAGTTGTGAAGGAATCGAGAGAAAATCAAGATTTCCTTTACCACTCCTTGGGGAACATATGTATATGTCGAATACCTTTTGGTCTAATGAATGTTGGAGCCACTTTCTAAAGATAAATGTATATGGCTTTCTCTTACTATATGAATGATTTCATTGATGCATATCAAGATGATGTGATTGTTTTCTCTATAAAAAGGAGTGACGACTTGCAATACTTAGAAGCCATTAACAAACTCCCTATTACAAGAACCAAGAAGGGAATTCAATCCTTTTACAAGAAGATTAATTTTATTTGAATATTTATCTCCAACTTTGTTTAACTAACTATCCCAATCACTAAAGCATGTGAAGAAAGATCAAAGTATCGATGGGAAGAAGCAACTATTAAATCTTTTTGTTGGGATCAAAAATCATTAAATAATAACCCTATTTTACAAGCTCCAGATTATAAGAAGGCTTTCCAAATGTTTTCTTTTTCTTTATAAATTACTATTACATCTGTGTTGTTGCAGAAGGATGATGAGGGAGTTGAAAGACCAATTGCCTTTTTCAGTAAGGAATTACAAGGAGCTGAGCTAAAGTATACTATCATGGGGAAGTAGGAATTTTCTTTGGTAAAAGCAACAAAGGTCTTCAGGCCATATATTTTGAGTTCCAAATTCATTGCTTATGTTCCCCACACCATGGTGAAAGATATCCTATCAAAAATGGAGGTTTCAAGAAAGAGATGCCAATGGGTAAAAAAAAATTCAAGAGTATGATATGTACATCCAAACAAAAAAATTGGTCGAGATGTTTTTCCCTCTCAAAAATTATGGAAGAGAGAAATCTACAGATAATTGAGGTAAATTAACTTGAAGAAGAAAGGTTGAATGTCCTTGAAAAACTGATAAATTATGAATGGAATAAGGACATCATTTTTTATCCCAAACATCTGCACTACCCTTAACATTTGAGCAAGAATAAGAAAAGAGAATTTATGTTAGCATCCCAGAAATACATCATCACTGATTTTGGGTTAGCTTGGAAGAACACTGAGGGAGTTCTTTTGAGATGTATCATGAAGATGAAGCCCCAAAAATAATATATAATTTCCATGGAGGAGTTATTAACATGAATTTTGCGGGGAGATTAACTACCGCTAAGATCTTAAGGAATGCTTACTGGTGGCCAACTCTTTTCAAAGATACAACTTTGTTTGTTAGGAAGTGTGAAAGCTGTCAACATTTTTAGGGAGATTAAAAGCTTCAGGATCCCTCCTGTTGCATCCTATATCAATTGAAGCCCCTTTTAAGCAGTGGGGGATTGACTTCATTGGGGAGATTTCTGATCCTTCAAGTGTAGGCCATAAGTGGATATTAGTGGCCATAGATTACTTCACCAAGTGGGTGGAGGCAATCCCCACCAAGAAGGCAACCCACCAAATTGTCATGGATTTCATTATGAATTATATCATTTGTAGATTTGGAGTACATGTCAAAATAGTTTCTGATAATGCCATGAGATTTCAAGCTAAACCTTTGGTGGCTATGTGTCAAGAATATGGGATCAATCTAACGTATGCATCAAATTATAATCCCTAAGGTAATGGATAGGAAGAATCGAGTAACAAAAATTTATTGAAGATAATTAGAATAAATTTGGAGTTGAACAAAAAGAAGTGGGGTGAGCAGTTGAAGTTTGTTTTATGGGCTGATCGAATCACTGTTAAACAAGCTACTCGAAAAATTCCATTTGAGTTGGTGTATGGAACTCAATCTCTTCGCCCTTCGCATATTTAATTTTCTTCATTTCAATTACTTCAACAACTGGAAGATCAAGAGGTTAGTCCCTATCATGCTCACATCAATCATATTGTTGAGTTAGATGAAGAAAGAAGGGCATCCCATCAAAGGCATGTAAAATTCAGAGATAAATTGAACAAGTTGTTTGATAAGAAGGTGAATCCAAGAGCTTTCAGTGTGGGAGATCTTGTGCTATTATGGGATAGCAGGCACGAGGATAAGGGAAAACATGGAAAGTTTGATGCATTGTGGATGGTCCCTTAATTAATTAAAATTTGAATGGGTGAACATACCTTCTTCTTAAAAGACCTAGATGGGGAATTGCTTGAATTTCTGTAAAGCAAAGATCATTTGAAACATTTCCTTGATTGATTTCTTAGAATCGAGATATGCATCATGTTTATTCTAGGAATTATCTCACCGCATTTGTGCCCTTGAAGATTTATTGATTCACACCTCTGTCATTTTATCCTTCCCCGTATTATATTTGGATAATCTTTTTGCCATTTTAATCTTCTCTGGGTGAATATCATGTGTGGGTCGTATTTGTAATATGGTTCTTTCTTTGCTACTACTGTAAAAGCTCTGTATTTTGAGTCTCCCATGCTTTGTACCTTCAAAGCTCACGTTTTCCAGTTTCCTCCATTTTCCAAAGTCAATAGCTATTGTACATGTTTTTTTTTCACTAAATACTAAAAGATAAATGAATTGATGTGTCCCCGAGGAATGTATTTGAGTCTTGCAACATTTCTAAAATATCTTGTCCTTGAAGAAAATTTCACTTTCAAGCTTAAATGGTGGTTTCTTTGTGCTTTACGATTTGACGGGCGTTTTCCCTGGTCAAATTTGAATCCTTGTATTAATAGGGAAACATGGCATCCTTTGGTTGGATGCGGCTCAGCCAGACACTTCAAAAATTCTATAAAAATCCTCAACTTTAAAATGTGTCCACGTGGAGGAACAACACTTGTTTGAGAATCAACTTTTGGTTTGGCTTTGAAGTAGCACCGAGAGGACATGTGGAGGCTTCACTGGGTTTCCCATACTTAGAAAAATTTCAAAAGGTTTTCGGGAAGTCCAGGACATGTGGAGGAATGACACTCATTTGAAGATCTACTTTTGGGCTTTGCCTTGGAGTAGCGTCGGGAGGACATGTGGAGGCTTCCACTACTTTCCCATACTTAGACAAATTTTTATGCAGATGGAAACATTTTGGCGAGAACAGGGACACATGGCAAGCCCACGCTCATTCGGGAATTCAAGTTGGGCACCATTTTGAAGAAGCTTCATGAGGACATGTGGGGCATTCCACTCACTTTGCATATTTTCTTGGACTTTTCAATGACCAAGGAAGACTACCTCGAGATCTTGACACATGGTGCCCTCTGCAAAGCTTCAAGCCTTTAAAAAAAATCCAGAGCAGGATACATGGTGAACACATGTTCATTCAAGGTATCAAATTTTTGGGGCTGCCTCAAGGTGCACCATTATGACACGTGGCAATTTCAAAATTCGTAAGGGGGCGGGAAGCATACAATCGGAGGCGAGCTTAAAAAAATTTCCTCTTTTCCTCATAAAGGTTAAAATATCAAAAATGGCCCACAAGCCTGATGGGAAATAGTCAATGTTTTGCCCCGGTCAATGGTGGAGGTGTGGGATTTTGGAGGAAAAGTGAAAAAAATTCCTTTGAGGGAAAAGGAGTTAAAGGCATAAAAGGACCCAGGGTCCCATTGGGACCCACATTAGGGACTTGAAGCGGAAGGGTAGAACTATGCAGAAACTTGGAAAATTTTCCTTCTTTCCAAAAGAGAGTCAAATGGAAGATTTTTTTTTACGGTTCCTTTGGGACCCACCTCAGGACATGTGTCAGGCCCATTTTTCAGAAGTGGAGGTGTGGAGCAAAATGGGAAATTTTTCCATTTTTCAAAAGGGTCAGAAAAGGTCAAAGGAAGCCCCGAACCTATTTTTACATCTTCCACATGGACGACCCACATTCAAAATCAAAGATCAATGGCTGTTGAGCATCTAAATCTAATTTTCCCCATTTTTCTATAAAACTCTTGGGAGTGTGATTCGTCATGATTTCTTGTTATTTCCTACATGCCAAACAGAGGAGTGAGTTAATTTTGATATCTAGAGTTTGGTGGGAGAGATCTAGAGATGTCTTTCACCATTAAAGTAGTTTGACTCTCGGGCCTAATATGGTTTTCCATTTTTCTTCTCTTGAGCACGCAAGGGGCCAAATTTTATTGATATGGGGCATAAGTTGTTGGAAAATGGATGGAGGCATGTTTTTCCAAAAAAAGAGAGCTAAATGCAAGAATAAATTGAAGAGATTTTCCCTCGAGCACCTGGAGACTTTTTGTAGATCTAATTCTACGAATCACAAAAGAATCATGGCGAACACTGGTGCATTTAATTTTTTTGTCTTTTTTGAGGAATGGACTCTATTGGAAATGTTATAAATGGCACGAATTCATCACGCAAATGGTTGGGAGTTTTTGGAAAGATTAGGACTAATTTTCTCCAGAAGAAAAATCTTGACAGAGCCTATCCATTTTGAGAAGCCATCTAGAGAAGCCTACATATCTCTCTTTGATTCAAATCTAATCATGTCAAGGTGGTTACAAGTGTATAGCCATTGAAAAGATTTGAGATTGTTCTAGAAACTTTCCCTTGCTGATAAATTTGATCAAACTTTGAGTTATTCTATGTCAATCTTGAGTAAAGTGTATTTATTTCATTTATAAATGCATGCGGGTAGTTTTTCTTGTTTCTATTAAAATCTTGTACCAAAATATAGTCCAATCACACAACTCTCAGTCCTTGTGATAGTTTAGTGGCATCTGCAATTTCATTTCTTAGAAGAGCCTTCATCTGGGAATGGGATAAACGGTTTAAAATCACTTTTCTTTCATTTTGTTGATAGAGATTATCTGTAAGCCTCTAGGTGTACCTCAGGCATGACTTGGTTTAAATCTTGGTGCTTTATTGGGTCCTTTGACTCGATCCTTCATGATAGAATCCCACAGGTTGTGTGAAAGAGTGCTGATTTGGGCCTCCATTGAAGCACATATTCTAGTTGAGGAAACAATTTAACTTTTTGTGGCATTTTTTTGATTGAATATTTCCATTTTGCATAAGCTCTCAAGGATCTGGTGATTCAAGTCCATCCTATCTCCCCCACCAAAATTCATTTAACAACAACCAATCCTACCCATAATACCCATGTTTGTCATGTGTGTACACAAATGCATAATCTTTGTTACCAAAACATGCAAAAATAATCAGGGTCTCAAATGTCTTTAGTAACCTTTGCCTTGCGTTGTGAGAATATCTCCATGATATTGAAGTGACAACTCATGAGATTCTGATGTAATGTGTTGATCATATTTTCCCCAAGGCCTTCTCTATAAAATTTATGCAAAAGAAAGGTACTTGTATCTCCTTTCAAATAACAGAGGTTACAAAATAGGTTCTCTTACCTTGGTAGAAAGGCACAACCTAACATAGTTAGGATCAAATCACATCCTTTTGCGTGTGCTACCCACTCCCTTCAGAGCTTGAGTGCTAACAAGTCAAATATATTTCTACCCTAGGTACAAAATGACATACATGATTGTATATCCGCCTCCGAGTGTCTGTCAAACCAAAGATGTTGCTCGGTCTCTCGAAGGAGGTTAAATTTGGGTACCGACATAAATGGCACCATTTCGAGGGACTATTTTGAGTTCTTCGAGACTAATTTGTTGAGTCAAAGTGCAAGTTCATATCTATTTTACCCATCAACAACAACAACATAAATGGCACCATTTCGGGATTACAGTTCATACTCATCCCTGGTAAACATTGCTAGTATGCTCCATGTGTTGTGTGCAGTTCTTTTAGTTTTTTACACCTAGTGCACTAGCTTTCATTTGATACATTTGGGTGAAGAAAGGTCAGAATATTTCCATTTCCACTCTCTTGCATTCACAAAAACTTGACAGATCATATTCAATGCATTTGCACAACTAAGGTGGAAATACTTAGTGGTAACTCACTATTGATTTGATTTTGATAAGGACCAGTGTCTCAAAACTCTTTCAATGTCATATTTGTTACTAACATTTGTAAATATGGAAGGAAGAAGGTCTTTCTTTTCTAGGGATCCTGCTAGGACACTATTTCCAGAGCTAGGAAAAGCAAAATTAGAAGGAATAAAATATTGGAGAGTTTTGGGAGAACAACAGAGAAGAGAAGGGATCTCCATTGACGAAAGTGATCGGCCCATCATTGAAGACTGCCATTCAAGTGACTATGAATTAGGCAGCCTCTTTATGGAATTGAACTCTCTAGATGGAGAGGGACCTTCATTTGATTTTGAAAAGTTTTCTTCACATTCTTGCACCTATGTTTTCTAAGGTTGATAGATATTTCCAAGAAACAAGGCCTTTGGGGGTATCCATTTTGAGAATTATACTCATGTGTTCCAAGAACCTTCTTCCCCCCATCATTTTGTCACCCCTCAAGGATCACCCCCTCAAATAAATATGGCTCAACCTAGACCCCCATTTATTGTAAACACCTTTGGGCCTATAAATTTTGTGGGGATGGTTGAATGTCCAAATGCAGTGCCTCAAGATGTAAGGAATAGAATGCCAAAGTTCTAAGGAAACAATGTTATTACTGGTGATCAACATCTAAATATTTTTATCAATATGATGGAATATTTTGAGATTGAACATGAAGATGTATATATCAAGCTATTTATCCATACCTTGGAAGAGGATTCTAGGGATTGGTATAAAGTATTGCTAGATAACTCTATTGATTCTTAGACCAAGATGAATAATTCATTTAGATTGTAGTATGGTGATAGGAATGACCCTAGGTTTCTTTTGATAGAATTTGAAAACATCAAGAAGAACCCTAATGAGTCAGTACATGATTTCAACACAAGGTTTAATAAGACCTTGAGAAGATTTCCTGTTAGAATAAGGCCTTGTGATGAGTCATGTTTGATAAAATATACCAATGCATTTGATAGAAAGGCTGCATATTACTTAAGAGAAAATAACCCAAAAATTTGAGGCGGAGTCTTCACCATGGCTTTGCAAATAGAGAACAACATCAAGGAAATTGGAAAGCCTCCAAAGACGGAGGGTGTAAAGCTGATTAACTTGAGAAAAACCTCGCGAAAAACAAGGTTGCTGATATGGAAGAAGTTGTGAAGACTTTAGTATGGATGTCAAGGAGATTTCCTACAAATTAGCCCGAGATGAGAAAGGAGTTAGGCAGAGCTCACAAGGAAAACACAAGTAGAAATGCCAAGACAGGTTCACAAATCACCAAAGATCTAATGAAAGAGCTAAGGGACTTGTTGGATTTGGAAATAGGCATCCCCAAGGCAAAGAAAATAGAATGGTGCCTAATCCTTTGGTTTTCAGAGTTGTTGTTGTAGAAGAAACAGATGTCATTGATTGGTGTGATAGATGTTTCATGCCCCATGCTCCTTGTGAATAAGATCAGCAAGAAGAAGAAGCAGCTGATGATGATAATGATGATGATTCCTGCATGATGGATATCCCTGCAAGTTTTCCAAGGGAAGCAAATTCAACTGAGGTAATAAGTGCTAGAACTACTGCCACTTTTTTGGATTGCATCCATCGGGTACCTCTTCTTCCCCCTCTCATACTTTATAAGTAGACATAGTACAATATTTTGAATTTCCCAATAATGATTTTGAATACTTGAGGATATTAATGATTGAAAAGTATGATGGAGGAGTTCCCTTAGAAGAAGATAGGAAGCTATTAATGAATGTTGTAGTTTCCCAAGAAAAGGAGCACAATACCAGAAGTAAAGCTGCCAAGGGGCCACAAGCCAAGTCAAAATCTCCAATGCTTACCAAGGAAACCCTAAATAAAAATGCATCTGGTAGAGAGCTTGTTTCCCCAAGAAAAACTTGTGTTCCTCCCCATGCCCAAAATGAAAAGAATATCATTACATCTCGATGAATTTTCCAATCTTTTCCCTAGTGCTGCTCTACCCAAATTTGCTCCATATGACATAGCCCAAATTTTGAGTCAAATCAAAATTCTGTCATAATTGTTGAGCCGCTTAGGATCCCCGAGCACAAGAAGAGGTCTTTTGAATATTTGGGATTCAAAGGGGAAGAGATCATAGAAGGTAGAGATGTAAACAAGGTTAAGGTTCCCCTTACTTGTCATTGCGAGTTGGAAATGCCACAAGTATTGGAAGAAGAGTGGGAGAACCACCGAGAGGTTTATTTAGGAACTTCTTTGGTTAAATCCCCGGTGAATGTGGATCAATTTTTCACTACCCTAGCTATCAAAGACAAGTTGTTACAAAACTATGTGTTTCATTCTGGAGCTTCATGTAATGTCATGCCTCTTGAGGTCATGAATGAAATAGGTATCAAACTAACAAATGTAGATACGGGAAGTGAACTGCAATGGACTCTAGAGAGGTGCCAGTGGTGGGGTGTGTCAAAGATCTAGCAGTGCAACTTACATCTTATCCTAGACGGAACTTAAAGCTTGATGTAGTCATTGTTAACTACCCTGCCAAGTGGGGGATATTGTTGTCAAGAAAATGGGTAGAAAGTGTTGGTGGTAGTGTGAAAATGGACATGTCTTATGCCACTATCCCCATTGAAAGAAACTTGGTGAAATTGTATGGAGATAAGAAGATAATGTACACGATTGAAGACCTAAGCAATGCATCATATGAAGTTTTGCAAGCAGATGTTGATCTTAACAATTTTGTGAGCTTTGTGGATTTCAGGGAGTATGAGAGTGTTGAAAAAAATCCTAAGTATGTTACTTTTTCTGGGAATTTGGCCTATGTTTCAGCCTTGAAGAATGTCAAAGAATATGACTTAAACACAATGGAGGAGCTTCAAAGAAGATGGGTGGTTTACAAACAAAAAAACAATAAAAAGAGGTCTAGTTCTAGTTGATGAAAACATATCAGAACCTCTTGGCATGGTCATATCCAGGATGGCAGGTGCTTGAATTGTTTCCTTGATTATTTTCTTTAAATCAGGAAAATGTCTTTTGTACAATGTATAGTTTGTTGTTTGTTCCTGCTTTTTTTCCGTTTTTACTCGTTCGGTCCTCATTGACCTATTTTTGCTGGTTTAACTATTTGTTTTTGAAGATGGCTCTATTGCTCGCCCGCAAAGATGACTCTACTACCCAATGGATATTTTGGCACTTTTTCTACTATTGTTCCTATGGCACTTGCAGGAGTGCCCTGTCATTACCAATCCGGCACTATGATAATTCTTCACCAGGAACTCCTCATGCTATGATTATTTACTAATGCACTGACATTTAGTGTGGTGGATGTAACTGGAAACAAAACAACAACATAACACAAGAATACCATCGACTATGATAAGACGGAATGATGACAAATCTGAAATATCAAAGTAAATTACATTATTAACATGAAATTTTTACAATCTCACCCATGAGGTAATTCAAGTGTTATTGACTTCACTTGCCTTTCACCAAGACTATGGGAGAAAATTTACAATTACACCTCTTAATGGCTTCTTCAACACACCTTTAAACTGATGGCTTCCTTTGCACACTTCCTACAATATTTCTCACTACTTCCTTCTATGCTAAATGAGGGGGGTGGCCTCTCTATTTATAGAACTTTCAGGCTTATCCATCTTATCTCTAAGATAGGATAAGAAATCCACTCTGACGAATCATATTCCATACCTTAACTCTTATATGTACATGTAAGCTTATCTTTTAAGATAAGATAAACCTTATCATTTTACATGGGTTCCACATTTTTAGAATTTTTACAAATAAAATACACAAAATATTTATGACCTCACTCCTTGTCCTTATTACCAATATAATATTTCTAATTCCTAATCATGTAGACCCTACTTCTCTAATTACCCAAACTTTGACATTTTAACATTACCGGACCACTTACGACAAATATTTACTTTTTACAACATTCCTATTGTACTTTGGTATATCTTTGTACTCCACATTATTGGCGGCACCATACTGACGGTGCCGTTATCTTCTATCAGATGCTACTACTAATTATACTTAACAACATCCTATTCCTAATACATACATTAATGAAATAGAAATTATGGAGGAAAATTTTAGTGTCGACATCTTCCCCCTCCTAGCTTCTACTCCGTCTCCTGAGTAGACTATTCAGTGCTTGAAAAATCTTCAACTTGTTGTGGTTGACCCATTTCATAATGGGAGTGCCATCCAATTCCTCCAGTCGGTACGTACCATTTTCATGCACATCTACTATTTTGTAGGGCCCCATCCATTTTGGAAGAAATTTTCTCTGTCTTCTTTTTTGTATATGGAATCATATACTAGAACCAAGTCATTCACATGAAATGGAGACCACTGGATCTTTTGATCAAAGTATTCCTTTTGCTTCATTTTCTTCTTATAGCTTGTATCCTTAGCTATTTCCCTCATTTCCTCTAGCAAATGAAGATGTACCAACCTTTCTTTTCTTTGAATCACTTTCATCCATTCTTTCATTTTCAATTACTCGATTGTGGGAATATCAAACTCAATAGGAAGAACTGGATCAATGCCATAGGCCAACTAAAATGGGGAGTATCTTGTTGCTGACTTTGATGTTGCCCTATATGCCCACAATGCTGCATGAATCCTTTTATCCCACTTATGTACCTGCAAGGCTGCATCTTTTGCTAGAATTTGACACAACACAAAATTTGTTCGTTCCACCTGTCCATTTGTACTTGGCTTGTATGTTGTTGCCTTCCTGTGCTTAATAGAAAACTTATTGACTAGGGCTTCTACCACCTCATTAATGAAGTGGCTTCCTTGATCTGTTACAATTTCTAATGGACAACCAAATCTGGTGACAATGCGTTCATATATGAACCTTGCCACTTCATCCATGGAAGTTGTTTTCAATGGCCTAGCTTCAACCCACTTGGTTAAATAATCTATGGCAACTACAATATACTTATTTTGGCGTGAGGTAGTTGGAAGTGGACCTACAATGTCTATTCCCTACTTTTCAAAGGGACCAAGTGGAAGAATAGGGCATAATGGAGCTGATGAAGTCTTACGGTTACCATGTGTTTGAAAAATATCACGTCTTACAATAATTATAATAATCTTTAAAAAGAGTGGGCGGTGATAACTCGCATCCAAGATCCTTCTTCTTTGTAAGTTGTCAGAGAAGTGCCCTCCACATGTACCATTGTGGAATTATTCTAGCAGTTCCTTCCCTTGATACATCCAACTACCCTCTTGTCTTGTCCATCAGGTCCTATTAAAAATAATACTCCATGCAGAATAGAATATGGACAACTAGCTTGAGTAATCTTTCTCTTAGTCTTTGCATTGGCACCATCAGGAAACTTGAATTCATTCAGATAATTCCAAATATCTATGTATTCACTAGGGATTGTGTCAAGGGATAACAAGGCTACATCGGGAAATCATCATCATCACAAGATGATCCTAAACCATCATAGGCTCGAGAGAGTGCATCTGCATTGACATGCTTCTTTGTTGGCCTATCTATAATATCAAATGCAAATTCTAGTAGAAAAATTATCCATCTTGCTATCCTCCCTGATGGGTTAGGCTTATTTACAATATATTTTAGAGCCTGATGATCTATTACAACTATGAATTTCTACCCTAGAAAGTAATTTCTAAACTTCTTTATAGCAAAAATGATAGCTAGAGCCTCTTTTTCAGTTACAGTATAATTTACCTCAGCACTGCTCATTTGTCTGCTCCCAAAGTAAATTGGATGTTCATTCCCATTTTCATCCTTTTGGCTCAAAGTACTTCCTAGTGCTGCATCTGAGGCATCAGTGTACACAATGAATGGCTTGCTCCAATCTGGATTCTTCAAAATAGGTGAAGACACCAGGGCTTCCTTCAGTTGTCCAAAAGCTTCATGCGCCTTATTTCCTGGTTCATAAGTAACATCCTTCTTCAAGAACTGGGTTAGTGGCTGTGCAATCTTTGAGAAATTCTTGATGAACCTTCTATAGTAACCCACATGGCCTAAAAATGATCTCAACTTACTTCTATTCATAGGAAATGGTAAATCTTTGATTTTTGAAACTTTATCAGGATCAGTACCAATACCATCTCTGGATACAACATGCCCTAACAAAACACCTTTAGAACATCCAAATACACACTTTGTAGGGTTTAGTGAGGCTTGTGCTTCATCTAACCTTTGAAATGCTATCTCCATCAGTGCGAGGTGGTCCAACTTGCTCCCATAGATGTAAAATCATCCGAGAAATACTCGATGAAGGTCCCAATGTAGGGTTCGAACACCCTATTCATCAAACGCTGGAATTTTCTTTGGAGCATTACACAACCCAAAAGGCATAACTATATAAGCAAACATTCCCCAAGGAGTGGTGAGCGTGATCTTCAACTGATCTTTCTCATTATACGAACTTGGTTGTAGCCGCTATATCCATCAGCAAAACTATAACACTCCTGGCTAGCTACTTCGTCCAAGATCTGATCTGAAAATGGAAGAGGGTAATGATCCTTCTTTGTTGCCTTATTGAGCTTCCTGTAATCAACACAAATGCATAGCTTCCCATTATTTTTTATTGAGATGACAATGGGAGAAACCCATTCGAATTCTCCATAGCAAATATGAATCCTACATCAAGCAACTTATCTAGTTCTTCTTTTACAGTCTTGGAAAAATTAGGATTCATTCTATATGGCATTTGCTTTATGGGCTTAGCACCATCTACCAGCTCAATACAATGTTCTACCCAACTTACTTGACGGAGTTCCTTGTAATCAAAAGTGAATAGGTGTATGTACCTTCAAAAGAGCTGGAGGTAGGATTCCTTCTCACTCTCCATCACAACATCACCAATCTTTATTTGTTGGAGACGATCATCAACTTCTTCTTCAGATAATTTTATGGGGTCATGAGTTGGTGTGACTGGAAGGATATCCATGACTGAAACATCAACCTCACTTTCTTCATCTTGATGTCCACTTCACTGGTACTAGAGTAATTAGAGGATGTCCAATCATCAGTTTCATCACTTGAATCCACGAGGTTACGCCTTATGATTTCGAGGGATCACATTTATCTTCACCCTTTCTCTACCACATCCAAGTGTCATGAAGCCTTCATTCCAGTAGTTTCTTGCATGAACTCTCCTTAGCCATGGTCTTCCCAAAGCAACATTGGGTACATAACAAGATACCATTTTTCATCACCCTGAAAGTCTACCACACATACAACACCCATGAGATATTGCCACATTTGAAACTACACCTTGGTTTAGTTTTTCCCTTATTTAATGACCTTAACATAAGTGTTGAAGGGCGATCAATTTTTAACCCCAACATATTCATTACTGGACTCGGTCATTACATTAATCGCAGCACCTCCATCAACTAAGACATCATGAATTGAAATACCATTACATAATACCTCAGCTTCCACGGAGCATAGGGATCTGCCTCTACCTCCAAAATAGGGACCTCAACCTCCTTCCTTGGTCAAGCATTGAGTCCACTTCGTAGCTCCAGCCTCTTCTCAGAAGACATAGCCAAGAGTTGACCATATGTAATATTTGCAGGCCTTTTGGACAGATCTTCCAAGATGGAGTATGGTCCTTGCCCCTGTGAAATCAGAAAATCCTGCACACCTAGCTTTCTTCTCCTATGTTTCTTATTAGTTTCTCCTTTCATCTTCTTAGGATCATTTCCATCTTGATTATCTTTTTCTTTCTTTCTTTTTGTTACAAACACATCTACTTCATTATTTCTGCTCTTATCTACTACATCAAAAGAATTCACAGGTGCTTTTCCTTTATCATTATCTCCTTTACCAGATGTAGAAGCTCTATCTGGACAATTATACTTATAATGACCCTTTTTATAACAACCATAACATACAACTTCAGAAATATTTCTTTTTGGACCTCTATCTCCTCCCTGAGAACTAAATTCTTTTCCTTGAAGAAGATTAATAGTTAACTAGCCCATCTTTTTTAGCAGATCTTCATACTCAGTAGATGTACTAGGAGAAATATTTGTGCTCATCGGGAGTGGTTGTGGATTCTGGACCAAAGGTGCTAGTGTAGGCTCTACTTTAGCAACAATTTCTTTGGGCTCCTCTTCCATGCTTTCTTCTTGCCTTCTTGCAATCTCCTTTGCTTGTTCAGTGGTAGCAGGCGGTCATACTTCACTCGTTGTCTGATCTTCGGCTTCATCCCAAGAATGAAGTGCTTACAGAGGAGATTATCCATGCCATTCATCAACCCATCCGCTAATCCTTCCTTCCGAGATCTGGGCATCGAGCTTCCTTCTTAGCTCTAGAACACGAGCATGATAATCCCTTATCTTCTCCTTCTCTCCTTGGGATAGCTTTGTGATCTCGATCATGAGATCTGCATATTTTTTTGTTCACCAAATTCTTCAAGAAAACATTTAGTTAATAAATCCCATGAATTTTTCACATTATCACCTAGTGTTTCAAACCACCTAAGTGTTGAACCATCCAAAAAGGTAGGAAAAATTCAGTCCATTGTTCCCCTTCTTATAAGGCCATTACAAATACAAGATCATTTAAACTTTTGAATGAAAGAAGAAGCATCTTCATTAGATTGAGCTGAAAAACAGGAATCTTTCCCATTTTCAAAAGTAACCACCGTGAAATACCAACCCACAAGTACAATCAATAAGACTTATGTGCACAAATAATTGGAATCACTATACTAGAAAGTGACTTTACACCTTTCTATATTAAAATAGAAATGACCAAGGTAAACTATGGTAAAACTTGACTTACTGCAGTAAAAATTGAGTTTACTGTGGTAAACACTATTCACGGTAAAAATTGAAGTTACTATGGTAAATACTATTCACGGTAAAATGTAACTTTCTTGTGGCAAATACTATTCACAGAAAAAATGACTTTACCATGGTAACTACTATTCACGGCAAAAATGAATTTACCATGGTAACTAATATGCACGAGAAAAGCAAGGTTACCCTCCAATTGATTTTTGACTAAGTGGGAATATCTCTCTCCGAAAATCCACCAACGAGGAATGGTCAGCAAAGAACGGAACCAAAATGTCATCACCAATCCGGCACTATGATAATTCTTCACGGGAAATCCTCGTCTTTATGATTATTTACTAATGCACATGCCTTTAGTTTAAGAATACCATCGACTATGATAAGACGAATGATGAAAAATATGAAATATCAAAGTAAATTATAATATTAACATGAAATTGTTACAATCTCACCCATGAGGTAATTTAAGTGTTATTGATTTCACTTGCCTTTCACCAAGACTATGGGAGAAACTTTACAATTACACCTCTTAATGGCTTCTTCAACACACCTTTAAAGCGATGACTTCCTTCGCATACTTCCTACAATATTTCTCACTACTTCCTTCTATGCTAAATGAGGGGGTGGCCTCTATTTATAGAACTTTCAGCTTATCCATCTTATCTCTAAGATAGGATAAGAAATCCCTCTGACGAATCATATTCCATACCTTAACTCTTATATGTACATGTAAGCTTATCTTTTAAGATAAGATAAACCTTATCATTTTACATGGGTTCCACATTTTTAGACTTTTTACAAATAAAATACACAAAATATTTATGACCTCACTCTTTGTCCTTATTACCAATATAATATTTCTAATTCCTAATCATGTAGACCCTACTTCTCTAATTACCCAAATTTGACATTTTAACATTACCGGACCACTTACGACAAATATTTACTTTTTACAACATTCCTATTGTACTTTGGTATTCTTGTACTCCACATTATTGGTGGCACCGTCATCGACAATGCCGTTATCTTCTATCGATGCTACTACTAATTATACTTAACAACATCCTATTCCTAATACATACATTAATGAAATAGAAATTATGGAGGAAAATTTTAGTGTCGAAATTTGACCCATCCTAGATTGAGCCAATGTTGGTGCTCAAAATTGTCTCGCCCCATTTGTGCCCTTGAAGATTTATTGATTCATGACCTCTGTCATTTTATCCTTCCTTGTATTGTGTTTGGCAGTCTTTGTTTCCATTTTAATTTTTTCTGGGTTGAAGATCATGTGTGGGTCCGTATTTGTCTCATGGTTCCTTTGTTCCTCTGGAAAATCTCTATATTTTGAGTCTCCCATGCTCTGTTCCTTCAAAACTCACATTTTCCTATTTCCTCCATTTTCCATAGTCAATATATGTTTTCCCTGCCATTTTTCCCTAAATACTCAAAGAGAAATGAATTGATGTGTCCCCGAGGAACATATTTGAGTCTTGCAACATTTCTAAAATCTTTGTCCTTGAAGAAAATTTCACTTTCAAGCTCAAATGGTCGTTTCTCTGTGCTTTACGGTTTGAGGTGTTTCCCTGGTCAAATTTGCATCCTTGTATCAACATGGAAATGTGGCATTGTTTGGTTAGACATGACTCGGTTGGACACTTAACAAATTCTATAAAAAGCCTCAACTTTAAAATGTGTACAAGTGGAGGAATAACACTAGTTTCAAAATAAATTTTTTGTTTGGCTTTGAAGTAGCATCGGGAGGACACGTGGAGGGTTGGTAGGAAAGAGAAACATGGATGGTTACGTTGGATTTCCCATACTTAGAAAAATTCAAAAGGTTTTCGGGAAGTCCGGGACATGTAGAGGAACGATGCTCATTTGAATATTTAGGTTTGAGCTTTGCTTTAGAGTAGCATCGGGAGGACAAGTGGAGGCTTCCACTCACATTGCATATTTGATTGGAATTTTCAATGACCAGGAAGAATGCCTCGGAGCTTCGAGCGTGGTGCCCTCCGCAGAGTTTCAATCCTTCAAACAAAATTTTCTGGAGCAGGACACATGGCGAGCCCATGTTCATTCAAGATATCAAATTTTTGGGGCGGCCTCAAGGTGTGCCATTATGACACGTGGAAATTTAAAAATTCATAATGGGCGGGGAAGTGGACCATCAGAGGTAACTTAAACTTTTTGCCTCTTTTCCTCGTAAAGGTTAAAATATCAAAAATGGCCTGCAAGCTCAATGGGAAATAGTCAATGTTTTGCCCCAGTCAATGGAGGAAGTGCGGGCTTTTGGAGGAAAAGGGAAATTTTTTCCCTTTGATGGAAAAGGAGTTAAAGGCATAAAAGGACTTGGTCCCGGGACCACATTAGGGATTTGAAGCAGAAGGGTGGAGCTGTGGGGGAAACATGGAAATTTTTCCTTTTTTCAAAAAGAGAGTCAAATGGTAGAATTTTTTCATGGTTCCTTTGGTACCCACCTCAGGACACATGTGAGGCCAATTCTCAAAATCGGAGGTGCGAAGTAAAATGTGAAAATTTTCTATTTTTTCAAAAGGGTCAGAAAAGGTCAAAGGAAGCCCCGAGCTTGTTTTTGCATCTTCCACATGGATGACCCACATTCAAAATCAAAGATCAACGACTGTTAGGCATCTAAATATGATTTTCCACCCATTTTTTCTTTAAAACTCTTGGGATTGCAAGTCTTCATGATTTCTTGTTATTTTATACACATAAAACAAAGGAGCTAGTTAATATTCATATCTAGAGTTTGGTGGGAGAGAGATCAGTAGAAATCTTTTGCCATTAAAGTAGTTTGACTCTCGGTCCTAATCTGGTTTTCCATATTTCTTCTCTTGAGAATGCAAGGGGCCAGATTTGATTGATATGGGGTGGAAGTGGTAGGAAAATGGATGGAGGCATGTTTTTCTCGGGAAAAGAGTTAAATGTGGGAAGAAATAAAAATATTTGCCATCGAGCACCTCGAGAATTTTTATAGATCTCGATTCTTCTAATTATGAAAGAATCATGGCTAGCACTGGAGCATTTAAATTTTTTCTCTTTCAGGAGGAAGGGGCTTTGTTGGAAATGTTATAAATGGCATGAATTCATCGTGTAAATTGTTTGGAGTTTTTGGAAAGATCAGGAATGATTTTCTCCATAGAAAAATCTTGACAGAGCCCATCCATTTTGAGAAGCCATCTAGAGAAGCATGTATATCTCTCTTTGTGTCAAATTTGATCATGTCAAGGTGGTTGCAAGTGGACAGCCATTGACAAGATTTGAGATTGTTCTGGAAAGTTTCCCTTGCTGATAAATTTGATCAAACTTTGAGTTATTATGTCTCAATCTCGAGTAAAGTGTATTTATTTCATTTTTGAATGCATACGGGTAGTTTTTCTTGTTTCTATTGCAATCTTGTACCAAAATATAGTCCAATCACACAAGTCTCAGTCCTTGTGATAGTTTAGTGACATTTGTAATTTCATTAGTCAGAAGAGCCTTCATCTGGGAATGGGATAAACAGTTTAAAATCACTCTTCTTTCATTTTGTTGATAGAGATTATCTATAAGCCTCTAGGTGTACCTCAGGCATGACTTGGTTTAAGTCTTGGTTATTTATTGGGTCCTCTGACTTGAGCCTTCATGACAGAATCCCACGGAGTGTGTGAAAGAGTGTTGACAGGCCTCCATTGAAGCACAAATTCTAGTTGAAGAAAATTTTAAATTTTTGTGGCATTTTATTGATTTAATCTTTCCATTTTGCATAAGCTCTCAATGATCTTGTGATTCAAGTCCATCTTGTCTCCCCACCACCAAAATTCATTTAAAAACAACCAATCCTACCCATAATACCCCGGTTTGTCATGTGTGTACACAAATGCATAATCTCTCGTTACAAAGCATTCGAAATAATTAGGGTATCAAATGTCTTTAGTAACATTTGCCTTACTGTGAGAATATCTCCATAATCTGGAAGTGACATCTCATGAGAGTTAGATTTGGTGTGTTGATCATATTTTCCTCAAGGCCTTCTTTATAAAATTTATGCAAAAGAAAGGTACCTATATCTCCTTTCAAATAACAGAGGTTACAATAAGGTTCTCTTACCTTGGTTGAAAGGCACAACCTAAAATAGTTAGGATCAGATCGCATCCTTTTGCATGTGTTACCCACTCCCTTCAGAGATTGAGTGCTAACAAGTTAGATAGATTGCTTCCCTGGCTACAAAATGACATACATGATTGTCTATCTACCTCTAAGTGTCCTATCAAACCCAAGTTACTTCTCGGCCTCTCGAAGGAAGTTAAATTTGGGTACCAACACATCATTATATAGTCTAAAGTCTTGGGTTTTTTGTTCTATTTTTATGTTTTTTCGGTTTTGGATTGCCTGGTCCTTCGACGGTTATTTTTGTTGGTTTATCGGTTTGTTCCTAAAGGGTTGGCTTGTTACTTTGTTTCCCAATGGTTTATTTTTGGCACTTGATCTACTATTTATTCTTGTGCCACTCATTTGGGAGTGCCCATCCCCATGGCGAGCTGATGTTGGTGCTTGATTTGATCATGCCCTAGTTTTCCCTCAAAATTCTTTAGTTTGTGATCTAAGTTTGATTTTCTATTTCCCTGAATGGATGCGTGGAAGGTTTTCTTCATTTTTATGTTGTTAAAGCTCTTTATCCATGGTTTTGGATCACATTTGGTCCTTATATCTTTTCCAAATTCTTTTTTGTTAAAGAAAAATTCAATTATGTGTGCAAACGGTGATTTCCCTGCATTTTAAGGTTTGACAGACATGTTTTCTCTGTCAAATCATATCCCATCTTGAGATATGTGGTATATTTTGATTGGATGAGGAACTTCAGTCTATTTTATAACTTGTAACTTTTTGCTATGTTTGCAAAAAGATCAATTTGGCCCCTGTGGCCCCGATAGTCTCTGATTGGCTATTCAACAAATATGAAGTGGCAGGGAAAAAGTCTTACTTTGACCCTAAAAAGGACATGTGGCATTTTTTCATGTTACAAGTGGGAAGGTAGGTCGGCGGAACATTTTGAAGTTTTTTTCCTCTTTGTATGAGGGAGAAAAGTTATGAAGTAACCCGCAACTCTGCTAGGGCCCACATCAAAAGTTAGAAGTGGGAAGGTGGGTTGGTGGGGAATTTTGAAACTTTAAGGCCCACTTCAACTCAAATCTTGTCCACGTGGAGGGTCGGTGCTCATTTGAAATTTACCTCTGGGTCCTACCTTAGCAGTTGTGCCAAGGAGACATGTGGAGGCTTCCACCTGGCTCCTCTCTATACTTTAACTTTTCAAGCAACTTTCTAAGGCCTGGGACACGTGGAGGGCCCACACCTATTTGGGGACCTACCCCTATACTTTACTTTTGAAAGAGCACCGAAGGGACACTTGGAGGTTTCGCTAGATCTTGCCCATACTTAGAATTTTTCAATGGCTGAAGAAAATTTCTCGAGACCCAAGGCACGTGGTGCCTTCCGCTAGTCCTTAAACTTTTTCAACAAATTTTACAGGTAGGGAGTCCGCACTTGTTTAGGGTCTCTACTTTTGGGCACCATATCAGAAGTGCGCTAAAGAGACACGTGGAGGCTTCCACTAGCTCCTTTTTATACTGATACTTTTCAAAGGCCAAAAGGTAATTTTCTTGGGCCTAGGGAACATGGAGAGCTTGCACTCATTTGAGGTCCTGCTTCTAAAATTCATCTTTGAATTTGTGCCAAGGAAACACGTGGAGGCTTCCGCTGGCTCCTCTTTAATTTTGGTTGACTCGGAGACGCAATAGCAGCAAGTAATGTGGGATAATCCATGTGTGGAAACTCATTTCTGAGAGGCACGAATGTAGGCATCCATGCAAGGGCACTCATTTCTCAAGGTGTTTCCTCGAGGGAAAAAAGGATTGCTTGTCAGATCCAGCTATACAGAGCCACCATGAAAATGATTAAAAGGGATTTCTCACATGACAAAATAAAAGAATGATTAGAAGGACTGTCAAAAATCTATGGCATGGCATCCCATTCATGGTTAAGGGTCTGAGAAACGTGATCAGTTCATGATTTTTCCACTGGTAGCTTCAGGTGTGCATTTGTTAAACATCACTTTCTAAGAAAAATTGGTAACACGAATAGGATTCCTCGAATATCCTTCTTTTGGGGGAAACTTCTGGTTGAGTGTGCAATTGAATTGTATAAATGCAATGAGAATACTCTTGCAAATCATTCGGGGTTAAATTCTTAGGAGAAAATTTGAGAAATCCCATCTTCCTGAGAGACCATCTGAGAACCCCGTTAATCTCTTATGTTTTAGATTTGATCATGTCAAGTTGGTTGCAAGTGTAGAACCATTGACAAGCTATGAGATTATTCAAGAAACCTTCCCCTGCTAATGAATCTAATCAAATTTGAATTAATTTGTGTTAATCTTGGTGAAAATTTGTCTCCTTTCATTTCAGAATGTTTTCAAATGGTTTTGATGTTCCTTTTGCAATCTTGTGTTAAAATCCCTCTGAATTGCACAAAATCTCATCATTGTGATAGTTTAGTGGCATTTGCAATTTCATTATGAGAAGAGCCTTCGTCATATAATGAAATAAACAATTTAAAATCACTTTACCGTCATTTTGTTGATAAATATTGTCTATAAGCCTTTGAGTATATCTTAGGTGTGAGAAACCAGGGGTATTTAATGTTTAATTGAGTCTTTAGCTTGAGCCTTCGTGTTGAATTCTCAAAGATTGTGTGAAACCGTGCAAATTTAGGCCTCCATTGATGCACATCTTCTGGTTGAAGGAATATTTTAGCTATTCTGAAGCATTCTTTCATTTAGTTTTCCAATTGTTGTGAAGGTTCTCAAAGATCTGGCAAAATCAAGTTTATCCTACTTAATCTCCCACCAAAAATTATTCAAAAACAATGAATCCTACCTGAACTACCCTTGTTTTCCCTGTATGTCCACAAATGAATAAATTATACTACCAAAATATGTAGAAGCAATCAAGATTCCATAATTTCTTTAGTAACCTTAACCTTGTTTAGAAAATATCATCATTCTTTAAAAGTGATAACTCGTGAGAGTTAAATTATTGTGTGCGATTATCATATTTTTTAAAGGTTTCCTTCCAAATTTGTGCTAAGAATGATATCTTCATTCTCATTTACCAACAAGGGTTAAAAATGGGTCCTCTCACCCCTGGTTGAAAGGCACAACCAAAAGTAGTGAGGATAGATCAAATCCTTTTGAATATTTTATACATTTCTCAAACATCTGAGTGACAAAGAGCTAGCTGAATTGCCTCCCGGCTACAAAATGACATACGTGACGATTTATCTTTCTCTAGGCTTCTTGTTAAATCTGTGATGTTACTCAACTTGAAAATGAGAATCAATTTGGATACAAACACTATAATGGCACTGTCGACACTAAAATTTTCCTCCATAATTTCTATTTCATTAATGTATGTATTAAGAATAGGATGTTGTTAAGTATAATTAGTAGTAGCATCGATAGAAGATAACGGCGCTATCGATGCGGTGCCGCCACTAATGTGGAGTATAGTAATAAATCAAAGTACAATAGAATGTTGTAAAAAGTAAATATTTGTCGTAAGTGGTCCCAGTAATGTTAAAATGTTAAAGTTTGGGTAATTAGAGAAGTAGGGTCTACATGATTAGGAATTAGAAATATTATATTGGTAATAAAGACAAGGAGTGAGGTCATAAATATTTTGTGTATTTTATTTGTAAAAATTCTAAAAATGTGGAACCCATGTAAAATGATAAGGTTTATCTTATCTTAAAAGATAAGCTTACATGTACAGATAAGAGTTAAGGTATGGAATATGATTCGTTAGAGTGGATTTATTATCCTATCTTAGAGATAAGATGGATAAGCCTAGAAGTTCTATAAATAGAGTGGCCACCCCCTCATTTAGCATAGAAGGAAGTAGTGAGAAATATTGTAGGAAGTGTGCGAAGGAAGCCATCAGTTTAAAGGTGTGTTGAAGAAGCCATTAAGAGGTGTAATTGTAAATTTTCTCCCATAGTCTTGGTGAAAGGCAAGTGAAGTCAATAACACTTGAAGTACCTCATGGGTGAGATTGTAACAATTTCATGTTAATATTATAGTTTACTTTGATATTTCAGATTTGTCATCATTCCGTCTTATCTTAGTCGATGGTATTCTTGTGTTATGTTGTTGTTCTGTTTCCAGATTAGATCCACCAAACTAAAGGCTGTGCATTAGTAAATAATCATAGCATGAGGATTTCCCGGTGAAGAATTATCATAGTGCCAGATTGGTGATGACATTTTGGTTCCGTTCTTTAGGACCATTCCTCGTTGGTGGATTTTTCGGAGAGATATTCCCACTTAGTCAAAAATCAATTGGAGGGTAACCTTGTTTTTACATGTGCATAGTAGTTACCATGGTAAAGTCATTTTTTCCATGAATAGTAGTTACCATGGTAAAGTCATTTTTTGCTGGGAATAGTATTTACATGATAACTTCACTTTTTACCGTAAATAGTATTTACCGCAAGAACTTCACTTTTTACCATGAATAGTGTTTACCACAAGTAAAGTCATCTTTTACCATGAGAAGTCAAGTTTTACCATAGTTACCATGGTCATTTCTATTTTACTTTTGTAGAAAGGTGTAAAGTCACTTTATTACAAAGTGATTCCAATTATTTGTGCACATAAGTCTTGTTGATTGTACTTGTGGGTTGGTATTTCACGGTGGTTACTTTTGAAAATGGGAAAGATTCCTGCTTTTTTCAGATCAATCTAATGAAGATGCTTCTTCTTTCATTTAAGAGTTTAAATGATCTTGTATTTGTAATGGCCTTATAAGAAGGAACAATGGACTGAATTTTTCCTACCTTTTTGGATGGTTCAAAGCACTTAGGTGGTTTGAAACACTAGGTGATAATGTGAAAAATTCATAGGATTTATTAACTGAAAGTTTTCTTGAAGAATTTGGTGAACAACAGAAATATGCAGATCTCATGATCGAGATCACAAAGCTATCCCAAGGAGAGAAGGAGAAGATAAGGGATTATAATGCTCGTGTTCTAGAGCTAAGGATGAAGCTCAATGCCCAGATCCGGAAGGAAGGATTAGCGGATGGGTTGATGAATGGTGTGGATAATCTCCTTTGTAAGCACTTCATTCTTGGGATGAAGCCAAAGATCAGACAACGAGTGAAGTATGACTACCTAGCTACCATTGAACAAGCAAAGGAGATTACAAGAAGGTAAGAAGAAAGTATGGAAGAGGAGCCCAAAGAAATTGTTGCTAAAGTAGAGCCTACACCAACACCTTTGGTCCGAATCCACAAGCACTCTCGGCAAGCAAAAATATTTCTCCTAGTACATCTACCGAGTATGAAGATTTGCTCAAAAAATGGGTCGCTTAACTATTAATCTTCTTCAAGGAAAAGAATTTAGTTCTCGGGGGAGGAGATAGAGGTCAAAAAGAAATATTTCTGAATTTGTATGTTATGGTTGTTATAAAAGGGTCATTATAAGTATAATTGTCCAGATAGAGCTTCTACATCTGGTAAAGGAGATAATGATAAAGGAAAAGCACCTATGAATTCTTTTGATGTAGTAGATAAGAGCAGAAATAATGAAGTAGATGTGTTTGTAACAAAAAGAAAGAAAGAAAAAGATAATCAAGATGGAAATGATCCTAAGAAGATGAAAGAAGAAACTAGTAAGAAACATAGGAGAAGAAAGTTGGGTGTGCAGGATTTTCTAATTTCACAGGGGCAAGGACCATACTCCATCTTGGAAGATCTGTCCAAAAGGCCTACAAATATTACATATGGTCAACTTTTGGCTATATCTTTTGAGAAGAGGCGGGAGCTGCGAAGTGGACTCAATGCTCGCATAGGAAGGAGGTTGAGGTCCCTATTTTGGAGGCAGAGGCGGATCCCTATGCTCAACAAGCTGAGGTATTATGTAATGGTATTTAAATTCATGATGTCTTAGTTGATGGAGGTGCTGCAGTTAATGTAATGACCGAGTCTGTAATGAATATGTTGGGGTTAAAAATTGATCACCCTTCAACACTTATGTTAAGGTCATTAAATAAGGGAAAAACTAAACCAGAAGGTGTAGTTTCAAATGTGGAAATATCTGTTATGGGTGTTGTATGTGTGGTAGAC
Organism: Taxus wallichiana var. yunnanensis; assembly: GCA_018340775.1. Lineage (NCBI taxonomy): Eukaryota > Viridiplantae > Streptophyta > Pinopsida > Cupressales > Taxaceae > Taxus > Taxus wallichiana. The sequence continues at coordinate 128,403,894 of CM031240.1, forward strand.
TTTCAGGTGATGAAAAATGGTACTGTTGTGTACCCAATGTTGCTGGGAAGACCATGGCTAAGGAGAGTTCATGCAAGAAACTACTGGAATGAAGGCTTCATGACACTTAGACGTGGTAGAGAGAGGGTGAAGATAAATGTGATCCCTCAACATCATAAGGCAGAACCTGTGGATTCAAGTGATGGACCGATGATTGGACATCCTTTGATTACTCTAGTACCAGTGAAGTGGACACTGAAGATGAAGAAAGTGAGGTGGATGTTTCGTCATGGATATCCTTCCCATCACACCAACTCATGACCCCATAAAATTATCTCGAAGAATAAGTTGATGATCGTCTCTAACAAATAAAGATTGGTGATGTTGTGATGGAGAGTGAGAAGGAATCCTACCTCCAGCTCTTTCGAAGGTACATACACCTATTTAGTTTTGATTACAAGGAACTCCGTCAAGTAAGTTGGGTAGAACATTGTATTGAGTTGGTAGATGGTGCTAAGCCCATAAAGCAAATGCCATATAGAATGAATCCTAATTTTTCCAAGACTGTAAAAGAAGAAATAGATAAGTTGCTTGATGCAGGATTCATATTTGTTGTGGAGAATTCAGAATGGGTTTCTCCCATTGTGATCTCAATAAAAAAGAATGGGAAGCTACGCATTTGTGTTGATTACAGAAAGCTCAATAAGGAAACAAAGAAGGATCATTACCCTCTTCCATTTTCAGATCAGATCTTGGAAGAAGTAATTGCCAGAGTGCTATAGTTTTCTGATGGATATAGCGGCTACAACCAAGTTCGTATATGTGAGAAAGATTAGCTGAAGACCATGTTCACCACTCCTTGGGGAATGTTTTCTTATAGAGTTATGCCTTTTGGGTTGTGTAATGCTCCAGCAACATTCCAGTGTTTGATGAATAGGGTGTTCGAACCCTACATTGGGACCTTCATCAGAGTATTTCTAGATGATTTTTACATCTATGGGAGCAAGTTAGACCACCTGCACCAGATGGAGATAGTATTTCAAAGGTTAGATGAAGCACAAGCCTCACTAAACCCTACAAAGTGTGTCTTTGGATGTTCTAAAGGTGTTTTATTAGGGCATGTTGTATTGAGAGATGGTATTGATGCTGATCCCGATAAAGTTTCAAAATCAAAGATTTACCATTTCTGTGAATAGAAGTAAGTTGAGATCATTTTTAGGGAATGTGGGTTACTATAGAAGGTTCATCAAGAATTTCTCAAAGATTGCACAGCCACTAACCCAGTTCTTGAAGAAGGATGTTACTTATGAACCAGGAAATAAGGCGCATGAAGCTTTTGGACAACTGAAGGAAGCCCTGGTGTCTTCACTTGTTTTAAAGAATCCAGATTGGAGCAAGACATTCATTGTGTACACTGATGCCTTAGATGTAGCACTAGGAAGTACTTTGAGCCAAAAGGATGAAAATGGGAATGAACATCCAATTTACTTTGGGAGCAGACAAATGAGCAGTGCTGAGGTAAATTATACTGTAACTGAAAAAGAGGCTCTAGCTATCATTTTTGTTGTAAAGAAGTTTAGAAATTACTTGCTAGGGCAGAAATTTATAGTTGTAACAGATCATCAGGCTCTAAAATATATTGTCAATAAGCCTAACCCATCAGGGAGGATAGCAAGATGGATAATTTTGCTACAAGAATTTGAATTTGATATTATAGATAGGCCAGGAAAGAAGCATGTCAATGCAGATGCACTCTCTCGAGCCTATGATGGTTTAGGATCATCTTGTGATGATGATGATTTCCCGATGCGCACTTTGTTATCCCTGACACAATCCCTAGTGAATACATAGATATTTGGAATTATCTCGAATGAATTCAAGTTTCTGATGGTGCCAATGCAAAGACTAAGAGAAAGATTACTCAAGCGATCGTCCATATTCTATTCTCGCATTGGGTATTATTTCGAATAGGACACGATGGACAAAGATCAAGAGGGCAAGTTGGACGTGATCAAGGGAAGGAACTGCTAGAAGAATTCCACAATGGTACATTTGGAGGGAACTTCTCTAGACAACTTACAGCAAGAAGGATCTTGGATGCAGGTTATCACTAGCCCACTCTTTTTAAAGATTGTTATAATTATTGTAAGACATGTGATATTTGTCAAACACATGGTAACCGTAAGACTTCATCAGCTCCATTATGCCCTATTCTTCCACTTGGTCCCTTTGAAAAGTGAGGAATAGACATTGTAGGTCCACTTCCAACTACCTCACGCCAAAATAAGTATATTATAGTTGCCACATATTATTTAACCAAGTGGGTTGAAGCTAGGCCATTGAAAACAACTTCCATGGATGAAGTGGAAAGGTTCATATATGAACGCATTGTCACCAGATTTGGTTGTCCATTAGAAATTGTAATAGATCAAGGAAGCCACTTCATTAATGAGGTGGTAGAAGCCCTAATCAATAAGTTTTCTATTAAGCACAGGAAGGCAACAACATACAAGCCAAGCACAAATGGACAGGTGGAACGAACAAATTTTGTGTTGTGTCAAATTCTAGCAAAAGATGTAGCCTTGCAGGTACATAAGTGGGATAAAAGGATTCATGCAGCATTGTGGGCATATAGGGCAACATCAAAGTCAGCAATAGGATACTCCCATTTCATTTGGCTTATGGCATTGATCCAGTTCTTCCTATTGAGTTTGATATTCCCATGGTCAGAGTAATGAAAAATGAAAGAATGGATGAAAGTGATTCAGTAAAAGAAAGGTTGGTACATCTTCATTTGCTAGAGGAAATGAGGGAAATAGCTAAGAATACAAGATATAAGAAGAAAATGAAGCAGAAGGAATACTTTGATCAAAAGATCCGATGGTCTCCATTTCATGTGAATGACTTGGTTCTAGTATATGATTCCAGATACAAAAAAAGAAGACAGAGAAAATTTCTTCCAAAATGGATGGGGCCATACAAAATAAGAAAGTTTGTGCATGAAAATGGTACGTGCACTCGACTAGAGGAATTGGATGGCACTCCCATTCTGAAATGGGTCAACCACGACAAGTTGAAGATTTTCCAACCACTGTAATAGTCTACTCCGAGGATGGAGTAGAAGCTAGGAAGGGGGAAGATGTCGACACTAAAATTTTCCTCCATAATTTCTATTTCATTAATTTATGTATTAGGAATAGGATGTTGTTAAGTATAATTAGTAGTAGCATCTCGATCGAAGATGATGGCAAGCTGTCGATACGGTGCCGCCAATAATGTGGATACAAGAATGACCAAAGTACAATAGGAATGTTGTAAAAAGTAAATATTTGTCGTAAGTGGTCCGGTAATCTTAAAATGTTAAAGTTTGGGTAATTAGAGAAGTAGGGTCTACATGATTAGGAATTAGAAATATTATATTGGTAATAAGGACAAGGAGTGAGGTCATAAATATTTTATGTATTTTATTTGTAAAAAGTCTAAAAATGTGGAACCCATGTAAAATGATAAGGTTTATCTTATCTTAAAAGATAAGCTTACATGTACGAGATAAGAGTTAAGGTATGGAATATGATTCGTCAGAGGGATTTCTTATCCTATCTTAGAGATAAGATGGATAAGCCCTGGAAGTTCTATAAATGAGAGAGGCCACCCCCTCATTTAGCATAGAAGGAAGTAGTGAGAAATATTGGAGGAAGTGTGCGAAGGAAGCCATCGAGTTTAAAGGTGTGTTGAAGAAGCCATTAAGAGGTGTAATTGTAAAGTTTCTCCCATAGTCTTGGTGAAAGGCAAGTGAAGTCAATAACACTTGAAGTACCTCATGGGTGAGATTGTAACAATTTCATGTTAATATTATAATTTACTTTGATATTTCAGATTTGTCATCATTCCGTCTTATCTTAGTCGATGGTATTCTTGTGTTATGTTGTTTTTTTGTTTCCAAATTACATCCACCAAATTAAAGGTGTGCATTAGTAAATAATCATAAGATGAGGAGTTCTCGGTGAAGAATTATCATAGTGCAGATTGGTGATGACAAAGACCGTTTCTAAGAATTATTTGAACCCGGGGACCTATTTGTGTGGCAACAACACCAAAAAGGCACTTTGTTGCCACATATTATTTGAACACCGAGACTTATTTGTGTGGAAAAAACCGAGAATGGCACCATTATGAGGGATTATGTGAACAAAGGGGAACTATTTGTGTAGAAACAACACTATAGTGTGCCACTTTCGGGGATTATTTGAACACTGGGACCTATTTGAGTGGCAACAACACTAGATTGGTGTCATTTTTGGGTATTATTTAAACACTAGGACCTATTTGTGTGGCAACAACACCAAAATGGCACTGTTGTTGTTGATCTTCAAAGGCATTCTTATATTTCATTGTGGTAAATGTTTCTTACATGATATAAGTGCAAATACATAGTTTAAACATCATCCTGTGTTGAGATTTGTAATAATTGTGTGAATTTACAAGTTATGTGTGAAATATTTCAACTTTCTAGTTGTTATTACACTAAATTTATATCATTAGTGTTAAATATTGGTAAAGGAAGGTCGATCTCGCTAGGCTTTGAAGGAATTAAGTTTTGATGGATATTTAAAAATCATTTATAGTGCATTTTCACAACTAAGGTGAAAATCCTTAGTGGAAATTCCATGTGGTTTTAAATTTTGATAAATACCAATGCCTTAACCTATTTTAAGTGAATTTTTCACTAATCTTTGCAAAGCTAGAATGAAGAAGATATTTCTTCACTTGAACCTACCAAAAAGTTGTTTCTACAACCTGGGAAAGAAAATTCGAAAGGAAAAAGAGTGTGGAGAATAGTTGGAGATCAGGAATCAAGAAAAGAGTTATCCATTGTGAAAAGTGATCAACCTGTGGTTGAGGATTACCATTCTTCTTCGAGTGATTCTGAATCAGGTAATCTTTATATAGAATTGAATTCTCCAACTGGAGAAGGGCCTTCATTTGTGTCTGATAAGTGTGCTTCTCATTTTGTCCTTGTATTTTTCAAATTTGATGACGTTTTCCATGAAACAGAGTCTTTAGAAGACAATCACTTTGAAAATTATACTCTTGTGTTCCAAAGACCCCTTTTCCCTCATCATTTTGTTTCTCCTGTAAGATCACCCCCTCAAGGAAATATGGCCCAACCTCCACCTAGGCCTCCATTTATTGTCAACACTTTTGGACCTATAGATTTTAGAGGTATGGCTGGATATCCAAATGTAGTGCCACAAGATGTTAGAAATACTCTACCTAAATTTCAAGGGAATAATGTTATCACTGACGATCAACATTTAAAACTTTTTGTCAATATGATGAAAGACTTTGAGATTTAATTTGAGGATGTGTATACAAATGTTTTTATTCATACTCTTGAGGAGGATGCACGTGAATTGTATAACGCTTTACTAGACAACTCAATAGATTCATGGACAAAAATGAAAAATGCTTTTAGATTGCAATATGGGGATAAGACAGATCCCAGGTTTATTTTGTCTAAATTTTAAAATATAAAGAAGAATCATAATGAATATATTCATGACTTCAATATTAGGTTCAGTAAGACCTTGAATAGGCTACCCGTAATCCCGAGGCCAAGTGATGTTTCTTGTTTAATAAGATACTCTGATGCTTTTGACAAAAAGGATGCCTATTATTTAAGGGACAAAAACCTACAAACACCGAGGCAATCCTTCACCATGGCTTTGCAGATTGAAAATAATATAAAATTATTTGGTAATCCTCCTAATAGGAAGGTATCAAGTTGATCAATCTAGTTAATCCTCAGCCAAGTAAGTCTATGGATCTAGAAGAGGTTGTAAAAAGATTGGTTGGAGTTGTTAAGGAAATATCATATAAAGTAGACAGAGTAGAGAAGGGGATTGGACAAGGATCCAAAGGCCAACACAAGCCACAAGGTAAGGAAATATTTGTAAATCATCTTAAAGGTGATCATAGATTAGATGACAGGGATAAAGGGTCACTGGGATAAGGAAATAGATAGCCCCAACCCCGAGAAAATAGATTCGTGTCTTATCATTTAGCTATCAAAGTTGCTATTGTGGAAGAGGTAGATGATATGGAGTGGTGTGATAGACATTTCTTGCCCCATTCCCCATGTGATGAAGACAAAAATGTTCAGGAAGCTTATGATGATGAGATAGATGATGATGCATGCATGTTGGATTACTCTACAAGTTCACAGAAGGGAGCAACCTCAACTGAGTTGATAAGTGCTAGAACTACTACTGATTTCTAGGATTGCATTCACTAGGTATTACCTCTTCCTCCCACTCATACTTTTGAAATTGATATGGTACAAGCTTTTGAGTTGCCTAATAATGATTTTGAGTACTTAAGGGCATTAATGATTAAAAATTATGATGGAGTAATTCCTTCAGAAGAGGACATATAGTTGTTAATGAATGCAGTAGTTGCCCAAGAAAAGGAATACAATACCAGGAGTAAGTTTTCCAAAGGGTTAGGGCCTTAGGACAAACCAAAAACTCCATTTCTAACCAATATCCCAAAAGAAACTCCTAAGAAATATACATCCGGCAAAGGCCATGTTTCTCAAAAGAACCGGTATCCCTACCCATGCTCAAACCGTGAAAATACTTTTTGTCCGATGAGTTTATCGGCCTTCCTCAAAATGATGCCTTGCCCAAATACATTCCTCATGACATTGCCCAAGTCTTGAGTCAGATCAAGATTTTTGTTCCAATTGTTGAGCTGCTTAGGATTCCTGAGCACAAGAAAAGGGCCTTTGAGTATTTAGGATTGAAAGAAGAAAAGATTACCCAAGGTAGAAATGTAAACAATGTTGAGACTCCTCCTACCATTGCAGAGTTGGAAAAACCCCAAGGCACTTGGAAGAACTAGGTGAGCCACCTGAAGTATATTTGGGAACATCCTTGGTTGAGTCCTAGCTAAATGTAGATCCATTTTTCACTACTCTAATTATTAGGGATAGGATGTTACACAACTGTATGTTAGATTCCAGAGCATCATTCAATTTTATGCCTCTTGAGGTCATGAATGAATTAGATATCAAAGTGACAACAACTTATGGGAAGTGCACTGCCATAGATTTCAGAGAGGTGGAAGTGGTTGGATGTGTTAAGGGTTTGATAGTGCAAGTTGCACCATACCCAGGAAAGAACTTAAAACTAGATGTTATTATTGATTGCCGTGCAAAAAATGGGGAATGTTGTTAGCAAGAAAATAGGTCTGCTAGTGTGGGTAGGAGTGTGCAAATGGATGTCTTTTTCCATTATACCTATTTAGGTAAACCTTTTAAAGTTCTATGGTGAAAAGAAGATGCTACATCTCATTAAGGATCCCTATAATGCTTCCTATGAAGTGTTATACATTGACATTGATGTTGATAACTTTGTTGGATTTACTGATGGTAAAGAGCACAAAATTGATCAATGCAAGTCACTTAAACAAGTAGGTTCTCGTTGGAATTTTTGTTTGATGGGGCTTGCTCTAAATTTGGAAATGGTGTTTGTATTGTTCGATATCTCCAGGCCGGAAGAATTTTTTTTTTTCTTTTAAACTCAACTTTGATTTCAATGACAATATTGTAGAATATGAAGCACCTTTATTGGGTCTAATAATTTCTTGGAAATATGGTGTTAGAGACATCATTGTTAAAGGATATTTAGAGCTAATTGTCAAGTAGGTTAGAAAAATGTATACAATAAAAAATCTAGAGAATGAAGAAGTATAAGCATGTAGTCTGAGATTTCATTGAAATTTTTGACTCCTTCAACATAATACATCACAATAGGAAGTACAATACTCTAGCAGACAAATTGGCCGTATTGGGGTCCATATTTGAAAATTGTAATGTATCCCCCTATTATGAGTATAATATTGAGATATTAACTAGTCCATTTATTCTGAAATGTTGAACACCGGCAAGTGTTCAAATATGATGCCTAGGTGTAAAGGTTTTTGCAGAACCAAGGATAATTTTCTTATCAACATATAGATTGGGAGCCAATGGTTTTTGTAGCTGATGGAAAGGAAACTTTATTTGGCAAAGACATCATTCAATTAAAGACTAATACTATTCCTAGAGGTTTGGTAGCACTTGAATCAAAATTTGATAATGTTGATTGCATTGTCAACAGACACATGTCATCCTCGAGGGATGTTGAAGAGCATGACCTAGGCACAAAGGATAAACCACGTAAGATCTAGCTAGGTAGTAATCTAAGAAAGGAAGAAAAGTAGTCGTATGTCCAATTGTTGAAGAAATATCAGGACTACTTAGCATGGTCTTATTCTGAATTGAAAGCATATAGAGAGGATCTTTTCCAACACAAAATTCCCATGGATGCATGGCTCCTTCCGCCTGTCCTTGACTTTTCAACAACCGACTTTGTCTTTCCCACCCATTTTAGAGCGAGTTTTGTGGGACCTCGGACACGTTGGTAGTCTGTGCACATTCAGGTCTTTCTTTTAGGTCTCACCTTTGAAGTTGCACCGATGAGGCACAAGGAGGCTTCACATGACCCTATTCCTCCATTGTCCATCCCATCAGTAACTTGATTGTTGGATCGATGTGAGCTCGTAGGATTCAATTGACCCTTTGATTATCTCTGTGCAGGGTCATGTTTAATCAATTTTTCTGGGGGGGTAAAGTTGGATAACAATAACTGATCACTAAGAGCCTCGGTACTTCCTCCAAACTTAAATATAATCCCCATAGTCAACCACTCATATTGTTTAATAAACATGCATGATGTTTTTAATATCAAAGGGACAACTGCTTAGTCCATACGAAAAGAGAACATGGAGATCAAACAAACCTCGATAAACTCACCACTCAAGGGTTGGTGACCAATAGAAACAATCGTCATTACACCGTGTGTTTACATAACCCAAAAGGGTGGATAAGTGACCTAATAATAAAATAGTATTCCCAAACCAGATTGGGATTTGAACTAATGTCCGCTCCTAGAGCAAGGTTGGAAAAAACCCATGAATTTTTTTTTCTCAACATACCCATAAACAAAATGGAGAACCAGACTAGCCCTAATTTCAACTAAACCAATTTATTTAAGGAATAACTAAATGGGTTTATAAACCTTTGATTATTAAAAACAACTCGCATACCCAAAGAAGGTATTCCCGGATAATGAAGACAACTCAAGAACCCAGATTTAGAAGTCACAGATAAAGAGACAAACACAAATCTCCAGGAAGGGAATCATATCCAGAATATAACAAGCTCATATAAAAGTAAGAGATTTATAGTTATTAAGTAGGCTTATTTACACAACAGATATTTCTAGCTTCTAAAAATATTGATAACTTGATTACGCATTCAAAAGAAATGTTGATAAATAATGGTAGTAGATCATTCAATCAAGTATGAAAACATAACAACAAGAGTAAGAGGAATAAATCCCTTTTGTCCACCATTAACATTTGGCAACTATTATTGTTATAACAAAAAATTTCAAGGGAAAGGAGAGGTTCCACAACAAGGCATCTAAACCCACAATGGATTATCAAGATAAGATTTACCCTGAAGGAGATTTCTTAGAATGAAAGCATCCGCAACAACCCTGATAACCCAAAACTAGAGGATAAACAAGGAACAAATAGAAAGTTAAAAATTTCTTAACACAATCCAAAAAATCACATTTGAAATACCAATTTCAGGAAAGAGAAATGTTTCATTTCAAGAGATTTTTAAAGCTTAGCAATTATTGAGATGGGTAGCTTATCATGCCTGATTTATATGCTTTCAACATAGAACCATTTCTACCAAGCCGTTGAACAACAACACTGGGTCAAATTCCTCTTTCAACATGCTTTTCGACATCCATACTTGTTCATTTCCATGTTTTGGAATAGGTAGGGGATATGCGACAAGAGCGAGCTTGAACCTATGAATTGAATTTGTCGAAAGTTTCAAAGCCTTTTAACAAAAAATGATTTTCACAAAGCCTAAGTTGCTACATGGTTTGCATGGCTAGCCTTCATTTAGGAAAATAGAAAACAAAACACATACCTAGGGCATGTCTCCAAAAGAACACTAAAAACCATTAAGGAAATTGCAAGTGGCCATCAATTTCACCCACTTCCATCCTGGCAAGATTATAATATTTACTTCATTTGATAACAACTAAGTACCATGGACCATGTCATTGCCAAGGGTGTTAGATTCGGTGGTGGAGGATATTAAATTCATCATAAATTTGTAATCCCCTAAACTATTTGTGCTAGCCCTAAACTATCTCAACCTACCCACGCAACCAAATCTAGCCATGGTTTGCTAAAAGTTAAGTTTTAGGTGGATGATCGATTTTGTTTTTATTAAACTTAGCTTATAATTATTAGGTACCTTTTTATTAAAAAACACCAAAACACCTTTAGAGAGGTTTCAAAATTCCTTTATAACTTTAAGTATTAGCGTCATTAAGCATCCCATAAATCGAAAATATGATTAGTTCACCGAAAAAATGTTTGAAAAAGATGTTACAAAAGACCCTCGACAAACTTAAAGGCTCTTATGATAGAATGAGGTGGCATGATGGAACGAAAATAACGAAGTCAAGTTTACTTCACAATAGAGATCACAATTACCTAACGATCATAGGTATGCCTTGGATCACTGAAATTGATCCAAGGCATGACCGTTTGAAACAAAAGTTGTAATAGACTATGGTACAGGTAAAAAAAAATTATTAAGGTAAATTTTCCATATAGCTCCATAAGACTCCCTCTACACCAATTACTTGGGTTCACAAATTAAGTTTCATAACTCATCATAGGGAGTACAAAGCAATCATTTGAAGTTAGCAAATTAGGGTCAAAAGAAATAATGTGAGTCAACACCAAAAATGTGTATTACATAAGATATGTAGAAGAATTATTATTTTTATAATTCAAAAACTTCAACATTCACTTTGACCTCCTAAGATTCAATTCGAGCTACTATGAGGTTCTTGAGAACTAGCCTAAGCAACCCTTACCAAAGAAGTATATGACGCTGATGTCAATCAAGTGCAAGAGGTTGAAATACCCCCAAAACACACATAAACAACTTTGCAAATAAAAACCAGAAGTTTCAAAATAGCTTTCTTCTCATTCTAGAATTGTAACACCCTATTTTACACACACAAATTAAACAGTAAAAATACCGAATTAGTTTTATTTGTTTTTACTTGCATGGTTCACTAGATAGCACCACAAGGGTTCCAAAAAGAGAAACTCAACAATGCATAAGACACTTACATAAGCCATCGACTCACATAGACACATGAAAACACCATATACATGCCGATGCCACACTTTTCCTAATGAACGGATGCTAACAATGACCCAACCACAAGAAAGGGACTCAAGGATTGGAAAACCCACAACACATCATTCCCATGATTACATCTTAGTTACGGTTAACATTCCAAGAACATTATTGTGCAAGGATAATTTTATCATTTTTCCTCCTATAGATTCTTAAATTCATTTCACATTCAACTTACAATTCAACCATTTAATTTGGCTCTTTATCTCTTACGACAATCTCCATAACTTACATAATTAATTGGCATATTTCAAATTACATAAAAAGTTCTTAATTCTCTCATTCTTATGTTAATAATATGCTTCTCAAACATTTATTCAATGTTTAAATTTTACCCTTGCTACACAAGTGAATTTAACGTGATGTCAAGAAAGAAATCTAGGATTTAAGGGGGTTTAGATTCAAGATACATTTTCCCCAAAACATTCTTTGATCACGGTATCTGTATTTCCCTACCATAATTAATATAGTTCAAAAACTTGTTGAATCCTTTCAACATTTCCACATCAAGAAATTGTATTTAGATTTATATATCTTTTGTTTTCTCAAAGTTTGATCTCACCAAGGGAAATTCATATTCTTTGTAACACATGAAATGTTTAATTGAGTTATAAGGACTCCAAGAGTGACATTATTCCTAACCTCAAATCTCATTTCACTCTTGTATACTTTACTCTTACATCGCTTTAAGGTCTCATTATTAGCATCACTTTATAACAAAAGAGTTACAAAAGTACATGTCTAACATCTTGAAGAAGTGCATGATTAGAATCATTATAAACTACACATGAACCACAAGTGATTTTTGTTCAAGATAAGATCCCAGGTTTCTGCATTTCAGGATTCCGCATGTGAATTTTATTTTATTCTTAATGTCATAAAAGGGCATAACAAGGGATTATGGGACCAAGATTCCGGTTTCCCGGGTTCTCTAAGGTCAACAAATTTCAAATCAATTTCATTAACAAGGAGTTACTTACCATATTCTACCCACAAGTTAACCTCCTAAACAATTGAGGTTTAGTTTAATTCCAATTGTCTAACATTCCCATTTTAAGACTTTAGAAACAAGGGGAAAAAATAAATTAAATATAATGTTCACTGTTCTAAATAAAGCATTATTTAGAACAAACATTCCATGCCAATCGAATTCAAATAGATAACCATATGCAACTATAATGACTCGGTGATCCACCGATCTATTCATTCCATAACTCGGTAAGCTACCAATCTATTTATGTTATCTTAAGTATTGAATACATATTGTATACTTCATATACTTGGTTTTCCTACCCTACACCGGGTATTGAGTGATCTGTTTAAAGAACATATCTGAATATTTGTTACCAATATTCATTTGATATCACGTTGTTTTAAACTTGGTGACATAGGACAACATAACCGTAGCTTGTGATACTTTGGCCAAAGATTTACAACATACTTGTGTATGTCACTATTCCTAGATGGCATACTCATCATATTGGAATATGTCCTTCACCTCACTCCTCTATTATCATGATTGGTCTTTATTGACTACCGTCAGTCCACTTGTCCTAGGTTTAACCCTAGCCCTAGTTAGAAACATAACTTATTATAGGAAGATGCTCACAATGGCTTAGGGTAAATGAGCATACTCAGTTGACCTAAGTCAACTAGATGTGCCAAGGTACCCTGAGCCATTGGAAGCTACTTCCTATCCTAAATATGCCACTAACCTGACCTAGAGAGAAACTAAGTTCAAGTCCAAGTTCTTATTGTGTGTAGATCTAGATGATCAATGTGGAAGGGTGATGCCACATGTCAACTACAACGTTGTATTCTTGAGAAGACCCAAGTCTTCTCAAAAGTATAGCCCTGTAGTTGGCGTGTGCCAACATCCTATAGAAACTACCTCATCGAGATGTACATACTCCAAGGAGATCATTAATGAATTATTAATTTGATTAATTCTTGATTACAGCAACCCTGCTAAACTCCAATCCAACACTCCATAAGTTCTTTCCTAAATTTATTTTATTTAGTCCATGAAGAACTTCCTTATCTTATGATTGCTTTTAAAGTTCGTTTTCTCAGTTGAACCGAGAAGTTAACCAAAACAGGACAGCGATATCATAATTTTCATTTTAAATTTTCTTTAACTTTCAGGAAGGTTTAACAACTACATATATCCAATTAAAGTAGACTTCATACTAAATGAAGTCTAATAAATAGTAATCATACCTCCAAACCTTTTAGGTTTATATTCAATTGAGAGAGAGAAAGAGTCTTTCTCTACATGATTAAGTATTAGGGTATATCATTCCCAATATCCATATTTCTTAATGCATGTTCATTATGCATCACATTATTATGTTAAATTGTTTAGATAAAACACATCATATTATGCAACTCAACAAGTTGCTTCATTATAGGGGAAATTGAACTAATTCCCATTATCCATCTTATCAAGATAACAAGATAAGCATGACATAATATAAATGATATCAACAAGATGGAACTTTCATATTCTTTATGAAAGTACAAGATAATTTACACAACCACTGCAATTAAATCACAACTCACAATTCATCATTACAACTTATAAAATTTACAAAACTATGCACTTTAGGCATACTGCATAACAACCTTCATTCTATAAAGTATACAAATTTTGTTTTACAATTCAACAAAAGAATGAGTTAGACTTCTTTATTAAGAATTAGACATATATCAGCCAATGCATCATATAATTTTTGCCTTCTTTTACCTCTTAAGTCGTCCATCTACAAAAATAGGTAGCATGGGTCACCAGTTGAACTGAGCATGATAAACACTAATCATTAAAATGAATTGCATTCCAGTAATTGTTTCATTAAAGTAACAATGCTTTAATGAGATAATTAAATCATCATACAATCAACATAAGTGATAACAAAAATAAAGGAAGTACATTAATAAATCTAGATCCACTTTAAAGAGAAGAGCGAGAATATAATAAATAATATGTCATGTCTAAGATCTTAAAGTCAATTACTCCCTTCAATGGATTGTAACAATCAATAAATCCTGTCATCCCATTGTCTCATAATTCTATCCTAATATAATACCACGTTTATCTTTTCTAAGAGACAAAATAAATGAATACAACATGGTTCATTATAGGATTATTCATCTATATCCTAAGCAAGAATAAGAAGAACCATTATGTACCATGCCTGAACCTATAACATCTGAAAAATAGACCAGATTAATAACATGAGTTACATGTTCCTTTCCGGGTAACAACCTTACACATTCAACATTAGAATATACATCAAAATAGAATTCCATAACAATACAAGAAGGTATAGAAACCTAAAACAGTCCAACTACAATTCCAATTCCAAATCTTCATGTTAGAAGTTATCAAAAAAAGATAAGAAAACAATGATCATAAAAAAAGAAGTCCCAAAGAGGAGTTAATCTCTACTCAAGTTCTTTACAAAGGGTAAAGATTACAAGAGACCAACCTACTCCTTTCCATAAAAACTAGGCAAGACTAGTCAACAACATTCAAACCCATAAGTATCAACTTACTTAACAACAGAACCTTCCTAGCTACTAGCTCTCAACATTATTTCAATCAATGATTTGAACAAGGTAGACCAATAGGTCATGAGAAATCACTATCTTGAAATGGAATCAAGTACAAAAATTTCAAACAATGAGCATATCCAAGGACAGAGGAATGGTAACTTAAATAAGGAGAGAACCAATGATAAATTGTATCATTTGTTCAAGTTTTCAAACCAATTCAGAATGAAAGCATACTACAGATCCCGAACCAATATACTACTCACAAAAGAATACATACATACATATATATATATATATATATATATATATATATATATGTATGTATGTATGTATTCTTTTTGAGTAGTATATTGGTTCGAGATCTCATAAGATATGCTTTCATTCTGAATTGGTTTGAAAACTTGAACTTCTTGTTCAATTGAAATGATACAATTTATATATATATATATATATATATATATATATATTCTTTCTCAAAGAGAAACCAAGGTCTTATTCACTGTATCAGTCGAGAATAACATCCCAAGATAGCAAACGATAAGGTTTAGAATTACCTACGAACCCAAGACTGGAGACTTACAAATGCCTCTCCACTAAATACAAAAGGTAAGTAGTAATTCAAAAGAATCAAACTCATTACAACTGAATAGAGAAGGAATCCTTCCTGATAATTTTAGTGTCTAAGGTAATAATCCAAATCTTCCACAAGACCTATATTTATTAAAGAGACAAAATAGAGAGAAAGAACCAGAAATGTTCTAGTCAAAAGATGTCTCAATCATAAATACCAAGCAATAAGAAAATAATTCAAAAAAAAACCCTCATGTCCACAAAATCACGACGAGAGAAAATGCGGGTTTCCTCAAGACAGAGGGGAAAGAACATCCCATTCTATTCTCACACCAAAACCATCTCAAGGGAGTCATTACAATCATAGAACTGAAGTTCTAAGTTTCTAAAGCCAGACGTTTAAAGTTCCAAATCTCAAAGAGATTTTTAAACGACTCAAACAAGTTCCCACACAGTTCCCTGGTGAGTATTCACTCAAGTAAAGAGTTATAAGCTTAGTCATTTAATAAAAGAATAACCCAATACAAAATACCAGAACAAATTCGAATGAATCGACCCAAATATGAGTCCATAACACTCAAGTGTTAAATCAGAGTTCAATGTCGAACCCAAGCTTCACGCACAATGTTTAGAACTTCACAAGAAAGATAATGTGAAAACAATGATAAATACAAACTCCATGCAACAATTCAGCAATACAGAAGTTTCCCAAACACTGATTCCAATCAAAATGAAGCTCCAACATGAGTTTAATCAAAACAAAAGTTCCAACACAAGTCTGCATCCAAAGAACGCAACCCAGAAGAAAAGTAAAACAGAACTCAAGTTTCCCTAAGCTCAAATCCTCATATTGTCACGAAATTTAGTTCAAAGAACATTACCTTCGAATACAAGATCTAGAGAGCAAAACAGAGATACAAAACAAGTTTCTAATCCCATTTTCACTTGCATGCAGGTCATAAAATTTCACAGAAAGGTAGTTTCCAAACATCACTATTTTTTTGCCATGGATACAAATCCAAACAACACAAAGATTCACCAAACCCAACAAGTAAAAATAACTAGACAAAACATGAATCTCATGAGAGCAGAGTTGTTCTAATGAATCGTTTAGAAGAACGCAAAGAATTTTAATAGTTAGAGCCTATCTTTCCTGATAGTGTTTCAACCAAATCGAAGGATACTTCCAGCTGAGCTTCCAACTCTTTTTCTCCTCCATGAAAGATCAACAATCAAACTTCTTTTCCTTCTACGCCTCAAATACTTCCCTTCGATCAAAAATAGGCTGAAGAAACCTAAAATAGCTTTGAAGTGAAGGTCAAATTGCTTGTTCGAAGAACCGATTAGCTCACATGCGAGAGAAAATCCACCATGCATGCAAAACCAAATGACCTCCTACAAACCCACCTCCTAAGTTTCCAAGACGGTTTGCACACAAAGACCAAGGCTCATAAATGCCATAAATGCTACTCAATCCAAAATTCTTAGTTATATTTCCTTGCCACTGCCTCCTAAATATTGTGAATGTCAATTCAACATAAAAATGCAATTCCATCTGTTAGTGGACCTTCCACATAGGCCTCCACCAAGTCTACTAGCCACTGCCAAATCTAGCAGTACTTCATCATTTAAACACCTTTCAAATCATTTAAATGCCATTGGAACCATTTCCCTTGTGTTATGCGACCCACTTTAGGTTCCCTTTAATAGTTTAGGTTATATTCAAATAGATTTAGGTTAGTTTAACAATTACTAACATAGGTCTTAGAACATTAGCCATTAGAATTCCCACCTTAGGTTAGGTTCAAATCATAACCCTTTAGTTATTAGGTAATAGCTAAAATAGCCTAGTATCACTTTAGTAACTCTTCCCTTATTTTATTAGCATAACACTTAGGTTAGGTTACCATTAGGATAGCCCTTAGATTTTCGGGACTCCAAACTTCTCCTCGAGAGAATTGAAATTTTCTTAAGTCCTTAATGTCCTACCAAGATCAATAACAAAAGACCCAGGGCACAAACATACAACTGAACATTGAAACAAGACCAAGAATTAGTATCATTAAAAATTCAGTCTTCTATGTTCCTTAAACTAATGAATAACAATTTTACCATTCGATCTATGAAGAAGACTTGAAACATTCCTTGGATCATTGAAATTGATCCAAGGATGAGTCGAAAGAATAAATAAGTTTACCAACTCTTAAAACCACATTACAGACTCATCTTTCCAAAGTGAAAATGAATTCTTGATAACCATATAATTTTAATCTAATGATTTTTAAGAACAAAAAATATTTATCCTTATCAAGCATGATCTTCAACAGTGAAAAGAACACATCTTTATCCAGAAAATCACATGTCAATACTTGAATGCAAAAGAGGAATATATCATCGTCGAGGGTGTTGCAATTGTCACTCGGGCTCTACGCCCTATTATAGATCAGATTAAGGTGTGAAAACATATTTACCCTATAAACCCTTCGTAAAAGATCAAGGCATTATATTGTCACAAGCCAAAGTAACACATTTAGTTGTGAGGAACTAGAGAGATCATTAACAAGAGTTTAAGTCAAAGTACAACTATTCACTAGGTCCATTTGTGACATCTGGATCCCACAAGGAATTCATTCGATGATGAAGAAAATTCCTAGATCTAACTTCGTAAGACTTGGTAGATGACTAGGATACTAAGGAGGTGCTAGTTTTACTTACTCTAGATAATTATTTTTCCAGGCATTCCTAACCGATGGGTACACAACGATAATGTTGAAGTGACCGACCATGACGATAACACAAACTAGGGGTCTTATTTACCTAAGCTAGGAGGTTCCATCAAGCACAAAATTTTAAGTTCATTCTATGGTTTCAATTTCTTCTATGCTAAGAAGGATCACACATGAAGACAAGTTATGCATGAATCTTATACTAGGGTTGATTGTTGTGGTTAGATTCCTTTATTACATTTTCAAGGTAAGAAACACAACACTAATTATTTAATCATCTATTGCACACTAGAAATGCACTACAAGATATTAAATTCAAATTCATTTAACATATATATCCAACCCCCTTTTCTTTTTTTTTTTAAATATACGGAAATCTGAAACAAAATGACACATATGATTAAATGCACATTTCCCAAGGAATTCCTAAAAGTAGCATCTCATGCATATTACCAAATTTCAAATATAAACTTTTCTATTACATTGCAACTACATTAGACATATATACATTTTCCAATAAAATATATAAATTACAATAATAAGTAATGAATTATGCCATGCCTTTTGCCATCTTACTTCCATCCTGCAAAACCATGTGAGCATGATATCAGTGATAAATCACTGGCATGGCATCCACCCTAATCTAGCATAATTATCATTTTTAGTTTCTCATTTACATAATAACATTAATAATTTACATTCAAAAGGAGAAGGTTAGAGACACATATTTATTTCATTTCAGTTCACTTCATTTCTTAACCAAGGAAGAGAGAGAAATAGGGAAGAGAGAGAAACACTATTTCACCAAAAGTTCAATTTCACACAAAAATTCACATAGTAGAGTTTCAAGAAATTAATTACAAGTGTCAACAAGTTTCCACGATGGTTTGGCAACCCGATTGACAGGGTCCTAAAAATTTATTTTTACATTTTCCTACTAGTTGCAAAAATATTCAATAAAGGCTCGGAGGTGAAGAAACAACTTTCAAATGTTATCTTTCGATGAGAAAACACACCACGATTAAATTTTCTACATGTCCATTTATATACCAAGAATCCATAGGAACTGATAGAATTTGAAACTGGCGAATGATTTACGATTGATAGTTAGTTTTCCTAGGCCATTAGTCGTACTTGACATAGTTGTAAATGATCAAAAGTTAGCTCAAGGGATTAGAAAACCACATCCAAAACTAACATTCGATGGATGAACATGCCACAATCTCCATCAAAGTCATCAGAACTAAAACTAGAACATGGTTTTCAAATGGCGACATGATTTCTGAAGCCACCGGTCCTAATTGGTCTTGTTTAACCTAGTGAAACTGCGACCTGAGGCATACAAAACGCCTTTGCCAATTTATACATAAAAGTGTTTTTTCCTAAACTGAAGGTTCTACGTAATTTTCTAGTAAAAACACAAGAGTTTTGTGAAGACGGATAATAATTTTTCTATCAAAGTTTTAAATAGCGGTTCAAAACGAAAGCCAACTTTTTAGATTTAACATCTTCCTACCACTACAAAATAGTGTAACAGAGCTCTATAAGGGTGTCAAAATTGAAGTGACACCTCACATAACAAGGTACACGAAGGAATCTTAACCTCCCTTTCCGAGTTACGAAGGTTACTTTGCGAGTCTCTAGAAGTCACAATTTATCTATTTAAACCAAGAGATGGTCAACATATTTACCTGGGAAGTCAACTTCAACTTGTTGATAAAACAATACTGTAGTGATCTAGTTTGGTCAGGAAGTTTTCTAAATCACCTCAAAATGAGGGTTAAATTTCATGGTTTACTACAAAAAGATTATTTTGATTGCATGAGTTACAATACGACATTTTATTGTTTTGCAACAAGTTAATATAAAACAATTAAATCTTATGATAATCCTAAGCTTTTAAAATTATATTTCATTGCAAAAAAAAAAATAAAGTACGAGAATTATGAAAGATAAGGAGAGATGAACCATGCCTAGAGGAACGAAGCCGGTTGAAACCGCAGGATTCGGTTCAACATCTCACTTAAGAATTTTGTCAAATAGTTCATGAGCATCCACAATTTTACCATTTCACCTTTTCTTGAAATCCTCAAAGTATTTTCCAACAAACCCACTTTGCACATAACCATTAATAAAACCACACAAGTTTAAATGGTATGCCGATAATAAGATTTTAGAGCCCCTCAAAGTAGTTAGCGTAGTCCTCGTATTCTTATGTGATCTTCAATAACCAAGAATATAAACCCAGAATGGTCGTACATGTTTAATGGTGTTTGATGATAATGTTTGGAGCTCCCTTAGGATAGCCAACATGACTAAGAAATCCATACATACCCGCATACAAGCTTATTGTAGATGCAATGCAACTGGATTTGTTCACACCAATACTAGAAATCCCTCCATTGAAACTATAAGCTTCTGCCAAATACAAACAAATAAGAATCTTACATGGTCAGGAAAACTCCATGTGACCACATCTCTTGAAGCACTTGTTAGGAAGATCACAGACCCAGTAAGAAACCACCAAACCAAGCTCGAGCTACGTTGAGGACACCCATGACTCAAGGAAAGAGATCAAACCAATAACAACTGAGTTACAAATGAGACTGAGCCAATGAAGAAATGCACAAAGATCTACAACAAGCTCATGGAAACAGGGGGAAAATAATGGTTCAAGCTCAGAAAGAAACCCCACACAACAAGATCTTTTGAGGCCCATGAACTCAGCAATGAGGAGGCACAAGAGAATGGAACCCAACACCCAGAGTTAACAACACCATGAGCTTGAACAATACAAAAGCTAAAAAAGAAAAACCCAACATGGATCTCACTCAAAAATCACAAGATCTGAGCTTGCATGCTAAAATATCCACAACCATGACTCAAGCAAGCCTGCACAGCCTAGAAGACAAAACATGGCTCGAGCTTCATCCATGGTGGCTACAAATAAATTTTCCGATGGATGTCCATGCCATGTTCCAGAGTTCCCATTTGCACACAGGTAGGGAGGAGGCTGGAAAGGTCATGGGATTTAGATTTACACCTGCAATTGCATTTTCTTGGAAATTTCTAAGCCTTTTCAATAAACTCATTTCATGCCTATCCAGCAATCATTACAGTCCATGATGCCACGTTTCAGGCATTTAGTCAAACATTTCAAATGCCAAATGTGTGCTTCCACAATTGCATACATATCTGCCAGAGCACTTGCAACAAAACATCTGATAAATCCTCCTTCGGTGCAGGCTGGGTGGAAGCTGACAAAGGGTGAACTGATCAGAGTTAGAGACAAAAATTTGAAGCACCTCATGACCTCAATATTCTTCTGCTTACACCAAAAACTAGTGGTAGGAAGAGGTTGTTTCCTCACAGGGACAAGGAATCTGCTGCAACGATCCATTTCTGCTACATTTACAATGTTAACAAGGGTTTCCAACATGGATTTAGCCTTTGGATTCACATTAAAGTGTTTGAAATTATTAAGCAAGGAATGATGATAGGTCTGAATGGTCAGTAGCCTACCCACGTGCTCTATCAGCCCATCTTCCACCCATCTCCATCTCACCTAAATGCAATAATTTCTTCCACCGCCCTCACACCAACCCAGACTCCACTCACCCACCATTCACGCCTCCCACTTTTATTTTATTTATTTTTAATGATTTTTTATTTAAGTGTTGTTTATTTTGTCAGGCACTATAGGAATCCACATTAATATTTTACATCATTACAATCCACCTTTTATTTCACGTCTACTCTAAAAATCCTAAAATGCCAAAACACCCTAAATTGCCACAAAACTCAAAAATGCCAAAAATTACCTACTAGCAAAACAACTCGTATGGGCCGAAAAAATTGTGTGCCAAATATGTCTTTATAAATTAAGGCTCACATGAAATTTTGACTTATTCTAATAAGCACAACAAAAATTATTAAAGTTCTAAGACCTAGTCAAAAGCGAAAAAAATGTTCGGAGGCAATTTTAGGCCACTAGATGAAAAAATCTGGACTCAAAATTGTGCTGAAACGGCCACAACCTTGCAAGTAAATCTTGCAAGAAAGGTTGTCCCCATCATAGTTATTTTCTCCGCTAGTTATGGTCTCCACCCTTGAAAATTTTAAGACGATCCAACAGTGGGATCAAAAGTTATGGTCTTCGCAAATTATTTTCCTGTATTAGCTACAAATGTTTTTTTGCTACCGTATTCGAAATTATGGACATTTTTGCCCCTTTAATTTCTGGTTCAAAATGAAATTTATTCATGAATGTAGAGTTTTATATATATATATATATATATATATATATATATATATATATATATATATATATATTACTTTTGTTTAAATATTGTTTCTTTTTTCTTTAAAGAAAAAGTCAGATTAATTTATGCAGCGTGGTGGAAAGCACCTTGAGGAATCTATATGAGTTCGGTGCTGTGCAAAGTGGCCTCGAGTTATATCTTTTAAATTTTTGACTATAAAATAAATGCTCCGCCCCCGCGCACCCACCCAGAACAATTCTTTAATCTATAAAGAATGGCCATAGTAATAGGGCAGCCAAAAACTTCTTTGATTTCATTTATTATACACTTTATTACTATTCCTGTATAAGGTATGCTATTTTTAATTATTACATTTCATTAAAAGTCATCCGTGGGAGGCTAAATGGCATATAATTAAAAAAAAATGTTTTATTTTACATACTTGGCTTTATAAAATAAATTCCCCATCCAGTTTAGTTTAGTTAATAGGTTATGGATTTTTTTCTTATTAAATAATATAGTATATATAAATATATTATATATAAATATTGTAATATATATTTTCTTATTTATATATAAGTTTTTTAAAATTATCATATAAATAAGAATTTATAATATAAACTATCTTAGTATATCTATCTATCTATATAGTTTTTTTGGATTACTTCTCTAACAATTATTTTGTGGACTAAGATATAAGTGAATAATGATATTTGAGAATACTTAAATGATTAATTTTTTTATTTTTTTGATTCAAAGCTATGTAGAGGCTTACATTGTTTAAGTTGTAAGGTTGTGTCTTATAACTACAATACTAATACTTCACTAAATTGCAAATTGTTTGAAAGAGGTTATTAAGTAGATACACAAAGCAAGTGGAAGTTCATTCTTCCTTTTAAAATCAAGTTCAACAAAATACTTAAAAAGGAAAACGACATATCCTTCCTATGTAAGGAGATCATTTTTCTAAAATGAATTTACTGAGACAAATTTTGATTAATTTTTAGATTTGAAAATAACTACATTTCCTTATCAATACAACTTCTAGTTCCTTCTTTCAAATGGATACACAATGCAACCCTTTGAATAATTATATATTTGAAATAGATTATTTTCCTTTAAAACACAATTTATAGCTTTCTTCATTCAACCATTACAATATATAGTTTGATAGGTAGGGTTTTACAATAAACTTTTCTTTTGAAATTTGAATAACACAAGTCTATCGCTCTAAGTGGAAACAACATGGAAAGGTCTACTTTATGCTCCTTCATTTATTCAACTTCAAAACACGATAACAAGGAAGGGGGAGTAGGCAACGCTCTCCTCCCAACCAAAATTTCAATGAGGAGAAGCCATCCTCCTCATTGGCCCTCGAGCCCCAACAATAGAGCAATAAAAGATATTTAGTAACCATGACAACTTCTTAAGGGCTTCAACATTACAACACTCAAGCCAACATTACATGCAATACATTCAACACCAAACACAATAGCACAAAATACAAATCCCAACACATAGGCTTATAATCCAAGCCAATGGATAATAGAATAATGGGAACCACCTCCTTATAGCTCCCAAATGAGTTAGGGGTTCCACCCAAAATACCTCCATGTGCACATCCAAACTACTCAACATATCTTTTTTCCTTCCAATGCAAAATACACAAAGTATAACAATTTTACCCTTTTCACTCCCCATAGGTGGAACTCCCTACTCATGCTCCCTCCACAATGCCTACAAATTTCCCTTTTCCCTCCCAAAGTGGTCCCATTTTCTTTCTCCCACACATATTAAGGCCATACTACACAAACCACATACACAAACACATACATACACTCATTTGTAAAAATATAAACAAGTAAATGAAAAACAAGGGCATAGACCCTACCTTTCCATTTTAACTTCCACAATCTTCAATCCACAAGCTTCAATCCCTTCCCAAATCAAGAAAGTCACTAAAAACAATCCTGCAAATGGTCCAAGTAAGAGATCCAAGCCAAATCCAAAAGAGTAAGTGTGCAAATGAAAATGAGTAACCCCAAAACTTCAACACAACATCAATAAATAGAAAAATGAGGAGAGGAGGTGAGGTGGCTCCATGTAGGATGCCACATCACTTCTCCTCAACTCCACATCACCAAGTCAAACATCAAAACCAAAGCTAATAAATTGGTGGGTGAGGATATGACAATTTCCTTCCACACACAAACTCTCACTCCATACCTCTAAGGAAAAAATAAAAGCTCATGTAAGAAAGTGTAATAAATTTAACCTTTTACCTTCCAAATCACATAATGGGGTCTAATTTTTACCCCTTACCCCATAGGTATAGTTGGTAGGTGAATTTAAGAGGTGTGGGACAAGCTTAACTTGTCCCACAAGCCTCAAAAATGGCTCTAAAGTCAAATTTCTTGATTTGAGGGATGGGTTGAGTGTACACATCAAAATAAATTAAAATCTCACTCAAATCAAAAGATCTAAAGGACCATCTACCCTAATTAAATGTCCCTTTGATACATCTCTAATTAAATTGCTTAACAAGATTAATAATAACAAAAAGCACATTAATTAACAAATAATAAAGTGGAGATACATCACAATAAAATAAATCAATACTCACAAAATAATTAAAATAAAAAGGAAAAGAAACACATAACTCATGGTCACATTTTAAGGTTATCCCCTCCATGGGGACCTCCCAACAACTCAACCAGAACATAGCAATACACATGACACGAAGTTTCCAAGGTGACCTTGTTGCCAATGCCCAATATTCCTCCATTGTTGGTCTCCTAACCCCTTTCTTGTTGTCGTGATATAATTCCCTACAAATAGCCAAACAATACCCCTTCGGCCTCTAGGACGTATCAATATGTTATGGAAATAAAATAGATATAAAGCATTCATCACACAATCGTCAACATACATCACACAATATACACACATATACATATTTATCAATTGACATCAACATATTTGTAACTAAATCATCACCAAAGTTAGGAAATTTTATCAATTGTTTACAATTTCTTAACATTTCAATTCTACTATGATCAATAATCTAATTCACATTCTACGACAACAATGCAATTCCCTAAATTTAATGTAACTCATTGCTACTAGATACACTCAATAGCATATTACCGATCCCTAATATCATCACATTATTAACAATTTACGATATCAAAAAAATCACATGGTTAGTCAAGTAATCTCGAGTACAATTGTCATTGTCAAGCATCCCAAAATGTTAGCATAAAACAAAATAATACTAGGTCATTATCAAGTATGGAAAGATCTATCTATGTTCGCTAGGAGTCCATACAATCCACAAGGTAAGTCACAACATATTGATAATCAAAATTTCCATGTCTCTAATCAACAATAATCAAGATCATAGTAAAATAAGTGTCGAAGAGGAGTGGGCATTACACTTTGTTAAATAACCGTGACTTTATAGTTTAAGCAATTAAAGCCAAGTTCAAAAGATATAAAGTAAAACAAAGATTATCATTTTAAAAACATGGGCTAGGTTTATGAGGAAAACAATTTTTAAAAAACAGGTTAATGAAATCAACACATATGCCAAGTGGCTAGTGGAAAGGGCTCTCGGCAGCTATTTATGGGCACAACTCGGCAAGCGAACCAAGGTGTAACACATGTAAGTGAAGTGGTTTGAAATAGGTGGGAGGCCAAGAATCGGGATTGGAAACACATAGAGCAGGTAGGTTGAATCAAGGAGAGAGGTTCTAAGAAAGGTGGGTTTGTTGGTGAGGCAACACTATGGACTCGCAGTGCATAAGACCGAGCTAAGGCACGAACACATAGTATGGTTTCCTTTAGATGACATGGCTAAGCTATTGTATGGCTTGAGCATGGGAGATCAAAAATAAAGCCAAAAAGACAGCCTACATCAATAGGAACGTATTGCAGGGAGGTCGGGTGCGCGAGAGAGAGTGAGTGAGATCGACATAAAAAGCAACACAACTAGCTTATAGATTACGACACAAAAAATTGGTGAAGGAAAACTTTAAAAATATTGGGTAGTAAGAAAATGAGGTGAGGGTTAATGTGGAGCTTGGGTGATAAGGAGATGAGCTTAGGTTGGATCTAAGCCAACAAATCTCGGGATAGAGGTTGACGAGGAGAGATAAGGAGTTGTGTGTAACCGGCGGGCATAAAAAAAAATTGGCTGCCCATGGTCAAAACCATTTGACCCAAAAAAATTCCTCCATAGTGCTCGGGATTTTACCCCTGGATCTACACCCTCTCAATGTGGTGCCCTAACCATTCCCCCTTCACATGACTATGCGAATAAATTCATGTCACTTCTATTTAAATTTTAAATTTTCGACCGTTGCTTGAATGTTTTTGTTGGTAGCATGGGCATGCATTCGTGCATGCTAGATAAGGCACGTCGAGGTAAGGAGCCATGCAAACTGTTGATGGCAGCAATGACACACTATGCTTTACAATAGATGTAAACCATTTATGATACATTTTATGACATTCACGATGAAATTGAGGATAAGCCATTGCAACTTATCGAGAAAACACTCTTGACAATGAATACTTGAAAACAATATTTGACACAAAAGATTTGCATAGAAACAAGATGGTGCTTGTGTATTTTTTTAATATCAAAATCAAGCACTACAAAATAAATGGGAGAGCTGCAATATTTATAGATATTAGACAACTTCTATCTCATCCACAATATATGGAAACAAATCACCTAATCGAGCAAATATCCGAAATAGCATATTGCCCCTAATCGCCCTATTGCCCCTCATGGAAATCATTCAGAACAAAAATATACAAGATATAACACGATCCCACAAACATAGGGATGAGAACACTATGACTTAGTTAACTAACAAGTAAGCATAACTAGTACCTATTGACATAAGTTTAAAATATTTAAATTAAATAATTTAATTTTGTACATTTATTCAAATATCAACTAATGATGAATTAAGCTAAGTTTTATTCCTAAAAGACACAATTATTGTTTGTGAAGAAGTGATAGAAATGTGAATCATAGGTTATCTAGAACGACTTGTTAAATAGATGGACAGAGCTATTTGCATGACACTTCGCGCATAGTTTTATCATCTTTTAAAGGGATCATTGTTTGATTAAGGTGAAAAAGACGAATATGACTGGAAAAATTGAACAAATTAAAATGCATGATGTCCTTCGTGATCTTCCGAATCTCATTTCCCATAAAGAGGACAAGTGCTTTCTCAGATTGGGTTAGAGTGTGATTGATTTTCTCATTGAGGAAGATCACAAGGATTGGGTAATAGTGTCATTAATGTGTAATTATTTGAAATCATCACCGGAAACCTTTACTTCTCATCGGTTTTAATTTTCACGTTAAGGTAGAATCCTAGCATTAGAGAAGTTAGGAAGCTTTTTATAGGGAATTCCCTCACTCGTGGTCCTTGATCTCAATGACACTCGGATAACATTTTGGCCCCCTTGTATCGGATATCCGAAACATACATTAGAAATTCAAATCAGAATTTACTATGCAACTAATATTTGACTTTCCTAGATTTAGTTCCTGACATATCGAGATCTGCATTTAATCATGATTGCAACACATTTAGTTTTGGTTGAAACTTTCTCCTAATTATCTCTTGTTAGAGATTTTGTGTTGACTTGCAAGGCAAGTTTGTTGTGTAGGATTTTATTATTAATGCATTATGTTTTATTGGGAGAAGTAGAAAAGAAGAGAAAAGAAGAGAAAGAAGCAAAAGGAAGAAGAGGAAGAGGAAGAAGAAGAAGGAGAAAAACCAGATTTGGGAGAAGAAGAAAAGTGCTCTGTTCCAGTTCAAGTCTGAATTGGTTTTTGTTGATAGAATTCCTTCATTTTCATGTTGTTAATGTATGAATGAATTTTTTGTGTGTAGCTGTAGCTTCTGTTCATTATTGACAAATATATTTGTATTGCTCAAGCAATTTCAATCCTAGATCTATGTTATTTGCAGCCAAGAGTGTTATGTCATTTTGCTGATATAATTTTTGTAGATTCTCCACATTTTCCCTTGTTCTAGATCATTTAAATCCATTGCATTTTATTTTCTATTGTTGTTTAAAAGGATTATGTAGATTCCGTAGTTTTTGTAGATCCTCGTTTCGTTTCCCTTCATCGGCATTAGAGCTTGGCTAAACCCTTCTTCTATTTCATTTCTAGGTTTTTAGTTTTTTCATTTGGCAGCCATTAATGGCTTTTATGTCCAGTGCATAGCTGGTTAGTGAGAAAACTCGATTTTCATAGGAAAGAACTATGAGTATTGGTCCTTGACCATGAAATCTTTGTTTTGGTCTCAGACATTTGGGAAATAGTTGAAAATGGTTACCAAGAACTAGCAGACTAGGCATCATACAATGCTCTTACACAAGCTCAAAAGGATGTGTTGAAGGAATAGAGGAAGAAGGATGGGAAAGCATTATTTTATATCCATCAAGCAATGCATGAGAGCATATTCCCAAGAGTTGCAGTAGCAAAGAAAGCCAAAGAAGCATGAGACACACTTCAAATTGCGTATCAAGGTATGGACAAGGTTAAAACTGCTAAATTACAGCTCCTTAGAAGAGAATTTGAAAATTTATCAATGAGAAACTCAGATTCAGTAGAATCTTTCTTTACTCATGTTGTTGGTTTGATAAATCAAATGAAGTCCCATGGAGAGGTCATAGAGGATAGGAAGGTTGTTGAAAAGGTACTTAGAATTCTCCCTTCTAAATTTGATGTTGTAGTTGTGGCTCTAGAGGAAACCAAAGATTTGAGCCATTTTAGTGTTGATGAACTACATGCCTCTCTTATCAATCATGAATATAGATGTGAACAGATCAAATAGTTTAGTAGAAAATGCATTTTCATCTCAGATTTCTATAAATCATGGAAGAGGAAGGAGGAGTTTCAGTCCTAGAGGAAGAGGGAGAAGTTCTCCTAGAAGTGGACGTAGTAGCAGTTATGCAAATGCTGGTGGTAGAGGTCAAAATCAGAATTTCAGTCACCCAAGTGGCCAAATATTTGACAAATCACACATTCAATGTCACTATTGTAAGAAGTTGGGGCATTTTGCTCATGAATTCAAGAAAAAATAGTATGACCAAAGAAGCAAGGTCAAAATCAGTCAAGTAACACTCCCTCAGGCAACATGTTCATTGCATGCACGAAGATTACTAAAGCAATCCCTACAAACTCTCCAATTGAGTGCAATGTTGTTCAAGAAAGCCCATGTGACATATGGTATTTAGATTCGAGCTGCAATAATCACATGACAGGTAATAAAGATTTGTTTTCTAGCTTGGATGAATCAGTTCAAACTGATGTTACACTTGGTAACAACAAAAAAGTCATTGTTTTGGGTAAAGGTACGGTTAATATTCTAACCAAAAAGGAGGAGCCAAAATTTATGCCTGATGTA
The DNA here is from genome assembly GCA_018340775.1 of Taxus wallichiana var. yunnanensis. Lineage (NCBI taxonomy): Eukaryota > Viridiplantae > Streptophyta > Pinopsida > Cupressales > Taxaceae > Taxus > Taxus wallichiana. The sequence continues at coordinate 128,433,781 of CM031240.1, forward strand.
TATTATGTTGTTGTTCTAAAACAAAATTTGATGAGCATTAGACAACTGATACAAAAGGGATATAGAGTGTACATGGAAAATAATGAATGTGTTATTTTGGACAAGCTTCCAAGCAATATGCTTATTGCCAAGGTACAAATGACTGTAAACCGCATGTTTCCATTAAAAATAAGGCCAACCATGAAAGGAAAAATAGCTCAAGTTGTTCATGAGACACATACTGTAAATTCTGGAGCAGCTTTTAAGGTAGAAGATACAAAATCAGTAGTAGCCAGAGACAACTATGGAAATGTTCAAAACAGTCACAAAAAGGTTCAAAATTTCTACAGAAATTTTCAAGAAATCTACGAAAATTTCCAAGACAGCTATGGAAACAGCTAGAATAGCTCCAAAGAGGTAAATGATGTTTCTATAGAAACTCCAGCAGCGTTTCAATCAGTAGTAAAGGATGATTCTTGGCTTTGGCATTTCAGATTTGGGCATTTATATTTTGGAGCACTGAAATTACTACATATGAAGAATATGGTAAAAGGTTTTCCATTAATTGAGAAACCGAAAAGAGTTTGTGAAAGATGTATTATGGGCAAACAACATAGAGAGTCATTTCCGATTGACAAGGCAAATAGAGCTACAACTCCACTTGAGATTGTGCATTCAGATATTTGTGGGAAAATGCAAACACCATCTATAGGAGGCTGCACTTATTTTCTTACTTTTATTGATGATTTCACAAGAAAAACTTGGGTTTATTTCTTGAAACACAAATATGATGCATTTGCTTATTTCCAACAGTTCAAGGCACTTGTGGAGAAGCAAAGTGGCCACTACATCAAGAGGTTCTAAGGACGAGATAGAGGTGGTGAATTTATATCTAATGAGTTTATAAATTTTTGTAGATCTCATGGCATACACAAGCAATTTACAGCCCACTATACACCTCAAAGCAAAATGGTGTGGTAGAGAGGAAGAAATGAACCATTATGGAGATGGCTCGTAGCATGATGGAAACCAAAATATTCCAAATGAATATTGGGCTGAGGTAGTGGCAACTACTATTTACATCATGAATAGGTGCCCAACAAAGAGTGTAAGAAACAAAGTCCCTCAAGAGGCTTGGACAAGAAGGAAACACAGTGTTTCTCATATGAAGGTATTTGGATGCATAGCATATGCGCATGTTCCAGATGAGTTGAGAAGGAAGATAGATAATAAAGGACAAAAATGTATATTTGATGGTTATTCAGAATAAACAAAAGCATATAAGTTGTTTGATCCTATCAATAGGAAAGTTATAATCAGCCATGATGTTCAATTTATGGAGGATGAAGCATGGGATGGAAGCATAGAGAGGAATATCATAATTTTAGCTGCTGTCCCAAATGATAATATGGTAGATGAAGTGTTTCCCACACCAAATATAACTCCAACAGCAGCTCCTTCCAATCCCGGGATGGTACCACAAGTTGCAGCTCAAGCTACACCTTCATTCACATCAAGGAGATCTTCAAGGATGTTGTCCACACCAACAGGACAACAAACTTCACAAGCATCTACACCACCATCCACATCAATCACCATCCTTGGAGCAACACCGTCTAGCACTCCAAGTAGTTCTTCATCTCAAGATCCAACTCTAGTAAGCATGATGCCATGAAAAACAAGGAGTTTGAGTGAGTTGTATAATGTTGACACAACAAATTCATTTTCATCTTTTGCTTTATTTTCTCATATTGATGATCCATTAACATTTGAAGAGGTTGTGAGTAGTGATATATGGGAAAAAGCCATGGATGAGGAGATTGAATCCATTGAAAAGAACCAAACATGGGAGTTGGTTGATTTTCGGAAGGCAAAGATGTAATTAGTGTCAAATGGATTTATAAGACTAAACAAGATGCTGATGGGAAAGTGCAAAAGCATAAAGCAAGGCTAGTTGCAAGGGGCTTTACACAACAGCCCGATATAGACTTCAATGAGACATTTTCTCTGGTTGCTTGGTTGGATACAATTAGGACTATTTTAGCTATTGCTGCCCACAACAAGTGGCCTGTATATAAAATGGATGTAAAGTCTGCATTCTTAAATGGATATTTAGATGGGGAATTGTATGCGGAACAACCACAAGGCTATGAGATACCAGGTCATGAAGACAAGGTGTATCGGTTGAATAAGGCACTCTATGGATTGAAGCAAGCTCCAAGAGCTTGTTCACAGCCGCATTGACTCATATCTCATTCAAAATGGTTTCCAAAGGAGCGGTTGTGAACTGACATTGTACATCAAGGTCAACAAGCAAGGTAATATTTTGATTGTTTGCTTTTATGTGGATGATCTAATCTTTATCGGTGATCTAAACATAGATTCTTTCAAATCAGTAATGAAGAATGAATTTGAAATGACTGATTTGGGTCTTATGAGGTATTTCTTGGGGATTGAAGTCCATCAATCCAATGATCGTATATTTACTTCTCAATCTAAATATGCAAATGAAGTCTTGAAGAGATTTAATATGGCAAGGTGTAAGGTATCCCCAACACCGGTTATGACAAGGATGAAGTTAAGCAAGGAAGATGATGGAGCATGTGTGGATTCTACATTGTTCATGAGGCTGGTTGGAAGCCTTATGTACCTAACAACCACAAGGCTGGATATTATGTATGGTGTAATTCTGATTTCAAGGTTTATGGAGTCTCCAAAAGACTCACATTGGCAGGCCGGTAAGAGGATATTGAGGTATGTAAGTGGTACAAAGGATTTTGGTATTTTGTATTCCACTTCAGATAATTTTAGTCTTGTTGGGTACACTGATAGTGACTGTGGAGGCAGCATAGATGATAGAAAAATTACTTCTAGGTATACTTTTAACTTTGGTACAGTGTTGTGTCATGGGCATTGATGAAACAACCCATTGTGACCCTTTCTTTAGCTGAAGATGAGTATGTGGCAGCCACTAGTGTTGGATGTCAAGTTGTTTAAATGCGAAGGCTGTTGAAAGATTTGATGCATGATCAAAAGGAAGCCACTACAGTATTCTATGATAACAGTTCAGCCATAGCATTATCTAAAAATCATGTGTTTCACAAATGTAACTAAGCATATTGATATGAGGTATCATTTTATTGAAGATCTTGTAAGCAACAAAGCAATTTGTCTTGTTTTTGCAGGTCTAAAGATCAATTTGGATAACATATTTACAAAAGCACTGGCAAAAGAGACATTTGAGTATTTACGAAGTGGCTTAGGAGTTTGTGACTTTGCACAAGTTAGCAGCTCCGGAAAACTGTTAGTTAGCTACGGAAATGCTACAATAGTTTTTGAACAAACTTGATTCATATTTCTAATGATCTGCAACAATTCATAATTAAGGGGGAGTGTTGGAAATTCAAATCAGAATTTATTGTGCAACTAATATTTGACTTTCCCAGATTTAGTTCCCTGACATATCATATTTGCATTTAATCATGACTGCTGCACATTTAGTTTTGGTTGAAACTTTCTCCCTAATTATCTCTTGTCAGAGATTTTGTGTTGACTTGCAAGGAAAGTTTGTTGTGTAGGAGTTTATTATTAATGCATTATGTTTTATTGGGAGAAGTAGAAAAGAAGAGAAAAGACGAGAAAGAAAGAAGGTAGAAAAAGAAGAGCAAGAAGCAGAAGGAAGAAGAGGAAGAAGAAGAAGGAGAAAAACCAGATTTGGGAGAAGAAGAAAAGTGCTCTATTCCAGCTCAAGTCTGGACTGGTTTTTGTTGATAGAATTCCTTCATTTTCATGTTGTTAATGTATGAATGAATGTTTTGTGTGCAGCTGTAGCTGCTGTTCATTATTGACAAATATATTTGTATTGCTCAAGCAATTTCAATCCTAGATCTGTGTTATTTGCAGCCAAGAGTGTTATGTCATTTCTTTGATATAAATTTCGTAGATTCTCCTCATTTTTCCCCTTTTCGGATCATTTAAATCCATTGCATTTTATTTTCGTTGTTGTTTAAAAAGATTCTCAGTAGATTCCGTAGATTATGCAGTTTCCATAGATCCTCGCTTCGTTTCCCTTCAACATCTTCCCTCCTCCAACTATACTGAGAACCGACATACGCAAATTGCTGGAAACAATTGGTGAGCTGAACCTAATTCAGATCTTAAACGTTGAATTCGTGGTCAGCTAAGGTGCCTTTGAAGAGAATAATGCCGAGGACCCTCGACATATGGGGATGAAAAAAGTTGATCCTTTTTCTGCATGGGATCTCAGAATTATTTTCAATGGAAAGATTAAAGATGAAAATAGGCATTCTTTTAGATTTCAAGGATGCAGATTCCCAAAAAAGCTATGCCCGCTTAAAGGACCCCCAAATTTTACGCGGCCTCGAGAAAATTCTCCATGGAAATAAACATGGAAATGGGAAGCAGTGAAACAGGTTGAACATCCTCGTCGTGCTTAATACGGTAGATACGCCTTCGGCATAATTACAAATAGAGTCTAGTTTAGAGTTTCGTGATCATTATAATCAACATTCAACAAATACATCTTCCCACCATTCCAAATTGCGTTATGAGGAGCACGCACATCGTGAGGAGTATTTAGTTTGTGTGACAATTCACATAGAGTATTGGAGATACAATATATTTTATTTATGATTGTACCATAAAACGTTTATGTAATCCAACAATAGTTTGGATACAAATAACCTTGATGCAACACAAACTATCCATATATTAAAACTTCAATGCTTCTCAAAGCATATTTATCTTAAATGTAAAATCACTAAGAACATATTGATCTTAAAGGCCAATACCCAAATTTTTATCCCCACGTACGCCCTCACCCATTTACATTTGTTGAAGTAAATAATTAAACACTATATGCATTTCTATTATTTTGAAAATAATATTAAAATTTGTTGCCACTACCCATTCTAGAATGGTGTAAATTTCCAAAAAAATTTAAAATTTTCGAGTTAGATGCCTGTGCTGCAGATATTTCAGCAGGACCCACCTTGCTAGCAAAGAATTGAAAATTCCACGACTCGCCTAAAAACCCCTTAGCATCTTCACACAACTCTATGACATGTTGCAATTCAAGAAATTCAAATGGGAGGATTGAGAAGGGTTTCAAAAATGCTTCGTGGTCTCCATCAAGCCAATGCTTATGTATGGTATGTCGAGTTGTGTCTTGAGGAACCTGGTTGATATACATTAAAGGCCAAGTCATATTCCAAGTGGGTTTGAGCTCACCGAGTTGTTATATTGTGCATCAAGCTTTACATTACCAAAACCGAGTTATGGTCAAAAGAGAGCGAGTCATTTCCACCTCGAGCTACTTTTGAAGGATCAAGTTCTTGGAATACAACACCGAAACGGGTTCAGTAGGCGATTTATTCTTCAAAAATGGCGAGCTATTAGATATATCCACCTAGCTATGTTTTAGATATGTTGAGTTGAGGGATGTAAAGAAGAACTAAGCCACACATGGTAAGGCCGAGCTCATATGCGATGCACACCGAACTGTTTGAATTTGAGTCCGCTCGAACAATTGTATGCTTCCCACAATTAATGAATTAAAAAATTGTGGCCTCGTGTCAACAGTGAAAGGGTCGAGCTGATGCATGTGGGTACTGAGCCAATTATCAAAGGCCACCGAGTTATATTTTAAAGCTCTTGGCCGAGCAACATTGGTGCGGGTGAATTTAAATGCATCGAGCTCGGGCCAGACTCAGCTAATTTGTGAAGAGACATTTATCTCAAATGAGACTGAGCTGCTCGGAAGACATTACTTGGCGAACTGCATAATACCTGAGCTGAGTTTTCTACAACAAAGCCGAGCTAAATCTCAAAATCGAGCCATTTCCCACAAATGGCTGAACTCGCTTTTGCAGGCCAAGCTAATTGATGGTGAACATGATATAGAGAAAAGAGGACGAGCTCACGTCGATGATCATTGTGTATTACATTGAAATCACCAAATTTCATACCCAACGACGAGTTGTATGCGAGACTAACGTAGGCCGAGCTATGTGTGAAGGGAACCGAGCTATTGGGCAATAATTGTATAGGCTTGTCTCCATGTTAAGCCATGTTGAATAGGGCACAATCAACGTACATGGCTACAATGAACCAAAGATTTCCCACCACAGTGTCATCAAGCACATCCTTGCTGGAACCAAGATGCTCATTAAGACGACCGAATTGTTATAAAGAGCCATCGAGCTCTGCAAGTACCTCTAGCGAGGTGTTTCCTGGACAAATTATCTGCGTAGAAGATGAGTTCATTTAGCCTATAGCCAAGCTCAAATATTGCAGGCCAAGTAGGTGTAATATCACCTTCAAACTCTGCGGAGAACGTGATAAAGTTAAGACGGGCTAGCTATTTACACCTTAGCTCGCAGATTGGAGAAAATATATAAGAGGTTGAGATGGCCCCATGAATTCATCAAACTCGTATTTTTCAAGTGAGACTGAGCTCGATCCTGTAGCCGAATTTTTCTTCCAGATGGCTAATGATTTTCAGAAGTCAAGCTTACCCATAAGGACGTTCATGTAGAAAGAGTGCATTGCGGGTACGTCAGATGTAAACGGCCCGAGTGGCCCAAAATGAGTTGTGCGTCGTGGGCCAAAGATTTCCGAAACTACCGACCAAGGAGTTGAGCAGAGGATACGGGGAATCGGGTCTGGGGTGACCCAAATTAACTTGAGCCTTGCGGGACACAAAGGTCCGAAACAACCGATTTCCATTATGTGCGGGTAAGGCGAACAATTGTTGGCAGACGTGGATCTCCAACTAATCTTCTTTGCCACATCACCCCAATTACTCCAACCACCACATTTAACTCTCCTTCTTCTTTTCTTTTTCATCCAGAAACTTCTATTTTTGGCGGATATCTAGAGGCTTCCCCTATCATCTATCATGTGTAAAAAAAAAAAAAGTTTATGTTACTCTGTTTTTGTATGAAAAAGGGCATGAATATACACAGCAGCTCTGGTTTTTCTGGAAAAGGCGTGATAACAAGTGCACAACAGCTATAACTGTCAAATTCTTGTTGTTGTTATTGCTTGCTATGGATCTAGAAATAGAATACTCTCCATTTGGCAGATTTAATACAGCTTTTTTTTCTGTTTTACTGTATTTTCTTCTCCCCCTCCAGCAAATTGGTATCAGAGCAAGAAGTACTGGAACAATAGTTAGCAGAGACAAAGCTTTGGAGGAATGGGAAGCACAAGTGGAAATATTGCACAACCTCAAATACCAACATTCAATGGCAAAAATTATGATTTTTGGAGCATAAAAATGAAAACTCTGTTTTGCTCCCAGGATGTTTGGGACTTGGTTGAGAATGGATTTAATGAACCAGCTGACCAGCAAGCATATCAAGCTCTTTCACAAGCAGAGAAGGACTTATTGAAGGAAAACAAAAAGAAAGATGCAAAGGCATTATTCTTCATTCAACAAGCAATGGAGGAATCAATCTTTCCAAGAGTAGCAGCTGCCACAAGATCAAAACAAGCATGGGATAGTCTGCAAATAGCATACCAAGGCACAAGCAAGGTAAAAACAGCGAAATTACAAATGCTTAGAAGGGATTTGAAAATCTACAAATGAAGGATTCAGATTCAATAGATTCATTCTTCACTCATGCAATGACAATAGTTAATCAAATTAGATCTTATGGAGAAACTCTTGAAGATCAAAAAATTGTAGAGAAAATACTTAGAAGCTTTCCTATAAAATTTGATTCAGTTGTAGTAGCCATTGAGGAATCCAAGGATCTTACACAACTATCAGTAGATGAATTAATGGGATCACTCTTAGCACATGAGCAAAGATTAAATCGGTCAGGGGCATCATCATTGGAGAATGCATTCAAAGCTCAACTTCCATTTGGCAGAACAAGAGGGAGATCAAATTACAGCAGAGGCAGAGGACGTTTTACACCAAGAGGAGGAAGAGAAAATACACAACTTGAAAGCAGAAGACTAGTATCAAGCCCACATACCCATTCTACACCAACAAGAGGAAGAGGCGAAACCACTCTCATAGCCATCATCAAGGAGAAAGGTATGATAAATCCAACATTCAATGTCATTATTGTAATAGATTTGGGCATTTTGCATCTGAATGTAGAAAAAGACAATATGACATGAATAAGCAAAAGGCACATTTCACAAATGAGGACCAGCCCAACACTAGTGAGCAAAACACCATGTTTATAACATGCAATGTAGCACAAGAGAGTTCCAAAGAGGTATGGTTCCTAGATAGCGGATGTAGCAATCACATGAGTGGGAGTAAGGAGATGTTTGCAACAATTGATGAATCGGTAAAATCAGAGGTAAAATTGGGGAATGATCACCAAGTATCAGTCATGGGAAAAGGATCAATTAATATAAGAACCAAGCAAGGTGAGAAGAAGCATATCCCTGATGTATACTATGTTCCTGGATTGCAACACAATCTCATAAGCATTGGGCAACTAGTGCAAAAAGGATATAGAATATACTTTGAAAATGGTGAATGTGTGATTCTAGACAAGAAACCAAGCAATAGGCTGATTGCAAAAGTTGAAATGACAAAAAATAGGATGTTTCCACTTAGAATCCAAAGTGAACTATTCCTAGAGCCACACAAATTGCAAAAGGTTGCTGAATTAGCCTTCAAAGCTTCTTACAAAAATGAATCTTGGCTATGGCATTTAAGATTTGGGCATTTAAATTTCAAAGGATTACAGCTGTTATATAAGAAAAGAATGGTATATGGGTTGCCACCAATAGAACCACTTAAAACAACATGTGAGAGTTGCATATTGGCAAAGCAACATAGACATAAATTTCCAGTTGGGGAATCTTATAGGGCAAAGCATCCACTTGAGATAGTGCATTCAGATCTTTGTGGAGCGATGCAAACACCATCCATAAGTGGAAGTCTTTATTTCTTGACATTTATTGATGACTTCAGTAGGAAAGTTTGGGTTTATTTCTTAAAAGACAAATCAGATGCATTTTCTGTTTTTAAAGAGTTCAAGGCAAAATTTGAAAAGGAAAGTGGACATTATATCAAAGTATTGAGAACTCGATAGAGGTGGTGAATATATATCAAATGATTTTCAGAATTTTTGTAAAGAAAATGGCATAAAGAAACAACTTACAACAAGATATACTCCTCAACAAAATGGAGTAGCTGAGAGAAAAAATAGAACAATTATGGAAATGGCACGAAGTATGATAAAAGAAAAACACCTACCAAATGAGTATTGGGCTGAAGCAGTTGCATGTTTGGTATACATATTAAATAGATGTCCAACAAAAGCAGTGATAAATAAAACACCAGAAGAAGCTTGGAGCAAAAGGAAGCATAATATAGCACATTTGAGAGTCTTTGGATGTGTGGCATACTCCTTGATACCTCAAGAGTTGAGAAAGAAACTAGATGATAGAGGAGAGAAGTGCATATTTGTGGGATATAGTGAACAATCGAAGGCATATAAGTTATATAATCCTATCACAAAGAAGGTCATAATAAGCCGTGATGTTAATTTTGTTGAAGAAGAAGCGTGGGATGGCAGTATAGACAAAACAACTACAATTGCAGCTAGTGTTCCACAAGAGAATGAGGAGAATGAAACTCAAGTTGTGACTCCTACTACTCAAGCAAATGTTCCTTCAACACCTTCTAAGGCACCCACCACTCCAAATCCAACTACTCCAGCAAGTAATAACAGCAGTGAATCTTCTAATCCAACACTTGCATCACTAAGATCAAGGTCTATAAACACTTCAAAGAAGTCACGTAGTCTAAGAGAGATTTATGATGAATTACAAGAGGCTGAAAATGATGATTTATGCTCTAATTTTGCATTCTTAACACAAGCTGATCCAATTTATTTTGAGGATGCCATTAAAGATGACAATTGGATTGCAGCCATGAATGAAGAAATTCAATCAATTGAAAAAAATCAAACTTGGGATCTAGTAGAGCTTCCTAAAGGCAAGGATGTGATTGGAGTTAAGTGGGTTTACAAGACAAAGTATAATGCTGATGGAAAAGTAGAGAAACACAAGGCAAGACTAGTAGCTAAAGGCTTCACACAACTACCTGGCATAGACTACAATGAAACATTTGCACCAGTGGCAAGATTGGATACCATTAGGATGGTTTTATCCATAGCAGCTCAAAATAATTGGAAGGTTTACCAAATGGACGTCAAATCAGCATTCTTGAATGGCATTTTAGAAGAAGAAGTGTATATAAAACAGCCACCTGGTTATCAAGTTTTGGGAGAAGAACATAAGGTATACAAACTGAAAAAGGCACTATATGGTTTGAAGCAAGCTCCTAGAGCTTGGTACTGCAGGATAGACTCTTACTTTGTGAACAATGGGTTTAGCAAGAGTGGCAATGAACCAACTTTATATGTCAAAGTGAATGATGAAGGAGAAATCTTGATAGTTTGCTTGTATGTAGATGATTTGATATTCACAGGTAACATGTCAATTAAATCATTCAAGGCAGCCATGGAAAGTGAATTTGATATGACTGATTTGGGGATCATGAGATACTTTCTTGGAATAGAGGTAAGTCAAAGTGATCAAGGCATTTTTATATGTCAAAGAAAATATGCTAGTGACTTGTTGAAAAGATTCAAGATGACAAATGTCAATGCAGCCCCTACACCAGTTGCACTGGGTTTAAAACTTAGTAAGGATGACAAAAGTCCTAGTGTTGATGCAACTTTATTTAAAAGATTAGTTGGCAGCCTTATATATCTAACCACCACAAGACCGGATATCATGCATGGGGTTAGTCTTATTTCTAGATTCATGGACAAACCTAAGGAATCACATTGGAAGGCTGGAAAAAGAATTTTAAGGTATATAGCTGGAACAAAGAACTTTGGGATTTTGTATACATCTTCAGATGACTACAAGCTGATTGGATATACGGATAGTGATTGGGGAGGTAGCTTGGATGATAGGAAGAGTACTTCCGGTTACATTTTCCATCTTGGATCAGGTGCTATCTCTTGGGCATCAAAGAAACAACCAATTGTGACACTCTCATCAGCTGAAGCGGAATATGTTGCAGCCACATCAGCAGCTTGCCAAGCAGTATGGATGAGAAGAGTACTTTCAGATTTGAAGCATCCACAAGAAGAACCTACAGAAATTTATTGTGATAATAATTCTGCAATTGCTTTATCTAAAAATCATGTCTTCCATAAACGCAGCAAGCATATTGACACAAGATATCATTTTATTCGAGAATTGGTGAACAATGGTGACATTCATCTTGAGTTTTGCAGGTCCAAAGAGCAACTAGCAGACATCTTCACAAAACCACTTGCAAAGCATGTCTTTGAGCATCTCCGGGAAGGAATTGGAATAGCAGACATATATGGCAGTGAAGATTAAGGGGGAGTGTTGGCAGACGTGGATCTCCAACTAATCTTCTCTGCCACATCACCCCAACTACTCCAACCACCACATTTAACTCTCCTTCTTTTCTTTTCATCCAGAAACTTCTATTTTTGGCGGATATCTGGAGGCTTCTCCTGTCATCTATTATATGTAAAAAAAAAAGTTTATGTTACTCTATTTTTGTATGAAAAAGGGCATGAATATACACAGCAGCTCTTTTTTTCTAGAAAAGGCATGATAACAAGTGCACAGATAACTGTCAAATTCTTGTTGTTGTTCTTGCTTGCTGTGGATCTAGGAAATAGAATACTCTCCATTTGGCAGATTTAATACAGTTTTTTTTTGTTTTACTGTATTTTTCTTCTCCCCCTCTAGCAACAATTATGTCCCAAACATCCCACGAGACATTGGTGTAGGAAATTCTGAAATCACCACAAAAGGGGAGTGATGTGGATATGTTGGGGTTCAAGGAAACAAACAGCCCATGGCGGGAGTCAAAGTGGGTTCGAAAAAATGATGCAGGTCCGACATGGGTATTTCAGCATAGTGGAGAGAAGTTGATGTTTTGTGAGCCCAAGTGGCCGATAGGTAAATTGTGCAATTTAAGTCTAATGCATCGGCATCAAAAGTAATCGAAAGACCCAATCTGGTCTTTGAGGTGTAGACCAACTCGGTCGACTTGGTCAAGTAGTATGAAGGGATCAGTTTTTTATGTTGTCGTAGTGATATGAAACGAGCCAACAACGAATAACGAGTTGGCATGGAAATAGAGAAGTGTAATGTGTACTCTTTCCGAGAAGGAGTAATAAGGTTATGTGGGAGGAGTTACAAGTAGGACAGCTAGGCAGAATTAAGCGGCAATGCAAGGAAAGGGCCAGCTCGGCCAAGTCTGGCTATTAAAAGGCTCAACATAAAGCATGTTCCCCTCTCCCTTTCGAATGTGAATGGTAATATCAAATGGGCCCACCATGATTTGAATGTCCCAAGACATTTTAATGATGTAAAACATTAAAAGAGAAGAGAAAAATATTTAAAATGTCTTTTCCAGCCAAAGGTATTAATTCACAGACTCATAAGCCAGACAATCCCAAAATATTTTCCTCTGCTCAGATGGCCATATCTTGAGTGATTCTCAATGAAATCGTGCAAAACAATACTCGTTGGAACTATGGCTTCGATATCTACACACAATAGCTAAGAAAATCAAGAATTGATGTAGATTTTCTGGATAATTTAATAGAAAACAAACTCGGTTTAGAATGGTAGTTTAATGGTAATTGAAAGTGAAATTAAGAGGCATGGACATCATTCTCTCCAACCGCAGGTGATGGGATGACATGAAGCAGAAATTTAATCCTCATCCAAGTGATCACCAAATTGAAATGTATTTAATTAATTTGTTTACCAAATTAATTAAATATTATATATTTGTAAATTGTAATGTGACATGTAACTCAAGTTGAGTCAACTTGAGGTTGAGATTGGGGTTAAAGGTTAATCAGGTAGTTTCATAACTACTTCTTGGAGAAAGATGCATATATAAGGTTGCATTGTAATCGTAATGGGGATCTATCTCTCACTCTTTCATTCCATGTTCTTGGAGAGGCTTTTCTATCTACATATGTGGCTGTAACTTTGTGTACACAAATCAATACAATGCTTTTTATATTGCTGTGTTAATGATTTCCAATTACAAAATATGTTAAACTACTTGTGATTGAATTATTAATGTTGTTGATCCTTCATAGTATGAATGATGCCTAGGTGAATCAAACTTTGTGTCGATCATCGAAGTACATGGACTTTGTGCCATATCAACATACCTGAGGGAGATGAAGACTTTGTGCTTCTCAGATTTTACACTCATTGTATTCCTTTCTATCTGATAGGGAAGTTCTCCTTTTGTGCAGCTCTCTGCTTGCAATCTGCACTTCTTCTTTCACATTCATTTTTCTACCCTTTTGTGATTTATGGTTAAAAGAATACAAAAATCATATCATACGATGGGACTACCCCTCTCAGAAAGCCGAGGAAATTTCACCATATCAAAAGGTGAATTTCCCTAACTATTTCTGGTTTTTCATGCACTTCCATTGGTCGTTTTAAGTTATAGAAAATCCAACCAAAAAAATTATAACTACTTTCAAAATAAAAAAAATGGATGTACCGCTTAGATGCAATGAGCATTAACTTCGACTACTCATACTCATGAGAGATGGGACAAAGTAGATAGACAACCTTATGATGGGTCATACTAGAAGTGAATCGAAACTACATAGTTTAATCCCGATAAATTACACATATTTATTCTCTATGAAAAAAATCACTTGTATAATTAGATTCATACTAACAATTACAATCAAAGTAGTAATAAGAACAACGATAGGGATGTGAAGAATCCAAAAAAACAATTGCGTTAAGTAAGAAAGGTGAAAAACCTTTGAAATTGTAATAAAATTAAAACCTTAACATTCAAGACTTGAAATTTGATTATTACTTTTTACAAGGCAACGACTTGTGTGTTTTATAGATTGGTAGAGTGCATGACATTTTTAGGTATATTTAAATTTGCGTTTATTATCAATAATGGAAAATAAATGGACATGGTATGGATTTTATGCATCTCATTCAACTTTTTCCTATGCATAATGTGCTTTGTATTCTATTGAATTTTTTTCCATATATGCCATGAAATTATATGTGCAATGGAGACATGTAGTGAGTCAACACATATTTTTTTGTGCATTGAAGAAAATTTAAAATTTTGTATGAGATATTTTGAAAGGTAGGAAATGCAAAAATACAAACTAAAGTACATCGATGAGAAACTATAATGATATGAATGATATAGAAGTTTAATTTTATTCCAAATTTGAACATACCTACTATCATGTCTTTTTGAAAACCATTGAAATAAAGAGTAAGTGGGTATGTGAGGGTTATTTAATGAATGAACACTTGAAATTTACATGAAAGAGAAGCCCTAAAATTCCATGCAATCAATGTTGTTTGTTTCCATCTGCCAATTGATGGCTTATAAGTTGTGTAATGCCCACTTAAGACACACCGAACAACATGAAAATTAAGAAAAAAATTTGAATTGCTTGAAGTTTATATGATACAACAAGTGATCACAATAGACTACAACCAACTCTTGATGGGTTTTACCCAACATTTATCATCTAGGTACAAGAAAAACTATGACATCCATCATGAAAGCTGTTTCACTTCTCATTTCGACAAGACATTACATACTAGTCCAACCACATAACACACTTATAGTTAGGGCATCCCACGGTGATTTTTTTTAAGGTTTCTTATTTTACTAAAATGTCTTTCAAAACTTAACTTATGTTCTAGGATATTTTACACTATGATTCACACAACTCTTCTTACAAGTAGGATTTCTTCCTTTTACACTAATAGGTAATTAACTTAAGGTCATCTCTAATATGAAAATTATTTATTTTAATTCATTTGTTAAAATAGGGAGGCATTCAAAACCACAAGGCTATCATCCAAAATCACGCTAATGAAACTTATTTTGAAGCTCCCTTACACCAGAAGATGAGCGTAAACTCCAATTAAGATGGAGTACCATTTAGGTTCGAGAGCTAAGATCTCCTTAAGCAAGGATCAACGTTTAACAACACCAAAGAGAGAATTACAATTTACCTTGGCAAAAGTTATAGGAAGAGGGTTATATTGAATTCATCTTCAAGAATCCACTAGTAATAACTAGTCTTTTATTGAGAATAAGGAATTTATCTGGATTGGGTAAAAGCTTCATTTAGGCTTCTCTTGGTTGAGTTTAACAAAAGAATACATATTAGGTTTCAAACAGATGAGTTAGAATTTAATGATTTATTAATCAATCTTCCCTACTTACTAAGGCCTAGCCATTTTCCTAAATCCAAACCTTGATTACACCATCATCAGTGCCTTTACCCCCACAAAAAGAATTATAATTTATTATTATAACTTAGAGGTAGGAAAGTAAATTCTTATTAACACAGGAAGATAGTTTCCTTATCTTCCAATTAATGAGTCTTGGCTTCATCTAAAAGATTGCAACCTCTATTTTTGTATAACTTTTATGAGGATTACCCAAACATTTTATTATGCCTAAAATTGCATTAATACCATGACTGAGAAGGTTTAATACACAAATCTATAACTCAAAGTGTTCCACATTGCCTTTATGATGAAAATTTGATATGGTTACAACATTTTCTATCCAATAGGGCACACTAACAAAAGGTGACAACTGATTCTAATGCACCTATACTTGGAAAAAAAGGGTAATAAAAATTAGTTAAGCAACACTATGATATTATCAAGATTACTATAATACATTAAAACTACTCATAACAATGTCGTGATTAAATTCATATCTTTCACAATAGTATTTACAAGATAAGGTTTCAGCTGGTTATGACAACATTACTCAACAAAACATAATTCTAAGGCATTGAGCCTCTTCTAAATTTTTCACAAAACTCATTCCAGAGTTTTACAACACACTAAGCATTTGAACAAAATAACTTCATAATCAAAACCAATGCAACTTCTACCAATCTTTCCTTTTTTTTTTTCTACTCGCAAAAGCCATCTGCACAATTATTAACTTGAGTTAGTTCGTGAGAACTAAGCATGATAAGACTACACATAACAAAAATATACTACTATTTAACAAAATCATGAAAGGAAACATTCTATTTCAAGAAATGGATCAAATCTCTCACCACAGTCAATTCTTAAGGCACAAAAATATAATTTTCACCATGTCAATGTGAAAGAAGCCTTGTTTTAGTTATAAACAATATCTCTAAAATAACAAAAGTTTGAAAAAAATCAGGTAAGACCATAGATCTTATAATATTAGGAACAAAGGGTCAAGAGTATTAGGATTTCAATCATGTAATCCTATAGATTACGTGATTGAAATCTAATACTCAACCCATCAATCTACATTCTCATGGAGAAGTCAAATATACTAGTTACGATCATTGTCACAAAACAACACTAGTTTAACAATCATTCTAGAAGGGCCATTAGCCTATTAAGTTAGAAACAAAAACGAGTGTAAGACCACTTGTAATTATGCATGAATTTCTTCCTAAAACTTTAATTTCAAAAACAGATTATCAGCCATGACTAGTTCTCTACTTTTATCAAACATATTTTATTTTCTTTTTGCATGCCATTAATAGTTAGGTGATTGTTTCCTTCCTTAAGTCAGAAGGAATCTGCTCCACTTATATATAAGACAATATTCCAATTAATTAAAGTGAAGTGTTCAAGTCAAACAAAAATATGAATCCATTTGCTTATAATGATTCCAACACAATACTGTCCTATCCCTTTAAGAAGAGTCAAACTGCAGTCAAGCAAGAGAATCGTTTTGCACCCATGATCATCTCTATATCCCACATAATTGAGGTAATCCCTATTACCATATTCTTATCATGGAACATAAAAATAACAACATATTTTACTTAATAATGCAAGGCTATACTACTTCATAGTTTCAAGTCAATTACCAAAAAAGAAAGAGGACAAATTATAGACTAGGATAATATTCTGGGATTATCCCCCTCACGGGTTGTATTTTTAAAACTGAAAGAATTATTTAAGCTCAATCAATATATATATATATATATATATATATATATATATATATATATATATATATATATAACCATACTATGTAACTCAAAAACAACTTATGTATCTCATATTATAAACTTCAAATACCAACATTAAATATATATTGAAGCCATATACTTCAATGTCAACATACTTCCTTACTACCATACACCCTGTGTATAGTTCCATTAAGGTAATTATTACCTTGATTAAGATTAAGTAAATCCCAAATTAGGGTAGTTCCCCTAACTTTCTTAGTTTAACTGATATCCATCTGTTATCTTACAGTAAAGTCCATCATCAGAAGCTTCGAAGGTCAAGGATTAGAACTAGATTATAATTTCATATTTCAGGGTAATGCTCCCAATCGTATGTAAGGAGACAAAACAACATTACCCAACCCGAAGTATGTCCACTTCCAAATGGAGTATGGATTTTGGTTAAAATTTTGGTAATTATTATTATTACCTTAAACTATTCCAAAGACCCATGAAGTGCCGACAAATTTCCTTGGTCAACTCAACAATTTAGATAAAGATTGATATAACAATCAATTCCTATTATCTGGTGTATTTCAACCACGTTATTAACATTAATATGTAAGGCCGTATTACTGCCTAGTAAAAATGACACCCACAACCATAAGAATTTCACGGCTTCAAGAGAAGCTTGCTAAATTTTAGATGGGTTTAGGGTAAAACCCCTTAATAATAGACATAATGCATTCCCAATATAGTAATACCACATTACTAGAATTATCTCAGACATCTAGTTAAGTCCCAGAGTTAACGAAGTATTTGTCATAAAAGGCATAGTAAAATTCAGGGAAATATTATCATATCCAACCAAAGATAGCAACACATAGAAATTATATCCCTTACCGCATCTTTTTGGCTTGTTCTATCACACGGTTACATTATTGACATAGATTACGTAGCTAATAATTATATATTATTAGCGAGAGGTTTTTTTGTATCCCATTATTCTTTCTCCATTTGTAACTTTTCCTTTCATTGTGGGGAGTATTGTTATTTCTCTTCAATATCAATTTGTACATGCTTACATTATCCGATTTTTTCCACCTTCTACACTAGAGAAAAAAGAAAGCTAACTTGGTAAGTCAAAATTGATCCTAGAGTGAGTTGACTCGAAGTAAAGTAAAAGATCATTTGAAGGTGCCACGTGTTAGCTCGAGCACTTTCAAAAGGTGCAACAAAAGTAGAGACCACGGGAATGTGCTTTACCCCTATCTAGATCTCGGCGCATATAATTTGTTCACTCAAGGCCCGAATCGGCTAAGTATAAAAAGGGCTAGCAGAAGCCTTGATGTGTCTCTTTGGAATACTTTTGGTCGATGCTTAAAGGGCTAGTCCCCAATCAGTGCGGGCCCTCCACGTGGAAAGAGCCAAAGAAAGTTACACCGGCATGTTGAAAGATCTAAGCATTGAAAGAGTGAGCGAGAAGCCTCCACGTGTCTCTTTGGAGCAACTTCAATGGTAAAATCCAAAGGCTGGCACCCAATCGAGTGCAATCTCTCCACGTGGCCAAAGCCTGAGAAATTTACACCAATGGTTGAAAAGTCTAAGCATAGGAAGAGCTAGAGGAAGCCTCCACATGTCTCTTCGGTGCACTTTTGTATGATGCTTAAAAGGATTTTCCCAATTGAGCATGAGACTCTCCATGTGGCCAAATGTTGAGAAATTTACACTGGCCATTGAAAATTCTAAGCATGTGAAGACCTAGTGGAAACCTCCACATGTATCTTCAATGCACTTTTGATGTGATGCTTAAAAGGCTGGTCCCCATCGAGCATGGCTCTCCATGTGGCCAAAGCCCAAGAAAGTTGCACCTTTGGCCATTGAAAAGTATAAGTATGGGAAGAGCCAGTGGAAACCTCCACGTGTCTCTTTGACACACTTTTGGTATGAAGCTTAAAAGGCTGGTCCCCAATCGAGCACAAGCTCTTCACATGGCTAGGGTCCAAAAATGTTGCTCCTAAACATAAGGGACTTACCCAAAACAAAAAAAAAGCAGAGCATGCTCGTGGATGATGCCAAGTGTCCAACTGTCGCAACTTTGAGATTCAAAGGAGGGGTAGAGTCTTTGAAGCCCATGTGGAATGCCCCACCCGACCTTCAGATGATCATAACTTTCAACTGGAAGCTTGGATTTGAGCAAGAGAGGAATTTTTTGAAATATCTCGATGTCTTCTACTCAACTATGACTAGATATCATTAAATTAGTCATACTAGGTTCTTAAAAATGAAAAAATATAGACCTCCATTTTTGAGGCTATCAGGATTCTTACGTACCACCATAATGAAGTATGGGCTTCCTTTCTTTCCCAACAAGGAACAACACATTGAGGCATGGGTTTTGTAGTGGAACCCATCATTATTGTAGGTGAATTCATTGCTCTTTTGGGGTGGTTGAAGAAAAATTCGGATTTCTTCTATCTCCTTCTCTAACTCTTCCTCTATATGGTAAGGAGGGGAATTTTTCTAAATGGGGACATTTATATTTTGTACCGTCCCTTCTTCTCTTTTCTGCAGGTGAGTTTTTGTAGTTTCAAGCCTCCCATTTAGATTGTAATACAAATCTTGCCTCTTTTCCATTGTAGTGTATTGTATTCTCTTTGGAGCAATAGTGCATGTCTATGGATGATTTCAAACCCTATCTATGTTCATTGCACCTCTCTGATCCCTCATTACAATCTTGGTCACCTGTGTATGGTGGTTGTATGCATTTTTATGGTGTATGTTTATTTGTAAAGAATGTATTCAACATTCCTTTGGTACATCACCTTTGTTAGTTTAGGTTTATTTTCTTGCATCTTTCTAAACCCTGTCTCCTTGGAAAGTTAGAGTAGGTTTTAGAGTAGATCCTCTGCAATATGAACATGTGCACCTAAACAGAGGAATAAGAACTGGCATTCATCTGGAGAGCTCTCTCGATTTTCAAAGTCCTAGAATTTGAGAGATGCTCCATGTTATGCAATCACATTGAGAGTCTCAACCCATCAAGTTGGAGACATTCGGGAGTCTTTGTGATTATGCATCAAAAGTTTTGGAATGCCGGTGGGACACTAGAGTTAGATTTTCTCATCTTTCCAAGGTGTCTCATTATCAAACAAAAAATATTAAGCCACCGTGTGACTAAGCTTCAACAGTTTTGGCACACCCAAGGTGACACTGGAGTTATATTTTTCTCATCTTTTCAAGGTGTCTCATTATCAAACAAAAAATCTTAAGCCATTGTACAACTATTCTTAAATAGTTTTGGCACACCCTGTGGAACATTGGAGTTATATTTTTCTAATCTTTCCAAGGTGTCTCATTATCTAACAACAAATCTTAAGCCACCATATGACTACACTTCAATAGTTTTAGCATGCCTGGTGGGACCAAGAAGTCCTCATTTTTATCACAGTAATATTTATGTGCACTTGTTATAAGTTTCCATCTCATACGAAGCTATAAAATTACACATCTGGCAACTTAAAATACGGCAGAATCCACTAGTTTCAACAATCTAGGCTTGGCGGATTCATGAGAAGAATTCAGACAAGGTCAAGAAAAAGATAAGAAGGAATGTTCATGTATCTGCACTTGTCTCCTGAAAGAAAAATAGGAGGAAGAAGATCTCAAAGGTCTCCATCTCCGCCAAATAGAAGTTTTTCAACACCTCTACCTGGTAGGCCTTTCATTTAACCAACTAGAGTTCTTTGACCAATAGAGATGGTACAACCCAACCCCTACGTCAACTTCACTAGATGTAGCCTACTTTCTCTCAATTCAAAAATACGAGTTCGAGTTACAACGTTGAGGAACATTCCATATTTTACTAGAGAGAACAAGACAACTCCAATTGATCATATTCAGGACGTTGCAAACGTCTATGCAATTCATGAAATTGCTGAAATGGACATTCTTTGTCAAGTTATTGGCATCCTCCTTTAAAGGTAAAGCTTTGTAGTGGTTCAAAAGTCTAATTGTAGGATCCATCTAGAATTGGGACCATTTATGCACAACTCTCCACAATCAATTTGGAGAAAAGGGGGATAATTTGTCTTTATTGGAACAATTGACAACAATCAAGAGGGCTCCTAATGAACAGTTGACCGATTTCAACTTCATATTTCAAAGGACGTGGGATAGGATTCCATTATTCGTGAGACCAACAGCTGAAGGTGTTTTCTTATACTTCCTTAAAGCTTTAAATTTTGATATTTCCATGATGATTCAATCTATGGGAGGTATAAATTTACTTGCAGCCTATAACATTGCTATTAGAGCTGAAAATTGTTTAATTCAAGCTAGTAAACTTGCACCTAGGCCACCTATGCCTCTATATCAAGAACTAGGAACTCCAAGCACTAGTCAAGCGCCCACATTAGCTCCCATTCCTGCCCCAAGAAATTATAATTCAACTGAAGCTTCTACCTCATCTTCTAGCACCTCAAGTGAGCTCCAAGAAGTCATGAAGAAATTATAGAACCTGGGTAATGAGTTAGTGACACTTAAGAGGCAGCAAGCTCAAAATTTCAGATCGTATCAGCCTCAAACTCAACCCAATAGACCTCCATATCAGCCCAATAGGCCACCCATTCAAGATACAAATCAAAACCAAGTAAAGTTTCCTACTAATTGGAAATTTCAGTCTTATAATCTTGAAGCCACATCCACAACTAGGGCCTTGGTACCAGTGCAAAATAACATGGCCCAGGAATATGATTGGTGCTTTCCATGCAATCAACCTCATAACCAATCAATTCATTTCAATGGTGCTTTGAATAAAGCTCTTTTGGTGAAAACAATGGGTGTAGAATAAGATACAAACAAATAAGGAAATCAGCAGCAGGATGTAACTCAACAAGAGGCACCTCCAAAGGAGACCACACTTTTCAATTGGCAGGCTGAAGATTTTTGTGGTATTAATCAAGCCCCTTCTCAAAGTGTAACAACCAATACATGGTCCAAGAAAAGAAATATTGGAGAAGGAAATTCATCCAATTCAAATGATCCACAACCTCCTATTACTCCACAAGGTGTTAACAATCAAAGTGTAGCTCTCAATGTGCAAGCTCAGCCCAAGCCACCTTGTAGACCAACTCAAGTGCCAGTTATAACAGCCCATGTGCAAGAGAAGAATGTGCAGAGCAAGGGGTAGCAGAAAGATAGCTCATCTCCATTCAACATCATTGAGAAGATGAAGAAAACAAATGTAAACATATCGATTTGGGAGTCACTGGCTATCCCAGGACAAAGAGACCTATTTCAAGCTGCTATGGTAGATCAGTTAGCATCAAATCACCACCCAACAAACATGAAAAAGTGCTTACCAATTCGCTCATCAAGAAGGAATCCATGGAGGCGACCAAGGTAAGAATTTGAAGTCCCCTCCATTCTATATCTCATTAATCATAGGAGATAAGTGTTAGTGTAGAATCATAGCACCCCTGAATTCACGTAACTAGATGAGTTGAGACTCTCAAAGTGTGATTGCAGAAAATGGAAAATCTCTCAAAGTGTGGGACTTTGAAATCAAGAGAGCTCTTTGGGTGAAGGCCAGTTCCTATTCCTCTATTTAGGTGCACACAAATAAATTACAGAGGATCTACTCTAAAACCTACTCTATCTTACCAAGGAGACAGGGCCGAGAACATGCGAGAAAATAAACCTTAGCTAATAAGGTGATGCACCAAAGGAATGTTAAACACCCATTCTGTAATTTAACACAGACCATAGAAATGCAACATAACCACCATGTACAAATAACCAAACTGTAATGAGAGATCATAAGATAGCAATGACCACATGAGAGGGTTGAGAATCATCCATGAGACATATATTATTGCTCCGAGTTTATACAAGTACATTACAACAGCCAAGAGGAAAACCTTTGTATTACAACTTGAATTGGAGGTTAGGAAAACTCCATAATTTCACTTGCATACAAGAGAAGAAGGGAGAACACAAAACAAAAATGTCCAACCCTTTACCATGAGCCAAGATCTTTTCTTTATAGATGTTGTGAAGAGAGAAAGAGAAAAGAGGAAGGAAAATTAATATGGAGCTTAGCTACCACCATTAATGTTGTTGTAAATCCACCCACAATCTGTTGAGTCTACCACTCTATGTTTGGTTGGCACGTTGAAGAAGGAAGAATGATAGATCAAATCAAATCTGATCTGGTTATCGGGAGCAATTAGATTACATATTAATGACATGAAGACATTTTCCCATTTTTTACCCACATAACCTCATCAAAATTAAAGTCTAACGTTTCCATGGCATGGATGAGGTTGAGACCTTTCTAATGGAGAAAAATTTGTTGAATTTAGTCTTGCATCGAAATATATGTCCATTTGAATTTTTAGTCGAATCCATAAAAAAATGGCAAAAACTAGTTAACAGGATGGGTCTGCAAGGGGCTGAAATTCACTTTTCACCTTTTTCACAAAAATACAAAAATTCCCAAAACACCCCACAGCCCTGCAATTCATTCTTATCAATAAACCATCCTCGGGCCCACTGGTCCACATTTTCCATTTTGGGAAAAATCTCCTCCCCATGCATCTTTGCCCGCATGTAATTTTGGTATGACACGTGGCTCCTTGGGCATCAGTGAATGTGAGGCTCATTTTTATACTTTACACCTTTTTGAGCCAAAAAGTTTGAATTGCCTTTGAAAACTCGCCTCGACTTGAAGCATGGCCACGTGTAGAGCTGGCACGCATTTGGGGACCACTTTTGGATTTTTCTTTTTGGAGTTTCACCGAAGAGACACATGACATCATCCATGGCTTTTCTCTATTTATTTATGTTTTGGCTAAGTATTTTTGTTTAGCGGGGCCATATTCCTAACCCAAGACATGTGGAGGCTCAACACACATTTGATTTTGCCCCTTGAGTTTTACCCTTTGGAATTGCATCGAGATGCCATGCAAAGCACCTTTGCTAACTGTTTTGTACTTAGGTAATTTAAATGGTTGGCTCTGTCCCCTTTCGACTTTTGAACACGTGGAAGCTCTACCCTCTCTTGAGACTGGCCCTTGGGCTTTTCCTCTTGAATTTGCACCGTTGAGCCATGTGGCAACTTCCACCGACTCTCCTCCATCTTGAATTTTCAATCATCGACTTTGTCCTTTTTCAAACATGGGAGACGTGGAAGGATGGCACTTGTCTAGTAGACCAACTTTTAGATTTACCTTTGAAGATGTGTTGAGCTGACATGTGGCTCCTTTCGTGAGTCTGTGATACTTAGCCTAGTCGAGCCTATGTCTTTCTCAAACCCTAGACACGTGGAATTCTCGCGCTCATCAGATTTTTCACTTTGGGTTGCACTTTTTGAATTTTCACCATTGAGACACGTGGATACTTTTTCCAGTTCGCTATACTTAACCGATTTGGGCCCACTACCATTTGATTTCTATTGGACCTTGACCATGTGGAGAGCTACCACTAGTTTGAGTCTCTGCCTTGGGTTCTCAATTTTTGAAATTACACCGAGATGACACGTGGTTCCTTCTATGAGTTTGTGATACTTAGCCGATTCAAGCCGATGTCCTCAAACCCTAGACACGTGGAAGCCTCATGCTCATCTAAGTCTCCACTTTTGGTTGTGCCTTTTGAATTTGTGTCATTGAGACACGTGGAGACTTCCGCTAGTTCTCTATACTTAAGAAATTTGGGCCCGCTGCTATTTAAATTATGTTGGACCCTAACCACGTGGAGAACTGGCGCTAGTTTGAGTCTCTGCCTTGGGTTCTCATTTTTGAAATTGCGTCAAGCTGACACGTGGTTCCTTCCACTCGTTTGGACTTTTCAATGGCCAACTCTATCCCTTTTGGGCTTGGGACATGTGGAGACTTTGCGCTTGTTTGGGGAAACTCCCTTGGCCTCGACCCTTGAAGGTGCGTTGTTGAGACACATGGAAGCTTCCTCCGTCTCTCCCATACTTAGCCAATTTGAGCCCACTCTGAATCGTTTGTGAAGCCCAAAGACTTTGAGCCTTTCCCCACTTTTCTCCTGAGAGCCTCTATTATATTTAACGTTGTTTGCCTTCTTTTCGACCCTGCTTGTCCATTGTGGAGCCCACCTACAACCTATTTTCATGGATTTGAAATAGGGGCTCGTATGATAGAAATTTCCCTTGGATTTCTTCCTGCACAGGGTCATGTTTGATTAATTTTTCCCTGGGGAAAGTTGAGATAACAATTTGGAGAATCATGGGGACATCTACCTGCTAGATGAAGGGAACAATAGCTTAGGAATTATCCATTGGGCATGGAGTCATGGGTGGTGGCATGATGTTTGTCTTGTTCTTGAAGCTTGAATCTAAGCTTTGTACTTGGTGACCTGGAACCTACCCCGTTGTTCTAGAAATGAACCCTTCGAGACCCGATTTTAGTTTCTCTGTATTTGTTCTATTTTAAAATTTACAACTATTATGGTGACCATGGGTCTCCCTATTGCAAATTTTGAAGGGCCTGATGCATTCACCTAGAGGTACATCGAACTATATAATGACGAAACTTGGAGCATCGAAAAACCTATGCCACATCACTTAGGGAAATAAAACCTATGCTACAACAAGATGATGTGCATACGCACTTAGGGAAATTAAAATGCTAATATTTACAAGGGTGGAACCTTCCTTTTCAGTAGCAATGTTTGAGATGGATCCCATTGACTAGAATCTGTAATTCTTCGCCATCCAATTTAGCCAAGCTGGAAAGCATTGCTACTTTTGCACCTTGTGATCATGTAGGGGCCACTCCAAATGGCATCAAACTTAGAATTCCTTTCTAGATTTTCCAGATCTAAATCCCATTTTAGAACTAGGTCGCCCTCTTGAAAGGTCCTTGTTATTGCTTTCTTATTAAATCTCTTCTTGATCAATGTTTGATCCTTCTCTAGGATCTACATTACATGCTCTCTTGCCTCTCATAATTCCATTAGCTCTACATACCTAATTTCCATAGGTTCAAACTTGGCTAGTTCCAATTGTTTCATCATCTCCAAAGTGGGAAATTTCAATGATATGGACAATCGCCTCTTTTCCATATACAAGCTTATATGGGGAGTTGCCTCTGACCCTTTTGGATGTGATCCTATCAAGACATAGAGCTGATTCAAGATTTGTATGCCAAGTTCTTTTATTTTCATCAAGAGTCTTTCGATAATCCTTAATAGTTTCTTATTTGTGGACTCTACTTGACCATTACCTTGAGTGTAATAGTTTTATGAAGTCTTTGAGGTATAGACCATTCTTGACAGCCCATTCGGTGATCCTTGTACCAAGGAATGCAAAAGCATTATTTTTATCTCAATTTTCCCTTGTAAAATTGATCAAACATGACCCCATGCGGGAAGAAATCGAGGGATGGCTTCGCATGAGTCCACATTTGAAATCCAGAAAATAGGTTACGAGGCGGGCTCTATAATGGATGTAAATGAAGGAGGAAAACATTATCAAAGAAAACTAGAGGATGTAATGGAAGAAATGGAGAAAAAAATTGAAGCCTTCGGGCTCTGTGAATGATTAAAAATGAGCCCCAAAATGGCTAAGTATGGAAGAATCAGTGGAAGCCTCCACATGTTCAAATAACACACCTTTAAGGGGCAAAGCAAAAGGTAATTACTAGATGAGCATGGATCTTCCGCGTGTCTCACACCTGAAAAAGGATAGAGT
Organism: Taxus wallichiana var. yunnanensis; assembly: GCA_018340775.1. Taxonomy (NCBI): domain Eukaryota; kingdom Viridiplantae; phylum Streptophyta; class Pinopsida; order Cupressales; family Taxaceae; genus Taxus; species Taxus wallichiana. Next base: position 128,460,529 of record CM031240.1, read on the forward strand.
CACCTGTTGGAAAGTCCAAACAAGCACAAGGCTACCACATCTCAACTCGGTGTAATTTCAAGATGGGAACCAAAGGTGGAGATTTAAACTTGCACTAGCCCTCCACGTGGCCAAGGGTCAACAGAGATCAAATATAAAAGCGGGCCAAAAATGAGTTAAGTACAAGAGTGCAGGAGGAAGGTGCCACATGTCTTAATGTAGCACATTCAAAGGTGTGATCCAAAGTGGAAACTCAAAGAAGCACCAAACCTCCAAGTGTCCTCGGTTAGATATACGGCCCCACCAAGCAAAAGGACTTAGTCAAAAACATAAAGGAACAAAGAAAAGCTACGGAAGGTGACACGTGTTATCCTAACACAACTTCAAAAGAAAAATCCAAAATAGTCCCTAAACATGCACCGTCCCTCCACATGGCCATATTCCAAGTAAAAGTGGAGAGGTAGGTCTCCTTGAGCAATTTTTAGTTTTTAGCTCCATTTCAAGAGATATAAAGTATAAAAATGAGTCGTGCCTCCCCAATGCCTAAAAAGACACATGTCAAGCCTAAATTACATGCGGACCAGTGGGTCGGTAGGCCTTGGGGTGATTTTTTACCCAAATGGAAAATATGGACGGCGGGCCCGAGGATGGTTTTTGACCAAAAGGTATTGCGGGGTTGCGGGGTAATTTTTGCATTTTTGTATTTTTTGCAAAAGGGCACAAAAGTGAGTTCCGTGCTCACATACCTATTACGATAACTAGTTTCTACCATTTTTGTCTTGGCGGATTAAAATATTCAAATGGGAATATCTTTCGACCTAGTGCCTGAAATTCGACAAAATTAGTACCATTGGAAAGGCCTTGAACTCAAATCGTGCCATGGAAACCTGAAACTTTAATTTTGGCAAGGTTAGGTGGGTGAAAAATGGGAAAATGTCTTCACGCCATTAATACGCAATCTAATTGATCCAACAACCAAAGAAAATTTGATTTGATCCACCATTCTTCTTTCTTCAAAGCGCCGAATAGACACAGAGTGACACATTCGACAAATTGCGGGTGGATTTGCAGGAGCATCAATGGCCGGTAGCTGAGCTTCGAATTAGTTTTATTCCCTCTTTATCCTTCTTCTCTCTATTCAGAATCTATAAAGGAAGGGTTGGGGCTCATTGTAAAGGGTTTTACATTTATGATTTACAGTCTCCCTTCTTCCCTTGTCTATAAGTGAATTTGTGGAGTTTCTAAACCTCACATTAAAGTTGTAATGCAATATTTTACCTCTTAGCCCTTTGTAATGTCTTGTATCGATTTTGGAGCAATAGTATATGTCTGTGGATAATTCTCGACCCTCTCATGTGATTATTGTTGTCTTTTGATCTCTCATTGCAATTTGGTTATCTATGTTTGGCATTTTCATTGCACTTTTATGGCTTGTGTTAGCTTGCAAAATGAGTGTTTAACATTCCTTTGGTGCATCACCTCATTAGTTTAGGTTTATGTTCTTTCATCTCCTCAATCTTTTCTCTGCTAAGCCATTAACGTATTGCTTGTAATAGGATATGAGTAGCCGACATGTGGCTTACCATATCATTTTATTATATCATTTATACTTTCTCATGCTTAATAGGTCGGCCTTGGTGATGACCATAGCATATTAATAGTATATAGGGGATTATAGGTATTAGTTCATTATCATTGAGCATTTGAGTCTTATTATATGGTTTGGAGGTTGCCCCCTCGAAGTGGCAAAGCTATTCTAATTGCATATTGAGATCATTAATCTAAAATATTGTGTTATTTGGTGTCTTGTTGTTGCTCTTAATTTGAATTTTACAAGTGGTATTAGAGCTGCGATCTGGGCAATAGAAATTAGGGCAAAAACCCTAATTTTTGTTTACGCCACATATTGCAAACCAGAGCAAATTGGTGGGTTTTTTTACGAGTTGAGAAAAATTTCAAGTAAGATTCCCGAAAAATTTTAAACTTTTTTGATTTATTTTGCAAACGTTATTACAAATTTAGGGTTTTTCATAAAATTGTTCCCTAGGGTGAAAATTATGGAAACTTTTCAATTTCTTTACAGATTTTGGAAGCTCTCAAAAAAATATTATTAGTATCTTCTCTATGTTTTTTCGTTCTCGGCCGAAATTTTATCGAAACCCTAAACCCTAAGGTTTGACATCATGGTGGGGCCTTCCACAAGAGCAAAAAAGAATCTGGTTACTCTAGGTAAAACCCTAGATAAAGATGGGGTAGTGATTGAAGATTTGGAGTTAGAAGGGGTAAATACAAATTCCTTAGCACTAGGGTTTACCTCAGTTGATCATAAGGTGAGCCAACTTGAGTATGAGTTGCGAAATGTACAATCTGAGATGGCCTCTAAAGGAGACATAGCCCAAATCAATCATCGGTTGCATGATATCATGCAACACGTAAAGGGTAACCAGTATGGCCCAAATCCAGCCCATGTCAACAAAGGAGGACCTTTGGTTCAAAATCATGGACAAAATAACCAGATTGGATCACTTTTCCGGTCAATCAGAATCAAACTTATTCGCAACCATGGAACATGATTTGAAAGTGGATATGTGCAAATTTGATTGTAAGGATCCCTGAATTGGATAAATCAAATGGAAAAATTCTTTGAGTTACATCAAACACCATCAGGATAAAAGGTGACATTGGCATCCCTATATCTTGAACTCGACCAATTTGTTTGGTATCAATGGTTATGTGCTCGGAGAGGTAGAAGAATGGTCTAGGTGTCACTTGGGATGATTTTACCGAGGAGTTACAATTGCACTATAGTTCCAAAGAGTTTCAGAAAACTAATTTAGTCAATTAGCAAATTTATAGAAAATAGGATCGAGTCAAAGATTATGTGCATCAATTCCAAAACCTATCGTTAAGGGTGGAGAATATTCTAGAAGATAATTTGAATGACCTGTTTGTTTGGGGTCTTAAGGACCACATCGAGCATGAGGTACGTATGTTTAATCCAATCAAGTTTTTTGATTCTATTATCATGGCACGTTGTGCAGAGGAAAAAGTTCTTTGTAGTAGGAGGACACCTTTCATTAACACCAGAGACCGTAGTATCTCTTCCCCTTCATTTGCTAGGCCAATTAGACTGACTCCTCAACAAATGGAAGAAAAGAGAGCAAAAGGATTATGTTTTAACTATGATATCAAATATGGACCGAGACATAAATGTGATGAGAAGAAGTTTTTCTATATTGACGGAGGTAATGAGGATGATGAGGAAGCTAAAATTATAGGAGAGGCTGAGGAACCAGTAGAAGATGAAGTAGAGGATCACCAACCTACAATTTATTGCCATGCATTTTCAGGTATTAGTACTCCTCAAACACTCAAGGTTATTAGCTATCTCAAAAAATAGAAGGTGACGGTGTTGATTGACTCGGGGAGTACTCATAACTTCATAAATAGTAAGTTAGTTACCCGCCTCAATTTTTTTATTTACCCAGCTCCAAAAATGCAAGTTATGATTGTGGATGGTGGGACAGTCAAGTGCACATGAAAGTGCCATAGTATCAAGCTTTCCATGGGATACTACATGTTAGACTCACCTATGTTTGCTATTTCTATGGGAGGGGAAGATATTGTTTTGGGGTCCAATGGCTCACAACCTTAGGTACTATAGAGATGAATTTCCAAGAATTATTCATGTGATTTCATTCAGATGGAAGGATAATACAATTGAATGGGCTGGTAGCTAGGTCTCCACATATTATTAGATCTCATCAGATGTAAAAGGTTCTCATAATAGGAGTGGATGGCTTTATAGCAAATCTATTTTCCATATAAGTACAAAATACAGAGTCTTCAATGCCACCCCATCTTGAGAAGATTGTGGATGCTCGCTCATCTATTTTTGATGCAATTCCAAATGGACTACCACCAGTTAGGGATCATGATCATGCCATTCAATTGATTCAAAGGAGCCAAACACCTAACATCGGACCATACGAGATACCCATATTCCCGAGAAACGTGATATCGATAAAATGGTGGAGGAAATGTTGAAGGCAAGTATCATCGAGGCATTGCAGAGTGCATATTCTTCAACAAAGTGGTCATGGTATGTAAGATGGATGAAACATGGAGGATGTGTCCAGTTGCTGAGAACTCAACAAGTACACCATCAAAGATAAGTTTCCTATTCCAATAATTGATGATTTACTTGATGAATTACATGGTGTTGTTTATTTCACAAAATTAGATCTTCGTTTGGGGTACCATCAAATTAGGATAAAAGAGGAAGATGTTCATAAAACAGATTTCAGGACTCATGAGGGCCATTATGAGTTTTTGGTAATGCCTTTTGGTCTTACAAATGTGCCCTCAACCTTTCAAATCTTGATGAACACTATTTTAAGGCCGTTTTAAAGGAAATTTGTATTAGTTTTCTTTGATGACATATTGATTTACAATAAGACATGGGAAGAACACTTACAACATGTAAATAAAGTGTTGGAAGTTTTGGAGAAACATACTCTGTATGCAAAGCCATCCAAATGTTCTTTTGGTGTACAAGAGGTAGAGTACTTGGGTCATATTATATCCCATGAAGGCATTAAAGTTTATCCTCGGAAGATCAAAGCTATGGTGGAATGGCCTGGACCCAAAATCTAAAAAATCTTTGTGGGTTCCTAGGACTAACATGATACTACAGAAGATTTGTGTGGGGATATGGTAGAATAGCAACCCCACTCACTGCATTGCTAAAGAAGGATGCCTTCCATTGGACAAACGTAGCCACTAAATCCTTTGAGTAGCTGAAGGAAGCCATATGCAAAGCACCTTGGTTTTGGCTACTCCCAACTTCTCAAAAAGCTTCATTGTTGAATGTTATGCTTCAAGATCAGGATTGGGAGTATTTCTAATGCAGGAAGGAAGACCAATTGCATTTGAGAGTCGCCAATTCAAAGGAAAAGATCTGCTCAAACCTGTCTATGAGAAAGAAATGATGGCTATTCTTCATGCGGTTAAACAATGGAGGCCCTATCTCATGGGTAGACACTTCAAGGTAAAAACTGATCATGATAGTCTCAAATACTTTTGGAGCAAAGGTTATCATCTGAGGAACAAAAAAAGTGGGTAACAAAAATGTTGGGTTATGATTTTAAAATCATATACAAAAATGGTAAAGAAAATGTAGTAGCTGATGCATTGTCTAGAAGGGATACATCTGCAGATGCCTTACTATGTGGAATGTCCATGTTGACGGCCGATTGGGTGGATGAAGCAAGATTGGAATGAAATCAAGATAAGGATACACAATCTCTAATATAAAATATCAAGAAAGGATCTATGACATCTAACAAATTTGAGTGGAAAGGTAATGCCCTATGGTACAAGGATAGGTTATACTTGAGTAAACATTCGATTTGAAGCATAATATTCTTTTAGAGCTACATGCCTCACCTGTTGGAGGACACTGGGTTTACGAAGACATACCATAGAATAAAAAGAGAATTATTTTCGGAAGTACTTAAGGGGGATGTACAAAATTTTGTATCTGAGTGTTTAGTGTGCCAACAGAATAAACGGAAAACAATTAAGACACCAGGTCTATTGCAACCCTTACCAATTCCTAGCCGAGAGATGGGAGGAGGTCTCCATGGATTTCATCACCCAGATTGCCTTGTTCGAGAGGGTAAGAATGTTATTTTCGTGTTTATGGATAGGCTCACAAAATATTCCCATTTTTTTCCTATCACTTCCATTTGCAGCTAGTACTGATCATGAAATAATTTTTGGAGACGATTCAAAGGCTACATGGAACCCCAAAGATAATTATAAGTGATTGTGATCCTATTTTCACGGAGTAATTTTGGACGGAATTATTTTCATGTTTGGGTACTCGGCTAGCTCATAGTTCATCTTATCATCCTCAAACCGATGGGCAAGCGAAGTGGTCAAAAATGCATAGAGGGGTATTTACGTTGTTTTGTATCGAGATAAGTAGGAAAGGTGGATTAAATGGCTACCATTGGTAGAATGATGGTATAACACATATTTTCATACGTCTTCTCAAATGACCCCATTTTTAGCATTATATGGTTACCATCCACCTTATATCACTTCCTCCTTGACGATGCAAACTAAGGTTCGAGATGTTGACGAACACATTCAACATCAACAACAGGTTTTGGCTAGTTTGAAGGAGAATTTAGCATTAGCACAAAACATGATGAAATATCAAGTAGATCAACACTGTAGTGAAAGAAATTTTGAAATTTGTGACTTGTTTTTTATACGTCTCCAGCCTTACAAATAGATGTCCCTAAAGCAACAGAAAAAGGAAAACAAACTTGCACCTAAATATTATGGCCCTTATCTCGTTCTACGAGAAAATTGGAAGTGATGCTTATAAACTAGAGTTTCCTCTATCTTCACACATACACCCAAAGTATTCCATGTTTCATTCCTAAAGAAGGTTATTGGATAGATATTTGAATCCTAGACGAGTTATGAAAACTTGATGAGGAAGAAAGAATCATTTTGGAGCTAGAGAAGATTTTGAAAACACATACTAAGAGGTGAGAAATAGAGACATTAAGGAATATCGATCAAATGGAAGAATCGAGCATAGAAGACGCCACCTAGGAGGATGAAGGTTTTTGCAGCAACATCAGGATTATTCAACATTGAGGACAACGTTGGTTTTAAGGGGAAGGGCATGCTATGCCCTTAACCTATTGCTTGTATTAGGATATGAGTAGCCGAGGCATGTGGCTTACCATATCATTTTATTATATCATTTATACTTTCTCGTGCTTAATAGGTCAGCCTTGGTGATGGCCATAGCATATGAATAGTATATATAGGGGATTATAGGTATTATTTCATTATCATTGAGCATTTGAGTCTTATTATATGGTTTGGAGGTTGCCCCCTCGAAGTGGCAAAGTTATTCTAATTTCATATTGATCTTATTTGGTGTGCTTTTATTGCTCTTAATCTGAATTATACAAGTAATTTCATTACAGTCTCCTTGGTAAAATAGAGTAGATTTAAAATAGATCCTCTGTAATTTATTTGTATGTACCTGAATAGAGGAATAGGAAGTGACCTTAATCCAGAGAGATCTATAAACTCGTAAGGTCCCACACTTTGAGAGATGTCCATGTTATGCAATCACACTAAGAGTCTCAACCCATATGGTTGCAAGAATTCATAGGTGCTTTGATTCTACACTAAAAATTATCTGATATAATAGTGGCAGGGACTCCAAACCTGGTGGTAGTCCCTTTATAGAAATCCAAGATGTTGGATTCATTTGCTTCCTTAAGTGCCACTTCTTCATCCACTTAGTCAAGTAGTTTGTTCTTTGTAAGTATCCATTTGTTACCACGGCTTGAGTTTTGGTTAATCACTTCAATGAAGTCTAGTTTACATTGCATGAGTGTTTGATCCATTGAAATTAGACGAAGGGGTAGGGCTCCTAAATTTTCCTTCCATGTGAAGAATGCACACTTTTACACTTCTTGATCCATGAGCGGTAATCCCTAAACACCGTAGGCCAATAATAACCAAATTTCAAGATTTTGAGAGGTGTTGCTCGAGGAGAAAAGTGCCCTATTTCTTCTCTATTATGGAACTCATACAATACCCTCTCGAGTTTGGCCTATCCGAATGCACCTTAATAGGAAACTATTGATATTCTTCTCGAACAAAACACCATCGATAAGTACATATGGGAAGGCTTATCATCTGAAGTATCTCCTTTTTTCTTTGTTCCATTCTAAAGGGCATGAACCTATTTGGAGATAGTGCACCAAGGCTTGAGTCCAACGTGGAATAGGTGTATCATTAGGTGGATGTTCTTGATCATTTTTTAGTAATAGGACAACCTCTTCTTCATCGACTGACTCATCTTGTTGCTTGGAAGTGAGTGCTCACACAAACCCTTGCCATGAACAAGTTTGGTCACTTTGATCTCAATTTCATACTCCATTACACAAGTGATCCAACCGGCTCTCTTCTCATTAAAGTCCTTGTTTAGGAGAAAATCCTTGACACCAACATGAGATATACTTGCAGTTGGATCTTATTGTTTGAGACTAAGTGTCTAAACTTATTCAAACTCCTAATGACATCAAGGACATGCTTCTCAATGAAAGAGTAATTTACCTTCTAATCCTCCAAGATCTGACTGAAGAAGGCTATGGTCTGTTCTAAACCTTCCTTGTTAGGTGAAACAAGATATTTGAGATTGTGTCGACCCTCCAAAATCATATAATATGAAGTCCTTTGAAAAGTATGGGTTAACAAGAGTTAGGGTCTGTGATATTGCAAGCTTTATGACATCAAAAATATCTTTTCCTTCTGATTTCCATTTGAATGCAAGACTCTTCTTCAACATCATTGTTAAAGGCTTCACAAGAGTGGCAAAATTAGGCACAAACTTGTGAAAAAAATTTATTCTCCCCAAGAAGCTTTGGAGAGACTTTTTGTGTTGTGGCAATAGAAGTGTTCAGATGGCTTCAACCCTTTCAAGATCAATTGCTAACCCTTCTCTTGAGACAATGTGGCCCAATAATTTCCCCTCATGTGCCAAGAATACACACTTCTTTGGGTTTAATGACACTTGAACCTTCTACACCTCTAAAATACTGTCTTAGGTCGAAGAGACGGTCTGCAACATTCTTTGAGAAGATGGTGATATCATCTAGATACACCAGAACTATATTATTGATTAAGCCTTTGAATGCCATGTTCATAGCTCATTGAAATGTTGCTCCAGCATTTGACTGTCCAAATAGAATCTTCTTATAAGAATATGTACCCTATTTGGTGGTGAAGGCTATCTAAAATTGATTTTCCTCTTTCACCATTATCTGATTATATCCTAAGTATCCATCTAGAAATGAAAACCTCTCAGATCCAACTACAACCTGTAAGATCTGTTCCATTGATGGAAGTGGATAATGATCCTTGAGTGATGCTCTATTCAGATCACGAAAGTCCACACATAGTCTGATTTCTCCATTTCTTTTCCTCATAGGCACCAAGTTTGCAACCCAACTTGAGTGCTTGATAGGGAAGATGATGCTAACCTCAATTAGCTTGTTCAACTCTTTCCTCATGAGAGGCTCAATGTGAGGATTTATTGGCCTTTTCTTCTACCTGAAAGGCTTAGATCCTGGATCCAGCTCAATAGTGTGTTGTGCCAACTTTGGGTTGAAAACTCTTAAATATTTGTAACCACAGTAAAATACATGTGAATTCTTGACAAAGTTGAATGAATTCATTTTTTTTTAGTACTGGCCTTTCCGATTCGCAACAATTTTCCTTCTTCTATGGAAATGGGCTTTGAATCTTCACCCTTTACCTGAATATTTTCTTTCTCCTTTCGGAATTGATCATTTCGGTTGAAGATTGACTCAAAGTTACAAGACCCTTTGGTAGCTTGTTGGTTATTAGCAGTACCACTTGGTCGTCATCTTTGTTGTTCCAATTTGTCTTGGTTTCGAAGGAGAACTCAACTTCTTCTTGTAGAAAATTGATAATTTGTTGATCATTCTCAAAGACCTACCACTTGTGTTATTATCAAAGACAAGCTGGTCTTACAACCACTTTGATATGAGACTAAGATTTATCACTCTTGATACTCTCTACAACATCAAAAGTTACCCAAATTGCTGCCGGTTTGTCGATTGCTTCATTCTTCTTCCTTGGGATGGAAATTATGCCGAATTACTCAAAATCCTTGATAAGGTCCCATATTCGGTTCTTGTAGTTTCTTAATAGATCATTCTTGGCAACATTTTGTCCTTGTAATTGATTCGTGACTAGCTCACTGTCGCCAAACACTTGCAATTTTTTAATCCCTCTTTTCCTTTCCCAATGTAGTTCATGGATCAAGGCCTCATACTATCTGTGTTTTTTGAGAAAAAATTTTGGAAACTAAAGGCTGAATAACATTTTGTACCTTGGGGCGAAACAAGCATAGCTCCTCCTTCGACTCCTTTTCTACTTATTGATCCATCAAAGAACAACTTCCATACCTAATTATCATTTTTGTGGTCTAGCTTAATGATGTCAAGAAGAGGATGATTCTCCTCATGCAAACAGTAGACTCCTAGCTTAGATTCATCCATTTCCTTATAAGGGTTAAAAGCATGCCTCTTGTTCTCCCACTTATTGAGGGTCAAGTCTGGAATACACCCAACTTTGGTATCTACCTCAGAAGTGCTTGGGAGGTCCTCCCGATCAAAGGATGAAAAATCAACATTGATTGGGCTGGGTACATGAAGCTCAATATGGTAATCTATAATTTTCTCGAGATCTGATCATAGCCTTAGCTCCATACCTTGTTCTAAAAAGTATGTGTGACCAATCAATAGAAAAATAGTCTCCAATTTTAGTAGTGAAGTCTCTTGACAAACACAATGCAAAATATGACGGAAAGTCTATGGTGATACATTTTGTAATACTGAGTCACATTGGGGCATGTGTGTAATGTGAGGTTCAAATCCTTGATGAATCCACTGTTTTTACCATTGTCCCATCCAATTGCACTATGCCCTTGGAGATGACTTTGTATTGAAGACCCAACTGATTGGCTATTTGTTTTGGCATTACAGAGCTACTTGCCCTGAATCAATCATGCAATTATGTACCAATTTGTCTCCAATGATCAATGAAACATAGACCAGAGGGGGCTTCAGACTCTTACCTTGTTTTTCTCCATGGTTTCCTTCCAGCCAAGTTGCATTGGTAAGCATTTTCTCTTTTTGGTTTAGGGGCTAATTTGAGGTTGACCAATTGGCCATAGTAGCCTGCAACAAGTGTCTCTATCCTAGGATAGCTAACGACTCTCACATTGAAATATTCACATTTTTTTCTTCATTTTTTCAATGATGTTAAATGGTGATGAGCTATCCTTTTACGCCCTTTTCTTAGTAAATTTTTCTCTTATACATGTGTCATTATAAGCGGTGCTGAGTGGATACGGAAGGTGGCTTGGGATGACTCTGCATATTGGGAGTTGTACTTTGGGTGCCAATACCTCATGGAGTAATAAAAGGTTGAGGATTACCTGAGTGTCATGATTGTCCCTCTCCAATGTTCCTTTTCTTGGACCCTTAATTGGTAGCCACACTTTGAGAAGGGGCTTGGTTAACTCCACAAAAGTCTTCAGCCTGCCAATTGACAAGCATAGTCTCACTTGGAGGTGCCTCTTTCTGGGTTTCTTGCTACTTGATTTTCTTCTTGACTAGACTCTTAGGACACACCAATGAGTAGTGTACCATCAAGGCAGTTCGAGTGCACCATTGAAACACATTGAATGGTTGTGGGGATGATTGCATGGGAAACACCAATAATATTCTTATGTCATATTATTTTGTGTTGGAACTAAGGCCTTTGATGTGGAAGCTATGTTTGGGTCATATGGTCGAATGACTTAGTAGCTTGTGGTTGTCCTGGGTTTTGTTTTGACTTATAGCTTGAGTGGTTGTCTATTTTCTTTGATATGGTGGTCTAGTCTAATACTAAGTTTGAGGTTGATATGGCCTAGAACTCGAGATTGTTGCCTTTTGATAGTTACTAACTCATTCCCTAGGTTTTGAAAATGTTTCATAACCTCTTATAGCTCTTTTGAAGTGCTAGAGGATGAGGTGGAAAATTCAATTGAACTCGATTTCTTGGAGTGGGTATGGGAGCTAATGTGGGTGTTTTACTAGTGCTTGGAGCTCCTAGTTACGGATACGAGAGGCATATGTGGCCTAGGAGTAAGTTTACCAACTTGAATTAAACAATTTTCAGCTCTAATGGAAATGTTATAGGCTGTAGGTAAGGTTGTGCCTCCCATTGATTGAATCATTAAGGAAAAATCAGAATTTAAAGATCTAAGAAAGTATAAGAAAACACCTTCATCTGTGGGCCTCATGGCCAATGGAATCCTAGAAATATGAAGTTGAAATCTTTCATTTGCTCATTAGGAGCCATGTTGATGGTTTCCAAATGCTCAAACAAGGATAGATTATCTCCCTTCTCTCCTAATTGATTATGAAGAGCTCTGCATAGATGGTCCCAATTGTGAATAGAGCCTGTTGTTAGACTCTTGAACCATTACGAAGGTTTACCCTGGAGTGAAGATACTAACAATTTGACTGCAATTTCCATCTCGGTGATCTCATGATTTTCATAGACATTTGTGATATCTTGGATGTTTGTCACTAGGAGAAGTCTGGTTCTCTCCATTAAAATATGGGACTCTTTTTAATGTTGCAACTAGGATTGGATTTTGTGCATTGAGAGTCTACTTGCCGAGTGAAGTTGACATAGGGGTTGGGTGGTTAAGACAGTATGATTGGCCTAAGAAACCTTGTTGATTGGATGAAGGGCCTTCCAGGAAAAGGTTTTGACAAGATTTTGTTTGGTGGAGAAGGATACCTTTGAGCTCTTCTCCCCCTTCTCCCTCTGTCCGGGGACAAGTGCAGATAGATGAACAATCCTTCTTCTCTAGTTCTTGATTTGAGTCTGAATCCTTCTCATGAATCTACCAAGCCTGGGATGCTGAAACCAGTGGACTCTGATCCTTTGGAGTCGCCAGATGTGTAATTTCAAAGCTTCTTAAAATCTAAAATTATAACAAGTGCACATCAATCTTGCTGTAATAAAGATGGAGACCTCTTGGTCCCATTGGGCATGCCAAAACTGTTAGTGTAGAATCACAACACCCCTGAATGTATGCAACTAGATGAGTTGAGACTCTCAGTGTGATTGCACAACATGGAGCATCTCTCAAAGTGTGGGACTTTGAAATTGAGAGAGCTCTCTGGGTGAAGGTCGGTCCTATTCCTCTGTTTAGGTGCACACAAATAAATTGCAGAGGATCTACTCTAAAACCTACTCTATCTTACCAAGGAGACAAGGTTGAGAAGATGTGAGAAAATAAACCTAATCTAATAAGGTGATTCACCAAAAAAATGTTAAACATCCATTTTGCAATTTAACAAAGACCATATAAATGCATCACAACCACCATGCATAGATAACCAAACTACAATGAGAGATCAAAAGACAACAATGAACACATGAGATGGTTTAGAATCATCCTGAGACATATATTATTTCTCGAGTTAATACGGTACATTACTGCAACCAAGAGGCAAAAATTTATATTACAACTTGAATGGGAGGTTAGGAAAACTCCACAATTTCATTTGCGAGACAAGGGAAGAAGGGAGGGTGTAAAACAAAAATGTCCAACCCTTTACCATGAGCAAACCTCTTTTCTTTATAGATGTAGCGAAGAGATAAGGAGAAAAGAGGAGGGAAACTTGCTTTGGAGCTCATCTACCAGCCATCAGTACGCTTTATAAATCCACCCACAATATATCGAGTCCCCCACTCTATGTCTGCTCGGCACATTGAAGAAGGAAAAACAATGGATCAAATCAAATCTGATCCTGTTTTTGGGATAAATCAGATTACATATTAATGGTGTGAAAATTTTTCCCATTTTTTACCCACCTAACCTTGTCAAAATTAAGTTCTTATGTTTCCATCGCATGGACGAGGTCGAGACCTTTCTAATGGTGCCAAATTTGTTGAATTTTGAGTACTAGATTGAAAGATATGTCCATTTGAATGTTTGAGTCAGATCCATACAAAAATGGCAAAAAGCGAGTTAGCGAGGATGGGTGCGGGCTGAAATTCACTTTACACCTTTTGCACAAAACTAAAAATGCACAAAATGCGTCGCATCTCTGTAATTCATTCTTTTCAAAAAAGCGTCCTCGGAACTCTTTGGTCCACATTTTCCATTTTGGACGAAATGTCCTCCCCGAGGCTGTCGCACTGCATGTAATTTTGGTCTAACTGTGTGGTTCCTTGGGCGTCGATAGATGTGAACCTCATTTTTATACTTTACGCCTTTTTGAGCCAAAATATTTGAATTTCCTCCGACGATCAACCTTGACTTGAAGCATAGCCATGTATAGAGCTAGCATGTGTTTGGGGACCGCTTTTGGATTTTGTTTTTTGGAGATGCGCCGAAGAGACACGTTGCACCCTCCATCTTTGGCAGAGCCATATGCCTGATCTGGGACATGTGGAGGCTCAACACACATTTAAGATTACCCCTTGAGTTTGACCCTTTGGATTTGCACACGGCTAACTTAGCGTGGCACATTCCAGTAACCCTTGTGTACTTAGTCAATTTAAACGGTTGGATTTGTCCCCTTTCCAACTTTTAGACATGTGGAAGCTCTGCACTCACTTGAGACTGTCCCTTGGGTTGTCCCTCTTGAATTTTCACCATCAAGCCATGTGGCACCTTCTGCTGACTATCCTCCATCTTGACTTTTCGGTTGTAGACTATATCCCTTTTCAGACCTGGGAAACGTGGAAGGCTAGCGCTTGTTTAGGAGACCCATTTTTATATTTACCTTTGAAGATGTGTCGAGCTAACACGTGGCTCCTTCCGTGAGTCTGTGATACTTATCCAATTTGAGCCAATGTCTTTCTCAAACCCTAGATTTGGTGCGAGTCTCTGCTCTATGTTGTGCCTTTTGAATTTAGATCCTTGAGACACATGGAGACTTCTTCCGGTTCTCTATAATTAACTAATTTGGGCCAGCTACCATTTGACTTTTGTTGGACCCTGACCATGTGGAGATATGCCACTAGTTTGAGTCTCTACCTTGGGTTCTCATTTTTGGAATTCCGCCGAGTTGACACGTGGTTCCTTTTGCAAGTCTATGATACTTAGCCGATTCGATTCAATGTCTTTCTTGAACCCTAGACACGTGGAATCCTCGTGCTCATCTAATTCTCTGTTTTGGGTTGCACCTTTGGAATTTACATCATTGAGACATGTGGAGACTTCCATCGGTTCTCTATACTTAACCGATTTGGGCCCACTACCATTTGAATTTTTTGGACCTTGACCACATGGAGAGCTAGCACTAGTTTGAGTCTCTTCCTTGGGTTCTCATTTTTGAAATTATCGTTGAGCTGACACGTGGTTCCTTCTGCTCATTTGGAATTTTCAACAGCCGACTCTATCCCTTTTAGGCCTAGGACACATGGACACTTTGTGTTTATTTGGGAGAACTACCCTTGGCCTTGAACCTTGAAGGTGCGTCATTGAGACACATGGCACCTTCCTCCGTCTCTCCCATACTTAGCCAATTGAGCCCACTTTGAATTGTTTGTGAATGTCGAAGACTTTGAGCCTTTTCTCTCTTTTCCCATGAGATCCTATGGTTTATTTGATGATTTTTGCCTCCTTTTCTGACCCTGCTCATCCATTGTAGAGCCCGCTTGCAACTTGTTTGTTGGATTTGAAATGTGGGCTCGTACGATGGAAATGTACCTTGGATTTCCTCCTACATAGGGTCGTGCTTGATCAATTTTGTTGGGGGAAATTGAGATAACAACAAGTTAGTGCATAATTACATGATTGATTTTGGAGCAAGTAGCTCGGTGATGTTGAAGCAAATAGCGAGATCAATTGGGTCTAGAGTATGAGCCAATCTTTGAAAGGAGTAGTCAAACTAGATGGGACAATATTAGGAATGGTTGGGGTCATCAAAGGTTTAATCCTAACACTACATTCCTATCCAAATGTCACATTCTTGTAAGATGTGTCGGTAATTGACCTCCCACCACTATTTACACTTTGTCTTTTTCAAGAGAATTCTTTGCCAAAATTAGTGGGTATCTATCGGAGATTGGTCACACATGTTATTTAGAAGAAGGTATGTAGCCAAGGAAACCATAAGGTCATAACCAATTGAAAACTTTCACATTAAGCCTCATGTTCCAAGTCCTATCAATGTAAATTGCTCATCCTTCATTCGGGAGGAGTGTTGAGCCCGATCTAGAAGTAGATACCAAATTCGGATGCATCCCATACTTTACTCTTGACGAATGGGTGAACAGAAGGCATGTATTTGATGCATACAAGGAGATAGAAGAAGTTGAGTTAGGATTTTATTTTTTGCATGAAGAGAATCACCCTCTCTCTAGCATCACCAAGCCAGACCGCAAGGATGATAATGTAGTATGGAAGTTATTCTTTGATGGCTCAGAAGTAGACAAGGTGCAGGAGGAGGAACTATGCTTGTTTTGCCTCAAGGTACAAAATATTACTCAGCTTTTTGTTTCCATTTTTCTTGTTCAAACCACACGGCCGAGTATGAAGCCTTGATTCATGGATTGCATTGTGAAAGAAAGAGAAGTATTAAAAATTTACAAGTCTCTAGTGATAGTGAGCTGATTGTAAACCAAGTCAAAGGAATTTTTTTCACCAAGAATGATTTGTTGAAGAACTAAAAGAATCGGGTATGGGATATCATTGAAGATTTTGAAGCTTTTGGCATCAATTCCATCCCAAGAAAGAAAAATGAAGCATCAGACAAGATGGCAGCGATTGGGGATGCATTTGATGTTGTGGAAAGTATCAAAAATGAGAAATCTTAGCCTCATATCAAAGTGGTTGTAAGGCCAGCTATTCCAGACAACAACACAAGTTGGCAAGTCTTCGAGAATGATCAATAAATTGTTAATTTTCTATAAGAAGAAGCTGAGTTCTCTGCCAGAAACCAAGACAAGTTGAAACAATAGTATGGTGACCAAGTGGTATAGCTGAGAACCAAAAAATTACCAAAGGGACTTGTAACTTTGGAGTCAATCTTCAACCCAAATGATCAGTTCTAGAAAGAGAAGGAAAACATTTAGGTAAAGGGTGAAGATTCAGAGCCCATTTCAGTAGTTGAAGGCAAGACATTGCAAATTGGCAAGGTAAGTACCCAACAAGAAAAATATGAATTCATTCAACTTTGTCAAGAATTCCCATATGTCTTTTCTTGTAGCCATGAGGACCTACGAGGATTCAATCCAAAGCTGGCACAACATACCATAGAACTGGATCTAGATGCTAATCCCATTAGGTAGAAGAAGAGACTAGTCAACCCTCATATTGATCCTCTTATGAAGAAATAGCTAAAAAATCTAATAGAGGTGAGCATTATATTTCCAATCAAGCACTCGAAATTTGGGTTGCCAACTTGGTCCCGATCAGAAAGAAGAATGGAGAAATAAGGTTTTGCATGGAATTCTGAGACTTGAATAGGGAATCTCTCAAAGACCACTATCTACTCCCTTCAATGGAACAAATCTTGCAAGTGGTATCCATATCGGAAAGATTTTCTCTCATCGATAGCTACTTGGGGTATAATCAAATAATGGTAAAAGAAGATGACTAGTTTAATATGGATTTCACTACTAAGTGAGGTACCTATGCCCATAGGAAGATGGAATTTGGATTGTCTAATGTCAGATCCACTTTTCAAATGGTGATGGACATGGCATTCAAGGGGTTGATTAAAAAAATAGGGCTAATATATCTTGATGATATCACCGTGTTCTCCAAAAATGTAGCGGATAACCTTTTTCATCTGAGGAAGGTATTTCAAAGACGTAGGAGATTTGGGGTATCATTAAATCCCAAAAATGCATATTCGGCTCACAAAGGCAAGCTCATAGGTCATATTTTTCAAAGGATTGAAAATCAACCCGAGAAAGAGTTGAAGCAATTTGAGCATTGGCCTTGCAAAGCCATAAGAAGGCTCTTAAGACCTTTTTAGGAAGGAACAATTTTGCTCACGAGGTTTGTGCCAAATTTTTCCACTCTTGTGAAGCAAATAATGTTGATGTTGAAGAAAAGCACGGAATTCAGGTGGACAAGGCTGAAAGAAAAGAAATTTTTTAAGTAATAAAAGAGGCTATATCCCAAGCTCTAACTCTCGTCAATCCAGACTTCTCCAAGGACTTTATGCTCTATGCCTTTAGTAGTGGGGACACAATTTCTGCAATCCTAGTACAACAAAACAAATAGGGATCTGAACAACTGGTTGCCTTCTTTAGTCAAAGTTTGGAGGACTATGAAGTGAGATACTCCCTCATCGAAAAGCATGTCCTTGCACTGATTAGGAGCTTGAAGAAGTTCAATCACCTAGTCTCAAACAACAAGATTCAACTACTAGTGTCTCATGCTAGTATCAAAGATTTTCTCCTAAACAAGGATTTGAATGAGAAAAGAGTAGGTTGGATCACTCGTGTTATGGATTATGATATTAAAATCAAAGTGACCAAGTTGGTTCGTGGAAAAGGCTTGTGTGAGCAACTTGCTTACAAACAACAAGCTGAGTCAACTAGATGAAGAAGAGGTTGTCATGTTACTACAAAATGAGCAAGAACAACCAACGGATAATGCTCCCATTCCACATTGGAATCAAGAATTAGTGCATTATCTCCAAATGGGTTTGTGCCCTCCAGAATGGAACAAAGCTAAGAGAAGGTATTTCAGATTGCAAGCCATTCCATATGTGCTTATTGATGGTGTTTTGTTTAAGAAGGACATCAATGGAATTCTACTAAGGTGCATTAGAATAGGTCATATTGAAAAGGTGTTACAGGACTTCCACGATGGAGAGGCCTATGGTCATTTTCCCCCACTGGTAATAGCTCTCAATATAATGAAGGTAGGTTATTATTGGCCCACAATTTTTAGTGAATGCTACACATGGATAAAAAGGTGCAAAAAATGTGTGTTCTTCACAGGTAAAGAAAAATTAGCAACGCTTCCATTGCACCCAATTTCAGTTGGCCAACTGTTCATGCAATGGGGATTACACTTCATTGGGGTAATCAATCCAAAATCAAGCCAAGGTCACAAGTGGACTCTTACAGTAACACACTATTTCACCAAATAGACCGAGGTGGTAGCGCTCAAGGAAGCAAACGTGTCTAGCATACTAGACTTTTATGAAGGGATAATGACTAGGTTTGGATTACCGAAAACTATCATATCAGACAATGCATTGGCATTCCTAGGTTCCAAGATCACAAAATGGGCTATTAAGAATTGAACCTACTTGAAAACCTCTTCAAACTATTACCCGCAAGGTAATGGGCAGGCAGAGTCCACAAATAACAATTTGATAAGGATCATTAGAAGGAATGTAGATGAAAATCAAAGGACATGACATACCAAGCTCAAATCAACATTATGCACGATAGGATCACACCAAAGAGGTCAATAGGTAATTCCCCTTATAAGTTGGTATATGGGAAAGAGGTAGTGTTGCCTATATCTTTAGAGCTACCTGCATTGGAGCTCATGAAGTACTTGGAGTTATTTGAGTTTGAACCCATAGAGGCTACTTATGTAGAACTGATGGAACTGGAAGAAATAAGAGAACATGTAGTTCAAATGATAGAGAAAGATCAAGCCTTAGTTAAAAATGGTTTGACAAGAAAGCAAGAGTAAAGACCTTTTAGGAAGGGGACTTAGTTTTGAAGTGGGATGCAGATCAAGAAAAACCAGGGAGGCATTCCAAGTTTGATGCCATTTAGAGTGGCCCCTACATGGTCAAGGGATGTAAAAATAGAAATACCTTTGAATTGTCTACATTGGATGGAGAGGATCTTCCAATTCCGGTTAACGTGGATCTACCTCAAAAATTTCTACTAAAAAGGAAAAGGTTTCACCCTTGTAAATATTACCGTAGGTTTTTTTAATTCATCTAAGTGTGCATGCACATTTGTCTTGTTGTAGCTTAGGTTTCAATTTCTCTAAGTTCCTTTGGTATAGGTCTTATTACTCCAAGGTTATATCACTATGTAGTTCAGTGTGCCTCTAGGTGAATGTTATAATAGTCCATTCTAAAAGCGGTGAATAACCCGAGTTAACAATTTTCTACTCTCAAAAACCCCATTTTTAAGATTTTCATATGAAAATTGAGAGTGCGGGAAGCGGGTAGGTTCCAGGATCACCAAGTGCAAGCGATCAGTTCAAGATTCAAAATGCAAGATCAATATCAAGCTATTGTTCATGACTATGCACCCAATGGATACTTCAAGGAAACTGATCTTCCACCTAGTATGCAGGTGATCCCATGAGTCTCCAAATTGTTATCTAATTTTTCCCTTTGGGGAAAACTTTGACCAAACATGACCTTCCACACCAGAGAAATGAAGAAAGCTAACTTGGTAATTCAAAATAAATCCCGAGCAAGTCGAATCAAAGTGAAACAATAGAGTCACGGAAGGTTGCTCATGTCATCTCAATGCACTTTCAAAAGGTGTAGAAAAATTAGAGAACCTAGGGATGTGCTTGACCCCCACGTGGATCTCAATGCATATAATTTGTTCACTCAAGGCCTGAATCGGATAAGTATAAAAGGTCTAGCGGAAGCTTCCACATGTCTCTTTGGCATACTTTTGATATGTTGCTTAAAGGTCTGGTCCCCACCGAGAAATTCTTACCAATTTGTTGAAAAATATAAGCATGGGAAGAGCCAGCGGAAGCCTCCATGTGTGTATTGGCGGAGCTTCAATGGTAAAATCCAAAGATTGGTCCCCAATTGAGCATAGTCTTTGCACATGGCGAGCCTTAGAAAGTTACACCAGCCGTTCAAAATTCTAAGCATGGGAAGAGCTAGCGGAATCATCCACGTGTCTCTTCGGTGCAATTTTCGTATGATACTTAAAAGGCTAGTCCCCAATTGAGTGTAGACTCTCCATGTGGCCAAAGCCCTAGAAAGTTACATCGGTCGTTTAAAATTCTAAGCCTAGGAAGAGCCAGTGGAAGCCTCCATGTGTCTCTTCGGTGCACTTTTAGTATGATGCTTAAAAGGATGGTCCCCAATCGAGTGCGGCAGCTCTCCACGTGGCGAGTCAGAAAAAGTTGCATAGTCCATTGAAAATTCTAAGCATGGGAAGAGCAAGCGGAAGCCTCCACGTGTATGTTCGGCGCAAGTTGAATGGTAAAATCCAAAGGCTAGTCCCCAATCCAAAGCTTGCAGGGCTCTCCACGTGGCTAGGGTCCAACGATGTTGCTCCTAAACGAAGGGACTTGGCCAAAAAAAAAAGAAATAAGAGCAGACTCGTGGATGATGCCAAGTGTCTAACCTTCGCAACTTCAAGATTGAAAGGAGGGGCTAGAGTCATGGAAGCCCACGTGGAAATCTCGACCCTGACGTTCAGATGATCATAACTTTCGACTGGAAACTTGGATTTGAGCAAGAGAGGAATTTTTGGAAATCTCTCGATGTCTACTACTCAACTACATTTGGATATCTTTAAATTAGTGGGACTAGGTTCTTAAAAATGAAAAAATATAGTCCTCCATTTTTGAGTTTGTCAACCTTCTAACCTACCACCATAATGAAGTATGGGCTTCCTTTCTTTCCCAACAAGGAACAACACATGGAGGCATGGGTTTTGTAGTGGAACCCATCATTGTTGTAGGTGAATTCAATGCTCTTTTGGGGTGGTTGAAGAAAAATTTAGATTTCTTCTATCTCCTTCTCTAATTCTTCCTATATATTATAAGGAGGGGCATTTCTCTAAATGGGGACATTTTTATTTTACACCCTCCCTTATTTTCTATTCTGTAGGTCAATTTATGGAGTTTCAAGCCTTCCATTTAGATTGAAATACATATCTTGCCTCTTGGCCATTGTAGTGTATTGTATCAACTCTGGAGCAATAATGCATGTTTGTGGATGATTTCCAACCCTCTTTGTGTTCATTGCACCTCTCTAATCTCTCATTACAATCTTGGTCACCTGTGTATGGTGGTTGTATGCATTTTTATGTTTTGTGTTTATTTGCAAGGCATCACCTTTGTTATTTAAGGTTTATTTTCTTGCATCTTTCTCAACCTTGTCTCCTTGGCAAGTTAGAGTAGGTTTTAGAGTAGATCCTCTGTAATATGAACATGTGCACCTAAATAGAGGAATAGGAACCAACCTTCATCCAAAGAGCTCTCTCGATTCGCAAAGTCCCACACTTTGAGAGATGCTCCATGTTATGCAATCACACTGAGAATCTCAACCCATTGAGTTGGAGACATCCAGGGGTGCTGTGATTACGCATCAACAACTTCTCTATAATAATAAGAAGAGATATATTATCTCTATACTTCCTCCATTAATTGTTCCTAACAATTTGATATCAAAGTGACTCTTATCTCTTCGAGCCTATATGTAAGTGCAGTGAATTTGTATGCAATAAACAAATATTTGTACATCTACCAGTGTGGAAGGACCTGTGTGGTGGAGGAAACAACGTGTAAAAGCTGTGTGGAAGTTTTAAGAGGAATTATTTTTGTCAAAAGGAAGAAACGCACTCTACCCACGTATGGAAGACAAAAGGGATGAGTGAAGGAAGACCAACCGAATGCATGGAGAGAAGACCATTCTCAGTGTGGACATTGTTTTTGAACCAACATGAAGGATCAAGGAGAGGAAAATTGGTGTATTTTGTCTTTCTTCTGGCCGACTGCGTGGAATAAACAACACGTGCGATCATTGCGTGATAATTTGACGAAAGTTTCTTTTGTTTCCTACGTAATTTCTAATTCACCTACGTTGACAACATACAAATATCTCTGCTGCGTTGAAATTTAGCCTCTAAGGCTTGAGCGTGAACTATAAGAGGCTGAAAAAAGTTTATAATGTTGTATGTTATTGCAGCGTCCTATTCTAAAATTGTTCTCCTATTGCGTGGAGTCTGGCTGATCTGCAGCACATGTCCGACACTAATAATTGGGTAGATAATTTTATTAATTATTCGAGCTTGGCATTTATGCCTGCGTGAAGGCTTCTTTCTTAGCCTTGCATGGAAGAGGGATCGACAAAGTAGAATATCTGCTCGCATAACTTCAATTTGCAGCCTATATAATACATTCCTCCGTATAAAGGAGTACCGCCATCGTGAAAGAGAAAGAGGTCAACGTTTCCATTAAAATAAAGGGATAAAATCCTATGAATCCACACCGGATGTCAAGCGTGAATGACACAATCGAGACTGTTGGTGGAAGAAAACCGTTCAAAAGTTGCAGGTTCTACATTGCACTTCTCAACGAACTACGCAACACCGAAAACCTTATCTTTGACAAACTGGTTTGCAAAGCACTCTTGGAGTATTTCCTTTTCGACGTCATCTGCTAAGAAAAGTGATTTCGAGAAGAATTAGATGAGCGGTATGATGCGGATTGCGAAGATGAAGACGAATGCCCCAAAAAATCATCGTCAACTCTCATGATGCGAGTATCGAGAGAGTATCTACGAGCGGGTTATTCTCTTTTGTGAGTAAAGTCGTAATATCTTTTGAAATCAATAAATAAATTTAAAATATATATATTTTATTTTATTACAATGTCTTCACCAAAACTTCTACTCTCGGATGCTCAGTTACTTAAAGGGCCAAATTTTGTGGCCTAGAAAACAAAGATGCGAATGATCCTTCAATTTGAAGGGTTATGGGGCATCGTCATAGGTCAGCAACAGTTCCCATTGCCCTTGATGAACTCAAAAATATGATATGGCTAGTGCCAAATATCTAATGTTGATTATGCTAAGTGTTAGTGATGATGTGCAACCGCATATCCGTAATGTGAAGAAGCCGAAGGGAGCCTGAGATAAACTAGAAACCATCTTTGAAGCCAAAAATTAGACTAAGATCCTCCATCTTAAGTCAAAACTACACACCTTTTGTATGGGGTAAGATGAGAAAGTTGAGGAGTTCTTACGTCATGTGGCTAAGCTTTGATCATATTTATTAGTGCTCGATGAAACAGTGGAAGACAAACTTCTTGTTCCAATCACCTTGAGAGAACTCACTTCTCAATTCTGAGTGTTTGTTACGACAATGAATGTATCTAAACAAATAGTGGCATTTGAAGAACTTGTGAACTTGCTACAGTTGGAGGAGGCCATCAATTTAGTCAAAGATGAGGCCCAGGATAAAGCCCTTTTCTCAAAGCCACATCGTGGCTAGAAGTATCAAAAAGGTCCCCCAGAAAAGCAAACACAAGCACATTAGCATCAAGGGCAAGTAATCTCAAAATTCCAAGATGTTGCATCAAATCTGCAAAACCAATACTCATGAAACTAATCACTACTAGTACAATGGCTTGAAACAACGGTCTTCAAGTCAAACAAGTACATCAAGGCATGAAGATTTTCAAAATTCCGAACGATTTTGCCACCAACGAAAGTAGAAAGGACATCTTGCAACCTAACATGATGATGAATCTGATCAGGATTCATCAAAACGATCCAATTGTGGTAAGAACCTTGTACTAGTCTCTCAAACTTCATAGCCCATGAAGAAAGTATGGTTGATAGAGTATGGTGTAACCGAGCAGCATATGTAATGTGACAAGAAAGCTGTTTGATTCATGAATCAACAATCCCTTTGGAGATCGGGTTCAGATAGAAGAAGACAAAGAGTGCATTGTAGAAGGGATATGCCAAGTTAATTTTCCTCTAGGACCATTAAAATGTACACTTATAAAGATACTATATGTTCTTAGACTGACTAAAAACCTCTTGTCAATCAGTCAGCTCCTAAATCATCAACTAAAGGTAGAATTTCTTGTTCAAAATGACATCAAATCATGCTTGATCTCAAGACAAGGTATGGTTATTGCTAGAGCATTCCTAAAAAAGAAGTTGTTTTCTTTGGATATTGTTTCATCTTCTGCAGTAGCTTTATCTACCTCAACAGTATAATCTAAAACCCTCTGGCATTTTATATATGGTAACTTATTAGTTAGTTCATTGCATTAGATGAGTTCAAAAACAATGGTACATGGAATTCCCAAATTGTCCAATTCCTTGCCTATTTTCCCTAGATATCTTGCAAGAAAACAACATAGAGATCCATTTAAGGTGAGCACATTCCATGCCAAACAATGTCTAGAGGTAGTTCATATTGATCTGAACAGACCATTGCCTACTTCGTTTTTAGGATTCAAGTACTTCCAATTGTTCATGGATGACCAATCTCAAAATATGTGGGTGTTTTTCTTGAAGAACAAGAGTGAGGCTCTTCACCATTTTCAGAATTTCTATCAACGTGTTGTGAAAGAGAATAGACAACCACTTCTTCTACTCCACTCAGATTGAAGGGGGAATTCACATCAAAGAAGTTCTTGGCCTTCCTGAACCAACAAGGCATTAAGAAGAACCTAACTACTCCCTACACACCCTAGCAAAATGGCATTTTTGAGTGACGCAATCACATAGTGATGGAAATGGCTCACTGCATGCTATCAACAACAAAGTTGGAGGATCGATATTGGGCCAAAGTAGTACAGACAATTGTTTATCTTCTCAACAGGGCACCAAAAAAATTCTACAAAATAAAATGCCAAAAGAGGTATGGAGTGGTAGAAAGCCATCAATTTCTCATTTACGAGTATTTGGTTAACAACATACATGCATGTCCCAACTCAGAAGAGAAATAAGTTCGAGCCAAAGACACTCCCATGCATACTACTTGGCTATAGCACTACCACGAAGGCATCTGTCTCATGGATCCCGAGAAAAAGAAAATATACGAGATTCAAGACATGGTCTATGACGATGTAGAACAGGACTCAAGCCTATGTAATATATTAATCTGAATCAACCAGGTACAATGGTGCAGGCTACAATATTTATACATATTGGATAGCCGGGATACAAACAAAAGAGGAGTTGCAACAATGCAACAACAAATTTAAAATACAGTAGCTTCCAAATTACAGGGGAAGCACAACAATAGTATTGTTAAAACAATATTATTGTTTTAAAATATTATTGTTGTGCTTCCCCATATGTAATTTGGAAGCTAAATCCATAATTTTTTAATAAAACAATAATATGGTTTATAATATAACCATATACACAATAAATATATTAATTAATATCAAATGCATAATTAATATATAGTTAATTAATAATTAACCTAACACTCCCCCTTAATTGTGCATTATCTCAAGGGATGAGGAGAGAAATTCTATGAACAACTCGAACTTGTCATGTGCAAGTGACTTCGTGAAGATATCTGCTCATTGTTCAGTTGTTGGAAAAAATTGAAGTTGGATGTTGTGCTTCAACACATGCTTGCATATGAAATGAACCTGTACTTCAATGTGCTTTGTTCTTTCATGAAAAAATGGATTGTGAACAAGTTTGAGAACACCTTCATTGTCAACATACATGGTGGTTGGTTTGTCTTGTGGTATTCCAAGTCCTTCCAGTATGAGACATAGCCATATCACTTCACAGATAGCTTCTCCTGAGAATGATACTCAACTTCTATGGAAGAGCAAGAAATGAAGTTTTGTTTCTTGCTTCCCCATGATATTGGTCCAGATCCCATAAAGAATACAAATGTAGAAGTGGATTTTCTATTATCAATGTTACCTGCATGATCTCGAATCCGAATATTCGACAAGAAGAAGTTATCTTTCTTCTCGTATTCTAGACAAAGATCCATTGATCCTTTAAGACATCTCAAGATGCACCTTGTTGATTTTGAATGAAACATTTTGGGTTCCCTGCATGGACCTCAATAGATAGCTAACTGCAAAGCTGATATTTGGTCTAGTGTAGGTCGTGTAAATGAGACTCTAAATCAACTATTGAACAAAGAGTGACACTTACCTCTCGTAAGATGGATTTGAATGAGATAACCGCAATCTTTTCTCTATGGGTGTAGCAATAGGAATGTAATCCATCAACATGAATTTCTCGAGTGTAGTCTTGGTATATTTCATTTGGAAAATAAAAATTTGATTCTCTTTCGGCATACTTCCAATCGAAGATAGTAGTGCATCATCCCGAGATTGGTCATGTCGAATGATCAATTAAGATCTTTTTTCGTTGCATTGATCATCCTCACTGAAATTTTAGTGATGACTAGATCATCGACATAGAAAATGACAATTACATTCTCCCCCCCTTACTTTTTGAGGTAAAGATTGGGATCATATGGATTTCTAACAAATTCATGTTGTGCGAGATGAACATCAATCTTGATGTACCATGCCTAGGTGTCTATTTAAGGCCATACAAATATTTCCCGAGTATGCATACATTTTCTTCTTGACCAGGGGACTACATATCCCTCAAAGTTGAGTCATGTAGACTTCTTCTTGTAAATATTCATTTAGGAAGGAACTTTTTACGTCCATCTGATGGACTTTTCAAGAAAATTGTGTAGCTAGAGAAAACATCATCCTCATCATTTTGATCTTAGATGTGGGAGAAAATGTCTCCTCATAGTCAATGCCTTCTTTTTGTGCATACCTTATTACAACTAGTCTCACTTTGTACTTGTCAAGTATCCCATCTCGCTTTGTACTTTGTTTTAAATATCCATCTACATCCAATGGGTTTCTTCCCTAGTGGAAGGTCGACTAGCTGCCAAGTGTTGTTTTTAATCACTAATTGATATTCAGAATCCATGGCATCTTTCAAAGATTTTGACCGTAGGGCATCCTATACTATAGAGGGCTCATCGATTCAATTAATCTACTTATCAAATCAAATTTAACTTCTTCTCTTGCTTTACTATGATTCCATGGTCCAGTGGTGGATGTATCTGATGGAGCATTCATTATTGCATCTCATAATGTGCTAGTACACCACTTGGGCATACGCTAAACTATTCCCGTGGGTCGTGGTTCTATCTTATCAACACCATCATACCCATCCTCACTTTCATCATCTGAGGGAACATCGGCTTCAATTTTTAAAACTAGTGAAAAATCTACATCTCTTGAGTCCGGGAGGAGGAGAATTTTCTTCCTTATTCTCAAAAAAATCAACATCTCTGTTGGTGTAGACTTTTTAGTCTTAGGATCCATCAATCTATACCTGTGATTTTCTTCACTGTATCTAATGAAGATGAATTTTAGTGACTTCATGTCCAATTTCTTTCTGTTCTTCTTGGTTATGTGCATGCTTGCTTTGCACCCAAATACTCTAAGGTGTGCAATAGATGGTTTCCGTTTTGACCATGCTTCGTGTGGTGTTACTCCGTCAAGAGAAGCTGTAGGCATTCTGCTCAAAAAATACACCGATGTCTATGTTGCTTCTACCTAAAATGTCTTTGTAAGTCTAAAATCATCAATCATGCATCTCACCATTTCCATGATAGTACAATTTCTTATATCAAAAACACCATTTTGTTGTGGTGTGTGTGGAGGGGGAATTTGTCGATGAATCATGTGGGTTTATATGTATTATCTAAACTCATCAGTGGTGAATTCCCCCCCTCGATTTGAGCAGAGAGTTCTAATGTGACGTTCGGTTTCATTCTCAATTGCTACTTTGAAATTCTTGAAGGTTTTAAAAGCTCCACTTTTCTTGCAAAGACAAACTCCACATTTTCCTGGAATAGTCGTCAACAAAAAGCATGAAGTACTGGAACCCAGAATGACTTGGTTGCATCGGACCGTAAAGATTGGTATGAACCAAGTCAAGATTTCCATGAGCTCAAAATTTACTCTTCTGGAACGAAGCTCTGTGTTGTTTTCCTATAAGGCACTAAGGGCACTTGTTTGTATCCTTCTAAAGAGATGGTAGCCCATGTACCATATTACACCGGCGAAGTGTCTTGAGATACTTGAAACTTACATGACCAAGTCTCCGATGCCACAACTATGTTGAGGTGGAGTTCTTAGCCATAAGTGCTTGATCGTCTCTGTGAACAAAATCAAGTTGGAACATGCATCCCACATTGGAGGATTTTGTAACTATTTTCGAGCCTCTTGATTTGTCTCAAATCAAACATGTTTTCTTGCCAGAATGACTATCAAAGTCAATTTTTAGGTTGTGATCTAGGAGTTGACTGACTGAAAGTAGATTCTTTATCAACCTGGGACATAAGACATCGATAGTCTGCATTGCATGAACCAGGGGTAGAGAAATGTTTCTAATCCCCTAAATTGAGTATAAAGAATCATCACCCAATGAAACATTATTTTTCAAAGGCGTGTCCCTCATTGAGGTAAACCCGATCTACTGTGGGTCACCATGTGTCAAGTGGCTCCCAAATCAATATACCAAACATCACTAGATGACGTTGATGGTTCACTTGATCAAGCAAAGATACAAGTAGTCTTCATTGTCTGACTATTCTTGTTGCTCAACAATATTACCTTGCTAATGGGGTATTCTTTTCCAGTTCCCATTTTCCTTCCCGTGATTGTTGTTAGAATGTCCCTTATAATATTGTTGTTGTGGAGGTCTAGAGTTTCTTGACAAACCTTTCTTGTAAGTGTTATACCAACAATATTTTAAGTCATGTCCTCTTTTGCAGATTGGACATTACTTCTTACGTTGTTTGTCAACTTGATACTCGATTTTTATTTTGTTTCTTGTGCTAGGAATTAGGTTTTCCTTTAACTTTTCCTTTCCATTTTTGATGTGAAGAAAGTTCCTACTCCTCTTCATCATCCTTATTATGTATGGCTTCCTCTTGTTGCAGTAAGTTTACCAATTTTTCAAAACTAATGGTCATATCTGACATGTTTAGTGTTGTAACAAAAATGTGGTAAGAAGAGGGGAGTGCTCTCAGAACAATGGGAACGAGAGCATCATTTGAGACCACTTCTCCTAGGGCTAGAAGTGAAGCCCTCAACTCTGCAACTCTTCTTAAGAAAGCTTCAATTTTCTCATTTTGCTTGAACTTCAATGTGTGTAACTGACTCTATAAATTAACTATAACATTCTTGTTTTTGGCCTCATACATCATGCTCAACTTATCTCATGCTTCTTTGGCTGTTGTGGCATATTGAATGTGGGGTTGTACATCATCAAAAATCGCCTATGTTGTGTTGTATTAGTTGTTGATCGGTCGAGTACCATTCACAATAGGCCGATCCCTTCAAACCCAAACCGTGTCTTTATTTTTGTCTTCCATGTAGCATAGTTGTTTCCTCCGAGTAATTGTGAATCGGAAGAAAAATTGGGGGCATTGGTGCCCATTTTGTAGGGATCACCGATAGTGTTTGGCTCTTATCACTCCAAATATTAGGTCTCCCAATCTATATACCGTCGGTCAATATACCGAACCTTTCTATTTACGTGCCCTTCCTATATACCCATCGATATGTGGAAGAAGCTCTCCCTTTGGATATACCTGAGGTACATGAAAGAGGCATTAAAAAATGTGAAAGAATTCAATATGTGGTACCAAGAAAGTACTGAAAGGGGTCTGTAATTATTGACACCAACTCAAAGAAATATCCTCATACACACACGTAACTTCGCTATATAATTGGATAATTTCTTAGTCCGGATTTATGTCATGCAATCGTTCACAGATTGATGGGATGGCTCATAGTGTGTGCACTATGACCTCATTACTCCCCGTCGATTTAAAGGGTCGATGCCTAGACAAAGTTATTGCAGCTTTATTATGCGTTAAGTATAGTAGTAGTCATGATGGATTTACCCGTAAGCACTTCCCAAAGGCACCAGTAAATACCGAATACTACGAATGAGATCTTGGATCTCGTGAGTGTTTTAGAACAAAAATTTTACTATTTTTCAATTACAAATTTCTGCCGGTTTGTGAGTAGTTACAATATTTTGTTGACTATGGAAACTGCAAATTAGGACAATATATTAAAGCATGCAATTACATTCGAAAAATTTGGAAAAATGGAATTGTAGGAATTTTGTTTTTGTTTTGTATGCCCAGTGACCTCACGGAGCCCAAAATGAATCTTGATGCTTTGTAAAATGTTAAAAAGAGGCCGAAGATGAAGCTTTTGGATAGCCTTCCTTTCGTAAATGTTGCTCGAAATCAAAAAATAGGCTTAATGGAGAAAACAAAATTTTTATCATAAATTAGGGATTTTCTCGCCAAAAAAATAGGGCCTATTTACCCAGTAACAAAATGGTTTAGCAATGGTTTTTCTGCTAAATATTTCTCCAAATTTCACTATTTTTAAAAAAATTTCCTCCAAATTTTTCAATTAAAAAAAACTTTTGTTTTTGTGTGATTTGAACCATGCACTCCCCACTACCAAGTTTTTTCCTCTATCCTCTTAGGCTCTATGAGCATTTGAGTAATGAAATGAAGAAAACCGTATTTGAAGGAGATAAACAAAAATGACTTACCTCATTAAAAAAACATATCGAGGTTCCACGTGGCTGCATGTTGGAGGACGAGATTGCATGCTCAAAAAATGGATCTCGAGCCTATCTCAATGTTTTATCCTCTCGTATTTTGCACTTATTTTCCTTCATGGATTTGATTTTCTATTTCTTGTGATAGGTCGACACTCAAGAGAGTGAGGCATTTGAAGAAATTGAATTGACTTTTGTATGCAATGAGTTTGGTGGATATTTGCATGGCTCACCAATGCACATGATCGTAAGATTTGACTAATTCCGAATCTTTGCTATGCCACATCATTCGAATAGTCTCCGCCAATTTTCTTTCAATGTGTAGGCTTGATTTAGTTCGATGGTTTTAATTTCAATGCTACCATTTACCTACTACTACCTCAATGTATATGTTTGACACCTATTTTTGTTTATTTTGTCGCAGCGTTGGTAACAAATGCTCTTGAGGTAGGGAACTCTACATAGGAGGGTCCAATGAGTTCTTTGTATACCTCCACCAGTTCTCACTCGATTATTATCTCCAAGTTTATCAGGTTGGATTGTGCTTCGCATGGGAGGAAATCTTCCAACACGGTCCGAGATGACTATTTTATTTGTTAATGCCTTGAATATAGAGGCTTGTTGATGTTGGGAGGATACCGATCCAAATAACACGGCTCAACTACGGTTTTGGTTGATTTTTATATGTCATAAGATCAAAATAGACGTTTATTTGTATTATATATCGACCACTTGGTTGATTGGAGCTCGATGACAACCATAGGAGATCGACAATGTGGGAACATGACTTCTCTACAAATCGATTCTCCAATGCTTTTTGATAGGTTTCTCAACGTATAGAGGACGATAGCTCGGTCACTTTGAGAAATGTAATATTTTCTACTTGGTTTCCTCTAAATTTTATACTGTTACCACTATTAGCTTCAACAAATTTTTCCTAGTGCACTCAACACCAAAGTGTAAAAAATAATTGCGCTTCTAAACACTTGGAACAAACAGGGGATGTGGGGAGGCATGGATGAGGCCGGGAGGTTATAGGAGGTGGCACATGCTCTCTATTTCTGCAAACTCTTCTCCAATATTCTCTATCTTTGTTGCTCTCTTTCCACACCTACAATTCTCTCTAGTACCAAATGTAGAACAGGGACGGAAGCTTGTGTATTATATTAATATAAATCAACCAAGTACAATGATGCAGGCTACAATATTTATATATATTGGATTGCTAGAATACAAAAAAAAGAGGAGTTGTAAAAATGCAATAGAAAATATAAAATATAGTAGCTTGCAAATTACATCCGAGGAAGGATAACAAGAATATTTCTAAAACAATATAGCACCATCCGTAATGTTTTGAATAAAACAATAATAAGGTTTGTAATATAACCATATACACAATAAATATATTAATTAATATCAAATGCATAATTAATATATAGTTAATTAATAATTAACTTAACAGACGAGTAATCCTTTAACTCAAGTAGTAACAATAGAAGAACCATTATCCACCACCTCTCGGTGACTAGTCTCTCGAATAAGATGATCAACCCGAGGAGACTACTTAGAGAAAAGATGTGCTATTAGGGGAGTTTTATGCTGACCTTGGAGAATTGGAGAATGTTACTCCACATCCATCCTCACATCAATGCAACAGTTCTTCACAAAATCATTTGATTTCTCCTCCGAAGTGGGT
The DNA here is from genome assembly GCA_018340775.1 of Taxus wallichiana var. yunnanensis. Classification (NCBI taxonomy): domain Eukaryota; kingdom Viridiplantae; phylum Streptophyta; class Pinopsida; order Cupressales; family Taxaceae; genus Taxus; species Taxus wallichiana. Next base: position 128,493,175 of record CM031240.1, read on the forward strand.
ACAAAGCACCATCAAAGACTCTCATTTGCAACAACTTCCAGATACTTCATCCGGAGCCTAAATGAGAAGTCAAACAATAAATGAGGTAAATTTTAAACTCATTATTTCACTTATTAATAGCTCGAGCTTGATAATGTTCATGAAGCATTCAATCACCCTTAGTGGAAAGAAACCATGGATGTAGAATATGACTCACTCAAGAAAAATAGGATGTGGGAACTTGTTAATTTGCCTACAAGAAAGAAACCCATAGTCTACAAATGGGTTTTCAAGAAAAAATATATAATGATTGATCCATTGACAAACATAAAGAATGAATTGTAGTGAAAGGATATGCTTAGAAAGATGGAATCGACTATGAAAAAACCTTTGCACCTCGCAACATAGAAAGGGAGAGACTTCAACAGATGGATATCAAGAGTTCTTTCGTAAATGGTGATCTGAAATAAGAAGTGTACATGACCCAACTGAAGGATTTTTGATGAAGAGCATCCTAAGAAGGTATGTCATCTCATCAAATCATGGTATGGTCTAAAACAAGCTCCAAAGGCATGGTATATCAAGATCGATGATCACCTTTTACAAAGATGGGTTCTCTCAGTAGCCCCTTAACTTAAAATTTGTATATGAAGAAGGTGCGGAAAAAATTGTCCTTCTTGTTGTGAATGTGGATGATATTGTGATCGTGGCGGTTCAAAAGATCAGATTGATATTGTGAAGAATGATCTCATAAGAATCTTTGACATGAAAGATTTGGGGCTACTACATTACTGTCTTGGCTTGGAGATATGGAAAAAGGGGCATCACATTTTCATCTTTTGGATAAAGTATGCCAAGACACTCTTGAACAAGTACAATATGTCCAATCGTAAACCTATATCCACTCCCATGGAAAATTCCTTGCAACTTTCAAGATTTCAGAGTCACCTCAAGTAGATGCTACTCTCTATAGGAAATTTGTTGGAGGGCTCATCTAATTGACGTATACTAGACAAGATTTATATTATGTTGTCAGCTATCTTTCCAAATTCATGCAGGAACAAAAGAAATGTCACTGGATCACAAAGAAAGCATGTATTGAGATATGTCCAAGGAAAACTCGATCATGGTCTAGAATATAATAAGAATGATCAATTCTTCTTACAGGGATATGTCAACTTGAACCATGCAAGATCTATTAATGACATGAAGTCAACCACAGGATACATTTTTCATCTTAGATCTGGAACTATCTCCTGGATAACTAAAAAGAATAATATTGTTTCTATTTCATCCATAGAGGCAGAATATCGTGCCACACGAGGAGCTATGTGCGAAGTGATATGGTTACATTCCATTTTGGATGACCCAGGTATTCCTAAAAACAATCACCTATTCTCTATTACGACAATCGAGTGTGTCAAGCTCATGCGAATCCTCGTCTTTCATTAACGAACAAAGAATATTGAAATTGATTGCCATTTCATTCGAGAGCATGTCTTGAACCATCACATTCAGCTCCAATACTATCCTAAAGAAGAACAAGTAGATGATATTCTCACCAAAACTCTTGGAAAAGTGAAATTCAAACTTTTCAGGGGTTACATTTGCAAGAATAATGTAATAAGGGAGGAATTTTGGCATAGATTATGTAGCTAATAATTATATATTATTATGAGAGTTTGATTTTGTGTATCCCATTACTCTCTCTCTCCGTTTGTAACCTCTCCTTTCATTATGGTGTGTATTGTTATTTCTCTTCACTATAAATTTGTGCGTGCTTCTCTATAATAATAAGAAGAGAGATATATGATCTCTATTATTCCTCCATTGATTGCTCCTAACATACATTTCCTCAAATGCAGTTGAGTAATTGATTTAATAGTAACCACTGAACCTAGAAAGTGGCTTTAATGCATTCATAAAAAAACAACTTTTAAATTTTACCATAATACAATAAGCCCTCCAATCTATAAATTTTACTAGATTCCACCTCGAGATGCAACAATAAAACTTAATAGCATTTATACACTCAATACCTAGATCCATTGAATCCCAGAAGACCAAAACCAAAGACAGAATCACAAAGCAACCAACTAGAAATGAATGACGGAACACAATCCACAAAATCACAATTGCAATACCAATTTTAGGAAAGAAAATGTTTCATTTCAAGAGGTTTGTTATATTTTAGCATATTATGGAGATGGGTAGCTTATCATGCCTGTAATACGCTTCCAAAGTCGAGTACGCGATGAACAAGGCCTGTAAAAGCAACCCAGGAAAAATTACATTATCCAAAAACATGCTGGTCGACCACACTTTTCTCATGGCCATGTTTGCAGCACAACAAATTTTTTTTTGCACATTCAAGGGTACATGGCCAGGGTAGGAGCTCCAAAATCAGAGAGCTACAATTTCCTCAAAGAAAGTATGGTCTCAAGGACTACAATGATTGCAGTATATGCACAAAATGGGTTTGATAAAACAACCCTGCTTCACCATATGAAACGAACAGGTGTCCAACATGTTCAGTTCACATTTGCAAGCATACACGCAACCAGTACAAAAATAGTAGCTTTGAAACAGAATTGGACATCCACTCAAACATAATGGAGAAGATAACTGATCAAATGTTATAGTTGCAAGCACCTTCGGAGAAATGTATTCAACACATACTGAAAGGAGGTTTTAATGCCTTCTTCCCCTCAACCCCTATCTGCAAATCTCCACCAATTCACGCGGCTAGCCAAAAACACATACACAAGACAACCAAAGGGAAAACTAGAGCAGAACAAAATAAACAACAAATCAAGGTATGCGGCCAGTTCTCCAAAGGCGTGTAGAACCATAAAGTGTGCTAAGCACATTTCCATCAATTAGCATTGAATACCATTAAAGGAATGGCCATAATCTTCACCGAACTGCTAGCTAATAACCAAAATTTTAACAAAAAAAAAAAAAAGGAAGCAACACCCAGCAGAGGTAAATTCCTTTTGGTGAGCGGCCACGAAACAGGGACCAGACCACTACAAAAAGTAGAGAAAGGTGGTAGGTAAGAACATTAACTTTGCTTTAATCAATTCACCTAACATGGCGCCACCACCAACTTCCCTCCACTTCCACACATGCCAAGATTGGCCATAGATGCCATCATTCCAAGTCTTTTAAGTGAAAGATCAATTTAGTTAAACTTAGCTAAAAATTAGGTACCTTTCAATAAAATATGCCTAAAATAACTTGAAAAGGTTTTAAAAATTCCATTAGAACTTTTAACAAATGTCATTAAGCAACCGATAATCAAAATATGATAATCATTAATATGAAGGTCTTCACAAGGTGTTATAAGCACAAATTAAATGCACAAGTATTAGCGATGAAAAAATGGTATAATCGGAAGGAAAGGAGTCAAATTTACTTCGCAACAAGGATTGTAATTACTTAACGATCAGAGGTATGCCTTGGATCACTGAAATTGATCCAAGGAATGACCGTTCCACACAACAATAGAAAGAACTATGGCACGAGTAACAAATTTTGTTACTAAGGTAACTTGCTTATAGCGCTATAAGACCGCGCCTTCACCAATTACTTGGGTTCACAAACTGAGCTTCAAAATCAACAAAAAGAGTACAAATGACCTTCAACGCTAGCAAATTGGGGTCAAAAGCAAGGACATGAGTCTCACCGAATGGGGCATTACAAGTTGTGACTATTATTAAAGCCCATGTAAATTTTGGATGTATTTTCTTCTAGTTTCCTAAAAAAGGTACACCATATGTATTGCATACATCTTGTTCTACCTTTGCCTATGCATAGAGAACTTTGTATTCTAATCAACCATCATCATGTTTTTTCGATTTTTTTTTCTAAGTATGTTTTGAAATTATATGTGAAATCAGCTAATGTAGTGACTTCAACATTATATTTTAATGGAAACAACAAATTTATTTTGCGTAGAATTTAGTTGAAGAATATAAAGAATCTTATTCTTCAAGAGATAATGATACACATGTTATAGGCATATAATAAGATTCTAGTCATCTATTTTGTGCTTCTACATTCCTACAGACAACCGAAAGTTTTCATAATGTGTATTTGACATAGGTGTAGACCTTGTCATTGAAGAAACCTATCAAGTGTAACAACTACATCAAAGTTGTGTTAAAACATTATTCCAAATGATGTTCTTACACACAGCAACACACCTTGCAATGGGGCCCATGTGAAGTCTAAGTGAAAACAAGAATATTGGATTTACTACCAAAAGGATAATGTTCATGAAGGGGAACTCCTCATGCAGAGATTAGTAGTGGTGGACACTACATTTAGATTTGTGAAGAAAGGTCACGAGTGATAGACTTTTGAGATGTTTCATCTTCTTTGTTTCGATATGTAAAAGTGTGTGTAGTTCAATGAAAGTGAAGATTGAGCAATGTAATTGGTTGGAATAAAAACAATATTTAGGTGAGCTGTGATATGCTCTCCATGGACAAAAATGCATGTATTTTCCGGGGTTGATGAGGCACGACTCTCCAAAATCGGCAACACCTTGGATGGTCATTTTAATATGATCTCAAATACATAACGAAAGAAAGATTATCTTAAATACAATGCATTACAAAACTCCAATGCCTTGAAGCTCCATGTTTAGATTCTTTGTTGGTGTGATCAAGTTATGATGATATTATAGACTTAATCATTGGGGATTTGCACAAGATTAATAATTAGATTCGATTTTAAGCCAAAAAGACATATTATGAGTCAACCATCGTATAAATATTTATTATGGAACATTATAAAATTAAACAAATTATTATTATACTAGAGGTCCGCCTTTAACATATTCAGTGAGGGCCAAGGCGAGCAGGCCAAGCATAGCAAAACGGCCGTTCCAAATCTCTGCGGAGGACGACATTATTTCCTGCGATTTGCTCTGTGCCGTCACACCCTTCAACATGGGTACCAACGACGCAACACAGAAGATCGCTGCGGTCAGAAAAAACCAGGAAACCCCTTGTCCACTGCTGAGCTGTGAAAACAGGTCTCTTCCACTCGCCACCTCCACCCCAATTGCAGACACAAATCCCACCATGGCCAGCCTTCCATTTATGGTTTCCGGTGCAGCGCCCGCGAACGAGAACACGTCACCAAGCTTCGTGCTGCTCTGGACGCCAAATTTGCCCACGTCAGATATTGACCAATATACATTTATTTCTAAAATATTAAGGTACTTCCCTGCTCCTTGGCTGTAGTTTGACGTGGCGTGGGATGTCTTCTGCTACCAAAAAAAAAGAACACGTTAACTAAATTTAGACTGACGCCAATTTAACATACTCTAATTTATCATGGAAATTATAGGAAAAATAGCAGACCTGTGCCATGCACTTGACATGGATGCTGCGGTTAACTTGCCCCAAATAATTCCTCTGGATTGCCCCGCAGCTGAGCGTTCCAGGTATTTTTATCATCGTGGGAGCAACGGCCGCCATATTTAGCGAAATCTAAGGTATATGTACTACGCACACTTGTAAAGATTAATCTCTCCTAACTATTTCAGAGTTGATAGTTGTAATTATGTTTGAATCGATTTAGCCTCATTTATAGACTCGGTTTTTTCTGTAATGAAGCGCATAAGTTTGCCGATTTTTTTTTCCTTTTGACGGTGAGTATTGGGCACTTGTCCCGTGAGTCCACAATTTTGGTTGGGTGAAAACAGTAAGACGTGGTTACTCAATTGTCCGCACAGTCGTGCAACTTCAGTGCTATGGAAACTTTGTCGACAACATGCCGTTTCACGATTGACTTCTTTCCTTTTGAGGGTTAATAGAATCCCTTGTACGTTTTGGACGTCTTAAATCCCTGACTATATTATTCTTGTTATTTGTTTTTTAAAAAAATTAGCAATCGTACGAGAAGTGTATTATGGAAACACCGAAGGGGATGGAGTGAAGAATGTAAAAATGAAGAAGTGAAAAAGATGGAAAGGATGAAGGGTTAGTAAGAAAGGGTTCGATGGAGGGGAGGACATTGTGTTCCAGTGTATCATCTCTATCTTATCGGATTTTTCATGGCATTGCAATATGCATTTGAACATTATTATCCTATTGATGAGCCAACAAATATGAATGCATAGATGTCAACAAAGGACAAATGAAAAATATTTCAACCCATATGTGGATGCATGGGGACATGTGTAGCCTACATAGTCTAAGGGAAGATGCAAACTTAGGTGATCTTGTCAGTGGTGTGATGAGATACCAGATGTGAACAAGTATGAATCATAATACTTAATACGAGATCCATGATGCAATATGATGTCATTATTTTTTTTTTTTATCTCATCAACAAATTATAATCTTCAAACGCATATTGCCAGGTGCAAGCAAATCTAAATCACAATACCCAATACGAGATCCATGATGTAATACGATTTTGAGCTCAAAGGATAATCAATGCAAAGACTCAGGCCCATTGATCCCAAAAATACAAATCAAATTCAATGACCAAATAATATAGAGTCATCTAATATATGTGAGTACTCAACATTTGCTTGCATCATTGTACATTGAAAGAAGGCTATCAATCTTATTTCTTGTTAAATAATTTATACCTAGCCTTTCTTTTTTGTTTATATATAAGTGATGGTGTATGTATTTACAATCTATTTTTTATCGATGAAATGGAGGATTTGTGTTTACTCAATATGAGCCATTCAATATTTTGGATCAGATAACATTTTATTTGTTAGATAAGACAAAGACATGAATGGAAAGTTGGAAAGAAAAGGTGGGATTTAAATACATGCATGCCCCACACCTGTTCCACAACTTAAATTGTTCCTGCCCAAATAATATCTATTTTTGCTCAACTTTATCGTCTTGATCTCCAAGAAAACTTGAGTGATCCCATTAGTGGTGCGAGGAGATGCTAGATGCAGCAAGTATGAATGGAGGCATTCACTTTACAAGGTTCTACGGAGGAGAACGAGTCAGGGAAGATAACAAAAGGTACATTCCAAGGTAGAAAGAAGAATGCGACACCCTTCCATGGGTCCTCCTATCCTAAATGACACTCTCTAAAATCATTCACGACACGGATATGGTCGCATATGGTTGTAAGGCAATGAGAATTCCAGAAAGTAAATTGTGAAAATCCAGTTGTGGGGAGTCTCAAAGCCAAGCATTCGAGTGGCAATTTCAATGAAGGAAAGAATTATGACAGAAGTCATCCACCATTGGAGGGAGCTGAGCACAAGGAGCTCCATTCTCTGAATGGTGCGAGATTTGAATATGTACTTGGCTTCCTCAACCTGGGTAGAAAAACACCCACATTATATATATTACAGCTCTGTATGGTCATGAATTGATGAAAAAGCTAAAGGAACTTGGTGAGTCCAATGGTGGCCATACATATCTAAAAACCAAGTCTGAATCACCTGCAAGTCGAGGAGGAGGGGAACCTCAGTCTCTTACACTTTAAATGCAGGCTAATTCAAATAAATATATTTTAAAGATATTTGTAATAATCTAAAAACAAAATATATTGACATGTAGAAATATTAAATCATCAAAATAACTCGTGACATGACATACGGAAATGATTAACATGAACCCAATAAAGTAAAGGCCCCCATGATACCCCAAATGTTATCCAAAATCGTAATGTAAATAATGATGATATAAGGACTAAATAATTTGGAAATATCTATCAAGATAGAATTTTGGAACCGACTTATAATAGATGATATCTATTACGTGACATTTCTACTGGTTTTAAATTTTAAAAGTAATAATAGATTGTTCAATAAAATAATAATATAATAATTTTTTAACCATTTATAATTTGCAGCTTTGGTGATTAATACCTTTGTGGTGGACCATTCAAATGTGACAATGATATGCTATTGCGGTCATATCTTGTGCAAATTTATCAAAATTTGTCTACGGACAACCACCTGGAATCACCATCTTGGCTGCAGATTCTTTGAGCTTCAACACACTCTTTCTCAATTCACTCATTTGAACTGATAAAACCTACCAACTGAAATTAAGTAAGTTGTATTGACAGTTACACTGGAAAATGGTAACTTGTAATTTGGTGGAGAAATTAATTAGGTTAGCAGTTTGACTCACAAGAATATAATTATAAAAAACACAAATTAATCGGTATATTCAGGTGTGTGAATAAAAATGTGTGCTTTGTTTGGATTTTTCTTTGAGGAGGAAACCACCCATGAGACCTAATCGAAAGCTTACTGCATATTTTATCCATTTAATATCGTATATGTAAAATGCATTTTTTTCTTGATAAAGTTCCAAAAAGACATACACATACCTGCTGAACAAATCCTGGTAAGATAGCACCATCAAAAATTTACGTTTAAAACTGAATTTATGATTTATCTTCCCTCCACTTCAGCAACAGAAACTAAAATCAAACACAAAATACAAACAAAACTATTCTAATCACAAGAACCCATCTTAAAAGTCATCAGTGCTAAAACACCAAGAAGGCTCTCAGGGATCTGTGCAACAAAATGGAGTATATGCACAAAATTGTTTGGTAGACCAAAACATAGGAAAAATTAAAAATAGAATATAATACAATGCATTATTTTTGGTGCTTCTTCTACATTTAAAATACATGCCAATTCAGAAAAATAAAAATACAAATGACATGGACACGTGTAGAGTAAAACATCTACAATTTTTTTAAGCAAAAAATTATAAAATACACAAAACATGCCACGTCACAAACTAAATGCAAGCACTCGCCGACTGCCATTGGATTTAAACAACTCTCCAAGGAAGATTGTTGTCCCTTTGATTTTTGACTTTTGTCCGAATTAAGAGGTTAAACTCCATTATGTAACTCCTTGGGCATAATTACATATTTGTAGTAAATTGAATTTAGTGGTCACGTAAAACAAAGCGTCCGTGTAGAAATTTTTATTGAATATAATAATTTTTAAACATGTGCCCATTTGATTGAAGGAAGAACATGATCTTATTTTTAGTTTTTTAGCCAATAAATGATGCTTGGAATTTAGAGATTTAATTTGCAACATTTTTATTTATTTTACAAATTGAGTTCTTAGATATTACATATTTTCATGAATTTTTTATTTCGATAATTCACAATATTATGTATGAACAAGTGGGAAGTAGAAAAATACAATTTCTCTAATCAAGATAAGTGAAATCAAGTGTTAATCAGTTTTCCTAATCAATTTATCATCAATGTAAATGGACTGCCCAAGGTATTAGTTGATTGAAAGAATTGAGGTGCTTTTCTCTCTAACATTTTTTAATTTGAGAACCTGCAACTTCCTATGTAATGTATTATTTGTTTAATTGGATGTTTATTTTACACACTAACAACATCTTTATGTATTTTGTTTTCTTAACAATAATTTTTTTGGTTTTTTTCTCTACAATAGATAATGTGTGATAATATATTACTTTCTATCTTTTTAACAAGGTATTGTTGATTCAATGTACGTTATTCTCATTATCTTTAAAAAATAGCTACAAGTAAATGGATGGAGAATAGCTATGAGAGGAAGACATATGTGAAGTCTAACAATCTTGAGAAAGAAAAGGAAGTACCTAAAGTAACTTGCTTTAGTCATGATGAGGCTACTAGTCAAAGAAGTTTGTTTTCTATTAAAGAACCTCAAGCACTCCTGCTATCAACATAAGAAGACTAGTAGGTGGATGATGGAGACATAAAGGCACAACAAACAAGGATATGGATTCCTAGGTATGGTGATCTATCCCATGAGGAGATTGGTGTTTCACATTATTAAATGTCTCTAGTTGAAAGGAGTGCCTCCACTAGGATTCATGGAGACATTTTCTTGTCAGTAGAAGCATGATGAATCCTTGCCATATCCATGTATCATAGATGTCTAACTTTGAGATCAAAAGAATGTAAAGTTGATTTTATCTTCACTGGTAAAAGTTTTTGAAATCTAAAGTAGTAACACTATGTTCTTGAGAATTTAAGTCACCTTGCTTCATGTAGAGGTCAATAAGACCTTGAGAAGTTATCTAGAGGTCCTAATGCTTCTTGAGGTTAGTATCAAAGTGATGGAGACCAGGTATCATGATAAGAGTTGGTCAAATATGGATTTGTTACAATATCCGTAGTGCCCACTCCTCTTCGAAATTGTTTCATCTTGATATTGATACTATTGGGTGATATTGAGACATTTTGATTATAATAAACTAATTAGTAGATGATAGATTTCACGATATTTGGACTATTGACATTGTAATGTTAACATTTTATTATGATGCACTAGATAGTGATGCTGGATAGTTCGATATATGTTGATTTTCATGATGTGGATTTTATACTAACACGTTATGTTTCAGGATGTTTTGAGTAGAATTATAATCTCATGAATGTTAGGGTTAGATTTTGATATATTTATGGATAATAGAATTGCTAATGTCGAATGATGATTATTGATTTTATATGTATATTGTCTCGATGTTGTTAGTACGGGAAAAATGCTAGAGAGGTATTTTGTTGTATGCAGGAATTTTATCGCATACATAGAGGGGATAGGGGACCAACCATGGAAGGATGTCGGGTGTTGAACAACAAGGCCAAATTTGAAAACTTGTGTAATTTTCTTTAGTGTGGTGTTTTTCATGTCTAGTTTGGAGATATCCCATGGGGGTGACTTCACATGTGTGGCCATGGGGTGAATTGTGTTCCCCTTCTTTAATTTTGTATGTGCTTTATTCATGTTTTATGTATTTAAAATTTAAAATTCTTATCAGTTTATTAGCATGTGTAAATATATCTTAATTAAACTAAACTTCCTCTTATTCGATTAACTAAATTAGGTATGTGATAAATAGTTATGATGAGGTTTTGTGGTCCTTGTTGTAAGTAAAATTTACGTTGGTTTGTAAGTGTTTTACTCCATCCCAACTTCAAAAATCATATTTTGACTTGGGGGCATGTAACACCCACTAAATTTTCCCGCACAAAACCCAAGAACAACCTATGTCAAACTAGAAAAATTACGAAATATTTTTTTGTTAAGTATACTTGCAAAAAGGGATTTGAATTAACGGTTGTCACATTCTTGTTTCTAAGTTACTTGTTGATACAAAATCACAAAGCATCCCCAAATGTCCCGATTCGAAATGGGGCATCTAGTGTGATTGCACAACATTGGACCATCTCTCAAGCTGTGGGACTTACAAACTTGAGATGGACCTCCAAAGAAGGTTGGTTCCTGCTTCCTAATCTACCTGCCATAAGCTACTCCTGTGTAGGAAAACTAATCTATCCTAATCTAACCATTCCAAGGAGACATGGAGAGAGAGAGAGAGAGAGAGGGGGGTGAAAGAGAGCCTACACTAAGCGGTGATACACCAGAAAAGGAAGTGGCTGATCACAAATCCAACTTCCTTAAGTTAAGAGAGGTGAGAAAAGAAGGGGTGGAAAAGATGTAACACGGACAAGAGGTGAAGTTCACATGAAACACCGCTTCAAAACCCATTAAACACACCTCCCAAAACCTGCAATAGACATTAGAGTATGCACGATATACCCTGTAATGATGAGAGGAAAGAATAGACCAAAAAATAAGAAAGGATAAACAAAAGCATCATGGAAACATATTTCATTGATCCAAAAGTTCACACGATACATCATTAGTGGGAAAGAGGCAAGAAAATGCCATTACAAAGCCATGAGAGGAGGCTTAGACTCCACATTCTACCCTAAGGAAGAAAGAGAGAGGGGGAAGGAGAGAAAAGATGAACAACCCTTTAGAAAATGCCCCTCCTTTATAATATATAGGAAGAATAAGAGAGAGGAGGGAATAATTCAAACTCGCTCCAACCTACAACAATGAAGAGTGTCTTTGGAACATCCATGCCCTCGTCGTTGTCTCTTACTACGAAAGAAAGAGGCCCAGTATTCATCATGGTGGAAAGTGGGAGACTTGACAGCCCCCAAAACTAGTGGGTTGAAAAATTAATGGAGGCAAGTGAGAAGTCGGCATCGAGAGCTTTCTAAAAATTCCTCTCTCGCCCAAATATGAGTTTCTAGTTGAAAGATATGGCTATTTGAAGATCAAGGTCACGGATGCAAAATATTTAAAAGAGTCTATCCATGCAAGACCCACATGGTATCCTCGCGCATCTTAAAGATTCAGCCCCTTCCTCTCACTTTTGAAGTTGCACCTTTGAATTGACATGTGCTAGCTTTCGTGAGCTCCTAGATTTCCTCTATATTCTACCTGAGTCCCTCTTATTGGTGGAGACACTATGTCTGACCCGAGACACGTGGAGGCTTCATGCTTGTTTGGAAACTACCCCTAGATTTTTCTTTTGAAGTTGTGCGGATAAGACACATGGAGGCCTCCACAAGATTTTGGACTTTTAAATGACCAACCTTACCTTTTGTGACTCTAACCACATGGTGGTTTGGCACTCATTTGGGGACTACCTTTTAGGTCATGCCTTTGAAATTGCACCGATGAGGCACGTGGAACCCTCCATGGCCTTGCCCTATTTCTTTATGTTTTGGCTAAGTCCCTTTTGTTTGGCGGGGCCATATATCTGACCCTAGACATGTGGAGACTTAATAGACATTTCAGAACCCACTCCAAATTTTAATTTTGAATTTGTGCCATGCTGACACGTGGCACCTTCGCGGCTCTACTTTGTTTACACTTTTCAACAACCAATACTTCCTTTTCGGTCTCTGGAACTGTGGTGAGTATGCACTCATTTGGGGGCTGCCTCTAGATTTTCTTTTGAAATTACATTGATGAGGCACGTGGAGGCTTCTTCTTACCTTTTGTACTTAGCCGATTCGAGCTCATTCCCTATTTGACTTCTATTAGACCACGGACACGTGCGAGTTGGTGCTTATTTGAGTCTCTACTTTGGGTTGTGTCCCTTCAATTTGCACCTTGATGAGACATGTGGAGGCATTTTGCTCATTTAGGTTTTGCCTCTGGATTTTAACTTTGAAGTTATGCTAAAGAGACACGTGGGGGCTTCTGCCGACCTTCTTATACTTAGTCGATTTAACGAACGAATTTGTCCCCTTTTCGGACCTGGGACACATGGAGGCTTAGCGCTTGTTTGGGGTCTCTATTTTGGATTCTATCCTTGGAGTTGTGCTGATGAGGCACGTGGCACCCTCCGTGGGTCTATGACTTTACCTTTGGCGAGAAGAATTCGCGGGCTCGAGGGCACGCGCTTATAAATTGCACCATTTGGGAAAAGTGAAAAAATGTTCCAAAATCCCCGTAAACCCATCGACCTACCTTTACACTTGGGAAAAATTTCCCCCACATCCCCGAAGACCCTCTTTTGGTGAAATAAATCATCCTTGGGCCCTCATGCCCGCATTTTCCATGCCCGGTGAAAAGACATCTCTGGGCCCATCGGCTTGAATTTTCCACTTTTCATAAGAAATCCTTCTCGGGCCCGTGGGCCCACAATTATACTTTTACTTTTGTGAAAAGTGTAAAAATGAAAAAATATCTCCCGCTTCCCCACCGGTCCGCAATTTTCCCATTGGCAAAAATCATCACCAAGCCCGTCGGCCCGCATTAGGCAAAACATCCCTCCCAGGCCCGTCGGCCCGTAACTTGAAAAATATGAAGAGTTAGAAGGACTTCTTTATATCTATGGAAAGGGGAATAAATTTTCTATCTGATGGAAATGCATTCAGGGGACCTTAAGTGCTTAAAATATAAAAAAATTCAGATTGAATTACTAGAAGGGAGAAAATGATGTTAGTTAACCAAAAATAAGTGTTATCTTATTTTGGTTAACATTACTTTAAATTAAAATTATAAATTTTTTTAATCCCTATTATAATAAAATAATAATTTAAAAAATAGTTAAAATTGGACAAATTAATCCCAAGGGTAAAGGGATATAACTAATTAAATAATAAGGATTCTATTATACCCACAAAGGGGTCAAATTTGAAATTTAATTAAAATGTCTCTAAAAGACATTTGGGTTAGAAAGTTAATAACACCCATCCCCTTTTACACTTAATTGACTGGCCGCTAAAATAAGATAGCCCATGCATTTAAAATTTGAATTTCTCTCACCCACTCCCCACCTAATTTTTGTAGGGATGAATCTCATCCATTGGATGGATTCATTTGGGGCCATAAGATCTAGGGATTCCACTAACCCTAAGTTTTCTTATGAAAGACTTCTTTCTCTTTGTTTGGCTTATTATTTTTTTGTTTTGTTTTGTAGATTGGTGGAGGAGGATGAGGAAGCCATGAAAGGCCACCTCAAGATTTTGGAAGGATACACATGCTTCATCTATTTTCTTGTTTTATTTATACCCTTACCTAGGGTTTCAATGTATTCATTTGTTTTATTCATCTCATTATTTTAAGATTTGCCCAAATGGGCTTATGGTTTTTTCCCCATTTTATAGAAATGGTAAAAAAATAAAAAATAACTTGGATAGTAGAACACACACACACACACACACACACACACATATATATATATATACTAGAAGACTCAAGCTAAGGGTTTAAGTTTTACATAGTCCACAAAAAGGAAAATGCGTAGAGATTATAATAACAATGGGGGTTTATTGGATTATATATGCATATGTTTGGGGTTTAAGGGAGGATTGCCGACCGCACCCCATCCCATTTGTTAAAGGGGTGGGTAGTGGGGTCAGTCGATAACCCCCAACCCTTTTTCCCTTAAAGCACGAGCCACGACCATAAGAAAAGTGTGGATTTAATTAAACCTTATTTTGTTAAAAATAATTCTTTGGTTAAAACGTTTTTTTGTTATAAAGTCTACTTTGAATATATATATATATATATATATATATATATATATATATATATATATATATATATATATAAACTAAATCAATATTATTTATAATATCAATATTAGTAATATTTTAATATTAACACTTATTATCAATAAGTAATAGTATTTATTTTATTAATAGTGTTAACACATCTTAATATAGTACTTAAGGTTTCTTTTATAGATTTAATTATAATACATATAGGATGCAAAACTAAATATTCTTTCTCTTTTATTATTACTACTTGATTGACAAAAGATACTTGTGTACACTTATAGAAATTTGATACTAAAATTTTCACAAACAATTGAAACTAAGACTAGTAGTAACCATGCATTTTTCTTTACTCCATTAGATATAAAAAGAAATAGGATACATTTGTTTGACAACCAACTAATCAAAGGAATTTTGAAATATTTTCCATAGTCACATATGAGTTTACACTTTTCTTACTCAAAGAATAAACAAATGAAATCTACTAACCATCAAATGAAAATAGATTAATAAGAATGAATCTTTTCTTTTACAATAACAAGTTTTCCATCCTTTCCACAAGCAATTTATGCAAGATTTCTCATAGTTTTTAAAATAATAACTACACACCTATGTGAGATAACAAGCTAAATGAAATGAGGACTAAGTTGTTTTCCTTTCAATCTCATTTCCATGATACAAAAACTTAATTCACTAAAATTGGTTTTGTTTCCAACAACGCATTACAATCTTAATAACAAATACTTAATACAAATTTTCTTTCAAAACAATACAATAAATCTTCCACTTGAAGTGGGAATTTTACAAGAAAGGTAACTATAATGGAAGATCTCTTAGTCTTCTATAAGTTCTCCAAGTTTCTAAATATCCAACAAGGCTCCATCTTTTCTCCAATTGATCACAATAACAAAAAATTGGGGAGAGGCAACACTCTCCACCCAACCAAAACTCCAATGAGAAGAAGAAGCAATTATCCTCATTGGCCCCCAAGCCCCAACCACAAGGAAATAAGGGATGGATCCAACACATGGAAACTATACAATGCTTCCACACTTACTTTCAAGCAACAAACACACAAGAAAGATAACCACAAAAACACTCATTTTTAAGCACAACAACTTCCCAAAACAATGGCTCTAAAATAATCCAAGTAGAGATAGGAATATGGGGATACCCTTGTGCCTCCCAAGGGTTTGGATTCCCACCTCAAGAATCCTCCAAAACACAATCATTCTCAAAATCTCTTATCCTTCCCTAAAAATATATATATGTCTCTTATGCCTCGCTTAATCATATGCCTCTCGCTCTCTCTCTCTTATGACTCCCACAATGCAAAAAATAAAAAGAGAAAAAGGTAGGGCATCCAAAACCCACTCCCTCCTAAACACACAAAGAAAATCTTATGCCTCCCAACATATTTCATCCCCATTTCACCATCTCAACACAACCTAAAGAAAATTTACTACCCAACACTTCAAGAAAGAAAACACATCCATACAACACATAACATATAAGAAAACAAAGAAGAAAACAAGGGTGCAAGACCCTACCTTGCCATGGTAAAGCTCCACTTTTCAAGAAAGTCCCAAAATATTTCAAAACTCAAGAAATTCCAAGCTCCCTTCCACTCCAACAAGCAATCATTCCAAAATCCAAGAGCCAAAACCAAGCAAGTAACCCCAAATACTTCCCAAAAATTCCAATAAATAGAAAAGAGGAAGAGGGAGATGATGTGGCTCCATGTAGGATGCCACATCATTTATTCTCCATCCCACATCACCCAAGTCAAACCCATACCCCAAGGCATAATAAATGGGTGGTTGAGAGGTATGAAAAACCTCTTACACACACCACTCCAACCCACACCCTTTAAGGACAAAAATTAAACACATGTAAGAAAGTGCAATTAAAACTCACCTTTTGCCTTCCAAAACACATAATGGGGTCTATTTTTTACCCCCAACCCATAGGTAGGGTTGGTATAAGAAATTAATAGTGTCCCACAAGCCTCCAAAATTGGCCCTTAAGGCCAAATCCGAATTTCCAAGGTGAGGTAGAGTGTACAAAATTTAATTTTCTTACACTCAACTTAAAACACATAAACCAAAAAAATATCTAATATAATAAATAAATTCTTTTTGTTCCATCCATAATTAGTTTAGTAACATGATTAATTTACTAATTTAGACACATAAATCAATTAATGATAAAAGGAAATTACATCAAAAATTAAATCACATACACAAAAATTAAATAAAAGAAAGGAAAAGAACTATACAAAAACCCCTTGGTCACAATTGGAGGTCATCCCCCATGGGGACCCCCTAACAACAAATAAAACACACACAACATAACACAAGTTTCCATGGTGACCATTTTCGTATCCACCTAATATTCCGTTGTGGTTGGTCTCTAATCCCCCTTTGATTGTTGTGATATAATTACCTGTAAAACACACAATACCTCCTTCAGCCTCGTGGCCGCATCAAAACATCCAAGATAAAATATATGCATATAATTCAACAATCATCCATACATAAATTAAATCATCATCTAGGCAAATAATGTTACTATTTTAAAATTCTAACAACATCTCAATTCTATATTTCATCAATACCAATAAGATCACAAGATTAGTTCACTGCTAAATCCTACTCAATATGACAAAAATGTCAAATGTCAGAAATATATAAATATGTCAACAACACATCATCATCAATATAAAATTTCTATCTAGGAAATCCACACATGCTAAGACAAAATGGTACAATAATTTCCATGTATAAAGTCAACAATACTGGAAATCAAAATATAATAAGTGTTGAAGGGAAGTGGGCACTACATCCCCCTCCCATTACACTCAACTTCCTCTTGGAAGTCACTGAAATAGGTGTGGTAACTAGACTAGCAACAATATAGCATCCTCCCATGTAGTAGAAGTCTCATCATACCTATCCCACTGGACTCAAACATGGTCAATCTCTCTACCTCAAAGGCCTAGGGTTCGCTCTCTAAAATCTTGACAAACTCCAACATCATCGCTTGTGATCCTACCCCCGTAATTAGGTCCAATCTAATACATGAGAAGGATCTACAATGTATCTCCTAAGTACAGAAACATGAAATACATCATGGATGTGAGACAAGCTAGGTGACAATGCTAGATGATAGGCCAAAGGATCGATACGCTCCAAGATATCAAAGGGACCCAAAAATCTAGGAGCAAGATGAGAGCCTATTCTGTGTAATGAATAGGGCTCTTATGAGGCCTGACACGAACAAACACCTTCGTGTGCACCTCAAAAATATGATCTATCCTATGCTGATCCACATACTTCTTCTACCTATCCTGAGCCTCTTGTAATCTCTGCCTAATCATAACAACCTGCTACTCCATATCCTATAGTAAAGCTGGCCCAAGAGAAACCCCTGTCCTCCAACCTGTCCCAACTTAGTGATGTCCCTGCAATCTCGCCATATAGTTCCTAAAAAATAGCCATGATTATCAAACTCGAAAACTATAATCATAGGAAAACTTCACCAAAAAAATACTCCTCCCACCTTGATTGATGGTCCATGATGTACATCCTAAGCATGTCCTCCAAGATCTAATTCACCCGCTCAGTCTTTCCATCTGTCTTAGGGTGATAAGTTGTACTAAAATTGATATTCATCCCGAGAGCATACTGCATGGTAGTCCAGAAGTGAGAAGTGTACAAGGGATCGCGGTCGTAAATGATCTTCTACAAAATTGCATGTAATCTTAAAATTTCATCAAGATATACCCATGCCTTTGCACTAGTTTTGTAGGTGGTCTTAATCGAAGAAAAGTGAGCCACTTTTGTTAATTTATCCCCTTGACCATGATGTCATCATGATGGTATCTCGATGTCGAGAACCCAACTATAAAATCCATGGAAATGGTTGTTAGGTTGTGGAGCCTGTTTTTCATGTGTGAAAGTGTTGAAGGCGTACACTAAGAGTCTTGTACACTTTTCATATGGGTGAGTTTTTGGACCCATAGGTTTATGGGACGGGTTTTTCCCATGGTTTTGATACCCACGGTTTTGTAAAACTGCTTAAGTAGTTGTCTATTTATATGGTCTTATGCATATGATAGAAAGACAAGCAAATGTATTTCATATGTGTTTTGAATTCGGGTGTGAATTCTGTAGAGTTTTTTTAGCATAGCTCCAAACGGATCTGGGTATTATATTAGAGAGTGGAGGCTTGTAATAAAATCTGAGCAAGTGATTCTTGGTGGACATAGCCCAAATTAGGTGAACCACGTTAAATCTTGTCTCTCTCGTGTTGTGTTATTTATTCTACACTTTTATTTCGTAAGGGATTATTCCGCATATTTTATCTCTTATTTCCTAACAATTGGTATCAGAGCCTGATTTGGTTTGCTAAAGTGTTGAATCGCAAGGAAATTTTTTAGCCTGAGTGAGAGCTATGGTAGATGATGGAAGATCTAGGGTTGATAAATTCAATGGGTAGAATTTCAGTCTTTGGAAGATGCAGATGGAAGATTACCTTTATCAAAAGGATCTTTATACTCTGTTGTCTCGAGAAGGTGAACAAACCCTCGAGTATGAAAGATGCGGAATGGGATTTGCTGGATAGGAAGGCACTTGGAACAATCCGGCCGTGTGTCTTGCATCTTCAGTATTATTTAATGCTTCAAAGGAAAAGACTACAAAATATCTAATAGATGCATTAGGGAAGTTGTATGAAAAACCCTCTCGCCTCTAACAAGATATTTTTAATGAAAAATATGTTTAATATGAAGATGTTTGAGAATAGTTCAAGATAGTGAGATCATTTAAATGATTTCAATATGGTTGTGAATATGCTAGCTTCGGTTACAATATAATTTAATGAAGAAGTCAGGGCTTTATTAATTCTGTGTTCTTTACCCGAGAGTTAGAATAGCACGGTAATGGCGGTAAGTAACTCGGTTCCGGCTAACTCGAAGTTGAAGTTTGAGGATGTTGTAGGGGTGATTCTAAGTGAGGAAATGTGAAGAAAAAGCTCTGAGGAATATTTTACTTTAGGGAATGCTTTGATAGTGGAAACTAGATGGAGACAAAAGAATAGAGGAAGCTGTGGAAAATCAAAAGATTGGGCAAGGTCAAAATCCAAGAACAAGATTTTATGCTAGAATTGTGGAAAGCCTGGGCATGCAAAGAAGGAATGTTGGGAGCTTCGGGATAAGAAGAAACAACAAGAAGAAAAAAAGGAGGCAAATGTGGAAATGGGTAATGTATGTCAGGATGCTTTGATTCTTTCTTTGCACAATATTACTGAATCTTGGGTTTTAGATTCGGGGGCTTCTTTCCATGCTTCTCCACATAGGCATTATTTTGTTGATTATGTTCAAGGAGATTTTGGGCATGTTTTTCTTGGTGATGATGAGCCTTGCAACATAGTTGGAAAAGGTTTTGTTCAGGTTAAGATGCAGAATGGGAATACATGGTTATTGAAGGATGTTAGACATGTGCCTACATTAAGGAGAAATTTGATATCGGCGGGGCAATTGGGAAGTGATGGTTGTACTGTGATATTTATAGCTAACTCTTGGAAGGTTACCAAGGGTGCTCTTGTGGTGGCAAGAGGTAAGAAGGTTGGAACCTTGTATTTAACCACTAATAGTACTAATGATTGTAATCTTGTGGCTTCAGATGCAGATACAACATTATGGCACTATAGGCTCGGTCATATGAGCCATAAGGGCATGAACATCATAAAGAAGAATTTTCCTAGATATACAGAAACAAGTTTGGATTTTTGTGAGAACTGCATATATGGGAAACAGAAGCGAGTAAGGTTTCTCAAGGTTGGACCTACAAAGAAAGAGAGTAAGTTAGAGCTGGTGCATTCTGATGTGTGGGGGCCAGCTTAGGTATCATCTCTTGGGGGTTCAAGTTATTATGTTACTTTTATTGATGATGCAACAAGGAAAGTTTGGGTTTATTGTATTAGAAACAAATCTGATGTATTTGACACTTTTGTTAAATGGAAAGCCTTGGTAGAGAATGAAACAGGTCTTAAGCTAAAATGTCTCAGGTCAGATAATGGAGGGGAGTATTATAGCAATGAATTTGATGATTATTGTTCTAAGAATGGAATCCGTAGGCAAAAGATAGTTCCAGGAACTCCGCAGCAGAATGGGGTATCAGAAACGATGAACAGAACAATAATGAAATGTGCTAGGAGCATGAGGTTACATGTAGGACTACCTCTTTCTTTTTGGGTAGAAGCGGTGAGCACAGTTGTGTACTTGATAAACAGAGGACCCTCAAGTGCCTTGGATGGAGGCATACCTGAGGAGGCTTGGTCCAGTAAGAAAGTTGATTATTCATTTCTTAAAGTCTTTGGATGTGAGGTGTTTGTTCATATAGACAAGGATGATAGGACCAAGCTAGAGGCTAAATTAGAAAAATGTACTTTCATTGGTTATGATGGTGATGACTTTGGATTTAAATGTTGGAGTATTAAGGACAAGAAAATCATTCGGTCTAGGGATGTGGTATTTAATGAGAAAGTCATGTATAAGCAACTTGATTGCGGGAAAATAGGAAGAATCCAAGAAAGAATATGCAACGGTAGAGGATCTTCCGGATGGAAAAGTGAAACATGAATCAGTTCAAGAACCTCCTCAACATGAACCCTAAACTTCTATATTGAGGAGGTCTTCTAGGGTAAGAAGAGAACCTGAACGTTTTTCTCCTTCTCTTTATTATTTATTACTCATTGATAGTGGATAACCAGAGAGCTTTGATGAAGTAATGCAGGTAGATGCCAAGAAGAAGTGGGAGTAAGCCATGGATGAGGAGCATCAGGCTCTCATGGAGAACCAGACATGGGATTTGGTAAAGCTACCCGAAGGAAAACGAGCATTACGGAACAAGTGGGTGTTGATTCAAAGAGGAAGAAGGAAGCAAGAAAGATACAAGGCACAGTCAAGGGTTTGCCTGAGAAAAAAGGTATAGATTTTGATGAGATTTTTTCTCCTGTAGTAAAAATGAATTCTATTAGAACTGTTCTAGGAATAGTTGCAGCAGAAGACTTGCACTTAGAATAGCTTGATGTAAAGACTACATTTCTCCATGGTGATTTGGAGGAGGAACTATATATGCAGCAACCAGAGGGCTATGAGGTGAAAGGTAAAGAGGAGATGGTGTGCGAAGTGAAGAAGAGCATGCATGGCACAGAAACAAGCTCCACGTCAATGGTATAAGAAGTTTGATAGCTTTATGATGGAGCAAGGTTATATTAGATGTCATTCGACCTTGTTTGTATACAAAGAAATTTGAGGATGTAAGTTATATTATTCTGTGTTTGTATGTTGATGACATGCTGGTTACAGGTAAAAACATGCAGGAAATAAAAGTACTCAAGAAGCAGCTAAGTGAATCCTTTGCTATGAAGGATTTGGGTGCAGCCAAACAAATCCTTGGTATGAGGATATCTCGGGATAGGAAGGAACGAAAGCTGACTTTATCTCAGGAAGAGTACATTAAGAAGGTCTTGGAGAGGTTTAATATGCAGGATGCTAAACCGGTTGGGACTCCTTTGGCAGGCCATTTCAAGTTATCAAAGGAGTAGTGTCCGAGATAGAGCAGGAGAGAAACCAAATTTCCAAGGTACCTTACTCATCAATAGTTGGTAGTTTGATGTATGCCATGGTGTGCACTAGGCCTGATATTGCCCATGCAGTGGGAGTGGTGAGTAGATTTATGAGTGATCTAGGTAGAGATCACTTGGTAGGAAGTAAAGTGGATCCTTTGGTATTTGCGAGGACCACGGGGACGATTTTTTGTGCTACTGATGGATCAAACACCATTTTGTGTGGTTATGTAGATTCAGATATGGCTAGAGATGTAGACAAGAGGAGGAGCACAATAGGTTATGTTTACACTGTAGGTGGAACAATGTAAGCTAGATTTCATGACTACAGAATTTGGTGGCTTTGTCAACCACGGAGGCTGAGTATGTTCTTCGCCACAAAGGCAAGCAAGGAAATGATTTGGTTATAACAATTACTTGAGGAGTTGGGACATAAGCAAGAGGAAGGAAAGTTACATAGTGATAGTCAGAGTGCTATACACCTAGCTAAGAACTCTGCTTTCCACTCTAGGACAAAGCATATACAATTAAGGTACCATTTCATCAGGACAGCTTTAGAGGAAGAGAAGTTGAAGTTAGAGAAGATTCATACCAGTTAGAATCCTGCACACATGATGACCAAGGTGGTCATAAGGGAAAAACTGAAGTTGTGCTCAGCTTTGGTTGGTCTTCACAGAAACTAGTGAAGGGTTGAGAAGCTTTTTCAGAGGAAAACTAGTCTCCAAGTGGGAGATTGTTAGGTTGTGGAGCCTATTTTTCATGTGTGAAAGTGTTGAAAACTATACACTAAGAGTACTGTATAATTTTCATGTATCCTCATCGAGGTTCGAGGTCGGGCCGCGGCTCCCGGTAGTAGGGGTTGGGCGCGGCACCAAAAAAACTTTTTAGGCATAATTATTTTTGGCCTCAAAAAATGCACCGACATATCGGGAAACATGCTCTTCTCATATGGGTGAGTTTTGGACTTTAGGTTTATGGGATGGGTTTTTCCCATGGTTTTTATACCCACGGTTTTGTAAAAATGCTTAAGCGGTTGTCTATTTATATGGTCTTATGCATATGATAGAAAGACAAGCAAATGTATTTCAGATGTGTTTTTAATTCAGGTGTGAATTCTGTAGAGTTTGTTGAGCATAGCTCCAAATGGATCTGGGTATTGTATTGAGAGAGTGGAGGCTTGTAATAAAATCTGAGCAAGTGATTCTTGGTGGATGTAGCCCAAATTGGGTGAACCATGTTAAATCTTGTCTCTCTGTGTTGTGTTATTTATTCTGCACTTTTATTTGAGATCTGTAATATTTTCTGCATATTAGTTTCTACTGTTGCGATTCTGTAAGGGATTATTCCGCATATTTTATCTCTTGTTTCCTAAAAATGGTGTCCCATTTCCACTCTAGTATAGCATGAGTAAAGAGAAGGCCCGTTGGATGTTGATGCTCTACCTTCACCTTCTGACACTCTAAACAACGTGGTAGAAGGTGGGGTGCATATTCTTCACCCCAGGATGGGCTAAATAAGGTGCACAATGAGCCTCTATAAAAATGTCATGTCTCTAGCCTCCATCTCTATGAACATGTTTCCAACCTCTGTGCCTGAGAAGAAAATCTACCTCTAAATAAAATCCATCAAATATCCCCTCAAGGGGCCTATGAGATTCAATCTCTGCTTTGGCTATAAGGTCGAAGTTGTCGTGAGGGAGTTTCTACAAAATCCTACTTTGTAAATCTGTACCCACTAAAGTAGCCATAACCACATGTCTCTATCTACTCAGGGCATATGTAACCACAATCTCCTTCCCCTTCACATTCTTTATCTCCATGTCCTACTCAAAAATCAACTCCATCCAATGTCGCTGAAGAGCATTGAGATTGGGTTGTGTGAAGAGGTGGTGACGACTCAAGTGATCAGTCCTAAGTGTAAATATCTAGCAAAGAAAGAAGTGTCTCCACCAAACCAAGGCATGAAAAACTACTACAAGATCAAGGTCATTAGTTATATAATTGAGCTCATAATCCTTGAGCTTACAATACTCAAAAGCAACTACTCAGACCTCCTACATCAACACACCTCCACGTCTTGCCAAAGAAGCATCGATGCAAATGAAGAACTCGCCCCCGAGGGTCTAACACTTTGGAAGGATAGGAGTTGTCATGAGGCATTCCTTCAGTTTTCTAAAGGCATACTCACATCTATTTTGCCAAACAAATTTCTTCCCTTTTTCTAAAGAGAAGTGATGGGGTGCGCAACCTTATAAAAATCCTGTAAAAATCTCCTATAGTATCCTACCATACCCATGAAACTACGCACCTTGGTCACATGAGTGGGAGATGGCCAATACATAATGGCTCTAATCTTAGAAGGATTGACTGCAATACCTTCCCCAGAAATGGTGTGACCCAAATATTGCACCTCATGCTTTGAAAGAGTGCACACTTCTCTAGGTTCTTGTAAAGATGCTACTCATGAAGACACTGTAGAACCTGACGAAGGTGCTTCTCATGCTCCTCACCCGTGCATGAGTATATCAGAATGTTGTAAAGGAAAATGAGAACAAAGAGATAAAAAACCTCTTGAACACCCATTCATCAAGATCATGAATACTATGGGGGCATTCGTCAAACCAAAGGGCACAACTATGAACTCATAGTGCCCATATCTCGTGCGGAAAGCTGACTTGTGGATATCTACCTCTACAATCCTCAACTAATGGTATCTAGACTTAAGATCAATCTTAGAAAATACTGTGGCCCCCTTCATCTGATCAAAAAAATCATCAATGTAAGGAAGGGGGTAACAATTCTTGATCGTTACTTTGTTTAGCTACCTGTAGTCCACACACAACCGCAAGGATCCATCCTTCTTCTTAACAAAAATCACTAGTGCACCCTAAGGGGATACACTAGGATGGATTAGGAATTTCTCAATAAGGACCTCAAGCTGAAACTTTATCCCACAAACCTTACGTGTGGTCATCCTTTAAGGAGCACATGAGACAGTTCCACTCTTGGAAACAAGTCAATGTAAAAATCTATCTCACATGGGGAGGCATCCCCGACAACTCACTAGGAAATACATCAGAAAACTATTGAAAGATGGAGTGATAAAAAAGTGAAGGTCCAATAGCCCCATACTTTAACCTATCACTAATAGTAATAGTGTACAACTGACACCCACATCATGCACACCGCTTAAGCTACATAGTGGAAATAGTGTGGATAGAAATGGGTCTCCTAACTCGGCTATCATTGACTCAACTCCTAGATCATCTATACATGATATAGTCTTATGGTAACAATCCACTCTAGCTCTATGTGTAGATAACCAATCCATGCCCAAGATGACTCCATACGAACCCAATGAAAGGATACGAAGATCCGAGGTAGTGGTGAAGGGTCCCAAATCCACTACACACTCCTTAACTAAGGAGTCTATAGAGATTTTGGATCAAGAAGAAATATCGACATCCCAAATAAGGCCCTACCTAACTACCACCAGCCTGCAATGCTCTACTAAAGAGGGTGCAACAAATGAATCAGAGGAACAAAATAAAGCAAGTATAGAGGTAGGAATACCACCAATGCTACATGTAGTCTCTATCACAGTTCTTTGATACTCATCCTCGCAGCTCTCGACCGTTGTATAGATCGATGGCTACGTTCCATATCACCAACTGTAGGTTTTTAAATATGTGCTTTACCCTTGTTACTAGGGTTCTATGGGAACTCTCTCCAATTATGTCCAACAACACTGAATCCATAAAAACTACTTGGTCCTCTCCAATACGATGTAGCTCCAGTGATCTTGTTATCTCTTCAAAGTGCACCTGTAGAGAGATGGGCTGCGGGTTTTCTAATCTTACAAAATTTGATCTCTCTCTTTTGTAGATACAATGGAAACACCTCAGGTATATGGGTATACCTATTTTGAGTTGAGTCTCCAATATCAAGGTTGGTTCTTTATTGATGTATCCTAAATTGATTCGGGGTTTTAAGAGTAAAAGATGACCGTAAAATGATTAAAACTAAGGTGATACACCAAATTTGTATGAGGGCTTTGATTGAGTATATGCACAATTGATGTGTAAAAGATTTTTGATGCAAGAACCAATAGTTATTCGCTTAAAATTAAGGGCAAAACACTTGAAGGTATTGAGGGAGATTATCACAACAATCTTTGCTAAGCTAAACATGCACATCAATATCATGGAGAAATTCATGAAATTTTTTGCAACAGGGGTAAGATGATTAATCGGGGAATTTCCATTCACAAGACTACTATAAACATACACAAGACTGCAAATAATTGGTAAGGAAGAAACTCTTCACACTCAAAAGGAAAAATAGGTAAAAATTACTTGATACTCCTATATCTAAAAAGTCCTCCAGAAGTTGCCCTTGTGCTTTACAAAGGCACACAATAGATATCAAAAATAAAATTCACCCTCTTCCTTAAAATATCCTATGGCTTGTACTTGCCCATGCATTCTATTTTTATTCCTTTATTTAATAATAGATAAATGAATAAAAATAGAGTGTGCAATTACAAATAGGCATTATTAGCCTTAATTATAATATAGTAAAACTAAAGTTGACTGATCTATTTTTAAGAAAGCAAGAGTAAATAATTTGCTAATAATAAGCTTGCTTGTTGAGCAAGTCTCTTTCCATGAACATGTAACTCTGTCTTCTTCTCTATTCGTCTTCTTTGTGAATGCATGCGAAAATACTCTGTGTGCGAATAAAAATAGTTGCTATACTTGCAAAATAATTCATCTAAATATATATCAAGATTGGGACCACCTTTGTCTCTGATGTTGACACTTGTTTTGTCTTCTAGTGATCACATGGATAGCACAATGTAAATTATCTCTAACCTTCCCACTAGTGGGGACCACCTTTGAACTTGACCATTAGTCTTCATTGGTTTGGCCACTCTTGATTATCCGACCTTAGACTATATTACTAACATAGTCCAATGAATTCGGCCCCCTTTGAATACACATATGGCACATTATAATACTCGGCCACTTTGATTATTATTTCTTTGTCGGCTTTTGGATTATTAGGATATGTACTATGGTCTAGACTTTGGAGAGTCAATGCAACGATAATTTTCTCAAACATGGGGCTAACCACCCTCTCCATGGTGACTCACCCCTTGACAAATTTATCGATTGGCATATACAACTCAAGTTGAGTTTTCTTTGATATTTGTTGATCGCTCCGAGCCATCAATATCTGTCATTTTTCATCTTCTAATTTTGTTGATCTTAAACTTATAGTTTTGACTTTCTCATCATGGAGGCTCGGTCTTGTGGGAAATTTTTGAAATTTTAACCTTTTTGTAAAAGTTTTCAAACATAAAGTACCCCGACCTCCACTTTTCCACTTCTTTGTGATGGTGACACGTGTACTTTGAGGGGCTTGTGGGTCTATGGACTTGCAAATGAAAGTTTGGAAATTTTAACTTTTCGCAAAAGGTTTCAAAACTTAAGTGAACCGCGACCTCCATTTCTCTACTTCCATTATGGTCACAACACGTGTCATTCTCAATACTTCTCGGGCATGTGGGTGAAAGTTTTACGTCTTGAATTTTTTTGAATTTTGACTTTGTTCGACCGCCATTTTGATTGGACCCTTTTGCATCCATTTTTATGACTCGTTTGTGATCGTTGATCTCTGTACCTTTGATTCATGGTTGTTGATCTCTAACCTATGATTAGGGTTTCTGAGTTGTAATTAATTTGGTTGGTTAAAACTTAACCATGGTGGTTGTATTGAAATTGGTGATCGATCTTCATCCTTTGATCTTTCTCGTTGTTGATTTTTGATCATTGATGCATTGACCAAGGTTGAGCTCTGTTAAGCCACGATTGAGGTAGGTGAGTTAAAACAACTCAAACACTATTCATTTTTCCACTTTTCATCTAGTTTTGTGGGTGAAGCCCTGAAAAAATTTCTTTCCCGACACCATTGATAGTTTTTCTCAAGCTTTGATTTTTCTCGTGGAAAAT
Organism: Taxus wallichiana var. yunnanensis; assembly: GCA_018340775.1. Taxonomy (NCBI): domain Eukaryota; kingdom Viridiplantae; phylum Streptophyta; class Pinopsida; order Cupressales; family Taxaceae; genus Taxus; species Taxus wallichiana. Next base: position 128,521,643 of record CM031240.1, read on the forward strand.
ATTTCTCTGTGTATTTCTGCAAGGGTTCTACGGTGGAACTTTGTATTCTTCTTGGTCGTAATAATTGAAAAATCAAAGTTTCATTACTTGGTCTCTGTGTGATGAGCATCACTATTTTGATGAAGGAATGGTAAGATTTCCGATCTCTGAGATTTTCAACTGCATCATTTTTATCATCTTGACTTCAAAACACTGATATTTTGCTCATTCATTCTGTTCATCTTCTATAATCTTGTTTTCCTTTTGGAGATTTTTGTGTTGAAACCATTCTGGGTCCTTCTTTTCTTTGTGAAAATGATGATCTCTTGAGGGTTTTCTCAGCTTTGATAGATCCATTTTAGTTGGTGAGTTCTTTCTCTTGAATTTCAGATACTTGTATATCTGTGCTCTATTTTTAGATATGCTTCAGCTTGACCTGATGTATCTTCTGCATTTCGAATCTGTTCTTTAGGTATACATTTTCTCCTAATTTCAAGTATAAAACTCGGTGTAGAGGGTCTATAGAATGAAACTCCATTCATATCTGTTTCTCCTTTGCTTTAGATCCGCGAATGACTTTGTCATTATCATGGTTTGATGGGAAGATTTATATTCTTACTGAAACATAATTGAAAAAATCAATGTATTTTTCTGAAACCCTGATACTTGAACTTCCAAGCTTTTGGAAAACCTTGATCTTCCTTCTCTTTGATGAATCATTTATTGATGGATGATCTAGAAAGGTCAACTTCTTTATTCACTGTTCTTGGTGTAGCTTCTATTGATGTGTTGATATCGGAAACATTTGCTTGAGTTGAGTTCATGAAGACCTGTAGCTTAATCTGATCTTTGCTTGTATGACTGCTATATGATGATCATTCATGTACCTTGTGCTTTCATAGCTGACATTGAAATGCTCATTTCTGAGAGCTCTTTTCTAGGTTTAAACAATTTGTTCATTTACATTTATGAACATAACAACATTAGTATGTTGACTGTTCTTACTAAAATAATAAGAAAATCTACTTTTTGAAAGTTGTATGAAATTAAAAATTTATTTTTATTTGGGAACCTGAAAGAGAATATTTTTTTTTGGAATTTTTGTTCACAAATTCCTGCATGTTGAACATTTGAGTTTTGTCAAAATGTTGTAGTTCCATTTCTTTTCGCATTGTATACTGTATTTGAGCTTCATTACAACTTTACATGCATGCTGGAAAATTTGTAAATGTCCATTTTACATGGTGAAGCGCTACAAAAATTTTCCCAAAATTCTCTTTTCATTCTGTTTCAGCTGCAATTTTATCTTGTTTCAGTTGACTTCAACCTCTAAAATTCTTATTCTTTTGCTTCACCTTTGTTACACTTTTAAATGCATGAATTTATGAAGTTGGAAGTATAAAGAGTTAAATTAAACCCTGAGCTCAATATTGATGATTGTTTGCTTCTCCCTTCTCAGGTACCATGATGTAGTTGTAGTGGACAACTAGAACACTCCCTCAAGGAAATGACGGGTTTCTTTTACCTCTTTACATTTTTAGTTTCATAAATATATGCATTGTTTTTCCTTTCAGTTATTTCTCACGGCTTGTGTGAGAAAAATATGTACTATTATTCCTCATGAATAAATGAAAATATTTTCATGTTATGAGATGTATGTCCTTCCTTTATGTACTTTCTTTCATTTTTATGGATAATGAATGAACTTATACAACTCAAAACACTTAAATAATTCACTTAATCATAGAAATAAATAAACAATCAAGTGTACCTTATTATCGCTCACTGAAAATGCAAACTGCTTGTAAAAGTACAAACTATCCCTCAAAACTACCACCTATCTGTAGCTTCAGAACATCATGTCTGATACATGCTTCCCTTCCTACCTTCCTCAAGGCCCTGCAATGGTTGTTTACAGTTGTTTCATAGTTTTGACGAGGGTTTCAAATGGAATGGCTACATGTACGAGGTGTGGCATTCTTAAACTGTACTCAAGTTGTATTTTTAATTCCAAATGACTTCCAAGTCTATCCAGAAGCATAAAATTAAAAATTGTATCTTAATCTGAGGTGGTTGTACTAAACATAACCAAACTCGTAACTAACCAATCTGAGAAACTTTAAAAGTTTCGAGTTGACCTTTTCACACTAGGTGCAGAAATTGTCAACATTTCTAGCAATCCTGTGGGGAAAGCTGCCTGCTAGCTTGTAGACCAGTGCCTTGCTCTTATCCATTGGGCATGGAGTCCAAAGCATGTAACCAAAATCTACCTTTCTGGAAGGTCCAACCCTTCCAAAACAAACTAAAGTTGGGAAAGGATCTGGTAAACCAGATCATGTGCACGAATGCACTTATTGAATTGAAAAACATTGCAATGTGTAGGAACTACACTTATTGAAAAGGAAATCCTAATCTACCCTACTCTAACCAAAGTAACAATTGAGGCTAAACAAAACCTAAAATAAGCAGTGAAAAGTATCTTCCCTTTCTCCAAAGCTGAGGCCATGAATTCATCTCTAGAAACCAACAAAGTGACATAGCTAGGAATGAGACATGTACCTTTATTTCACTCATCAGATCAGTCCATGAAGTGGGAAGCACCTCTATCTGATTTGTAATCTGTTTTGACATGATTTGAGGATTTATATTGAGAACAGATAACTCACTTTTGTGCTCTAAGACAAGCATGAAATATGGAAATGCTGTTATTGGGTGGGAATTAGCCAAATACCGAATAGGAAAAGGCCTCTTTACAATAAAATTGTTTACAATTTTGATTTGATATGAATCATGAATATTGTTTTCAATAATGAGCTCTTTCTGAAGCTGTCCTGGAGGTTGTTTTGTGCCTTCTAACTGTTGTAACTCATCTTGAAACTGTCTTGAGACCTACTTCTGTTATGTAAGTTGTTGTTCAATGACTATTGTAAGTGACCTTTCAACTCTTGTCAAATGATTATGCATTGTTTAGATCATCCATGCAGTCTAAAAACTCAAGTTCCTCCTCTTCTTCTTCACATGCACTATCCAAATACATGGTACAGTCAAAAAACTGAAGATCGTCTTCTTCATTTTCATAGGTACTTATATGAAGTTGTTGTTCGAATCAGCCTGTTGGACATTCTGAAACTGATCTGAACATACTTCAGCTCCTTCAAACTGTTGTACCACAACTGATCTTTCATCTTGATCATTTGGTTTGACACATAATCTGTAAGATCAAAATTGTCTGGTTTTTCTGCACAAGATCTGATTTGAGTAGCATGCTTTTCTGAGACATTCTTCTCCCAAAATGGTTCTTCCAAGAGGGAAAATAAAGATCTGTATTTAATAGCATCTCTTCCTCCTTTTCAAGTACAAGAGGGAACTTATCAACCAGAGGTTCTTTGAATGTTGAAACTGCAAAATTAGTTAGTTCTATAGGCTGCTCTTCACCTATGCAGTTTTCCAAGTCTGACAAGAAATCATCAACCTCAAGCTATAAATTTGAAACACAATTTTCTTTAATTTCAACCTCCTTTTTATTTGAAACTGATTTATCCTCTTTTGATATGGCTGCAAGCTGCGTGAGTATGGTGCCTTCATGCACACTACACTCAGAATATGCAGATTGTTGATCATCTTCCAACTTCTCTTGATCTGCTGGAAAAATAGATTGTACCTTTTGCATGGTTCCTTTTTCCAATTCTGGAATAAAATCAAACTGAAACTTTGACATCCATCCATGCAAGTTCTACAAAAATTCCAGCCTATCATTGTCTTCTGATAGCTGCCCCTCCTACTTGATCTTTTGATTCTCTATTTCCTAAACTGGAAGTATGGGTAAAGAAGGAGTGGGCTTAGTTTCAGATTCAACTAGAAAATTTTGGACAAGAGGTTGGGGTATGAGATCTGTATTTGGAACAGCTTCTGAACGCCAACTTGGACACTTAATTTTGACTTCAGTATGTGATTTTGGGGTAGAAAAAGCAGGAATTGCAGCAGCTTGATAGTTAGGAAACGGAGGAATAAGCTGCATTGGCTGACAAGGAGAATTTATAGGCATTGAATTTTCATAGGGAGGGTAAGCAGGAACATCCCATTGATAGGGTTCCCTATCCTAACACCTATCATTCTTCATTGTTGTCGATTTCTCAATTTGTTCCTTGATAGCTAAATATTGTTGCTTCAAACTATTAAACTCAATTCTAAGATCTTCTTCACCTTGTGCATAATTGACATAACCCTCTGTATATACTTGGTCTTGAAAAAAATAACCCTCATATTGGTAATCATTTTGATATACGGGGTTTGGGTTATAAGGGTATTCATTTTGATAAGGGTTATAAAACTGATCTGAAGGAGAAGGTGGATAAAAGGACTATTGATTTGGATGATAATATTGCTAAAAGTGAGGATTCATGGTTGCAGGACCTCATAAAATACTAAACTTATGAAAATAGGTCTGTTGTTCACAAAACAATTGATAACAACAAAATAACATATATGAATTTCTTGAAAAATACCTAAAGACTACAGCTGAAATTTTTAATACTTGTTGAAAAGTGCTATACTGATCTGGAATCAGATTTACGGAGTCGCCAGATGAGTTCTACTTTGGATCTTGAATCTTCAGAATGCATCAATAGTAGTTCTTTCCAAAACTACTATGCATGGTGTCTGATCTTCTTGAATGATGAAACTTTTAGTTGTGTGAGTGTCCCACTGGGCATGCCAAAAATTGTTATCTCACAATGAAGGTCACACAATGGCTAATGATTTATTGCTTATAGTGGAACATTTTTTGGAAGATGAAACTCTAACTTTTATGATGTCCCAACTGGTGTGCCAAAGCTGTTATCTCTCGAAAGTGCACCATGTAGAGAGATGGCTGCAGTTTTTAAGCTTGCAAAATTTGATCTCTCTCTTTTGTAGATATAATGGAAACACCTCAGGTTTGTGGGTATACCTATTTTGAGGTGAGTCTCCGGTATCAAGGTTGGTTCCTTGTTGATGTATCCTAAATTGATTCTGGGGTTTAAGAGTAAAAGATGACTGTAAAATGATTAAAACTAAGGTGATACACCAAATTTGTATGAGGGATTTGATTGAGTATATGCACAATTGATATGCTTTATATTTTTGATGCAGGAACTAAAATTTCTTATATAAAATATTAAGGGCAAAACACTTGGAGGTATTGAGGAGATTATCACAAAAATACTTGCTAAGATAAACATGCACATCAATATCATGTAGAAATACTGAATTTTACAACAAGGTAAGATGATTAATAAGGGAATTTCAATTCAAAAGACTAATACAAACATACACAAGACTACAAATAATTGGTAAAGTAGATACTCTTCACACTCGAAGGAAAAGCTGGAAAAAATTGCTTCAAGTACTCCTATATCTAAAAAGTCCTCTCAGAAGTTCCCTTGCGCTTTGAAAGGCACACAATAGATAGCAAAAATATTCACCCTCTTCCTAAAAATAGCCTAAGGCTTGTACTCTCCCATGCATTCTATTTTTATTCCTTTATTTAATAATAGATAAAGAAATAAAAATAGAGCGTGTAATTACAAATAGGCATTATTAGCCTTAATTACAATATAGTAAAACTAAAGTTGGTGATCTATTTTTAAGAAAGCAAGAGTAAATAATTTGCTAATAATAAGCTTGCTTGTTGAGAAAGTCTCTTTTCATGAACATGTAACTCTATCTTCTTCTCTATCTGTCTTGTTGTGAAGACATGTAAAAATACTCATGTGTGTGAATAAAAATAATTGCTATACTTGCAAAATAATTCATCCAAATATCTATCCTGATTGGGACCACCTTTGTCTCTGATGTTGACACTTGTTCTGTCTTCTAGTGATCACATGGATAGCACAGTGTAAATTATCTCTAACCTTCCCACTAGTGGGGACCACCTTTGAACTTGACCATTAGTCTTCATTGGTTTGGCCACTCTTGATTATCCAACCTTAGACTATAGTACTAACATAGTCCAATGAATTCGGCCCCCTTTGAATACACATATGGCACATTATAATACTCAACCACTTTGATTATTATTTCCTTGTCGGATTTTGGATTATTTGGGATATGGACTATGGTCTAGACTTTGGAAAGTCAATGCAATGATAATTTTACTCAAACGTGGGGCTAGCCCCCCTCTCCATGGTGACTCACCCCTTGGTAACTTTGTCGGTGGCATATGTAACTCAAGTTGAGTTTTCTTTGATATTTGTTGATCATTCTGGGCCATCGATCTATGTCTTTTTCATCTTGGCCGTCGATATTGTACTGCGGTTTTGAATTTCTCATCTTGGAGGCTCGAGCTTACGGGAAATTTTTAAAATTTTAACCATTTTGAAAAAGGTTTCAAACTTAAAATACCGTTTGACCTCCGCTTTTCCACTTGTTGTGATGGTGACAAGTGTAATTTGAGGGGCTTCATGGGTCTATGGAGTTGTGGATGAAAGTTTGGAAATTTTAAATTTTCAAAAAGGTTTCAAAACTTAAGTGAACCCCGACCTCCATTTCTCCGCTCCACATGTGTTGATGACATGTGTCATTCTCGTGTCCTTCTCGGGCCTATGGGCCTGTAGGTGAAAGTTTTACAACTTGAAAATTTTCAAATTTTGTCTAAGTTCGACCGCCATTTTGATTGGACTCTTTTGCATCAATTTTTATGACTCGTTTGTGATCATCAATCTCTGTACCTTTGATTCATGGCCATTGATCTCCAACCCATGATTAGGGTTTCTGACTTGTAATTAATTTGGTCGGTGAAAACTTAACCATGGTGGTTGTATTGAAATTGGGGATCGATCTTCATCCTTTGATCTATGTCCTTGTTGATTTTCAATCATTGATCCATTGACCAAGGTTGAGCTCTGTTAAGCCACGGTTGAGGTAGGTGAGTTAAAACAACTTGAACACTATTCATTTTCCACTTTGCATCTGGTTTTGTGGCGAAGCCCTGGAAAAATTTCTTTCCCAACGCCATTGATAGTGTTTCTCAAGCTTGAGTTTTTCTATGCAAAATATTTCTCTATGAATTTCTGCAAGGGTTTTGTAGTGGAACTTTGTATTCTTCTTGGCCGCAATCATTGAGAAATTGAAGCTTCATTACTTGGTCTTTATGTGATGAGCATCACTATTTTGATGAAGGAATGGTAAGCTTTCCAATCTCTGAGCTTTTCAAATGCATCATTTTTATCATCTTGACTTCAAAACACTGATATTTTTCTCATTCTTTGCATATTCTATGATCTTGTGGTCCTTTTGGGGATTTTTGAGCTGAAACCATTCTGGGTCCTTCTTTTTGTTGTGAAAATGATGATCTCTTGAGGGTTTTCTCAGCTTTGATAGATCCATTTTAGTCGGTGAGTTCTTTCTCTCAACTTTCAGATACTTGTATATCGTGCTTTCTGTTTTTAGATATGCTTCAGCTTGACCTGATGTATCTTCTGCATTTGAATCTATTCTTTGGGTATACATTTGCTCCTAATTTCAAGTATAAAACTTGGTGTAGAGGGTCTATAGAATGAAACTCCATTCGTATGTGTTTCTCCTTTGCTTTAGATCTGCGAATGACTTTGTCATTGTCATGGTTTGATGGGAAGATTTCTATTCTGACTGAAACATAATTGAAAAAATCAATATATTTTCCTGAAACCATGATACTTGAACTTCCAAACTTTTGGAAAACCTTTATCTTCCTTCTCTTTGATGAATCATTTATGGATGGATGACCAGGAAAAGGTCAACTTCTTTATTCACTATTCTTGGTGTAGCTTCTATTGATGTGTTGGTATCAAAAACATTTGCTTGAGTTGAGTTCACGAAGACCTGTAGATTAATTTGACCTTTCTTGTATGACTGCTATATGATGATCATTCATGTACCTTGTGCTTTCATAGCTGACATCAAAATGCTCCTTTCTGAGAGCTCTTTTCTAGGTTCAAACAAATTGTTCATTTACATTTCTGAACATAACAACATTAGTATGTTGACTGTTCTTGCTGAAATAATCAGAAAATCTACCTTTCGAAAGTTGTATGAAATTAAAAATTTACTTTTATTTGAGAACCTGAAAGAGCATATTTTTTTTAGAATTTCTGTTCACAAATTCTTGCATGTTGAACATTTGAGTTTTGTCAAAATGTTGTAGTTCCATTTCTTTTCTACATTGTATCTTTGTATTTGAGCTTCATTACAGCTTTACATGCATGCTGGAAAAGTCGTAAATGTCCATTTTACATGGCAAAGCCCTGTCAAAATTTTCTCTAATTCTCTTTTCATTCTATTTCAGCTATAATTTTATCTCGTTTCAGTTGACTTCAGCCTCTAAAATTCTGATTCTTCTGCTTCACTTTTGTTACACTTTTAAATGCATGAATTTATGAAGTTAGAAGTATAAAGAGTTAAATTAAACCCTGAGCTCAATATTGATGATCGTTTGCTTCTCCCTTCTCAAGTACCATGATGCAGTTGTAGTGGAAAGCTGGAACAACAATTCAGAAAGAGAAGAACACTCCCTCAAGGAAATGATGGGTTTCTTTTACCTCTTTACATTGTCATATTCATATATATATGCATTTTTTTCCTTTCATTTATTTCTCACGGCCTGTGTGAGAAAAATATGTATTATTATTCCGCATGAATAAATGAAAATATTTTCTTGTTATGAGATGTATGTTTTTCCTTTATGCACTTTCTTTAATTTTTATGGATAATGAATGAACTTATACAACACAAAACACTTAACTAATTCACTTAATCATAGAAATAAATAAACAATCAAGTGTACCTTATTGTCACTCACTGAAAATGTAAACTGCTTGTAAAAGTGCAAATTGTCCCTCAAAACTGCCACCTGTTTGTAGCTTCAGAACATCATGTCTGATACATGCTGCCCTTCCTACCTTCCTCAGGGCCCTGCAATGGTTGTTTATAGCTGTTGCATAGTTCTGACAAGGGTTTCAAATGGAATGGCTGCATCTATGAGGCATGACGTTCTTAAACTGTACTCAAGTTGTAGTTTTGATTCCAAATGACTTCCAAGTCTGTCCAAAACCAAACAATTAAAAATGTATCTTAATCTAAGGTGGCTGTCCCAAACATAACCAAATTCGTAACTGACCAATCTGAGAAACCTTAAAAGTTTCAAGTTGACATTTTTGCACTGGGTGTAGAAATTGTCATGAGATACTCTAGAGGTGCGTGTCACGGATCCCGATGATTTGGCTATGGAATAATGAGGTCTCGCCGACGAGATCTTACCGACTAAGATCTCGATGCACCCTGTGTCCTAATGGGACCCCTATGGGAGGCCCCATACTCTGTCCACTTTGAGTGTCAAATATTTGAAGAGGTCTAAATGGAGGATGAGCCTACTATTGTTGCTACTACTAAGGTGGTTGTTGTGGTGGCCTAAATGAATGCCGTGTGTAGAACCATGTCGCCACAATGAGGAGATGACTTCCTCGACTGTTATCCCACGTCTAATGGATGTAGATCTACACTCTATCCCTAGCCTACTGAGTCTTCCCCCTAAGTCTCCTCTGTAATATAGGCCTTCTCAATGGCCTCTACTAAGGTATGTGGGAATTAAATGCCTACCGCACCTCCCAAATCTAAATTTAGACCCCGATGAACTTTGTGAATCGAGACACGCTTGTCGCATATAGTTGACATCTTGAAGTAGGTCTATAAATCGATTCTCGTACTCTACTAAAATCATGGATACCTAATGGAGGTTGTGGAACTCATCTATCCTCTACAAAATGAACCTCCTAGATAAGTATCTACTCCTAAACCACTCCTCGAAGAGCTCCTAGGTAACTATATTTGAGCCTACGTGGAAATTTTCCTCCTAGGAGTCCTCTACGAGACACCTGTTGTATCCCTCGAGAATATGGATCACAACATGATCTTTCGTGTTGCTAGTACATGGGAAGAGCTTGAAGCACCCGCTCAAGCTCACTAACCAAGCCTCTACCTAAAAATGATATGTATCTCAAGAATAGTGAGATGGGTATAGCTTCAAGATCTCCCGATATGGTCTATAGCTAACGACCGACGATGGCTAGGTATCTTTGCATGCTCCTCCCTTGGCCTAGGGCTCCGAGATCTGTCCTTGTGTCTTAAAATCCTGTCTCCATGTCCCCTCTGAGGTGACTCTGCTCTAGCTGACTCCACGTGGGATTTATTTTCCCTATGCTCCTCAGTGTATCGTGGAGAACCACAAGCCTCAATTGATGACTCTCTATCCTGTCTAGCAATTCATCTTCCTAACGATCCTCTGTGTATAGCGGCATTGATGTCCAAAAGCATTTGTAATATCTAAGGTAAGATGGCCGCTACAGCCTGATCAAGAGGTGGAAAGTTTAGGTCTACATGCAAGAACCCCTTGTCTAGTCCATGCCTCCTACACAGACCAAGGCGAGAGTTAGTTCATCATTCTAGGTTTTATTTCAATTTTCTAAGTTTGTTATATTATACAAATATCATACAATGTTGTTTTCTAGGTTTAATGTTCACGTATCTTGTTTTTAAGTGTGCCCAAGGGTCTAAGATTTGAACCCATGGCTCTAATACCAAGTGTAACACCCGCTAAATTTTCCCACACGAAACCCAAGAACAACCTAGGTCAAACTAGAAAAATTATGAAATAAATTTTTTTATAAGCATACTCGCATGAAAAGGGATTCGAATTAATGGTTGTAACATTCTTGTTTCTAAGTTCTTTGTAAACTAATAATATAAATTTTTGTTCTTTAATCACCATTACAATAAATTAATAAAACTCTCAATAGCTTTTAATTACTTAGTTAATCTAAGGCATGGTTTAGGTTCCCCTAAATTTTATTTGATAAAATTAAATTTAAAACATAGTCAAAATTACACAAATTATTCCCTAAGGGTAAAGCGGTATAATTAATTAAATAATAAAGATTCTATTATACCCACAAAGGGTTCAAAGTTGACATTTAATTAAAATGTCTCTAAAAGACATTTGGGTTAGAAAGTTAATAACACCCATCCCCTTTTACACTTAATTGAGTGACCCCTAAAATAAGTCAACCCATGCATTTTAAATTTGAATTTCTCTCACCCACTCCCCACCTACTTTTTGTAGGGATGAATGACATCCATTTTATGGATTCATTTGGGGCCATAAGATCTAGGGCTTCCACTAACCCTAAATTTTCTTATGAAAGGCTTCTTTCTACTTGTTTGGATTATTATTTCTTTGTTTTGTTTTCTTGCAGATTGGTTGAGGAGGATGAGGAACCCATGAAATGCCACCTCAATATTTTTGAAGGATACACAAGCTTCATCTATTTTATGATTTTATTTATACCCTTACCTAGGTTTCAACGTATCCATTTCTTTTGTGCATCTCATTATTTTAAGATTTGCCCAAATGGGCTTAAGGGTTTTGCCCCATTCTAGATAAATGTTAAAAAAATAATATAAATTTACTTGGATAGTTGAAGATATATATATATATATATATATATATATATATTCATAATTTATTTTAGTAAAACCTGAATTAAGCAATAAGGAAGAAGAGTGTTAATACACACACACACACACACACACACAAACAATTTTGGAAGACTCTCTGCAGTTTAAGTTTTACATAGTCTCGCAGAAAGGAAAATGTGCATAGATTATAATAACGATGGGGGTATATATATATGTATGTGTGTGTGTGTGTGTGTGTGTGTGTGTGTGTGTGTGTGTGTGTGTGTGTGTGTGTGTGTGTGTGTGTATTTTCATAATTTATTTTAGTAAAACCTGAATTAAGCAATAAGGAAGAAGAGTGTTAATACACACACACACACACACACACACATAGAGAGAGAAATGATTTTGGAAGACTCGGCCGCCGTTTAAGTTTTACATAGTCCGCAGAAAGGAAAATGCGCCTGATTATCATAACGAAGGGGGTGTTTATTGGATTAGATTTGCAAATGTTTGGGGTTCGGGGAGGGTGGCCGACCCAACCTCCCATCCCATTTATTAATGGAGTGGAGTTGGGTTCGAAGACTCTCCTCCCAACCCTTTCCCCCTTAAAGTAAAAGCTGCAACCTTAAGAAAAGTGTGGTTTCAATTAAACCTTATTGTGTTAACAATTTTTCTTTGGTTAAATTTTTTTTTTGTTATAAAGTCTACATTATATATATATATATTTATATATATATATATAAACTAAAGAAATATTATTTATAATATCCATATTAGTAATATTTTAATATTAACACTTATTATCAATAAGTAATAGTATTTATTTTATTAATAGTGTTAACACATCTTAATATAGTACTTAAGGTTTCTTTTATAGATTTAATTGTAATATATATAGGATGCAAAACTACATGTTATTTCCCTTACATTATTACTACTTGCTATTCCTAGTAAGTTCGAATGCTTATTCATATGGGCACAAAACTGCCATGCATATTCTACATTCCTAAATTATAGGAATTTCCAACTTTCTAACTCATAATGCAACTAATAGACTAAAATTAACTAATGCCCAAAAATAGGAAAAAACTGAACTACAACTTAAATCCTAATTTTTGGCCTCAAGATGGTGGATTTAGGGCCCGAAAATGTGTGAAAACTTGCCCCAAATGGTAGGGCAGGTTTCCGTTGCATTCTTCTTATCGAAGCATGTGGGTTAAAAAAAAAAAAAAGACTCAAATAGACACCCGGAGCTCAAGTTATGACCTTTTCAAGTTCTTGCTAATTCTAGCGCATCTCTGTCTCCCTCTCTCTTATGGATCCCATAATGCACAAAATAACAAAAGAGAACAATGTGGGAGTCCAAAACCCACTCCTGCTGAAAACAAACAGAATTTTTTATGGATCATAACATATTTCATCCCCATTTCACCATATCAACACAACCTAAATCCAATTTACTACCCAACACTTCAAGCAAGAAAACACATCCATACAACACATGACATATAAGAAAACAAAGGAGAAAACAAGGGTGTCGAACCTACCTTGCCATGGTAAATCTCCACTTATCAAAAAGTCCCAAAATATATCAAAACTCAAGCAATTCCAAGCTCCCTTCCACTCTAAAAAGAAAGAATTCCCAAAATCCAGGAGCCAAGACCAAGAAAGTAACCCCAAATACTTCCCAAAAATTCCAATAAATAGAAAAGAGGAAGAGGGATATGATGTGGCTCCATGTAGGATGCCACATCATTTATTCTCCATCCCATATCACCCAATTCAAACCCATACCCTAAGGCATAATAAATGGGTGGTTGAGAGGTATGACAAACCTCTTACACACACCACTCCAACCCACACCCTTTAAGGAAAAAAATTAAACACATGTAAGAAAGTGTAATTAAAACTCACCTTTTGCCTTGCAAAACATTTTTGAGCCCCGAAGATTGTACAACACTCAAGTTACTTACACTCAACTTAAAACACAGAAACCAAAGAACCATCTAATCTAATAAATGACTTATTTTTGTCCCATCCATAATTAGTTTAGTAACATGATTAATTTACTAATCTAGACACATAAATCAATTAATGATAAAAGAAAATTACATCACAAATTAAATCACATACATTAAAATTAAATAAAAGAAAGGAAAAGAACTATACACAAACCCTTGGTCACAATTAGAGGTCATCCTCCCCATGGGGACCCCCTAACAACAAATAAAACACACACAACATAACACAAGTTACCATGGTGACCATTGTTGTATCCACCCAAAGTATTCTATTGTGGTTGATCTCGTGGTTTGCATCAAAACATCCAAGATAAAATATATGCATATAAGTCAACAATCATCCATACATAAATTAAATCATCATCTAGGAAAATAATGTTACTATTTTAAAATTCCAACAACATCTCAATTCTATATTTCATCAATACCAATAAGATCACAAGATTAGTTCATCTGCTAAATCCTACTCAATATGACGAAAACGTCGAATGTCATAAATATATAAATATGTCAAAAACACATCATCATTAATATAAAATGTCTCTCTAAGAAATCTACACAAATCATACTATGAATCGAAATCCATCAATAGTCAAAGTATCTCTATTGTCTAACATCATGCTAAGCCAAAATGATACAATAATATCTATGTATAAAGTCAATAGTACTTGAAATAAAAATATAATAAGCGTCAAAGGGAAGTGGGCACTATAGGACATTTTGGAGGCTTCACGGGATAAGCAAGACTTGTCCCATGCCTCTTAAATTTACCCAAAACCTTACTTATGGGTTGGGAAGATTATTTTTCACTTTCTATCCATTTTTGAGTGTAAAAGAGAGAAACATATTTCACTTTCTTTCTACCTCAATTTATTGTGTCCTTTGAAAGCATGGTGTGCATGTTTATGAGCCATGTAAGTTGTCATAGTCCTTGTAATTGCATATATTTTCTTCATCTTGGTGTGTTGAATTGAGTGTGGGGATGGAGGAATGATGAAGTGGCATCCTACATGGTGCCACCTCATCATCCTCACATTCCATATCTATTTATTGGTGATTTGTGGTTGGAATGGGTGTTACCTGTTCTTTTCTCTTCTTGTGCACTTTTTGAATTGGAGCTTCGTGGGGTGCTTTTAAGGATTTCTTGGATTGGAATTGAAGATACTTGTGGAATTTTCTTGGAGCTTGATGGAGAGATAGGATCTCCACATTTTTATTATGTTACTATGCTTTATTTTATGCAATTTTTTCCTTTTTAAAAAATAAATTATCTTGTCAATGTGCTTGTGTGTTGGTTAGGTAGTAGGCCTTAAGTTGGCTACAGGAGAAGGGATTATGGGACCATAGGGGAGGGAAAAGGAATTTTTTTAAGACATGAATTTGGTGGGAATGTGAATGGGAGTCTTACCTATGGGGAGTGAATAGGAAATAATGGCTGATTGTTGCATTCTTGTAAGGGAGAGATAAGGATTATGAGTTGATTTTCTTATGCACTTGGAAGATTAGGGTGAGACTCCCACTTTTCTTGGGAGGAATAAGGAGGTGGTTTCCCATATCCCTTTCTCTATTTGGTTTTATTATTAAACCTTTATATTTTTGTGAATTTGTAAACTTGTTGGATATGTTATCTTGGTTGAAATGAATGTCTTGTATGTATGTTTGTTGTCAGCAGCTTTGCGGAAAGTTCTCATTATTGCTCAATACCCTTCATGGTTCTTTAGTTGGGGATAGGGATCAATTAAGGGGATGGATTCTCCTCTTAATGGATTTAAGGTTGGGTGGAGAGTGTTGCCTACTCCCCCTTCCTTGTTATATGATCCTATTGTGAAGTTTGAAGGAAGCTAGAGTTGGAGCAACCATTGTCATGAATACATGTGTATTGAAAACTTGTAAATTGGCCTTTTGAAAAGCCCTTTTGTTGTATATTATTCAAATTTATACTTCCCACTTGAGTTGATGATTGTAAGTTGTAAGCTTGGGAGAAAGTTGTTGTTATACTTGGAAATCCATTGATTTTGTAAACTCCCTTTAAGAGTGCTTGTTTAAGAGACTTATATTTTCAAATGTATTGGTTTTGTGAATAGGATCTACAAAATTTGTTGCATTAGTTAAATGAAATAGACAACTTGAAAATGGGTGAAATAGTAATATATCTCTTCCTATAAAGTTTGTTTCACTCCCTCCAAAGTGTGTTTCTTGTTATTTTACAATCCTTGATAAGTCTTGTGAAATTTCACTTGTTGATTGGAATGGTTGAAAATTAGTTATGGTGAATGAAAGTAGATGGTTACTTATTTTATTGAAAAGAAAGAAAATTTGAAAATGGTAGAACTCATAGCTTTATTCTTTGCTTTAGTTGTAGTAAGGTTTTCCCCTTACAAACTTTATTAGAATTAATAAGAAAGTTTTTCTTTTTCACAATTTTGTCCAAATCACTTTTGAAATAATATGTAAAAGACCTAAATTTCTTGATTTGCAAAATTACTTGTATAACGAATCTAGTTTTCACATTTAAACTAAGTTTAAAGAAAAAGAAGGAGAGAAGAAAAATTTCAACACTCACAAAGTTATAGATGTAATTAGTTGTATAACTTATTGCCATTTTTATTATATATCAGATATAATAAAATTGCTAATTGTAGAAAGGAAAATAAATAGTAATATTCTACAATGTGAATATCAAGCACAAAAAAAATAAAATAAAATCTGCATATGTTAATATAAGGGAATGAAAGTACAATTATCTTATTATTACCAATGTATTAATATCATTAATATATTAATAAAGCTCCAATTTACTAATAACAATGATATATATATATATATATATATATATATATATATATATATATATATATATATATATATATATATATATATATATATATATATATATATATATATATATATCACTATTAGTAGTGTTAACAATAGCCATTATTAGTAATGAAGGATTTTATATTAAATAAATCCTAGAAAAATAAAATAAAGCTGTTGGGTCATATATTACCCAAGTGGCTTGGCCACATTTTTTATGAATTAGAAGTGGGGTGCGAAGGGGTTGCGATGCAAGCACCCCTAATTGTTACATGGTATGGGCAAAGTGGGGTCAAAGAACCCTCCCCTCCCTTTTATTAATCAAAATACACGGTGGGTGGGGTCGAGGTCCCACCAAATTTTTGTAACCTCGAATTTTCTTTTTATGTGGCCACACATTGTTATATATATATATATATATATATATATATATATATACACGTTTGTGTGTGTGTGTATAAGTATCTACACTTGTATATTTATTCAAAGAAAAGAATGTTCTTTTTTTCTAAAGAAGAAAATGTAGATTTCTTGGCAAATGAAAAAAATACCCAAACGGGTATTCTATTAAATAAATATTTCAGCAATAAAATGAATTTTCTTTATCTCAAACCCTTGAATAGGATGGATTTAGAAGGAAAATAAATTTAAATATTGTGGAATGGGCTTGGGAGGGTGAGTATCCATCCCAAGCATCCTCATCCTCTCCCATGAATTCCTCCTCTTCCATCTTCCCTTAACCTGCAAAACCAAAAATGAATGAAATGAGTAAAAGAGATGAATAAAATCCTTCCTTAGATATTTTAGGGTTGGTTTGAAATTTCCCCATCGAATTGCCTAGATTGGATTCATCTAATGGCCCAAATTGTCTCCTACAAATGTTAGGTGGGGGTTGGTGAGATGATCATTTGATCACATGGGTCATGTTTTGAAAGGGGCCACTTATGTGGTTTGAAAGTAAATTAAAATTTGGTATTTCCTTTTATTATTTTCTTTTGCAACTTCAAAGATAATAAGACCATGACCTAGGGAAATTTAAGTAAACTCTCTTCCTTAATAGTTTAGACCCCTTTTATATTGGAAAATTAAATTAATAGCTTTGTGTAAATGGAAGGGTTATTTTAGACTTGGAATTTAATTTTAATTATTGCATGACCTTAGGAACCACTGTATTAAATTAATTTAGGATTATTTGAATGAAATATTTTAAACCTAACCATAGATTAAATCAATTATTTTATTTAATATTATTTTTCAAGTAATTTTGTGATGACCGTTTGAAACCAAAGGTTAATCTTATCATCACTTTCGTTTTCCTTTTAAAAAGCATTATTCCATAATTTTTCTATTATAACCTTTTTTTGGTTTTGGCTTTTGTGAGCAAATATTGTGGGCGTTACATTGTCTAACATGATCAAGGATATGTATCGAGGTGTATGAGTGTTTGAAATATGGATACCATGTCAAGTTCCATGAAGCATGTATTGAACCAAGTCATTCTAGGCCTAATCCTACATCTAGTGTAATAATGACATGAGGTACAAGGAAATGTTGACATAAGGCTACATAGCATATCTTCTATATAATTAGATTGTGTAGATTAGATAATATTACATTCTTCTTGCATATGTTGTAACCCCCTCCTACTATTATGGGGAATATTGTTAAGATTTTTGCGTATATAATTTGTATCATGCTTTTTTGTTTTGTTAAGATGAATGAATAAGAGATATCTAATCTCTATTTTATCTCCATCATTTCCTCCTCTCAATATAGTATCGGAGCACGTACATCTCTACGGAATGTGCGGGTAAAGAAGAAGTAATCCGAGGAGAAAACAATTAGGAGTAATTAAATTCTCAGCTGGAGTAATCTGTTTGAAGACTTCTTCAACGTGGCACTCTATACCCGCATGAAGATAGTTGGATGTTTAAGAAAAGAGAACAATTTGCCAAATTTAGTGCATGAAACATGGACAACATCTTGCATGCATTTCTTTGACCATCATTCAAATCTAGACGTGGGATTGGCTAAAGAAAATGCTGCATGAAGAACATTATTTCCTTTCAAAGTCCATTTGTTGTTGTGTGAAGACCCCTCACACTGCATGGATTATAGCATGACTTATTTTGTTAGCATTTGTAGATAAGATCTGCAATCTGCATCGATTTCTTTCTGGACGTAGGAGGTTGAATTCAATGTGTGGAAATTACTAAGAATCGTGTTACATGGAGTATTGCAAATCCTATGTGGAGAGTTTGATAGTCTTCAAAGCAAAGAGATCCATGAGAGAAAAATAGGTCACAACTAAAAACATGGTCACACGTTTTGTCTTGTATAGAAAGTGAAATGCCAAGAACAAGTAATTCTATTTGCTCCATTCCACCCAACGAACTACTCTATTCATTACCAACAAGTTTGATTCTTGTATGCTACAAGGTGTATTGGTGCCCAACATTAAAATGGATACCTAAACCGACAACTTGTTTAGTAATTAAAAAAAAGAGTTACATTAATTACCCGTATAAGAATCCTCTACCAAGGCAACATGGATTCACAAAGCCATGTCGAATGACATGCATGAATGACATGATTGAGACTACTAAAAAGCCGCAATGTCGACTTGCAAGTCATAAAACACCATCCGAAGCTCCTGAAATCTACGGGTTATACTTTACATTGTGTAATGAGCAACGGAACACCAAAAACATTGTCTTCAATGAAATTTTTGCAAAGGAATCTTGGAGTATTTCTTTTTCAATGGTAGCTGCAAAGCAAAGCAAGTTCAGAAGAGCTAGAAGCTGGGTATCGTGCGGATTACG
Source organism: Taxus wallichiana var. yunnanensis (assembly GCA_018340775.1). Taxonomy (NCBI): domain Eukaryota; kingdom Viridiplantae; phylum Streptophyta; class Pinopsida; order Cupressales; family Taxaceae; genus Taxus; species Taxus wallichiana. The sequence continues at coordinate 128,540,754 of CM031240.1, forward strand.
AAGATGAAAAATAATTCCCCACAAATCTTCACCATGTCTCAAAGCACGTGAGTATGGAGAGCATCTAAGAATTGGTACTTCTCATAAGTGAGTAACATTATAATATCTTTTGGAATCAATAAATAAATAAAATAAAATAAAATTTATTACAATATATGCAGCAAAAATTGTTCTCTACGATGCTTAGTTACTCAAAAGGCCCAATTTGCGGCCTACAAAACAAAACTAATGACAATCCTTCACTTGAAGGATTATGGGTCGTGTCACTAGGCTGTGACCATTCCCACAACCCTTGATGATTAATGAAGTATGAGATGGCTAGTGCCAAATTCTTGATGTTTATAATGCTTAGTATCGAGTGACGATGTGTAGTTGTGCATGTTTGGAATATGAAGAAACCAAAGGAGGTCCTGGGACAAGTTGGCAATGATTAAAGAAGCCAAGAATAATACTAAGATCCTCCATCCCTCACCAAATTTGTGCACCCTATCTATGGAGTCGATGAGAAAGTTGAGTTCTTATGTCATATGGATGACCTGCGATCGAGTTATTAGAACTCGGTGAAATGGTGGACAACAATATTCTCATGCGATCACGTTGAGATCACTCCCTTCTAAATTTTGAGTGTTCATTACAACACTTAGAAATGTATCTAAACAAACAAAGTGGCATTCAAAGAACTCATGAACTTGTTACGGCACAAAGAGGCCATCAATTTAGCCCAAAAGGAGACTCAGGATAAAGCCCTGTTCTCAAAGACATACTGTGACCAGAAGAATTGGAAGGGTCCCCAGAGAAGCCAACTCAAGAAAAATCAAATCAACAACAGAAAGATCAAAATTCAAAGAGGTGGTGTCACATTTACAGAACCAACACTCATGACACTAATCATTGCTGGTACAATGGCTTGAAATAGGGGTCTTCGAGTCAAACAAGCACATTCGAGGCATGAATATTTTCAAAAATATAAACAACATCCTTGCCGAAGAAAGCAGAAGGGATATCTTGCATCCCAACAAGATGATGAATTTGATGAGGAAACATCGGGAATGAACCATGTGTGGTAATAACCTTGTACTAGTCTCTTAGAATTTGCAAACCACAAAAAGAGTTTAGCTGATAGAATCAGGAGAAAGAAAGCATATGTCAGGTGACAAGAAGTTATTTGATTCACTAAACAAATAACCAACTAGAGATCAAGTTTGTCTAGCTGATGATAAAGAGTACACTGCATAAGGAGTAGGCCAAGTCAACATTCCTCTAGGACCACAAAAAATGTACGGTTTTAAAAGCACTATATGTTCCTTGCTTGACTAGCAACCACTTTTCAGTAACTCAACTCTTGAATCATCATTTGAAGGTATAATTTCTTGTACAAAATGGCATTAAATCATTCTTGATCTCACGAAAAGGTAAGATTATTGCTAGAGAATTTCTAAAAGATAAGTTATTTTCTTTAGATACTGTTTCATCTTCTGTAATAGCTTTATCTGCATTAATAGTTCAATCTACTGCACTCTAGAATTATAGATATGGACACTTATCAGCTAGTTCATTGTAATAGATGAGTTCGAAAAAAATGGTTCATGGACTACCCAGATTTTACAATTCATTTCCTATTTTCCCTAGATGTCTTGTAGGAAAACAACATAGTGATTTGTTTTAGGAAAGCACCTTCCATGCCAAGAAGCATTTGGAGGTAGTTCATACCGATCTGAATGGCCCACTTCCTACTTCATTTTCAAGATACAAGTACTTCCAACTATTCTTTGGTGATCACTCTTGGAAGATATGGGTGTTCTTTCTGAAGAAGAAAAGTGAGGCTCTTCAACATTTCCAGAATTTCTATCATCGTGTTGTGAAAGAGACCAAACAACCACTTCTTCTACTTCACTCAAATCAAGGGGGAAATTCACATCAAAGAAGTTCTTGGCCTTCCTGAACCAACAAGGTGTTAAGTAGAACATGAATGCTCCCTAAACACCTAAACAAAATGAAATTGTTGAGCCTCACAATCACACATTGATGGAGATGGCTTACTGCATGCTAGCAACATCAAAGCTAGAGGAACGTTATTGGGATAAAGTAGTATAAAGAGATTTATATATTCTTGATAGGGCACTGAAAAATATTCTACAAAATAAATTTCTAGAAAAGGTATGGAGTGGTAGAAATCCATAAATTTATCATTTATTAGTATATGGTTGCACAACATATATGCATGTCCTAGCTTAGAAGAGAAATAAGGTTGAGCCAAAGACACTCCCGAGGATCCTCCTTGGCTACAACACTACCTCGAAGGCATACCATCTCATGGGTTTTGAGATAAATAAAATATACGATATTCTAGACATAGTTTGTGATGAGTCATCCTTTGAATTAGTACTAACAACAAAAGAACCATTAGTAACAACCTCTCACCGACTAGTCTCTGAATTAGATGATCAACCAGAGGAGGCTACTTAGAGAAAAGAAATGCTGCAAGGAGAGCTCTTTTTTTACCTTGGAGACTTAGAGAATATGAATCCACATCAATCCACATGGAAATGAAATATTTCTTCTCAAAACATTGAAGTTATCATCTAAAGTGGGTACAAAGAACCATCAAGGACTCACATTTTCAACAAATCCCAGCTACATCATCTATAGTCAAAACAAGGAATCAAACAAGAAATGATGTAAAATTTGCACTCATGAGTTCACTAATTAATAGATCTAACTCTAATAATGTTCATGAAGCACTCGTTCAAGCTTAGTGGAAGAAAACCATGGCTAAAGAAATTGACTCACTTAAGAAAAATTGGACATAGGAACTTGTCGATCGCCTACGAGAAAGAAACCCATATGTTGCAAATGGGTTTTAAGACAAAATATAAGGGAGATGGATCCATTGGCAAGCATAAATCATGACTCGTAGTAAAATGATATGGTAAAAAAGGGCATCGACTATGAAGAAACCTTTGCACCTACTTTGTGAAGATAAATACCATCGAGTAGTTTGCGCACTTGCAACATAGAAAGGAAGGAGACATCAACAGATGGACGTTAAGAGTGTTGTCCTAAATGGTGATATGAAAGAGGAAGTGTACATGACCCTACTTGAAGGATTTGTTGATGAAGAGCATCCTAAGAAGGTATTTCGTCCCATCATATCACTTTGTAATGACTAAAACAAGCTCCAACAACATGGTATATCAAGATTGATCATTACCTTTTGCAACATGGGTACACTTGTAGCCCCTCAGATTCTAATTTGTATATAAAGAAGTTAGGAAAAGAAATTATCATTCTTGTTGTGAATGTGGATGATCTTGTGATCACAATCAGTTCATAAGATTAGGTTGATATTGTGAAGAATGATCTCGAAAGAACCTTCGACATGACAGATTTGGGGCTAATATATTACTATCTTGGCTTGGAGATATGGAAAAATGAGCATCATAGTTTTGTCTCCCAAATAAAATACACCAAGAGACTCCTGGAAAAATACAATATGTCCAACTGTAAACCTATATCCACTCACATGGAAAAAGGCTTGCAACTTTCATGATTATATGATTCACCTTCTAAAGGTAATTTATTAGAGGACTCATCTACTTTACATATACTAGACCATAGTTATGCTATGTTGTCATCTATCATTCCAGGTTCATGCAGGATCCAAAGAAATGTCATTAGACTGTAGTAAATCATGTTTTGAGGTATGTCCGAGGTATTGTGTATTATGGTCTAGAATATAAAAAGAATGATCAATTCTTCTTACAAGGATACGTCGACTCGAGACCACGTCAAATTTGATGATGACAATAAGTCAACCATAGGATATATATTTCATCTCAGATCTAGACCTATCTTATGGATAAGAAAAAGTAGAATGTTGTTTCTATCTCAGCCAAAGAGAGATAATATCACACTGCACGAGGAGCTATGTGTGAAGTGATACGGTTATGTCACATTTTGGATGACTTGGGAATTCTGAAGAAAAATCACTTATTCTCTATTGCAATAATCGAGTGTGTTAAAGCTCGTGTAGAATCCAATTTTTAGGAGCAAACAAATCATATTGATATTGATTATCATTTCATTCGAGATCATGTCTTAAACCATCACATTCGGCGCCGATACTTATCCTACGAAGCACATGTATATGATATTCTCATCAAATCCCTTGGAAAAGTGAATTTAGAACTTTTATGGGTTATATTTGATAGAATAATGTAATCCTCCTCGAGAATAGTTTATATGGCTTTCTCCACCAAGTCAGAATCAATCTAGAATATTGTTCAAAGCTGTTAGAGGAGATAGGGCCATAGAAGGCCATCTCCCTTGATTCCCCCTAAAGAAACAATCCCGGTAGCGGAGGGATCACCATCGAAGCACAAAGAATTAGCGAAAATCTTAGTGAAAAGAATCAACAAAATTAATTGATACTAATTTATACTAGAGAGGGATATTTTCAATCATGGATAATTAGAAAACTTGTTTCAAATTTTAATAGTATTAGATTATTATTGACATTTTATATATGTTACTAATATTATTATTTCCTTTACTATTATGATAGGATATAAAGTATGAATATATTTAAATGTTTATCTTATATTGAATGAGCATGTCCCCATTATCATATAAGCATAATAGAAGAAAAATAGAGGTAATATTTAGTACCTTTTTTAGAATCGACAGTTGCCCATTCCCCATCCTTTGTAGTGATATTAAAATGATTAAGTTAAATATTGCTTCAATGATGTAGAATGGTTAAAATATGTATATGACGATTATCATACAAACAAAGAGTTATATTATATTGATGATATGGGGATATGAAACTTCTTATACAAAAAAATATCTTTATCATTGTGATGAGAATGGCCATATGCCCATTCTCAAAAACTCAATATATAATGAAAGAAAAATTCTACTATGCAAAACATAAATAATATATGAAAAATTTATCATTTAATGAGAATGTTTAAAATGTATGATTCCCTTTCTAATAGTAAGGGAATATCAGAAGTATGAGGAATTGTTGTATCAAAAATATATATGTTATGTTAATATGATGAAGATATTTGGATTACGCGATTAACAATCAAGTTTCTAATAAAATTTTATTTAACCTCTATTTATTGATTTCTCCTCATATAAATTCAACCTAAATTTTTCTTCTATGAGTTCTATAAGAGACTGGGCATCCGCCCATTAAAGATTTAAAAAAATTGTTTGTATGAGAAAAGATGTATGCTCGTTCTTTTCATTGCAATAAAAGTAATCTTGAATTTCATCATTACAATGGGAAAAGTTATAGGATATATGAGTGAAAAGGAATTTTCAATCTAATAAAATAAATATTTAACTTAACTAATTTAAAAACTATATGAAGGCTATGATATTGGGAAACTTTCCTTTTAAAACAAACTAGATTTTATCTATTTTCTTAATTTCACAGGGGATTCATTAGCTAGACAATATTCTAGAATGTGCATTCATATTGCGGTAATTAAAATTTAAAATCAAAGTTAATATAGCATTAGAAATTAGGGGTGAAAGGGTTTAAATTACGTATATTTTGAATTAGTTATTTGGAGTGGGTTAGAGAGGTGGACCCAAGGAGAGGTGGAGTTGATTTTAATATTAAAATCAAATATTTGACCCATAGTTTTTAAATATAAATACCTTAATATTGCATAAGGAATGTTTTGATGAAGTTAAATCATAATCAATTTTTGAATAGAAATATCAATTAGGAGATTCTTAACCAAGAAATAATAATATTATAGAAAACTAGGATTGAGTATTGTTTCAATGTAAATGATATTATTTCACCATCTCAATTATTTGAATAAATATTGATAAATGATTAAATTTGATTCAAACATAATTGATAGTATATCTTGAATGGCTACAAAATATATTTCTAGAGTAAATAATTATTAAGAAAATAATAATTGAGTGGAAAATATGATATATTTGGGTAGAAATGAAAATATGTTCTATTTTATATTTTTAGGGTAGAACAAAAAGGGGTGAATAAAATTGTAATGGAAAATTTGGTATGTAAGGTACATGGAAAAAATAGGGGTATTTTCATTCTAATAATATTGTTATCATCGAATCATAGCGCCCTATGTTTATACAAGTGCGCATACTTGAGCTCACGGTGTGATTGGATAACATGGGTACTATCTCCAAGTTGTGGGACTTGCTACTTGAGATAGACCTCCAGAGAAAGATGGGTCTTGCTCCTAAACGACATGCCACAATATACTCTAATGCAGAGAGGAAAATAACTATTCTAGTCTAAATTTTCAAGGGACCAGGGAGAGAGAATGTATAAAATGAAAGCCTACACTACAATGGTGATACACATTTAAAAGGAGGGTGTGAGAGTAGTCTTCAAATGTGTGAAATACGAAATAAAGCGCACACTAGAAGGGGTGATGACAGTTCTCCATAATCTAGCACAATAAGTTCAAAACAATATTTAAAACATACACATGATAATGGATCCCTACGAGATCATAATAATAGACAAAATATTCTTGTAATCAAGGTTAAAGGGGCGTAATAAGAATGCAAGAAAACACAAGTAGGGAAGATACATCCACAAACTTATATTTTTGCTTCTTGATATGCATGATTCAATCGGTTACAAGATAAGGGCCTGGATCACCATGCAAGGATTACAAAACAAGGGCCTATAGTACATTGTCTTAACAAAGAAATTTTGTGAGCTTTGCTTTATAAAGACTCTCCCCTACAATGAGCGCAACACTCTAATTTATAAGAAAATGAGAAGAGAGAGAGAAGGGGAAAATGGAAATCCCAAAATCTGTCCTTCAACCATTTGTAAGAGGCACTAAATGGAGTGAAATGATTGTATATTACTTGAAAAAGGCTCCCCATACTGTCCAGTCTTGTGCATGTGAGAGAAAGAATGGTGACCATGCCTCTTAATTGCACTCCCAACTACCAAATAAAACACCTGTTACACATTGAACCCGGCCACATTTTATGAAAAATATCCACCGATCTCTTATAAAATATAGAATTTATTGATTTCTATGTGTTCAAATCAGAGCCACGATTCCAACGGTACCAATTTTGTGTGATTTCGTTGAGAAATACAAAAGTTATGGAGTTCGAGTGCGGGCAGCTATTTTGGGTGCAGGTGGCGTTTTTGTCATTTGTGGGAATGAGTATTAACCGACTAGAGCCGAATATGTTTCCTTTATTTAAATATATCTACCCTCATTAAAAATAATAAATCTAGTTTTTGTGAAGTAGAGGATGTCGTGTTTCGTTCTAGAGAGTCCAATTTTGTAAAAATCAGAGCTTGGAGTCAAAAGTTTTGGCCGTTTGAAGTTTACGGGTCAAACATTGAATTTTCTTCTTTGCTGTAACTATTTCAGAAAATCGGCCAATTCACGTCCCGCATGTAATTTTGTCCCACTGTGTGCCAAATGAATTCTTCCACATCGTCCGATTCGGGCTTCCTTGTCTCCTTTTGCGTTTTATTTCACCTTTTCGCTAGGACAAAAATGTCGACTTAGCCAATTTTCCTCTTTGCTCCCAAACTTGGTATTTACGAACCTCGGTATAACCCGCACTGGTACGATTTTCGAAATGCTTTAAAACAATCCCGCAACCTTATTGTTTTGCATTTTTCCATTTTTCTAACTTGTTGGGATTTTTTCTTAGATGGGAGAGTTAGAGAGAAGCCGAGGGGGAAAACCTCCGCACTTGCTCGAGCAATAGACCATCTTGTGGCAAATTGATAACAACTAACATAAGGGAATTATTACACATCCCGTGATACACCATACTTTTATCTATCCTTATTTTCTAATTCCATTTTTAGTTCAATCAAGAAACATAATCGCGTGAAACAAAAACATTTGATGATTTTTATTTTCGATTCATATTTCATAAAGGGAAATTGACCATTCTCGCCATATTAAATTTTTCTATATTGTCATATACGATACCCCAACATCCCATTGAATATAAGAAATAAATGATTTTTTATATGTAAATGGGAAAAGTCTCCTTCTAAACATTCTAATATAAGAAATATTGAACTTAAAAATTTTAATACCCTATAGGAATGGACCTAACCTATGGAGAAAAATGTCTATGAGACATAGCCAATTTTCCTCCCTCTTTGCTCCCAAAGTTGTGAATTATAAAATAAGTTAGAACCTCAAGGTATAACCAAACATTCTCTCATTAGATACAACATTGATACCATTCTAAACAAACAAACAAACAAACATGCTCCTCCTCGATACGATCCGAACCCTAATCAATTACACCACTCTTATCTACCAACATATATATGATAGTAACATGTGGATATAAATGCTTTAAAACAATCTCAAATATTAATAATAGTAACCTTATTGTTTTGCATTTTTTCCATTTTTCTAACTTGTACAGTGTGTTTTTTTTTAGATGGGAGAGTTAGAGAGCAAGACACGACACCACCCAAAGGTACAAAGGGGCTACGAAGCAAACTAAAAACACCATTTTGGCCAGGATAAGAAGGAATCCTTAAAAGAGAAGATGAACCAATCTACTTGCTCGAGAGGGTCACAAAAGATCATCATCATCGAGAAGATGATTGGACGCATGTTATCAAAATTACCCATATGCGGGATAAGGGTGAATTTTGGATAACAAAAATATAATGAGGAGGGTATTATAAATCCTGAGAAATTGGAGATAACAAATTCTGTGATTAATCTTGATATAATAATGTGCTTTGGAATTATTTAATACCCTTCTAGGATGCACATTTAACAGAGGAGAGTTAGATAATTTAGAACGAGAAATACAATACTTTTACTAAACAAACCCTCTATCCTTATTTTCTAATTCCTATATGGCATTTGGCATTTTTAGTTCAATCGAAGATTGAACATAATCATTTTAATACCTATGAAGGTAGAGATCAGGGAATTTCCCATTAAAAATAAAAGAAATTTAATCTACTTTTATTATATGATTCATATTTCATAAAGGGAAATTGACCATTCTAAAACATATTAAATTTTATCTATATTATTCATATATACCCGATACCCATATGTCAATGGGCATTTGCCCATTGAATATAAGAAATAAATGATTTTTTTTATATGTAAATGGGAAAAGTCTCCTTCTAAACATTCTAATATAAGAAATATTGAACTTAAAAATTTTAATACCTCCTTATGGGGAATGATTTAACTCGAGCCTTGGAAAGCACCCGAGGCAAACCTACATACCTTCTCTTTATCAACCATTCCCCAATGGAAGATAAAATTGCCAGTGTCCTGAAGTGACATTGCCGGAGTTCCTGCACTTGTTTTTTCTATGAGAATGGGCATATGTCAATTCTAATCACTATAATATGAGAAAAATTGAACTTATTCTTTTCAATAACATTATGAAGGCTCTAAAGAAAATAGGAAGTTGTGAATTATAAAATAAGTTAGATTTTATCGTTGTTCTTCATTTCAAGATTCCAATTATAAGACCAAACATTCTCTCATTAGATACAACATTGAACTTAATGATTTTAATTCATAAATGACAAGAATTAAGTTCAACATTGATTATCTCTACATGTGAGCATTCTTTCTCTCTCGCAGGGCATGCCTTTATGATGTGCTTTTTGATCCAAGAATTAAGTTCAATATTGATTATCTCTACATGTGACAAACTTTGGTAGGTCAACTCAACTCACCTACCTAGCTCAATAGGTCAACTACTAAACATGATGACAATTTTTTCACTCGTGAAAAACTGGTCAACTCGAAACTTCGTTATGATGGATAGAATTGGTGGAGTATACCTAAGCTAGGGGAGGTTCTTTCAAACAATATTGTTACTGTTGAATTAATTAATGATTACATGAAATTTTCATTTGTGTCTTTGTTAAAAATGTAGCAGATCACATAGTACAGTAATTTCATGTTATCTTCACAGAAAAGAACACAAATCTTGAAGGACAATTGTGTTGTCTTGATGAAGACACCGAATGACAAAATAGAGAAGTGTTAGGTTTTGGAGTAGTAACTATGACTATAGATTACATAAATCATATTTCATTACTAGATGTTACAGGTATTCTTTAATGTTCTTTCCTTCATGATTAAGACATTCAATTATATTACGAAGTTTTTTCGGCTCAAAGATACATGTTAGTGTAGAATCACAACACCCATGAATGTCTACAACTAGATGGGTTGAGACTCTCAATGTGATTGCACAACATGGATCATCTCTCAAAGTGTGGGACCTTACGAGTTGAGAGAGCTCTCCGGATTAAGGTCGGTTCCTATTCCTCTATTCAGTGCACACAAATAAATTGCAAAGGATCTATTCTAAAACCTACTCTATCTTACCAAGGAGACATGGTTGAGAAGATACAAAAAATAAACCTAAGCTAACGAGGTGATGCACCAAAGGAATGTTAGACACTCATTTTGCAATTTAACATAGACCACATAAATGCAATACAAACACCATGCATAGGTAACCAAACTATAATGAGAGATCGAAAGGAAACAATGAAACACATGAGAGGGTCAAGAATCATCCAAAGACATATATTATTGCTCCAAAGTCGATACAATACATTATAGTGGCCAAGAGGCAAAACTTAGCATTACAACTTGAATGGGGAAGTTAGGACTCCACGAACTCATCTGCAGACTAGAGGAGAAGGGAGGGTGCAAAACAGAAATGTCCAACCCTTTTCAATGAGCCTAACTCCTTTTATAGATGTTGCACAAAGAGAAGAAGGAGAGAGGAGGAAAACTAATTTGAAGCTCAGCTATCATCCATCAATGCCCCTAAAAATATATCAAGTCTCGCCATTTTGTATCTCGCTCAGATATCAAAGAAAGAAGAACGACGGATCAAATCCAATTTGATTTGGTTGTTGGAGTAATCAGATCATGTATTAATGGAACGAATAAGTTTTCCCATTTTTCACCCACCCAACCTCACCAACATTAAAGTTTCAGGTTTCCATGGTGTAGACGAGGTCGAGACCTTTCCAATGGTGCCAAATTTGTTGAGTTTCGGCACTGGGTCGAAAGATATGTCCATTTGAATGTTTCAAGTTGGGTCCATACAAAAATGGTGAAAACCAGTTAGCAGAATGGGTCCATGGGCCTAAAAATCACTTTGTGCCTTTTGGCACCAAAATACAAAAATGCAAAAATTTCCCCGCAGCCCCACAATTTACTTTTGGCAAAATATCATCTTTGGGCCCACCGGCCCGCATTTTCCATTTGGGAAACAAGTCTCTCCTAGGTCCACCGCCCGTAACTTGCAAAATATGAGGAGTTAGAAGAACTTATTTATATTCTTGGAAAGAGGATGAAATTTCCCACCTAATGAAGATGCTTTCATGAAACCTTAAGTTCTTATAATATCTTAAAAATTGGATTAAAGCACTAAAAGAGGGAAAATGGGTGCAGTTAACTAGAAATAAGCATGAGATTATTTTTGACAACAATACAATTCATACGAGAAAGATGAAATGAAAAAGAAATACATAACTCTATTATTACAATTCAATGTTTTATTCATAAGGAATGTCAAATGTTCCCACACAAGCCATGGGATGTAACTGAAAAGTAAAGTACAACTACTGAAATAAGAGGTACACATGCATGAAAGAGAAAATAGAGGAGTATGAATGAACCCATCATTGCCTTGGGGTTTCTCCTTCGGTTGATGCATCTTCATCTTCAGCTTGTTCCTTCTTCATCTTCATTACTGAAAGCACCGTACCTGAAAAGAAGAAAAGAGAAATCTATCAGTTAAGAGCTCAGGGTTAATCCATATTCCTATACTATCCAAATTCATGCATATGGATCTCTTAGCAACAAGAGATATAGATTACATGAAGATCAAACAACATATATGATTTTCTCACTTAGAAAGAAGGAGAGAGAAGAAAAGAAAAACATGGATACAAGAGAGGCCAAAAAGCCTAAATATTTTCTAACTGTTTTCTTAAGTGTGCAGGTATAGGTTGCAGCCAAGAAAAAATAAATCATGTCTTACAGTTCTCACTATAGATAAAGATTGTAGTTCAATGACTCCTATCCTATGGTAGATGAAGTAGATAAGTCATAAGTACATGCTAGAATGAAGGAAGAATGCAACTCAAAGTTCAACAAATATTCTAGAGATAGAAGAAGTTATAGTATGAACAAAAGAGAGACTTGTAAATAGAAGTACATGTTTCAGAATACAATTCAAAGGTGAAGTAGAAGAATCATAATTTAAAGGCTGAAGTTAACTGGAAAAAGAAGATTATAGCTGAAACATAATGACAAAGAGGTCTAAGAAAATTTTGACAGGGCTTGGCCATGAAAAATGGACATTTACAACTTTCCATCATGTTTTTTTAACTAATACATGATCTAAAAGTTTTATGTAAATCAAATAAGTGATACATAAATCTGAAAAGCATGTCATGATCAAGATAACAGTTATTATGTTTCAGCTTCCAACAACAAATAAGCTTCAATAGAAAAGTTCTACACTCTGTATTTTGAATAAAGAAAGTACATCTATTACAACTGAAACAAAAATAAAAGAAGGAAATCTGGGAAAATTTTGATAGGGCTTCACCATGTAAAATGGACTTTTTAAAATTTTCAGCATGCATATTAAAGCTTTAATAAAAGAAAATGCAGTATTTGAGTAGAAAGGAAATGGAATGCACTTTCAGTCATCAAATTGAAGTACTTTGGAGCATTCATTATAGCTTAACAGCTGAAGGAAGTAAATTTTAAAGTAATCTTACAAAGTGCAGCCTTTCTATGAAGTTCAACTTTCAAATGAAGCAAGTATGAGTGCACAGAAATGCTACCATAACAAAGAAGTACAATTTTTTAAGCAAGGAATTAGATCAAGAAATCAGGTTCATCATAGTAAATCAAGAACAAAGCTCAATTTATTAAACAATCATGTTTTACCAACAGAATCAAACAAGTACGGTTTGAAGAACAAAAACATTGTTTCAACATGTTTAGAGTTAATGTTCAGTTGCAAGACTTAAGCAATTTGTTATGAATATACAAAAAAAGTAAGTAAATATGTCTAGGAGATAGAAGTTCAAGATGAATCTGATACACTTTTCCAAGAAACAAAGGGCCAAGGTGAATTAACCAAGGAAGCTCCAAAAGGAAACAACTCAAGAAGAAGAAAAGCCTAGTAGAAAAGGCATCTATAGTTTTAGGACACAAAATCTTCATCTCCAAGCAAAAGAATGGAGGAATACCTAGATCTGGGTTTTTTAAAGGCAACAATACAAGCTCAGAGAAAGGAAAGTAAAGGCAACCATCAAAGTGAAACCACTGTTCCAGTTCTGAAAGATAAGTAAAAGAAAATTCCATATTTGAATAGAGCTTCAGAATAGAGAAATTGCAGAAATGATTCAATTCAGGAAAAAAACCTCAAAGCAACGGTGTCTACAAGTTGAACATAAGGCTCCAAAATAAAGAATAATGGAGTTCGGAATATAAAAGAAAGACTGTAGATGAAATCCAATTAGTAAAGATTATCTATCAAAGAGATCAAGTCTCTAAGAGGGTCCAACATCAAGTTCCATAATAATAGTCTCAACTTGCACTGAAGCATGATACAACAATACTCACACCTCTACTTTGCTATTAACATCATCAATCACTTCAAGTTCAAATTTCCAAGATAGAAGGGATTTTTCAACTTTCAAAGTACAAAGTATATTTTTGGCTCTAAATATGCATAGGATCAGGAAATAGATCGAAATAAACAGGAATTTCATTATAATCCTTAAAAGAACAGATTGCAGAATCGAGAAAGAATGAAGAAGTCCAAACACCCACTTCAAGTGCTTAATTTGATCTTGCTTCATTTTCCCTAAAAAAATTCTTCAATCTACGAGCTCTATCGTATTTTCTATTTCCCGAGTGGATGCATGAATTTTTTTCTTCATTTGTATGTTGTTAAAAGATTCTTCTCCATGGGCTTGGATCACATTTGGGCCTTTTATCATTTCCAAATTATTTTTCCTTGAAGAAAAATTCAATTCTGGGCACAAATGGTGATTTCCCTACATTTTATGGTTTGACAGGTGTGTTTTCCTAATCAATTTACATCTCAACATCTTCAACTACGTGGTTTATTTTGATTGGATGCGGCTCGAGAAGATCATTTTGAAACTCTAAGGCCTACTTCAACTCAAGTCTTATCCACGTGGAAGGGTGACATGCATTTGAGGATCCACCTCTGGTTCCTACCTTAGCAGTTGTGCCAGGGAGACATGTGGTGACCATGAACTTGTTTAGGGTCTCTGCTTTTGGGCACCATCTCAAAGTTGTGCCGAGAAGACACATGGAAGCTTCCACCGAATCCTCTCTATACTTCAAGTTTTCAAGAAAAATTCTAAGGCTTGGCTCATGTGGAGGGACCGCGCCTATTTTGGGACCTTCCCGAGTTTTATTTTAAAAGAGCATTGAAGGGACACTTGGAGGTTTCTGCTGGATCCAGCCCATACTTAGAATTTTTCAACAACAAGAAACTTTCTTAGACCCAAGGCACATGGCACCTTCCACTGGTCCTTAAACTGTTTCAACAACGTGTGTCAGGGTTAGACACATGGTGACCCCGCACTTGTTTGGGGTCTCCACTGGGGACCATATCAAAAGTAAGCGATAAGACATGTGGAGGCTTCCACTCACTATACCCTTGCTTAAAATTTTCAACGGTCGAGGAAACTTTCTCAGACCCTAGGCATGCCACGCCTTCCACTAGTCCCTAAAATTCTTTCAATAACTATGTTGGGCTAGGACACCTAGTGAGCCCATGCTTTTTGGGGTCTCTAGTGCTTGGCACCATATCAAAAGTGTGCCATTAAGACACGTGGAGGATTCCGTTAGCTCCTTTTTATACTAAGACTTTCCAAAGGCCAAAAGGCAATTTTCTTAGGCCGAGGGCATGTGGAAATCCCATGCTTGTTTGGAAAATCTCCTCTGTACTTCACCTTTGCAGTTGTGCCAAGGAAACATGTGGATGGATCTAATCTAAAATTGAGAAAGGGAAAAATCGATGGTTGATGTGCATTACATATGATTTTTCCACCATTTTCTCCAAGAATCCACGGAGATGTGAATACACATTGTTTTTCAAAAATTTTGATGAAATTCCTTGTCATTTTTTTTGTGCAAAGTGCAATTAAGTGGATTTAGAGCTTAATTCATGAGTCCAAGGATTTTAGAGGTTGATATTTTGAAAGTTGGAATTTCTCGGGCACTTGTAAAAATGTGAATTACTAGAGAAGCTATATGCAGAGTATAGTTACAGAGGAAGGAATGGGAAAAGGGTGAAATGATGGAGGTTGCAGGTGCAAAGGGATGAAAAAGGTGTTTCCTCAAGGGTGAAAAGGATTTCTGTTAGACCCAACTATCCGAGCCACTTAGGAAAATGATTAAAACAAGCATTTCTCGCATGACAGAATAAATGAATGATTAGAAGGAATGTCAAAAGGTTGTGGCATGGTATCTTAGTCATTAGTCGAGGGTGTGAGAAATGTGATCAGTTCATGATTTGAACACTTGGAAAATGCAGGTGCAAATTTGTTAAATGTCACTTTTTGAGACAAATTGGTAATAAGAAAAGGATTCCTTGAATATTCTTCTTTTTGGGGGAATATTTGGGAAGAGTGAGTGAATGCATTGTATAAATGTAATGAGAATACTCTTGTAAATGGTTGGGGATTGAATTTTTAAGAGAAAATTTGAGAAATCCCATCTTCCTGAGAGACCATCTAAGAAACCTGTTAATCTCTTATGTTTTAGATTTGATCATGTCAAGTTGGTTGCAAGTGTACAACCATTGACAAGCTCTAAGACTGTTCAAAGAAACTTTCCCTGTTGATGAATCTAATCAACTTCAAATTAATCTATGTTAATCTTGGGACAATTTTTGTCTACTTTATTTTAGAATTTATGCAAGTAGTTTTTCTTGTTCTTATTGCAATATTGTGTTAAAATCCCTCTGAATCAAACAAGATCTTGTCCCTGTGATAGTTTAGTCGCATTTAGAATTTCATTGCAAGAAGAGCCTTCATCTTGTAATGAGATAAACAATTTAAATCACTTTACTGTCATTTTGTTGATAAATATTGTCTCGTAATCCTTTGAGTGTATCTTAGGCATGAGGAACCAGGGGTCTTTCATGTTTAATTGATTTTTAGCTTGATACTTCATGTTAAATTCTTAGAGATTGTGTGAAAAAGTGCATATCTGGGCCTCTGTTGATGAACACCTTCTAGTTGAAGGAATATTTTAGATGTTCAAGCATTCTCTGTCACATAGTTTTCCAATTGTTGTGAAGGTTCTCAAATATCTGGAAAAATCAACTTTTTCTGGTTAATCTCCCACCAAAAAATTGTTCAAAACAATGAATCCTACCGAACTACCCTGTTTTCCCTATATGTCCAAAAATGAATAAATTCTACCGCAAAAATATGCGAAGCAATCAAGATTCCATAATGCCTTTAGTAACCTTAACCATGTTTAGAAAATATCACCATTCTTTAGAAGTGATAACTCGTGAGAGTTAAATTGTGGTGCATTGATCATATTTTCTCAATGTTTCCTTTCAAGTTTTTGCAAAGAAGGATATCTTCATTCTCCTTCACCAACAGAGGTTACAAAATGGGTCCTCTCACCCTAGTTGATAAGCACAACCTAAAGTAGTGAGGATAGATAAAATCCTTAATGAAGGTGCTATCCATTTATCCGATGCAAGAGTGACAAAGAGTTAGAAAAATCCCCTCCCTGGATACAAAAGAAGCGTTAATATGATCTTTCTATCTCTCACTGTCTTGCTAAATCTATGATCTGCTCATTTTCCAAGGGCGAATAAATTTGTATACCAAACACCCACATCAATAAGCCTTCAGGTATAATCAGTTTAGAGAAAAAGGAATACCCTCTAGCATTCAGATCACAAACTCAGACAGAAAACCTTGAATCAAAATTACATGCACATCCAGGCTAAAGAGAGTTTCAAATTTTTCTTTCAAAAGTCAACATTCCCATTGAAAATTAGTTTCAAGTTGCAGATCCGAGAGAGAAAATTACAGTTTCTAGATTTAATCAGAAAACCCATTAATGGGTATCAAAATCGAGTAAGAAACAAGGACTTACTGATTAAATTGAAGTTGAGAAAACCCTCGGGAGGTCATCTAGTTTAGAGCTAAAGAGAAGCAAACTCAAAAATGAGTTTCAACTCGAAATGGCCAAGGTCGAACCAAGGGTCACATGAAAATGCAAGGGAAAAATGAGTATTAGTATTTGAAATCTAAATGGTAAAAGACAAAGTAATAGTGATGCATAGGAGATCAAAAATTACAATTCTTTGTCAAACAGTATGACAGTTACATAGTCTCGAGCTCGAAGGACTTCAACAAAATGAATACAACTCAAAGCCTTGAGCTCTAACCAAGGTTTCAAAAGCCAAATCCACAGAGCTCGAGTGTAGAGAAAGGTGTCTACCAGAAACCTTACATAGCTCCGTAGAAGGTAGAGAACTATAAAACCGAGCTCAAATATTTCTCAGAAATAAATGAACCGAGGTCGACAAAAACAACAATGACGACCACAATGCTCCACTTTGAAATCTTAGGGTAAAGAAATTAGATACTTCACAGATACACAGAGCTCAAAGTTGAAGATAATGGTGGAAAATACCAACAACTAATAGGAAAACTTGAACAGAAGAAAACCTACGAAATCTAGATGCAACCAAGCTTAGAAAACAATTAATGAAAAGGGGCCGAGCTCAAAATATTTTCAACAATGGCATCAAATTTTTTTCTAGGGCTTCACCCATAGACCAAAAATCCAAATGAAGTGATCATTAGGGTCAAGTTACCCTTTACCATGCAAACTCGATAGGCGAGTCAACAAAACTCAACCACGATTGAAGCATCAATGATCAGAAATAAAACCGTGTCAGATCAATGTCTCCAAAATGATCCCCAAAATTTGAAGCAAACTACCATGATCAAGATGCCACTAGCCATATTAATTATGGGGTTAAAACCCTAATCATAGGTTCGAGATCGATGACAGAAGATGAAAAGGACAGAGATCAATGATTGAAAAATGATCAACAATATTCAAAGCAAACTACGATGATCAGGATGTCACTGAACACATTAAATGCTAAATTTGGTAACCCTAATCATGGGTCAAAGATCAATAACCACAATTTAAAAGGACACCAGATCAATGCTCAGAAATCAATCACCAATATCAAAGCGAACTCTACCTGAGTTAGTCATGTCACCGACCAAGTATTGGAGGGGTGAGTCATCGTCACGAGGGGGCCAACCCTTATTATATTAAAATTATTTGCATTTTGACATAGTGACTATAGTCTAAGCTTGAATATACCAAAAGTGTTGACCAAATCATGTTATGCAATGATCACCCAAAAAGGTAAGGTTTAAACCATGGTCTATGTCCAAGAAAATCAAAAGGGGGCTGACAACTATACATGCTCACAATGATAACCAAGACCAAAAGGTGGCAGACTATGATATAGCATGTGTTATCAAAGGGTGGCGAACAAAGCATTGTTTGCATTGACCTTGTATAAGGTCTAAACTATGTAATATGCCATCCAAACCAATAATCAAAGAACACTTACCTTAATACTTACAAAGTTACCTCATACTCATCAAATGGTGAAGTGTAAAAGTGGTCCCCACTATTGGAGGGGTTGGAGATGATTTACAGTATGCTATCCATGTGACCACTAGAAGACAAGGAATGTCAACATCAAAACCTGAGCTTGGAGGTGGTCCCCATCAAGTGGATATTTGGATGAATTATTTTTGCAAGGTATTGCAAATAATGTAATTAATTTTCTCACTCATAGGAAGATGATTTTTCTTTCCTTCACAACAGGACAAATCAATAAAAGGACAGAATTTGCATGCACTAAGAGGAGACTTGCTCATCAAGCAAGATTTATTATTAGCAAATTATTCACCCATGTTTTTCTTAAAAATAGAATAGTCAACTATAGTTTGATTGTATGTAATCAAAGGCTATTAATGCCTCTTTGTATTAGTTTTCTTTATTTTATTCCTTTATTTATTATTAAATAAAGGATAAAAATAGAATGCATGGGTGAGTACAACCTTAGTCTATTTTTAGGAAGGGTGGGTGAATTAATTTTGCTATATATTGTGTGCCTTGGCAAAGCACAAAAGGGAGGAATTTTTAGATACAAGAGTGCTGAAGTAGTTTCTGCCAGTTTTTCCCTTTGAATGTGAAGTATTTTCTACCTTTCCAATTATTTGCATAGTCTTGTGTATGTTCCATTAATCTTGTCAATGCTAATTACCTTATTAATCATCTTAACTGTGCAAATTTTAGTAATTTCTACTTGATATTAATGTGCATGTTTAACTTAACAGTGTTGTTGTGATTCTTTTCCCTCAATACATCTGAGTGTTTTCCTTTAATATTCTACAGAAAACTGTTGGCCTGTGCATCAGAAATTCATTCCATATCAATTGTGCATATACTCATTCAAAGACCTCATACAAATTTGGTGTATCACCTCAGTTTTAAAACTTTTTATAGTCATATTTTACCCTCAAACCATAGAAAATAAGTTTACGATACATCAATAAAGAACTGGACTTCGTACTAAAGACTCACCTCAAAATAGGTATACCCACAGACTTGAGGTGTTTCCATTGTCTCTATGAAAGAGAGAGATAAAATTTGCAATCCTAAAACACCTGCAGCCATCTCTCTATAGGGTACACTTTTGAGAGATAACAATTTTTGGCACGCCTAGTGGGACCACGAATCAGATCTACATGCAAGTTATAGACATTCACAATAAATCTACAACAGATTTACAACAGATAAAAGTTACTTTCAAGACAACAAGCTACAACAATTTATTCTAAATATTTAAAGATCTATTTGGTGACTCCATAGGGCTGATTTCATACCATTATTGCAGCATGTTCCATTCCTAAAGTAACTACAAGATCATCGGTAAGAGGAATTCCTTTTGAGTTTATTTCTTTACCTTTGAATTCTGCAAGAAGGAGAAAAGTTGGTAATAATTTACCTTATAATAGGCTTGGTTTTGATAACCCTCTTGATAATATTCCTTCACCATGTATCGATTTCTCTATTCAAAGCTAAATTTTTCAAATGTCTATTCAACCACCTAGAAATTTTGTGACCTTTACTAATGGCAGCCCATTAGTAATCCCAATTTATCATGAATCCCTAATGCTTGCATGAAAATTTTTCCATCATTCATTGGTGAATATCAGGTTACACCTAAAGAACATATTAAAGACGGTGCATCCTTATGTGTAGTGCATAATATCACTCATGAAGATGTAGCTTTGAGAATTTTAGTTGCATCCCTTAAAGGACAAGCCTTGCAATGGTATAGAAATTTAGAGATTGGATGCATAAGAACTTGGGATGATTTAGGTGGTAAATTTCTGAAAAAATTTCAAGATAATTCAGATCATTTATCTCTCATAGAACACTGTCTACCATTAAAAGAGTTTCCAATAAATTTATGTTTGTTTCAACATCCATTTTTCGAGAACTTGGGAAAGGATTCCGGGAAGTGTCTATCTTCAAGATGATCATGCTTTTCTTTATTATCTTAGAGCATTAAACTATGATATTTAAACTATGATTCATTATATGGGAGGAGAGACTCTCCCAACATCCTATGATATCACCATCGGAGCTGAAAATAGTCTCACTCAAGCCAACAAGTTATCTTCAAGGCCTTCTTCAATGCCTTTTCGGCAAAATTAGCACCTATCCCACAACCTATCAAGACTATAGAACCTGTTGTTACATCCCCATCATATGACATATTTAAATATTTGCAAACTATGGGGAACAAGCTGACTTCAATTAAAAATAGGCTTGCATTACCTAGAAAACCTTATCATCCTCCAATATCAGTAAATTCAACAAAATAGGCATCCTTACCAGCAGAATCATAATTATAGGAAACTTTATCAGCAAAGGTAGTTTGACCCAAAGGCTCTTAGTTCATCTAATGCTTTAGTTCCTAGTTAATATTGCTATAGAAGAGTGGTGTCAACCTTGTAATCAACCTCATTTAGTTGTAAGTTGCCCAAATTCTTTTCTAAACATAAGTCTTGTTGCATAACCTCAATATGAGACATTGTTCATGCCTCAAATGGAGGCTAGGTAGCAAGATACTTAGGTTCAGAAGGAAACTCAACAAAACTTAGTCAGTTTCAATGAGGATGATTTCATTCATAGTTACTACTAGGGCTCAAGAAAAAGATGGAGAAAGTAAAAAATAGTAAAATAGGCTTGTTCTACCTATTGTCACTGATAAAACAACAACTATAGGCCCAAAACCAGCTAACAATGATGTTATTTCTCAAAAAGCAGAGAAGCATGCTTGTCTGTTGGTAAAGAGTAGAAAAAGCAACTACAGCCTGATCCAAGAAGGTTATTCATACCTCATATATCAAAAGTAGCGTGAAGCGAGAATCGAGTTTTCACCAAAGCACTGTGCTAAAACCATGGAATCTGTCTCTAAAATTGTTGCTTCTTTCAACATTTTGATGTAATGAAAAATCATAATGTTAACATATAAATGTGGGATGCTCTAAGTATTCCAGGACAACAAGATTTACTTTCTCATGAATTTTCTAAGCTGCAAATTTATTCTAAAACAATAGAAAAAGAAGTTCAGAAACTAGACATGGTCCTTGGAATGATGGAATAGGGCTGCATCAAAGAGGTTAAATGGATGGTTCAGAAAGTTATAAATGCTCATGACATCAAGAATCCACCACCATTTTATTTATCACTGATTATTGGAGAACATCTTGTTCATAACTATATGGTGGACAAAGTGGTGCAAGTAGCACAGTTATGCCAAAAGAAATTGTAGAAAAATTAGGCCTGTAGTATGAACCTATAGAAAAGAGTGTTTTACAGCTTGATGGAACTGCAACAAATATAGTTGGTGTCATCAGAAATCTAGAGGTAACATTGCATGCTTTCCCAAATGTTTCCATTCTGCAAGATATTACTATTGTAGATTTACCTCTTTACTTTTCCATATGCTTATCAAGAGATTTCACAAAAAAAAATAGGAGGTTACCTCTCTTCAGATTGCTTCTTCTTATTTTTCACTACACATTATGGGACCAAAATTACTATCAATTCAGAGGCTATTAGCGACATTTGACATTAAGCCTCATGCTTCTAATGCGGTAGCTAATTATGCAGCCTTCGATCAGTCTAACTTTGATAATACGGCTCATGTTTGAGCATTAGATGGTGTTTCTAACCTTTCTATGGATGAAAAGACACATGAAGAACATGCTCATGATCCTTTTAAAGAAGTTGAAGAACATATGTTTGGTGTATATTTTTTGCATGAAGAAAACACACCAAGTCCCTTGTTGTCTAAAATAGAAAATATAGTAGAAGGGATTTGGAAGCTTCATTTCGATGGAGCTAAGAACAAGAAAGGACAAGTAGCAAGTTTGATGCTCACTTCCCCAACAAATGAAAGGTATTTCTCGAGTTTCGAGTTTCCAATTTTTATGCACTTGTAATGCAACTGAATATGAGGCATTAATTAATGGCTTACTTTGGGCAAGAAAGATAGGTATTAGCATGCTACGAAATTTTGTGATTCTCGAGTTGGTTATCAATCAAGTAAGAAATTTTAATGTTTGTAAAAATTCATTAATGAAGTCTTATAGATATAGATTTTCAGACTCAATGGAATATTTCAAAGCTATCAATATCCAATCGATTTCTAGAATAGAAAATAAGCATGCGAGATAGACTTGCAAAGCAATTGGTGCTAGTTTCAAAGTTTGGAACAGTTGAAAATAGAAAAATTCAGCCTTATATCAAGTTGATTGTCAAGCCTTCTATACCGATAATGATTTGAATTAGTAGGTTTTATAAAATGATGATCAAATTTCTAGGTTTTTATAGCAAGAAGCTGATTTTTTTGCAGTAAATCGAGATAAATTACAACACTTATATAGTGATTAGATTGTTCGATTATTGAAGAATAAACTTCCTTGGGGTTTGGTCACATTAGAAGACATCTTCAATAGTAATGATCAGTTAAGGAAGGAAAAAACTAAAATGTCAACAAATGCTAATAATTATGAAGAGATCTCAGTTGATGAAGGAAATTTTTTTTTCTCAAAAAGGTATGTTCTCTAGCTGAAAACATTCTATTATTAATCCTTGCAAGGAATTTAAAGATGTTTTCACTTGGAAATACCAAGAGACTGAAAGGGTTTGATCCTAGTTTAAGCACAACACACTATTGAATTCGAGACAAATTCCAAGCTAGTTAGGTAAAAACATAGGCCTGTAAATCCCAAAATAGAGCCTCTAATGAGAAAAAAGTTATCTAAGTTGATCGAATCAAGTATTATCTTTATATTTAAGCATTCAAGTTGGGTAGCCAATCTTGTTGTAGTTCAGAAAAATAATGGAGAAATTAGATTATGTGTGGATTTTAGAGATCTTAACAAAGCTTCATTAAAATATCATTATCCACTTCCAAATATGGATCATATTTTAAGAACAATTTTTGGTGCAGATAGATTATCTCTCATGGATGGTTATAGTGGATATAATCAAATTCTAGTCCAAGAAGAAGATAGGTACAAAACAACTTTTACCACCAAGTGGGGTACTTATGCTTACAAAAGAATGCCTTTTGGCCTTTCAAATGCTAGTGCAACATTTCAATGTGTAATGGACATGGATTTTCGTAGCTTATTAAATAAATTCATCTTGGTTTATTTAGATGATGTTACCGTATTCTTAAAAAATTATGAAGAACATATAATACATCTAAGGCCGAATTTCAAGTTATGTAGACAGTTTGGAATATCTTTGAATCCCAAAAAATCTATCTTTTTAGTAGATCAAGGTAAATTACTTGGTCATATTGTTTCTAAGCAAGGTTTGGAAATTGAGCCTTTTAGAATTGAAGCCATATCACAACTATAATTGCCTCATCATAAGAAGGCATTACAAAAAGGGTAAATAAAAAACTAGATGAGAGAACAAACAATATCTCTAAAATATTCTTCAAATCTTCTGCTTCATAGGATGAAATGATATAACCAAAATACAAACAAAACAAAGTGAAAAGATTAACAAAAACTAAAAGCTGGATGAAAAAGAAAGTGGAAAGGACGAACAAGAAAGAGATAGCTTCACTGACCATGATTAACCTTGCAATTCCCAATATCTCTACCATCATCGAAAAATAGTAACTATCATCATTCTCTCTACCATGCCACAGAAGAATTAATTGCCATTAATTTCACCAATTTCCCTCCAACAGGTGCTTGAAGACGTGTTTGACAAACAAGTACCTTCATTTAATAAAAGGTGGTAAACAATTTATTTGCAAATTAATGGTCTCGCTATGCCAAATTAATAGTAATAACATTAATTAATAATATTAATAAACTAATATTAATACATTAATAAATTAAAAATAACATTAATTAATAATATTATAATTAATTAGTATTAGTGCTAATTTAAATAATTAATCAATAATATTATAATTAATTTCAAAAAAATATCCTATCAATTAATATTAACTACAAGAATTAATATTACTAATAAACTTCAATTATTATATTAAAAATGACATCTAAATATATTATCAAATGAATAAAAATAATTTTACAATAATTAAATAATATTTTAAAATATATAATTAAACTTTATAAACGTAATTAAGAACTTAATCACTATTATTTTTAATGCTTAATTAATTATTGGACATTTTAAAAATAATTATAAAAACATAGTAGAACTTTATAAAACTAATTAACCACATAAACTCCATTAATATTTATAATGCCTTATTAAGTAAAATGCTTCATTAATTGTAATGCTTAAAATGGACCAATAATTTTTTAAAACTTTAATCATCAAAAAATTAGAAATCAAAGAATATGTATTAAACATATCATATTAGGATTAATCAAAATTAATTAATAAACAACATTAATTAACATAGCACTCGAGAAGCAAGTGATGGAGGAACGGAACAATGGAGGAACGATTAGCACCGTTTATGCAGTTTGGGTACGAGAATGTCTACTTTTTCACTTAGATCTAACTATGAAGGTGCTACACATGCGACTCAGAATCGCATTAATAAGCTGCAATACTGGTCCACTCGTGATCCACACCTTTAGCTCTGAAAATGATATCTACACAAAACCCTCCGATCAAGAATGTGGGTCCACAATCTCCAGCTAAGGTGCAGTTCACATGGGAGAAGGATAAAGAAGGTGTGACTTGCCTGAAGGTGCCAGATGGGTGTCTTCATTGGGCTTTGGACAAAGAAAATCTTTCCCTTGTTGGTAAGTTTCTCGGCTCTAGACCTAATATTGATGTCATGAGAAAATGGGCCTGTAGAAAGTGGTAACCAAAAGGGGATCTGAGCATCACCACTATATCAAGGGGATTTTTCCTAGCCAAATTCAATCAACAGGCTGATTTGGAATCGGTGCTTCTAGGAGGCCCATAGTGGTTGGGCAATATGGGTCTCTTTCTAAAATGATGGTATCCTAGGTTTGATCCTAGTATTGAGAATATACATACCATTCCAATATGGTGTAGGATTCCAAGGCTACCCCTGTAATTCTAGGATGATGAGATTCTTTTAAATGTTGTTAAATCTCTCGGTTCTCCAATTGGGCTAGATGGGCCTACGAGGAACAGATCTAGACTAGATTTTTCTAGATTCTATATCTCTTCTAAAATGGAGCAGGAGCTACCAAATCTAATCATTCTACATTCTAAGTATGGCATTTGGCATCAAAAGATTGAATATGAAACTTTTCATCTGAGATGTAAAAATGCCATAAAATAGGACATTTTACTAGTAGATGTCCTAACAAAGAGATCTCTCAAGAGGAAAAAATAGGAAAACTTGATAAGCCTAGTGGAGAGACTTTTAAGATATAGGAAGCTTGGCTAGATAACAAGGAGGAGGGAAAAAATAAAGACCAAGGGTGGGGGAAGGATTACCCCTCCACCATCCAGAGCTGAAATACAAGAAAGGCAAAAAGAGTTTTAGAACTCCAATCAAGAAACCGTTGATTTGTAGAAAGCTTTGGCATCCCAAAACCCCAACAGTGGGTGCTTCAGTAAGTCTTCCAACCTCCACATAATATTTAGATTCTCAAACTCTAGTGAAGGTGTTTCTGGAGGTTGATGAACAAACTTAAACAATGTTAGTAAATCTTCTTTCCGAGGAGGTTGATCAAAAAAAGATTTGGGATAAGATTAAGGTGCTTAGAGTTTGTGCAGGGGGTATTCAACGCTGAAAATTCCTTTTGTAATCCTTTAAGTACCATTGAGGAAGTTCTAAATGAGGAAAATGGAATGGTGGTATATGAAACCTCAATAAAGAGGGACTCTTCGATGATTAAGAGTTTCTTTCCTAAAAGTGGAAACCCCCTTTGCCTTTCCAACCCAACAAATTTATGACTCTTTGACATTAAGAAGGGATAGAAAGAGGAGGACAAAGTTACGCCACTCAAAGAAAATAGGATGTCTGATGAAGATCCAGATCCCATTGGTTTCTAGAGGTTAAATCTAGAAAAAATAAAAGACTGAAAGGGTTTGAGAAGATCCCAAGTTCACTATATAGTGAGAAGAAAAGAAAATTGATAACTGAGGAGCTTCAACATCTAGAACTACAAGATCTTCTACTAGAAGAGTAGTGGATTTTGGAAGCATCTCTAAAAGAGGTAGACCTTCTAAGAAGACTCTAAGAACCAAAAGAATAGAAGAAGATATTGGATGGTACTCAAAGCCAATTGAGACATCAGGAAATTGCATCACCTATATCTTTTAGATGAAGATCATCTCTTGGAACATTCGGGGTTTGAATGGAAATTCTAAACAAAGAATAATCAAAGAGTTAAGAGTTTCTAGTAGACCTGGCATTCTGCTTCTGTAGGAAACAAAGATGAATTCTAAGGTACTTGCTAATTGTAAAAGCAATTTTTGGGAAAATTTAGACATGGCTGTGGTGGACTCTCAGGGAGCTTCAGGTGGCATGGAAATTTTTTGGGATAAGAAGCATTTCACTGGTATGATTCTCTCTGAAACTAGTAATCATCTTGTTGTTAAATTCCATGCTATTGAAAATAATAATACTTGGATCCTCTCCAATATCTACGTGCCCAATACGGTTAGTGGAAGAAGGAAGCTTTGGAGAGATCTAAAGGTTTTTAGAAATTAGAAAAGTGGGGACAATGGATCATTATGGGGACTTCAATTCCCCATTAAATCTAGGAGAAAAATAAGGGGGAAACTCTTGTTTCTCTACTGGTATGGATGATTTTGCTGATTTCGTGGTTGAACTAAATCTCATGGATGTGGACCTTCATGGAAATAAATATACTTGGAAAAATAGGAGATTAGGAAGGGATATGATTCAAGTCATACTGGATAGAGACCTTATCTTTGCAAGTTGGATTCTTCATCAAGACTTTCATCTCACATATTTTCCCAGAATCGGTTCGATCACAATCCGATAGTTTTAAATTTTGTTAACTAGGTTAAGCCTACTAGAAGCTCCTTTAAATTTTAAAAGATGTGGATGGAGTATGATGACATCTTTGATAGGATCAAGGATTGGTGGACTTGGGGGAGGAGGAACTGCTCAATATAGGCTTATTCAAAATCTTAAAAATGTCAAAAAATAGGTTAAAATTTGGAATAAAGAAGTCTTTGGGAATGTTTTTGTGAAAAAAAAGGAACTAAAATAGAGACTCCAAGATCTGAAAAACAAAATAAAATTATAGGGGATATTTGGGGAGGCTCATTTAGTGGAAAAAATATCCTTTCAGAATTGCACATGATCTACAATAGGGAAGAATCCTTATGGAGACTCAAATCTAGGGCTATATGGCTAAACGAGTGTGATAGAAATATGAAATTATTCCACATGACCACATTGAAGCATATATCCTGTAATAGGATTACAAAAGTCTCTAAAGGAAATGACAACATCATAAAATATCTATGGATCATCAAGGAAGAAGCTCTCAGATTCTTTGAAAAATTGATCAATGAGAAGAGCGTTAATAATGATATGGATGACTCTTTTATGTTAGAAGCTATCCCACATGATAAAATTGAGGAGAAGAGATTTAGAGATATTATTGTTGTATATATATCTCCCCGGGTAAATATAGTCAAGAGAAAAAGAATATGGAAATCAAGGAAAATCAAAATCCTTCATTTTAGGTTTTGAAAGTGCATTGCATGGTCGAAAACCCGACATTTATTGCATCACCAACCACCTCTAGTGCACATCAAAAATGTTGACATGGAAAAATTCATGCCCATGGTGCAAGTTAGAGGCATAGAGCAGGAAATGTCAACATGGAAAAATTCACGCCCATGGTGCAGGTTAGAGGCGCAGAGCAAGAAATGTCGACATGGAAAAATTATCGCCCAGGATTTAAACAGTTAGGGCGCACATCAGAAATGTCGACATGGAAAAATTTGTGCCCATGGCGCAGGTTAGAGGCACACATCAAAAAATGTCGACATGGAAAAATTTGTGCCCATGGCATAGGTTGGGGGTGTAAATGAAGAAATGTTGACATGGAAAATTCACGCCCTAGTGCGAGTTGGGCGCACATCAAAAATTGTCGACATGGAAAAATTCGTGCCCATGGCACAAGTTAGAGGCACAAAGTAGGAAATGTCGACATGGAATTTTCAGCACCTATGGCATACATAAGAGTATGATGACATGAGGATGGATGCAATGAGGCACATCTTCAGGAGGCACAACATTTTGAGCGTTGACACCCCGACAGGAAGCAAACCCTGACGCAGATATTCAAATGGCCATAACTTTTCACAAGGAGCTCGGATTCATGCAAGGTTGGACTTTTTGGAAAGCTTACAAGGTCCTCTATCAACTAAGAATGGATATATTTAATTGGGTGAGAAAAATTTCTTAAAAAATGCATAATAAAATTCACCATTTTTTTGGGTTTACAAGGGTTCTCACCTACCACCATAATGAGATGAATTAAATACAACCTATATGTGGTTAGGGTAGATTTGGAATTTCTCTCTCTTCCCTCTCTCATTCTTCCTATAAATTGTAAGGAGGAGGATTCTTTATAAAGGTTGGACATTCTTGTTTTGCCCCTCCCTTCTTCTCTTTGGCAGGTGAATTTTTGGAGTTCAAACCTCCCATCTAAAATTGTAATGCAACTTTGCCTCTTGGGATTTTGTAGTGTATTGTATCAATATTTGGAGAAAATAATGCATGTTTGTGGATGATTCTTAACCCACTATGTGTTCATTTGCATCCTCCTAATCTTTCACTACAAATTTGGTTATCTCATGCATGATCTTGCATTGCATTTTAATGATTTGTGTTTATTGGCAAGACAAGTGTTCTTCATTCCTCTATGCATCACCTTTGTTAGTTCAGGTTTATTTTTATGAATCTTCTTACCCTATCTCCTTGGCAATTTATTTGAGGTTTTTGAGTAAACCCTCTACATTTTTACATGTGCATCGAACAGAGGAATAGGAACCGGCCTTCATCAGGAGAGCTTTTCTGATTTTGCAATGTCCCACACTTGGGAAAAGCTCCATGTTATGCAATCACTGCTGAGAGTCTCAACCCATCAAGTTACAAACATTCGGGGTCTTTGTGATTTGCCACCAACAATTACCAAAGTTGTTGCTTTGGAGGAGCTTCAGAATTTGTTTTTGCTCTTGAAGGAGATAAGGCTCTGGGACTTGAAGGCTTCTTTGTCAATTTTTTCAAATTTTTGGGAAATTTACTGGAGGATCTCCTAAGGGCTGTAAATGTATTTTTAGAACAGGAGATTTATTGAAAGAGCTTAATAATTCCCAAATAGTGCTAGCTCCAAAAAAATGGGTGTAAATGATTTCAAAGATTTCATACCCATTAGCTTAGTTAATGTTGTCTATATAATTTTACTAAGATTATTGCCACCAAAATATAGTTTATTTTGAATGATTTAATCTCAAAACAACAGAGTGGGTTCATCGGAGGTAGGATAATTCAAGATGGTGTGGTCATGGTGCATGAGATTATTCACTCTATGGATAATAATAACAAGGCAAGTATGGTCCTTAAACTTGACATGAATAAAGCCTTTGATAAAGTCTCCTGGTATTTTCTTGACAAATTTCTGGCCAAATTTGGATTTCTTGAAAAATTTAGAAGAGCTATCAAGGCTTGCATCTCAACTGCTAGATTCTATGTGGTGGTTAATGGTGAACCGGTGGGATACTTCACTAGCAGTAGGGGACTAAGATAGGGGGATCCTATATCCCAACTTCTCTTTATTATTATGGTGGATAGACTCAGTATAACAATCACCAAAGTTGTTAAAGATGGTATTCTAAAAGACACTAAACATACCTCTATGAATCAAATAGCTTCTCATCAGTAATTTGCAGATGAAACTATCTTGTTTTTAATGGCACTTATACTAGAAGCTAAGGCGATCAAGTCCATTCTAAAATTTTATGAGGCTACTTCTAGGTAAGAGATGAACTTTGAGAAAAGCTCTATTTTATTTTTCAATAATCCTTTGAAAAGACATAATAGAATTGCTAAATTTTTGGGTTGCAAAATCAATTTACTTCCCACTACTTATTTGGGGCTCCCCCTGGGTACTAAAAAAGTCTCAAACAAAGTTTGGAATGACTTATTGGAAAGATTCCAAAAGAAATTGGCCAGATGGAAAGGAGCCATTCTTTCTAGTGCTGGTAAATGTCTACTTATCAAAAGCACTCTTCAAAATTTGCCTATCTACATTATGTCTCTATACAACATTCCTTCTGTCTTTAGAGAAAAAATTGAAAGGATTTAGAAACACTTTTTATGGCAGGGAATGGAGGAAAAATTCAAATATCACCTGGTTTCCTGGGATCAAGTGTGCACTCCTAAAAGGATTGGGGGCTTGGGCATAAAAGATATTAGAAAAATGAATATGGCCTTAATTGCAAAAATAGGTTGGAGAATGCTATCGGAGGAATAACCATGGATTGAACTCATCAAGGCTAAATATCTTGAGCAACAAACAACTTCCTCCTTCCTCCATGTAGAAAACTTCCCCATGGCTCCATTTTCTGGAACAACTTGATTCTTACTAGGAATTTTATCAAGAAAGGGTGTAGATGGAAAATGGTAAATGGCAGAGACATTAGTTTTTGGGGTGATAATTGGTCTAAAACTAGTGTCAATGATAGTTTTGGTGCATCTAAGGAGAGTATTCAACAAAAATATGCTACTAAGGTAATTGATTACATGGAAATGGATGGAAATAAAAAGAGAAGGAAACAACTCTCAGTGGATGAATTTGATTTGAACTTTGTGTTGTCCTCTCTTTAGAGCAACTAGACCTCATCCCATGAATCAGTTGGATGTCAAAGATTAAATTGTATGGCACAAATCTAGAGATGGGGACTATATGGTTAAATTTGGATATAATTCTTACTTTGAGAATACCCAGAGTGAATTTAATTGGAGAAAAATTTGGATGATTGAGTTAACCCCTAAAATCAACTTTTTCTTTTGGCTTGTGCTTAGAGGAAGAATTATTACTAATGATAACCTGATAAAGAAAGGGTTCATAATGCCTAATAGGTGCCACCTATGCAAAAATATTCTGAAGATATTAAGCACCTTTTTATCCACTGTGATTATGCTACCATGATTTGGAGCTATGCCTTTTCCAAGTTCAATGTTCTCTAGACAATGCCTAAGGACTTCATCCAATTCTGGACCCAATGGAATCCTCCTTTTAAGCATTGTGTTGTGAGAAGACTTTGGAAACTGGTCATGCCCCATATTATTTGGAGAATATGGAAAGATCGAAATGATATCATTTTCAGAAATAACAAATAACATTGCAAGCTCATCTTTGTTAAGATTGGGCATGCTGTTAAAGATAATATTGGGAGATTCAAACCTCCCAAAAATAAGAAGTATCCTGTTGACGAAGAGTACATTCTTTCCAATTGGAAGATTGGAACTACTAGTTTGCAGATTAGGAATACCTCAAACATTGATAGGTCTTTGATTCATTGGATTCCTCCTGAGAGAAACTGGCATAAACTCAACTTTGATGGTGCCTCTAAGGGTAATCCTAGTTTTGCTGCTAGGGGAGGTGTTATTAGGGATCATAAAGGTTGTTTAGTTACTGCTTATGCTGGTAAAATGGGGATTCAGATGAATCATTATGCTGAAGCCCTAGCTTCTCTATGGGGGCTAAGGATTGCCAAAGATTATGATATTCAAAACTTAATTTTGGAAGGGGATTCTCTTAACATCATCAACCATCTAAACCAAATTTCTCCTCCTAGTTGGACTATCAAGGAATTTATTATGGAATCTAGAAATATTTGTTAAAATTTCAAAAATATCGTCATTAGACATACATATAGGGAGGGGAATAAGGTTGCAGACACATTGGCTAATATGGGCATCAATAATAATCTTATCATATGGGATAATGTAAATTACATCCCTAAGGAGGTTCAAACTAGCATTAATGTGGATAATTATGGGATTACATACGTGGAGTAATTTTAATAATGACATGGAGTGGGCCTTAATGGAGGTGAAAGTTCACACATGTGTGAATTATCCTCCTTATTACGGCCACATTAAAGCCATTGAACCTCACATAGGTGGGAGGAATTTCAAAAAATAGGACAGACATAAGAAAGAAACAGACTCTTACAAGGGTTTTGAGTAGAAAATTCACAGGGTTTAGTAGGAAGAAGAAGAAAATGGGAGGGGCGTCGTGTCAATTAGAGCCTTGTTGTGATCCAGCCTAGAAGAATAACGAGGTACTTTAGAACCTCTTGCATAAGGGAGGCATCTCCAATTTCATTGAGTGCATTTAGGGTCATGATTAAAACATTTTGGTTCATTTTTCTATGGATTGGAAGGATAGAAGGGTCAAATATGGTGGCCACCGTGTTACTATCAACGAAGAGCTGATTGTTGAGGCTACAAGCCTAGAATTGGAGGGCTATCATTTTTGTCAGTAAAAAGATTAACAAGGTCGCCGAGGCCAAGAAATTCTCCAATGAGGGTGAGGAGCTTGATTTTGTTGCTGCGGGAATAAGGGTAAGTTCTATTCCCAAGCCGTATGATGAAGTGATGAATATTATAGTTAGATATATTTGTTTGGAATGGCATTATAAAATTGTCCTGTTAAGAACCTTGTCTTTTTAAATCATTTTAGAAGGAATTTTACGGTATGCTTCATACACTACTAGCTCAATTCCCTTCAGTGCTCTTTCTGGACTTTCAAAAGCACACCCGTGTTATTCCTTTGCATCAGGGCCTTATCTTCCTGGTGCACAAGCTTTGTGTTTCCAAGTTCCCTAGCTTCTGACTACTCCCAGTGATCCACATGCTCCCACCTCCTCTACTCCCACTCCCATTCTTGAAAGCCCCTTCCAAATCCAAAACCAAGAACCCCAAGATTTCAAAAACAAACACCCCTCACACTACCGGGATTCTCATAAGTAATAAAGACATGGATGTTGTTAAAAACTTGTTGTATATCAGCAATGGTGGTATACATATGGCCCCGCATCAAGAGAGAATTCATGTGAGTCATATATTGGAGTCTCGGAGAAAGAGATGAAGCAGCTGAAGAAGGACCTTTGGCGTATTGAGAAAAGAAAGGAAAAAGAAAAATTGATGAAGATAATGACAATGGAAAGGATTAGATTGTTGATATTTATAAGAAGTTGAACTCTCTGGATAGTAGATTGGGGAGAGATAAAGATAGACATGATCACAACATGGCTATCTTCAAAGCCATAAGTGACTTTTTAGACCAGCAAGTTTGGAGCATTGACATGCTCAGTGGGATCCCTGTAACTATTTGGGGGAATGATAAAGAGAGGAGTTTGACTATCTCATAGTTCGATGCTTCTGACCCAATGCAGATCATGACATTGGCATTTTTCACCTCGTTATAAACAATCTAGTCCACAATTGAAATAGCATCCAAGAAATAAACTCACTTGGGTGGGGAATCATTTTGATGCTAATCTTTTGTGCTCTTTTTGTTGTGACTTTGCTACTTTTTTGCTGTTATGTTTCAATCTATGTCCTTTTTGTTTCTTGTTTGTAACTATCTCTTGGTTACTCTCAAAAATAGTGTTCTATCTAGATTTTTATCCTTTTTTGTTGCATATTCATATTTATTTCAGGCTATTAAGCCCTTTTTGTACCAGGGTATAGTCCCTTTAAAACTATTTACCATTAATAAAAAAACATTAATTAATAATATAAATAATTAAATACAAGAAATAATATTGTATAATTTAATAATACCTATAAGTTTCAATTAATATTTTAGATTACGAAAAATAAAATGATTGTTGTAATACACATGGACAAAATATGCATATGTTCATTCTCATACAAAAACAAAAATTATCTTGTATTAAAGGGCATAAGCCCATTCTCATATAAGAATCATAGAATAAAACTATACATAGATAGTATGGGAATATGTTCATTCTCATACTGATTTTTTTTTCATCTTGTATTGATTGGGCATATGCCCATTCTCATATAAGAATCATAGAAGAGAAATAGAGGTAATATACATATTTTTTTAGAATGGACAGTTTGACATTCCCACATCCTTACAGTGATGATAAAAATGATTAATTTCATTATTGCTTCAATGAGGTAGAATTGTTAGAATAGGCATATGCTCATTCTCATACAAATAAAGTGTTTAATTATTGTGATGAGCATGGAAATATGTCGTATCTCATATGAACAAAGAATTTTATCATTGTAATTAGAATGGATGTATGTCCATTATCATAAACTCAATATAGAAAGAAAGAAAAATTCTCCTACGCAAAACATAAATAATGAATGACAATTACATCCTTTTTTTGAAAATGTTTAGAACGGACGGATGCCCATTCTCATAGTCAAGGAATATGGTAAGTATGAGGAATTCTTACAAAAGTAGTATATTCTATGTTAAAATGATGAATATATTTCGATAAAGAGGTTAACAAGCAAGTTTCTAATTAACTTCTATTCAACCACTATTCATTTATTTATCACTGTTTAAATTCAACTTCATGTATCTTACCTCAATTTGGATGAAGCGATTTACCAAATGGAAATATAACCTCTATTTATTTCTCTTCATTCAAATTCAATTGAATCAAGTTCAATTATAGTTCAAAAAACCGTGTTATAAATATTTCGAAATTAAATGCATAATTTTTAAGTATTTCTAAACCTTACTTAATTATTGAAGTTTTTAACTCATGTGTTATGTGTATTCATCATACTTATGGTTGTACATACATAATTTATTTTATGCAATACTTTAATATATTTTCCATCATCTAACAAACTTTCTATTTTTTGTTGTTACATTAGCAGAGTCTTTTGAGTTTGTAGAGGATGGTCATGTGGACTTGTTTTTGAAGGGAACCAAGTTTACGGGGGAGAGTATATCCAAGTAGGAAGACACTACATTGCAAAGATGTGGGATGAGGATTTTTGGTTGTCGGTGTTAACATAGTATTGGATGGAAGAGTAATATTGTGTTTCTCGGTTGATGAATTTGAAACCTATGCGAGATGTCGAAATAAAGGAAACTACATTGCTTGGAAAGAGATTGAAATTTTGAAGCATACTGATTTTTCCATTACCCCAATTTGGGAAGTGAAAAGAATTGTAGTGGTTCAAAGGATTACAATGCAGAGAGTGATGAATATTGTAGCACGATGAAAGTAAAAGGACAATCAATACATATCCTAAAGATAGAAAAGATTTTTTCACGAGACAATTTTGTTCTAAAACATGAATCTTCTATCATTTCCAATGACATAGCCATTGGTTATATAAGTAATGTGTTAAAAGTTCATGAATCTGAAGGAGAGATGTTAGTTCTTGTTGGTGCAAAATTTGATCTCGCCCCATTTACACTAAAAATTCTTCAATCTTTGGGCTTTGTCATATTTTCTATTTCCCTGAATAGATGCGTTAAAAGTTTTCTTCATTTGTATGATGTTCAAAGATCCTTCTCCAAGATTGTCGATCACATTTGGGCCTAATCTCATTTCCAAATTATCCTTCCTTAAAGAAAGATTCATTTCTAGGTGCAAATGGTGATTTCCCTACATTTTACAGTTTCATAGGTGTGTTTTTCCCATCAATTTATATCTTAGCATCTGTGGAAAAGTGGTCCTTTCTGATTAGATGCATCTTAGTGTGCATTTCAAAACTCTAAGGCCGCTTTCACTCAAGTCTTGTCCACGTGGAGGGTCAGTGATCATCGAAAATTCACCTCTTAGTTTGACCTTTGGAGGTGCGCCAGGGAGACACGTGGAGGTTTCACTGCCCCGCCGAGAGTTAGACATTTTTTTATGTGGCAGTGCAGACTTTTTTTGTACCATGGACACATGGAGGGATGACACTCATTTAAGATCTACCTCTAGGTCCTACCTTAGTAGTTGCACCAGGGAGACACGTGGTGAGCCCGCACTCGTTTAGGGTTCCTGCTTTTTGGCACCATCTTAAAGTTGTGCCAAGGAGGCACGTGGAGGCTTCTGCCAGCTCCTCTCTATACTTAAACTTTTCAAGCAAGTTTCTAAGGCCTCAAACATGCGGAGGGCCCACACTTGTTTGGGGACTTGCCCCTGAATTTTATTTTAAAAGGAGCGCCATGAAGACATGGAATTTTCCACTCATTCTACCTTTTCTTGGACTTTTCAATGACCGATGAAACTTTCCAACCCTAGGCACATGGTGCCTTCTGTTGGTCCTTAAAGTTTTTCAACAACTCTATCAGATTGAGATGCATGGTGAGCCCACACTTGTTAAGGGTCTCTAATTTTGGGCTCCATATAAAAAGTGTGCCAGTGAGACACGTGGAGGCTTCCCCTAGCTCCTTTTATACTAAGACTTTTCAAAGGCCAAATAGAAAATTTCTTAGGCCCAAGGCATGTGGAAGGCCCGCAATTGTTTGGAAACTTGCCTTTGTACTTCACCTTTGCAGTTGCACTAAGGAAACACGTGGATGGCTCTAAATTAACGTTGAGAAAGGGGAAAATCAATGGTTGTTGCGCATTGCATTTGATGTTGCTACCATTTTAGAAAACTCCTAGAGATATGAATATGCATTGTTTTTCATCATTTTTTGATGAAATTTATCGTCATCTTTGTTGGCAAAGTGTAATTGAATGGAATTAGAGATTAATTTATGAGTCCAAGGATTGTAAAGGTTGATATTTTGAAATTGGGAACTGTCTGGGCACTTGCAAAAACATGAATTACCAAAGAAGCTAGATATAGAGCGAGTTTCAAAGGAAATAATGAGA
Source organism: Taxus wallichiana var. yunnanensis (assembly GCA_018340775.1). Taxonomy (NCBI): domain Eukaryota; kingdom Viridiplantae; phylum Streptophyta; class Pinopsida; order Cupressales; family Taxaceae; genus Taxus; species Taxus wallichiana. Next base: position 128,578,280 of record CM031240.1, read on the forward strand.
AAAGGATGAAACGATGGAGGTTACAAGTGCAAAGGATGAAAAAGGTGATTCCTCGAGGGTGAAAAGGATGTCTATCGAGACCTAGCTATACTGAGCCACCAAAAATGATTAAAATGGGGATTTCTCGCATGATGAGAATAATATAATGATTAGAAGGATTGTCAAATAATTGTCACATGGTATCCTAGTTATTAGTCAAGGGTCTAAGAAACATGATCAGTTCATGATTTTTCCACTTGTTAGTTGTGGGTGAAATTTTTTTAAATGTCATTTTTCGAGACAATTTGGTAACAAACAAAGGATTCCTTAAAAATTCTTCATTTTTGGGGTGAAATTTGGGATGAGTGAGTGTGTGAATTATATAAATGCAATGAGAATACTCTTGTAAATGGTTAGGGGTTGAATATTTAAGAGAAAACTTGAGAAATCTCATCTTCCGAGAGACCATATTAGAAACACGTTAATCACTTATGTTTTATATTTGATCATGTCAAGTTGGTTGTAAGTGTACATCCATTGAAAAGCTCGAGACTGCATTTAAAGAAACATTCCCTAGTGATGAATTTAATCAACTTTTAATTAATCTGTGTTAATCTTGGGACAATTTGTGTCTACTTTATTTCAGAATGTATGCAAGTATTTTTTCTTGTTCCTATCGCAATCTTGTGTAAAAATCCCTTCAAATCACATAGGATCTCATCCCTATGATAGTTTAATGGCATTTTCAATTTCATTACGAGAAGATCCTTCATCCTGTAATGAGATAAAAAATTTAAAATCACTTTACTATAATTTTTTTGATAAATATTATCTCTAAGCCTGTGATTTTATCTTAGGCATGAGGAACTAGGGGTCTTTAATGTTTAATTTAGTCATTAGCTCGAGTCTTCATGTTATTCTTGGAGATTGTGTGAAATTGTACAAATCGGGCATCTATTGATGCACACCTTCTAGTTGAAGGAATATTTTGGCTTTTCTCAAGCATTATTTCACTTAGTTTTCCAATTTTTGTGAAGGTTCTCAAAGATCTGAAAAAATCAAATTTATCTTGCATAGTCTCCCACCAATAAATCATTCAAAACAATGAATCCTACATGAACTACCCCTATTTGTTCTATATGTCCACAAATGAATAAATTCTACTCCCAAAATATGTAAAAGCAATCAGGATTCCATAATGTCTTTAGTAGCCTTAACCCTGTTTAGAAAATATCACCATTCTTTAGATGTGACAACTAGTGAGAGTTCAATTATGGTGAATTGATCATATTTTATCAAGGTTTCCTTTCAATTTATGGCAAAGAAGGATATATTCATTCTCCTTCACCAAAAGAGGTTAGAAAATGGGTCCTTTCAATTTATGGCAAAGAAGGATATATTCATTCTCCTTCACCAAAAGAGGTTAGAAAATGGGTCCTCTTACCCTGGTTGATAAGCACAACCTAAAGTAGTGAGGATCGAACAAATCCTTAATGAAGGTGCTATCCATTTCTCTGATGCCCGAGTGACAAAGAGTCAGAAAAATCCCCTCCCCTACTACAAAATAACTCATAATATGATCTTTCTATCTCTTAGTGTCTTGTTAAATCTGTGATGCTACTCGATTTCCAAGTGAGAATCAATTTGGATACCAACACTAGATTGGTGCCATTCTTAGGGACTTATTAGCATTGTCGGGGATTATTTGAGCTCTGAGACCTATTTGTGCGGAAAAAACACCAGATTGGCACCATTTCAAGGGAAATGAAGGTGTGTGCAAAGTTTGGACACCATCAACAATGCATATAAACCATGGTAAATTCTTCTTTCAAATTATAAAGTGCAAATACATTGTTGAAATGTCATCTTGTGTCCCGATTTGTATTAATCGAGCAAAGTTACAAGTTTTGCATGTAATATTTCAAGTTTTTATTGGTTATTTACACTAGGTTTACATCATTAGTGTTAAATATGGGTAAAGCAAGGTTAGATCCGTGAAGCTTTACATGAATTTAGTGTTAACAGACATTTAACAGACCAATTTTAGTGCATTTACACAACTAAGGTGAAAATATTTAGTGGCGACTCCTTTTTGAATTAACTTTTGATAAATGCCAGTGTCTTAACCTCTGCCAATTGAAATATATCACTAATCTCTATAAAGCTAGAAGGAGGAATATCTCTCTTTGTTGAAGATCCTACTGGAAGGTTGTTTCAAGAATTGGGAAAGACAAATTCTGAAGGAAGAAGAATCTGGAAAGTTGTTGGAGATTAGAAATCAAGAAAGGAGTTATCAATTGTGGAAACTGATCAGCATGTCATTGAAGCTTGCAATAATTCCTTAAGTTCTTCTAGATCGGGTAGTCTTTTTAAGAACTCAATTCTCCATATAGAGAGGGGCCTTCTTTTGTATTTGAAAAAATTACATCTCATTTTGTCCTTGTGTTCTCCAAAGCTGATAGGATCTTCTAAGAAATAGAGTTTTTAGAGAACATTCATTCTGAGAATTACGTCTCTGTTCCCCCGAGACCCCTCACTCCTCATCATTTTGTTTCTTCTATAAGATCACCTCCCTAAAACAATATGGCCTAGCCCCCACCTAGATCTTAATTTTTTGTGAACACTTTTGGTATTATAGATTTAAGAGGTATGGCTGGATATCCAAATATTGTGCCCCAAGATGCTATAAATAGACCACCTAAATTTCAAGAAAATAATGGTATTAATAGTGATCAACACTTAAATCTTTTTCAATATGATAGAAGACTTTGAGATTGAATTTGAGGATGTGTATATAAAGTCTTTTATTCATACTCTAGAGGAGGATGCATGAGACCTGGTATAAATCTTTGCGAGAAAAATCCATTGTCATGGAAAAAAATGAAGAATTCTTTTAGATTGTAGTATGGAGATAAAACAAACCCTAGGTTTCTTTTATCAGAATCTGAAATATTAAGAAGAATCTTAATGATTCTATTCATGACTTAAATACAAGGTTCAATAAGACCCTGAATAGGATACCTATGATCCTGAGGCTAAGTGATGTTTCTTGTCTAATAAAATACTCTGATGCTTTTAATAAGAAGGTTGCCTATTATTTGAGGGAAAAGAACCCAAAAACATTGAGGTAGTCCTTCACCATGGCTTTCCAGATTGAAAAAAATATCAAAGTAGTTGGTAAGCCTCCTAAGAGGGAATGTATCAAGTTGATCAATCGATAGAAGCCTCAGTTAAGTAAGTCTATGGAAGTGGAGGAGGTTGTGAAAACTTTGGCGAGAGGTGTTAAGGAAATATCGTATAAAATGTCCAAGGTAGAGAAGGGGAAAGGACAAGGTTCCCAAGGTCATCATAAAGCACAAGGTCAAGAAAGATTTGCAAATCATCTTAGGGGTGATAAGAGATCTGATGACATAGGATAAGAACTCGTGAGATTAGGAAATAGACAACCCCAACCCATGGAAAATAAATTGGTGCACGATCCTTTACCTACCTACGAGTTGTTGTTGATGAAGCCATTGAAATTGAGTGGTGTGATAAGTGTTTCTTGTCACATGCCCCATGTGTTGAAGGAAAATAAGTTGAGGAAGGTGATGATGACATTGATGATGATGTGTGCATGATGGGGTGCTCTACAGGCTCATGACAGGGAGAAAATTTGACTGACTTAATTAGTTCTAGAACTATTGTACTTTTTTGGGATTGCACCCCGTATTACCCCTTCCTCCCTTGCATGCTTTTGAAATAGATATGGTACAATATTTTGAATTGCCTATTAATGATTTTGACTACTTAAGGGCATTAATGATTAAAACGTATGATGGAAGAATCCCTCTTAGGAGGATATGTAGTTGTTAATGAATAATGTGGTTACCCAAGAAAAAGAATGTAACACTATGAGTAAAGTTGTCAAAGGGGCACGGCCTCAGGAAAAACCAAAAACTCTAGTTCTCACCAACATCCTGAAAGAAACTCCTGAGAAAGATACATATGGAAAAGGCCTTATTTCCCCAAATAGAACTAGTATTCATGCCCATGCTTAGACCATGAAAAATCCGTTGTTATAAGATGAGTTTGTCAGTCTTCCTCCAAATGTTGCCTTTCCAAAATATGTTCCTTATGACATTTCCCAAGTCTTGAGTCGAGATGAATATTTTGTTGTTCCAATTATTGAGTTGCTTAGGATTCTGAGCACAAGAAAAGGGCCTTTAAGTATTTGGGATTGAAAGAAGAAAATATTACCCAAGGAAGAAATGTAAACAATGTTGAGACTCCTCCTACCATTGCAGAGTTGAAAAAACCCTAGTCTTTGGAAGAACTAGGTGATCCAGGTTGAAGTATATTTGAAATATCCTTGGTTGAGTCCTAGATGAATGTAGATCCATTTTTCACTACTCTAATTATTAGGGACATGTTGTTACACAACTGTATGATTGATTCTGGAGCATCATGCAATGTTATGCCTCTTGAGGTCATGAATGACCTAGATATTGAAGTGACAAGAACTTATGGGAAGTGCACTATCATGGATTCAAGAGAGGTTCCGGTGGTTGGATGTGTCAAGGGTTTGATAGTTCAACTTGCCACCTACCCGTGCAAGAACTTAAAGCTGGATGTTGTTATTATTGATTGCCCTACAAAATGGGGAATGGTGTTATCAAGAAAATGGGTTACTAGTGTGGGTGGGAGTGTGAAAATTGATATGTCTTTTCCACTATACCTATTGAGGGTAGCCTTGTAAATTTGTATGGTGAAAATAAGATGCTACACTCATTAATGATCCCAATAATGCTTCCTATGAAGTGTTATACACTGACATTGATGTTGATAACTTTGTTGGATTTGCTGATGGTAAAGAGCACAAAATTGATCAAGGCAAGTCTCTTAATCAAGTAGGTTTTCCTTGGACTTTGTTGTTTAATGGGGATTGATCTAAATTTTGAAATGGTGTTGGTATTTTCGATATCTCTAGGCGGGGAAGAGTTTGTTTTCTCTTTTAAACTCAACTTTGAGTGCACAAACAATATTGCGAGAATATGAAGCATTGTTATTGGGTTTAAGAATTGCTTGGATATATGGTATTGGAGACATCAATGTTAAAGGAGATTTAGAGCTAATTGTCAAGGAGGTTAGAAAGCGTATGCGACAAAAATCGAGAAGAATGTGCAGGTATAAGCATGCTAGTCTAGGATTTCATTGAAATGTTTGACTCCTTCAACATAATTCATCATGATAGGAAGTACAATACTCTATCGACAAATTAGCGAGTATTGGGGTCCATATTTGAATATTATATTGTATCCCCTATTGTGAGTACAATATTCAAGTATTGACTAGACCATTTGTTCTTGACAATGTTAAACAACTAGACAAGTGTTCAAATACAATGCCCAAGTGTAAATTTTTTTGCAAAACCAAGGAGAATTTTATGATCAGCATATAGATTGGGAGCCAATGGTTTGTGCGGATGATGGAAAGGAGACTTTATTTGGTAAAGACATCATTTAGTTAAAGACTAATACTATTCCCAGAGGTTTGGTAGCACTTGAATCAAACTTTAATAATGCATATTACATTGTTAACATACACGTGTCACCCTTAAGGGATGTTGAACAACATGACAGGCACAAAAGATAAACCATGTAAGATCCGGCTAGGTAGCAACTGAGCAAGGAAGAAAAGAAGTCGTATGTCCAATTGTTGAAGAAATACCAGGATTGCTTAGCATGGTCTTATTTTGAACTGAAATCATACAGAGAGGATCTTTTCCAGCATGAAATTCCCTTGGAAGCTTCTACCAAGCTGTTTAGGTAGAAACAAAGGCCAATCAATCCACTCCTTTCCCTAAAGATGCAAGAAGAATTAAAAAAATTGAGGGATGGAGGAATCATACAGCCCACAAGGTACTCATCATGGGTTGTAAACTTGGTACCTATTAGAAAGAAGAACGAAGATATAAGGCTATGTGTGGACTTTAGAAACTTGAATAGAGCATCAATGAAGGATAACTACCCTCTGCCAAATATGGACAATATGTTAAAATTGGTTACTGGTTCAGAAATGTTATCCACCTTAGATGGTTTTTCTGGATATAACCAAGTACTTATGAAGGAATCAGAGAGAATCAAGACTTCCTTTACAACTCCTTACTTTGTAACATATGCATATGTCATAACTCCTTTCGATCTAATGAATACTGGAGCCACTTTCCAAAGAGCAATAGATGTAGCTTTCTTTGGCTATATTAATGATTTCATTACTGTATATCAAGATGATGTGACTGTTTTCTACAAAAAAGGAGTGACCACCTGTAACACTTAGAAAAAATGTTGTTAAGGTTTAGGAGTATGGTATTTCACTAAATCCCAAGAAGTTTCATTTTGGAGTTTAGAAAGTAAATTTTCTTGGACACATTGTGTCAAAGGAAGGGGTCATGATTGATCCTGAAAGGGTAGAAGCCATCAGCAAAATCCCTATTCCAAGAACCAAGAAGGGAATTCAATCCTTTTTGGGAAGATTAATTTTATTAGGAGATTTATCTCCGACTTTTCTTAACTAACTATCCCAATCACTAGCATGCTAAAGAAAGATCAAAGTATCAAATGGGAAGAAGAAAATATTCAAGCTTTTGTTGGGATCAAAGAAGCATTAAAGAATGCCCCTGTTTTAGCAACTCCAGATTATAAGAAGGCTTTCCAAATGTTTTCTTTTTCTTCAGAAATTACTATTGCATATATGTTGTTGCAGAAGGATGATGAGGGAGTTGAAAGACCAATTTCCTTTTTTAGTAAGGCATTACAAGGAGCTGAGATAAAGTATACTATCATGGAGAAGCAAGCATTTTCTTTGGTAAAAGAAACAAAGGTCTTCAAGCCATATATTCTAAGTTCCAAAGTCATTTCTTATGTTCCCCACACCATGGTGAAAGATATCCTATCAGAAATGGAGGTTTCAAGAAAAATATGCCAATGGGTAAACAAATTACAAGAGTATGATATGGATATCCAAACAAAAAAATTGGTCATATGATTGGGCTGACAAAATTTATGGCAGGGAGAAATCATGAGACAATTAAGTTAAATGAAGTGGAAGAATAAAGGTTGAATGTCCTTGAAAAATTGATAAATTATGAATGGTACAAGGACATCATTTTTTATCTCAAACATCTACAGTGCCCTAAAAATTTGAGCAAGAATCAGAAAAGAGCACTTAAGTTAGCTTCCCAAAAATATGTCATTATTGATTTTGGGTTAGCTTGGAAGAACCCTGAGGGAGTTCTCTTAAGATGCATTACTGAAGATGAAGCCCCTAAAATAGTTGTTGATCTCTATGGAAGAGTTTGTGGGGGACATTTTGGTGGAAGAGTCACAGACTCATAAAATCTTAAGGGTTGGTTATTGGTGGCCAACTCTTTTCAAAGATACAACTCTGTTGGTAAGAAAATGTGAAAGTTTCCAACACTTTTCTGGAAGACTAAAAGCTTCAGGATCCTTTCCTTTGCATCATGTATCAGTTAAAGCCCTATTTAGGCAATGAGGAATGTATTTCATTGGGGAGATTTTGGATCCCTCAATTGTAGGCCATAAGTGGGTATTAGTGGCCACAGATTACTTCACTAAGTGGGTGGAGGAAATCCCCACCATGAAGGTAACTCACCAAATTCTCATGGATTTTATCATTTGCAAATTTGGGGTACTACCCAAAATAGTTCTTTGATAATTCCATGAGATTTAGAAAAAGCTTTGGTGGTTATGTGTCACAAATATGGGATCAATTTGACATATGCTTCTAATTATAATCCCTAAGGAAATGGACAAGTAGAGTCTAGCAATAAAAATATGTTGAAGATAATTATAAGAACTTTGGATTTGAACAAAAGGAAGTGGGGTGAGCGGTTGAAGTTTTTTGTTTGGGATGATCGAGAACCTTTGTTAAACGAGCTACTGGAAAAATCCTATTTGAGTTGGTGTATGGAACTCAAGCCTTGCTTACCCCTGCATATGCAATTATCTTCATTTCAATTTCTTCAAAAACTGGATGATCAAGAGGTTATTCCCTACGATTCTCACATAAATCAAATTTTGAGTTAGATGAAGAAAGAAGGGCATCCCATCAGAGGCATGTAAAATTCAGAGAGAAATTGAAGAATTTGTTTGATAAGAAGGTGACTCCAAGAGCTTTTAGTGTGGGATATCTTATGCTATTATGGGATAGCAGGCATGAGGATAAGGGAAAACATGGAAAGTTTGATGCATTTTGGATGGGCCCTTATTCAATTGACATTCAAATTGGTGAACATACCTTCTTCTTAAAAGACCTAGATGGGGAGTTGCTTGAATTTCCTGTTAATGGCAGGAATTTGAAACATTTCCTTGATTGATTTCTCAGAATCGAGGTATGCACCATTGTACAGTGTATAGTATTTTGGTTTCTTTTTGCTTTCATGTTTTTTTGTTTTGGTTCGTCTTGGTCCTTGGTGGTCATTTTTTTGGTATCTCAATTTATTCTGGAAGGTTGGCTCATGAATCTGTTGCCCAATGGTTTATTTTTGGCACTTGGTCTACTATTTATTCTTGTGGCACTCACTAGGAGTGCCCATCCCTGAGTTGGAGCTAATGTTGGTGCTCAATTTGATCTCACCCCATTCGGTATAAAAATACTTTGATCTGTGGGCTCTGTCATATTTTCTATTTCCCTGAATGGATGCGTGAAAAGTTTTATTCATTTGTATGTTGTTGAAAGATCCTTATCCATGGTCATGGATCAAATTTGGGCCTTATATCATTTCCAAATTATTTGTCCTTAAAGAAAGATTCATTTCGGCACGCAAATGGTGATTTCCCTACATTTTACGGTTTGACGGGTGTGTTTTCCCCATCAATTTATATCTCAACATCTATGGAAACGTGGTCCTTTCTAATTGGATGTAGCTTGGTGGGGAATTTTTAAACTCTAAGGCCCGCTTCAACTCAAGTCTTGTCCACATGGAGGGCCTACACTCATCTAAAAATTCACCTCTTGGTTTGAACTTTGGATTTATGTCGGGAGACACGTGGAGGTTTTTGCTTGCCCTTCATAGAATTAGACATATTTTCATGTGGCCAGTGTAACTTTTTCGGACCATGGACACATGGAGGGCCAACGATCATTTGAGGATCCGCCTCTAGGTCCTACCTACCTTAGCAGTTACGCTAGGGAGACACGTGGAGAGCCCGCACTTGTTTAGGGTCTCTGCTTTTGGGAACCATCTCAAAGTTGTGCCAAGGAGAAACATGGAGGCTTCCGCTAGCTCCTCTCTATACTTAAACTTTTCAAGTAACTTTCTAAGGCCCAGGAACATGTGGAGGGCCCGCACCTATTTAAGGACCTACACCTGAATTTTATTTTTGAAGGAGTTCCATGAAGACATGTGGAATTTTCCACTCACTCTACCTGTTATCGGGAATCACAGCAAAATTGTGTTTATACAAGTGCATATACTTGAACTCAAAGTGTGATTGGATAACATGGGTACTATCTCAAGGACTTGGGACTTGCTTTGAGATAGACCTCCAGTGACAGAAAGCGGTTCTTGCTCCTAAACTACCTGCCACAATCTACTCTAATGTAGGGGAAACTAACTATTCTAATCTAAATTTCCAAGGGACCAGAGAGAGAGAATGCATAAAATGAAATCCTACACTAAAGCGGTGATACACCAGAAAAGGAGGGTGTGAGAGTAGTCTCCAAATGCGTGAAATATAGAGGCAAAGTACACACTAGAAGAGGTGATGACAGTTCTCCATAATCTAGCAAAATGCATTCACAACGATATTCCAAGCATACACAATGATAATGGATCCCTGAAAGAACATAATAATAGACACAATATTCTTGTAGAAAGATTAAAAGGGAAAGAAGAATGCAAGAAAACACAGCAAGGGGAAGATATATCCACTGGCGATATTTTATTGCTTCATGATATGCACATTCAATCTATTACTCCAGGATAAGGGCACGGATCACCATGCAAGGAGTCCACTACAGGGGCCTACAGCACATTGGCTTCACAAAGGAATTTTGATAGAGCTTTGCTATCTCGAAAAATCCCTCCTTTTACAATGATCCCAACACTCAATTTATAGAAAAATGAGAAGGAAAAGAGAAGGAAAATGGAAATCCCGAAATCTATCCTTCAACCACTTGTAAGAGGCATTAAATGGAGTAAAATGATTATATATTACTTGCCAAAGGCTCCCATACTGTTCAGTGCTGCAAGACAGAGAAAGAATGATGACCATGCCTCTTAATTGCACTCCCAACCACCAAATGAAACACTGTTATGAACTCGGCCACGTTTTATAAAAATCTCCATCAATATCTCATAAAACCCAGAATTTATTGATTTTTTTGTATCAGGCTTGGAGCCATGATTCCAACAGTACCAATTTTGTGTGATTTCGTTGAGAAATGCAAAAGTTATGGCCTTCTGAGTGCGAGGCAGCTATTTTGGGTCTGGTAGGCGTTTTCTGTCATTTGAAGGGAATGAGCATTAACTGACTGGAGCCAAATATGTTTCTTTTATTTAAATATATCTACCCTCATTAAAAATATGGTGTAGAGGACGTTGTGCTCGTTCCAGAAAGTCCAATTTTGTGAAAATCGGAGCTCGGAGTCAAAAGTTATGGCCGTTTGAAGTTTCACGGGTCAAACGTTGACTTTTCTTCTTTGCCTTCGGCCGCTTCGGCTTTTCGCGTCCCACACGTACTTTTGGCCCGGATGTCCCAAACTACCTTGGACGAAAGTCTCATGTTTCAGCCGAATCGGCGGTTCGCGTCCTCCGCGTACTTTTGTCCCAGATGTCCCAAACTTGACAATTTTTTCTCTCGGCCGGTTCGGATTTTCGCGTCCCTCGCATCCCGCGCGTACCTTTGGCCCGGATGTCCCAAACTATCCTTCGGCTTTTCGGCCGGTTCGCGTCCCACGCGTACCTTTGGCCCGGCTGTCCCAAACTGCGCGAAAACAACACTTAGTCGATTTTTTCCACTTTTTCAGCCAGTTCGCCTTTTCGCGTCCCACGCGTCCCGACGTCCCAACTGTCCCAAATGCTGCACAGACCACCTGGCGGCTTTTCGGCTGATTCATGGTCCGGCATCCCAACTATCCCAAGGACCGCCTAGGACAAGACTTAGCCGATTTTCTCTGTATTTTGGCACCAAGCTTGGCTTTTGCAATTTTTTCACATTTTTAAAACTTGCTGGGTTTTCTTCTTGGACAGGAGAGTTAGAAAGAGGGGACCCCAGAAACATGATTTTTTTGCCTTGAATCAATATAATTTCTTGGGACTAAAGAATTTGATGCATGTTATCAAAATTACCTTAAGGGGTGAATTTTGGATAACACTACCTTTGCTTGGACTTTTTAATGGACGATGAAACTTTCTTAGACCCTAGGCCAGTGGTGCCTTCCACTGGTCATTAAATGTTTTCAACAACTCTCTGGGACCGAGAGACACATGGTGAGCTTGTGCTTATTAAGGGTCTCGATTTTGGGCTCCATATCAAAAGTGCATCGGTGAGACACGTAGAGGCTTCCCTAACTTATTTTAAACCGAGACTTTTCAAAGGCCAAATGGAAAATTTCTTGGGCCCAAGGCATGTGGAATGCCCGCAATTGTTTGGAAAATTTCCTCTATACTTCACCTTTGCAGTTGCACCAAGGAAACATGTGGACAACTATAAACTAAAGTTGATAAAGGGGAGAATTGATGGTTGCTGCGTATTGCATCTAATTTTTCAACCATTTTTTCCCTAAAACTCTTGGAGATTCGAATACGCATTGTTTTTCATCATTTTTTGATGAAATTTCTTGTCATTTTTGTCTAAAAAGTGCAATTGAATGGACTTAGAGCTTAATTTGTGAGTCCAAGGATTGTAAAGGTTGATATTTTGAAATTGGAACTAGTCGGCACTTGAAAAAATGTGAATTACCAGAGAAGATGGATCTAGAGCAGAGTTGTAGAGAAAAGAATGGGAAAACGATGAAATGATGGAGGTTGCAACCGTAAAGGATGAAAAAGGTGTCGCCTCGAGGGTGAAAATGATTTCATGTCAGACCTAACTATCAGAGCCACCGTAAAATGATTAAAATGGGGATTTCTTACATGATATACAAAAATAATGATTAAAAGGATTTGTTAAAAATTGTGGCATGACATAGTCATCGGTCGAGGGTTTGAAAAATGTGATCATTTCATGATTTTTCCACTCGGATGCTGGGTGCAAATTTTTAAACGCCATTTTATGAGACAAATTGGTAACAAGCAAAGGATTCCTCGAATATTATTCTTTTTGGGGATGAATTTGGTATGAGTGAGTGAGTGAAATGTATAAATGCAATGAGAATACTCTTGCAAATGGTTAGGTGGTTGAATTTTTAAGAGAAAATTTGAGAAAGCCTATCTTCCTAAGAGACCATTTGAGAAACCTTTTAATCTCTTATGTTTTAGATTTGATCATGTCAAGTTGGTTACAAGTGTACAACCATTGACAAGATCTGAGACTATTCAACGAAACTTTCCCTTGTTGATGAATCTAATCAAATTTGAATTAATCTATATTAATCTTGGTCCAATTTGTGTCTATTTTATTTAGAATGTCTGCAAGTAGTTTTTCTTGATCTTATTGCAATCTTGTGTTAAAATCCCTCCAAATCACACAGGATCTTGTCCCTATGATACTTTAGTGGCATTTGCAATTTCATTATGAGAAGATCCTTCATCCTATAATGAGATAAACAATTTAAAATCATTTTACTATGATTTTTTTATAAAGATTATCTATAAGCCTTTGAGTGTATCTTAGGTGTTAGGAACTAGGGGTCTTTAATGTTTAATTAAGTCTTTAGCTCGAGCCTTCATGTTAAATTCTTGGAGATTGTGTGAAACCATGTAAATCTGGGCCTCCATTGATGCACACCTTTTAGTTGAAGGAATATTTTAGTTGTTCTAAGAAGCACTCTATCACTTATTTTTCCAATTTTTGTGAAGGTTCTCAAAGATCTAGAAAAATGAAGTTTATCTCGCTTAATCCCCCAAAAATTATTCAAAACAATGAATCATACCCGAACTACCCTTGTTTTCCTGTATGTCCACAAATGAAGAAATTCTACTACAAAAATATGTAGAAGAAATCAGATTCCATAATGTATTTACTAACCTTAACCTGTTTAGAAAATATCACCATTATTTAGAAGTGACAACTCATGAGAGTTAAATTGTGGTGCATTAATCATATTTTCGCAAGTTTTTCTTTCAAGTTTGTGCAAAGAAGAATATATTCATTCATCTTAACCAAGAGAGGTTACAAAAGGGTCCTCTCACCCTAGATGAAAGGCACAACCTAATGTAGTGAGGATAGATCAAATCCTTAATGAACGTGCTATCCATTTCTCTACGATGCCCAAGCGACAAAGAGTTAGAAAATACCCTCCCCCAGCTAAAAAATGACTCATAATATGATTTTTTTGTCTCTCAAAGTGTCTTGATAAATCTGTGATCTTTGCTCGGTTTTCAAGGAGAATCAATTTAGATACCAATGAGTCCTTGAATTTTGGTTTATGTATAGAGAATGTGGTAAATATGTGTTCGAGAATGCTCATACTCGCTAGAACCTAGTAAATCATTTTTTTTCAAATAAAACATTTGATTTTCAATGAAACTAGAGGTTTTCTTATGATTAAGCAAGGGGGATCTCAAATTGTTTGTCGAACTTTGTACATAGTGATCAATTAGATATTTATGATGCGCTGTTTTTCTAACATCTAACCAAGAATTCAATCCATTGAAGGATGTTTTCAAGGGAAACATGTTGTAGTGCCCACTTCCCTTTGACTCCCTTTTGTTATTGATTATGATATTGTCGACTATACTTATGGCTATTATTGTAGCTTTTTATTTAGCATGATGATTATATATTAGATATAATGGACTCGTTGTTAATTTTGATTCATATATGATGCATGTGGATTATTAGAGACATTTTATATTAATGTTCATATGTTGTTGACAGATTTATATATATATACATGATTTTCGAACATGTAATATTTAATCATATTGAGTAGACCTTTGATAATTGAAGTAATTGTGTGATCATTTTGACATGGATGAGATGTAGAAAAGAAATGTTGCTAGAAATTGTAAATGATATCGTATTTACCTAGATGATAATTGATTCATATATAGATGATTGTGGATTTATATTGTATATTTTATCCTAGATGTTTTTTATGCGGCCATGAGGCTGAAGGAGGTGTTATGTGTTTTGCAGGTGTACATGTCACAACAAACATCGGGGATTGGAGACCAACCACATTGGAATTCTAGGTGAATTCAACAAGGGTCACCATGGCAACATGTGTTTGTGTGTGTGTGTTTGAATTATTGTTAGGGGGAAATTGTGACCAAGGGGTTATGTGTTGTATTTTGTTTAGTTTCTTTATTTAATTTTAGTATGTGATTTTAGTGATGTATTCTCCTTTTATTAATTACTTGATTTATGTCTAGATTAGTAAATTAATTATTTTACTAAACTAAATTATAAAAGGGTCAAAAAAATGCATTTATTAGACTTGATGGCTCTTGGTTTATGTGTTGTAAGTGATGTGTAAGTAACTTTGAGTGTGAAACACTCCACCTTCCCTTAGAAATTCGGATTTTTCCTTAGGGGAAAATTTTGGAGGCTTGTGGGACAAGTTAAACTTGTCCCACACCTCTTAAATTGCTATACCAACCCTACCTATGGGTTGGGGGTAAAAATTAGGCCCCATTATGCATTTTGGGAAGACAAATTGTAATTTCTTATTACACCTTCTTGCATGTAATTACTTTTAGTCCTTAAGGGGTGTGGGCTTGGATTGTGTGTATAAGTAAAATGTCATTTCTTCACCTCACTTATTAATTTTTATTTGGAGTTTGAAGTTTGACTTGTGAGGTGCGAGTTTGAGGATGATTGATGTGGCATCTTACGTGGAGCCACCTCACCCTCCTCTCATCATTTTTTATTTATTCAAGTTCTTTTTCTTGTTTAAGGGTTACTTCATTCTTTTGTGATCTTTCATTTTCTTGAAGTTAGAGGATTTTGGAGAGCTTGTGGTCTTGTGGGAGATTTTTGGTGATTTCTTGGGTGTGAAGGAGCTTGGAATTGGACTTTTGGGACAAGTTCTAATATGGAAAGTTAGGAGCTTTACTTTTTCTTATGTTATTCTTTTGTTTTGTGTTTGTGTGCTTGTATTTTTGAGTGTTTGGAATGCTTGTTGGGTGCTTGAGTAGATTGCCTAAGTGTGGTGTAGGAGGGAACTATCGGGAGAATTAATGTAGGGAGGCATAAGAGTTATTTCATGTATTGTAGGGAGTTTGGGTTGGGTTCCCCTTCTTGGAAAATGAATGCTTGCATTTCTTACTTATTCTTGTATGAGGGAGGCATAAGAGTATGTAGGGTATTTGAGACATGTATTGGAGGCTTTTAAAATGGGCACCCATTCCCATTGGGAGGCATAAGTGTCCTCCCCATAGGTTCTTGCTCCTTTGAATTTCATTTGTAAGCATTGTTTATTTTGGCTATTTTCCTTCTTGTGTTGTAGTTAAGTTGAATGTTTTTGGAATGGTTGTGAAAGTTTTGGTGTTGTGTTGTGGAATCTTGTTGTTGCCATTGGTTAGATTCACCTCTCATTGTAATGTGGTTTGTGCTCGGGGGCCAATGAAGAGGATGGCTTCTCCTCCTCATTAGAATTCTTGGTTAGATGTAGAGTGTTGCCTCTCCCATTTTTTTGTTGTGACCAATGAAGCATGGTGGATCTCTCTTGTTGGTGATGTGAAACATGGAGCTTGGTTGGTGTCCTCAAGAAAGAGACTTCTAGTATTGTATCGCTTTTGGTTTCATTTTTGTAAATTTTGCCCACTTTAAGTGGAAGACATTGTATTAATCCTTGTGAGAAAATTTGTATTTGATTATTTAATTTTAAGTTGTTTTGTATATTAAAAAGGGAGTTGTAAAAATCAATGATTTCATTGTATTGAAATTGATTTATTTCCACCAAAAATAGGTTGTTTATTGTAGACATATTCTTGGGAATATTGTTGTAAACTCTCCTTATAGAATGTTGGAAACATGTATTAAGAAATATTACATTCCATTTTGTTATTTGAAGGACATGTATTATAAATGTTAGATTATGTATACTTGTTCTTGTATTGCTTATGGAAAGAGTTCTTATTAAAATGATTTCCCATTTAAATCAATGAAATAGTCTATTTCTAATTCTAGTGGGTAATGCTAAATTAAAAATCATTGCAAATCTATTATTAGTTGTTAAAGGAAGTGGGAATCTATCTCCTTTTACACTCTTTACAATAATTGTTTCATTTGTTTTGGAGGAAAACTTTGTGTAAAATTTAACTTATTAATTTTATTGCCGATGGATTTATCACCACTTATGGATAGCATATTAATATTTAGATTTTAAATTTATTAACTATTATTAATATTAATAATCTATTAATATTAATGCATATTAATAATAAAGTATTATTAGTGCTATTGCATTATTAATATTAAATTAATATTCTTATTTTTATTAATTAAAACACTACAATATATATATATATATATATATATATATATGAAAATATTGTGTGTTTTAAAACAAAAAGAAAAAAGCAAAAATGTTAAGTGTGTTAATCAAAAGGGGCGACTGAAATTTTAGTTGGGTGCCTTAAAGGTCAAAAGTAAGCCATTGTTATAGTTGGTTTGTAGTGTTTAGGGTGGAGAGGGGTGGCGACCCCAACCACCACCACATTTAATATAAAATGGTGTAGGGGTTGGGATCACCGACCCGCCCCACCGCCCAAAATATTAATACTACTCAATACATTAAGCGACACACATCTTTACCTAACTATGTTTTCTTTTGTATGCGGCTGTGTATGTCTCAAACCCGGGGCCCAGATTTTGGCACAATAACTATAAGTATTATATATATATATATATATCACTCAACCTCTCATTTCCCTTTTTTAGTATTACTAGTAAATTTTTATTATTGGGAATTCGGGTTTTCCTAATAACTAAAATTATTACACACACACACACACACACACACACACACATTTTCTTTCCCTTATCCAAATGAAAGTATAAATCAAAACTAACGAAATCACAAAATGGGACAAACCCATTTGTCCATTTGGGCATATATAAGAAAATGAGATAAATAAAATATATAAATGCTTTTAAAACGCTAATGAGGATATCTAAAAATGAGAAAATTTTACAACTTGTGAGCCTTTCCAAAAGATTGGAGTGCCTCCAATGGCTTCCCTTCCGCCTCCTTCAACTCAGAAACCAAAGTAAGAAAATGACCCAAATGAAATGAGAAAGAAGACTTCATAAGGCTACTTTAGGGTTGATTACCTTTTTCCTTATCAAGGGACAAATTTAATGCATCCAAGGGATGAGATTCATCCCTACAAAAATTAGGTGGAGAGTGGGTGAATATAAATTGCCCTTTTAATTTAAATGTTTTAATTTCAAAATATGGGTTGACTTTTAAGGGGTTACTTTATGGGGTAGGGAAGTGTTCATTATCCTAACCCAAATTTTAATATGGGACCTTTCTAGTTGTTTCAACATTGTAGAAATTAAATAACCTTGGTATTTAATTTCATTGGCCACTTTTACCCTTGACACCCCATGGGGGAATATTCAACTTTAGTAGGAATTAATTTATTATTTAAATAATCCTTAGGAGATTAAACTTGCCTAGTCAAATCAATGTATTAAAGTTTAATGTAGATTTTAAATATTGTGTTATCATGGAATATTATTTTTATTAGTGTCATCACCTTAGAGACATTAATGTGGCAACTATCATTTTTGAAAACTTTTATGGGCACACTTTTTTAAAAAAATTATTCCTTAATTTTTCTAGCTAAACCTAGGTTGTTCTTGGGTCTCGTGCGGGCTTTTTTAGCGGGCATTACACTTGGTATCAGATCCGTGGGTTCAAATCTTGGACCCTTGGGCACACAAGAAAATGTGAGACACGAACATTGAACCTAGTACAATATTAAACCTAGCACAATACTAAACCTAGAAAACAACTTGTCTGAAAAATTGTATATTTTAGTAAACATAGAAAAATGGAATAAAACCTAGAATAATGAACTAACTCTCGCCTTGGTCTATGTAGAAGGCGTGTATCGGATGAGGGGTCTCCTTACATATACCTAGAAATACAACCTCTAGAGCAAGCCGTAGAAGCCATTCTACCCCATATTTTATAGACACTTCAGACGTCAATGTCGCTATACGCGGAGGGTCCTTAGGAGGATGATTAGCCAGACATGATAGGGAGCCATCCATTGAGGCTCATGCATCTCCTCAACACAGCAAGGAGCATAGGGAAGAGAACTCCCACATGGAGTTAGCCAGAGCAGAGTCACCACAAAGGGGACAGGGAGACAGGATTTCAGGACACAGGGATAGGTCTCAGAGCCCTAGACCTAGAGATGAGCATGTAGAGAGGCCTAGGGTCACTAGTCGACAATTGCAGACCATATCAGGGAGATCCTATGAAGCTACGACCATCTCACTATTCTAGAGATATCAGGTGGATTTTAGGTAGAGGCTTGGTTAGTGAGCTTGAGCGGGTGCTTCAAGCTCTGCCCTTATACTAGCAACACAAAATCTTGTGTTGCGATTCATCTTCCGATAGATGGAGCATGCTTTGGGTGGAGGACCAAGGAGAAGAATCTCCACATTGATTTAGAGATGGTTACTAGGAGATCTTTGAGAAGTATTTCAGTACTTATCCCAGAGGTTTATTTAGGATCGAGATAGATGAGTTCCACGACCTCCATCAAGCATCTATTACTGTAGTTGAGTATGAGAGTCAATTTTGGACCTATTCCAGTATGTCGACTATATGTAGGATGAGAAGTTATGCATTCACAGTTCATCGGGGCCTGAATTTGAACTTGGGTGGTACGGTGCACATTCACCGCCCATATGACTCCTAGCAGAGGCAGTGGAGAAGGCCTATATTACAGAGGAGACACGAGGAAAGATGCAGCAGGCCAGGGAAAGAGTTCAGATATGTATCCAGCAGATGCAGGATAATAGATCAAGGGGGTTAGTTCATCCTCCTTAGGGTGGAAAGGGTTCAACACAGTTGTCCTTTAGGCCACCAAAGTAGCCACCTCAAAGTAAGAGATAGCAGTAGCAGAGACCCGCCTACCTTGCTGACTTCCACAGAGATTTGATGCATAAAGAAGATGGAGTATGGGGCCTCCTCCTAGGGGTCCCATTAGGATGCAGGGTATGCCAAGAGCATATTCAACAGGAGATCTTGAATAGAGACCTCAACAATCCATAGCCATATCATCGAGAATCTAAAACACAGACTCTAGAGTGCCCATTGGAGCTACATCTCATTGGAGAGGACCAGGCAGTTATTATGGTTGTGGTGTTTCCAGACATCATTGGAGGGAGTGCCCACAAAACCCTAGTAAAAAGGGTAAGATTTAGGTTTTTGAGCCTACTTTTGGTGACATCGGCACAATCATCGATCTATGTAGTGGTTGATAACATTCAAGATGAGCACCGAGTACCGTCATAGAGATGACATGTAGCATTAGTGGTATTCCTACCTCCATTTTGTTTGATTTGGGTTCATCAGATTATTTTATTGCAACATCCTTACTAGAGCATTGAAATCTAGTGGTAGTTAGGAAGGGTCTTAGTTGGGACGTTCAAATGGATTTTGGAGCCAAACATTCTATAGAATCCATAGTAAAGGAGTGTGTAGTGGATTTGGAACCCTTCACCACTACCTTAGATCTTCACATCCTTCCTCCAGGTTCTTATGGAGTCATCTTTGGCATGGATTGGTTGTCTGCACACAGAGCCAGAGTTGACTATTACCAAAAGAATATATCATATACAAATGATATAGGCATTGAGTCAGCTTATAATAGGGGTTAGGAGGCCTATTTCTATTCACACCATCTCTCTATGCAACTTAAGCGGTGTGTGTAATGAGATTGTAAGATGTATATTGTTACGGTTAGTGAAAGATTAGAGGATGAGTCTTGTGGACCATCCCTTGATGATCATCCCATCTTGAGAGAGTTTTCAGATTTCTTTTCAGGGGAGCCCTCAGGGTTACCACCCCCACGACAGATAGATTTTCACAAAGATTTAGTTCAGGGAACAGAGACAATCTCTCGAGCACCATATAAGATGACTACTCCTGACCTTTGCGAGCTCAAGTTGTAGATTGAGAGCCTTCTGGAGAAAGGCTTGATCCATCCTCATGTATCCCCTTGGGGTGCACCGGTGATTTTTGTAAAGAATAAGGAAGGATCTCTGTGATTGTGTATTGATTATAGCCAGCTTAACAAGGTAACGATCGAGAATCGTTGCCCCTTCCGTGCATTAATGATTTATTTGATCAGATGAAGGGGGCCACAATTTTCTCCAAGATAGATCTTAAGTTAGGTTATCATCAGTTGAGGATCATGGAGGAAGATATTCATAAGACTACCTTCCATACGAGATATGGCCACTACGAGTTCACTATAGTGCCTTTTGGTTTGATGAATGCCCCCACAATGTTCATGAGCTTGATGAATGGGGTATTTAGGAAATTCTTGGATCACTTCGTGCTCATCTTCCTTGATGACATTTTGATTTACTCACATACACATGAGGATCATGAGGAGAACCTTCTCCAGGTTCTTTAGTGTCTTTGTGAGAAACATCTTTATGGGAACCTGGAGAAGTGTGCATTCTTTCAGACAGAGGTGTAGTATTTGGGCCACATCATTTTTGGGGAAGGTATCGTAGTCGATCCTTCCAAGATTTGAGCTATTATGGATTGGCCAACACCCACTAGTGTGATAGAGGTGTGCAGCTTCATGGGTTTAGCAGGATATTATAGGATATTTGTTCAGGACTTCTCTTGGGTTACACACCCCATCACTTCCCTTCAGCGAAAGGGAAGAAGTTTGTTTGGTTAGATAGATGTGAGCAGGCCTTCAGAAACTGAAGGAATGCCTTACGAAAACCCCTATTATTATAGTGTCGATCCTCAAGGTACATTCTTCATATGGTCGAAGCTTCTTTTTGCAGGACTTGGGGGTGTGTTGATGCAAGAGGGCAAAGTAGTGGATTTTGAGTCTTGCAATCTCAAGGATTATGAGCTTAATTATCTGACTCATGATCTTGAGCTTACGGAAGTTGTACATGCCTTGGTTCAATGGAGGCACTTCCTTTTTGGTCAAATATTTACACTCAAGACTGATGATTTGAGTCTTCACCACCTCTTCATGCAACCCAACCTCAACACTCATCAGCGGCGTTGGATGGAGTTTCTTTGTGAGTACAACATGAAGATATATCATTTGAAGGGGAAGGATAATTTTGTTACAGATGCTCTTAGTAGATAGATACATGTGGTTATGGCCACTTTAGTGGGCACAAATTTACGTAGCCGTATTTTACATTAGCTTCCTCACAACAACTTCTACCTTGCAATCTAGGTAGAGTTTGAGTCTCAGAGACCCCTTGAGGGGAATTTTGATGGATTCTCATTAGAGATGGATGGTATTCTCGATATAGAGGTCAGATTTATGTTACCAGAGATGAAGGCTTGAGATAGGGCATTTTGATAGAGACTCATTGTACACCCTATTCAGCCCATCCCGGGGTGAAGAAGATGAACTCCAATTTGAGATAGTTATACCATTGGAGGGGACTTCGGAGAGACATGGCTCAGTTTGTGTCATGTTATTTAGAGTCTCATAAGGTGAAGGTTAGGTATTAGAATCCTGCTAGCCTTCTTTTCCCTCATGCTATACTGGAGTGAAAGTGGGACACCATTTCCATGGACTTCATAGTTAGGCTATCAACGTCATCATGGTCACGGTGGATAAATTGATGAAATTGGATTATTTTTATCTAGTGAAGACCACCTACATAGGCAAGTTGGCACGGGTATATCTTGATGAGATCGTTAGGTTGCACCGGATTCCATAGAAAATAATTTGTGATGGAGATCCTCTTTATACTTCCCACTTCTAGACTACCACACAACATGCCGTTGTGATTAAGATCAATTTCAGCACAACATATCACCCTAAGATAGATGGATACACGCAATGGGTGAATCATATTTTAGATGACATGTTGAGAATGTACATCATGGATCACTAATCGAGATAGGAGTACCTATAATTGGTGGAGTTTTCCTACAATAATAGTTTTCATAGTTCAATAGGCATGAATCCTTTTCAGAATTATATAGCAGAGAGTGTAGAAGACCTCTTAGTTGAGACAAGTTAGAGGACAGGGGTTTCTCTTGGGCCATCTTTATTACATGACATGGAGCAAGAGGTCGTTATGACTAGATAAAGATTACAGGAGGCACAAGACCGACAAAATAAGTATGCGAGATCAAAGCATATGACAGATCATAGTTTTGATGTGGGAATGAAGGTGTTGCTTTGTGTCGGGACACATAAGAGCCCTATCTATTATGGAAAAGGTTCTAAATTAGCTCCTTAATTTATGGGTCCCTTTAATATCTTGGATCTTATCGGCCCTTTGGCCTACAATGTAGAGTTACCACCTATCTTGTCTTACGTCCATGATGTGTTTCATGTTTGAATACTTAAGAGATATATTGAATATCCTTTTCATGTGCTAGATTAGACCTCATTGCAATTGCAGGATTAGGGAGGTGATGGTGTAACTCGTCTACATTTTAGAATGCAGGACCTTGGGCCTTTGAGGCACAAAGATTGACCAGGTTTGAGTGCAATCGGATAGGTATGATGAGACCTGCACTACATAGGAGGATGCTATATTTTTACGAGTTCGGTTTCACACCTATTCCAGTTGACTTCTAGGAGAAATTTTAGTCTGGGGGAGGGGATGTAGTGCCTAATTCCCTTTAACACCATTCGTTATTGATTTTGATATCATCAACTATACTTATGGATATTATTGTATCTTTTGATTTAACATGATGATTATATGTTAAATATAATGGAGTGTTGTTTATTTCAATTCATATATGATGCATGTGGATTATTAGAGACATTTTATATTAATGTTGATATGTTGTTGACATGGTTATATATATATATATATATATATATATATATATATATATATATATTATATATGTTTTTCAGACATGTGATATTTCGTCATATTGAGTAGACCTTTGATAATTGAACTAATGTTGTGATCATTTTGACATGGATGAGATGTAGAATAGAAATGTTGCTAGAAATTGTAAATGATATTGTATTTACCTTCGTAATAATTGATTCATATATAGATGATTGTGGATTTATATTGTATATTTTATCCTAGATGTTTTTGATGCGGCCATGAGGCCGAAGGAGGTGTTATGTGTTTTACAAGTGTACATGTCACAACAAACATCGGGGGATTGGAGACCAACCACATTGGAATTCTAGGTGAATTCAACAAGGGTCACCATGGAAACATGTGTTTGTGTGTGTGTGTGTTTGAATTATTGTTAGGGAGAAATTGTGACCAAGGGGTTATGTGTTGTATTTTTTAGTTCTTTATTTAATTTTCGTATGTGATTTTAGTGATGTATTCTAATTTTATTAATTACTTGATTTATGTCTAGATTAGTAAATTAATTATTTTACTAAACTAAATTATAAAAGGGTCAAAATAATGCATTTATTAGACTTGATGGCTCTTGGTTTATGTGTTTTAAGTGATGTGTAAGTAACTTTGAGTGTGAAACACTCCACCTTCCCTTAGAAATTCGGATTTTTCCTTAGGGGAAAATTTGGGAGGCTTGTGGGACAAGTAAAACTTGTCTCACACCTTTTAAATTCCTATACCAACCATACCTATGGGTTGAGGGGTCAAAATTAGGTCCCATTATGCATTTTGAGAAAAAAATTTAAAGTCCTTATTGCACATTCTTGCATGTAATTACTTTTAGTCCTTAAGGGGTGTGGGCTTGGATTGTGTGTGTAAGTAAAATATCATTTCTTCACCCCTTTATTAATTGTGCTTTGAAGTTTGAAGTTTGAATTATGAGGTGGAGTTTGAGGATGAGTGATGTGGTATCCTACATGGAGCCACTTCACCCTTCTCTCACCCCTTTGTAGTTATTCAAGTTCTTTTGCTTGTTTGGGGGTTACTTCATTATTTTGTGCTCTTTCATTTTCTTGGAGTTAAAGGATTTTGGAAAGCTTGTTGTCTTCTGGGAGATTATTGGTGATTGTTTGGGTGTGAAGGAGCTTGGAGTTGGAATCTTGGAATAAGATCTACTATGGAAAGGTAGGAGCTTTACTTTTTCTTATGTTATTCCTTTGTTTTGTGCTTGTGTTCTTGTATTTGTTGATTGTTTGAATTCTTGGTAGGTGTTTGGGTAGATTGTGTAAGTGTGCTGTAGGAGGGAACTATGGGGAGAATTAATGTAGGGAGTTATAAGAGTTATTTCATTTTTTTGATGGAGTTTTGGTTGGGTTCCCCTCCTTGCACAAGGAATTCTTGAATTTATTACCTATTCTTGTATGATGGAGGTATAAGAGAATCACAGAGGCATAAGAGTATGTGGGAGGCATAAGAGGTACCTGAGGGAGGAATAAGAGTATGTAGGGGATTATAGACATGTATTGGAGGATTTTAAGGTGGGCACCCATTTCCCATTAGGAGGCATAAGTGGCCTCCCCATAGGTTCTTGCTCCTTTGGCTTTCATTTTTAAGCCTTGTTTATTTTGGTTGTTTTCCTTCTTGTGTTGTAGTTAAGTTGAATGTGCTTGGAATGGTTGTGAAAGTTTTGGTGTTGTGTTGTGGAAGCTTGTTGTTGCCATTTGTTGGATTCACCTCTCATTGTAATGTGGTTGGGGCTCGGGGGCCAATGAGGAGGATGGATTCTCCTCATTGGAATTTTTGGTTGGGTGGAGAGTGTTTCCTCTCTCCCTTTTTTTTTTGTGACCAATGAAGTGGGTGGATCTCTTATTGGTGATGTGAAGCATGGAGCTTGGTTGGTGTCCTCAAGAAATAGACATGTAATATTGTATCCATTTTGGCTTCATTTTTGTAAATTTTGCCCACTTTAAGTTGAAGACATTGTATTAATCCTGTTGTGAGAAAATTTGTATTTGATTATTTAATTTTAAGTTGTTTTGTATATTAAAAAGGGAGTTGTAAAAAGGAATTAATTCATTTTATTTGAAGTTGATTTATTTTCCACCAAAATAGGTTTTTCTTATTCTAAACATACTCTTGGGAATATTGTTGTAAAATCTCCTTTCAGAATGTTGGAAACATGTATTAAGAAATATTACATTCTATTTTGTTATTTGAAGGACATGTATTCTAAAGGTTAGACTATGTATACATGTTCTTGTATTGTTTATGGAAAGAGTTCTCATTAAAATTGTTTCCCATTTGAATCAATGAAATAGTCTATTGCTAATTCTTATGGGTAAACCTAAATTAAAAATCATTGAAAATATACTATTAGTTGTTAAAGGAAGTGTGAATCTATCTCTTTTACACTCTTTACAATATTTGTTTAATTTATTTTGGAAGAAAACTTTTTGCAAACTTTAACTTACTAATTTTATTACCAATGGATTTATCACCACTTATGGATAGTATATTAATATTTAGATTTTAAATTTATTAACTAGTATTAATATTAATAATCTATTAATATTAATACATATTAATATTAATGTGTTATTAGTGGTATTGTATTATTAATATTAAATTAATATTCTTATTTTTATCAATTATAACACTACATACATATATATATATATATATATATATATATATATATATTTGAAAAATGTTGTGTGTTTTAAAAATAAAAGAAACGAAGAAACAAATGTTAAGTGTGTTAATCTAAAGGGGTGACTGAAATTTTAGTTGGGTGCCTTAAAGATCGCGACCATTGTTACAGGTTGGTTTGTAGTGTTTGGGGCCAACCCCACCCCATTTAATATAATTTGGGGTGGGGTTTCGATCTTCGACTCTCCCCACCCCCAAAATATTAATCCCCTCAATACATCAAATGGCCGCATCTTTACCTAAGCGTGTTTTCTTTTGTATGCGCCCTGTTTATTTCTCAAACCCACAACTGGATTTTGGCACAATAACTTTATATATATTATATATATATATATATATATATATATATATATATATATATATATATATGAAAGTATAAATAAAAAGTAACTAAATCACTAAATGGGACAAACCCATTCTCCCATTTGGGCATATACAAGAAAATTAGCTAAATAAAATGTATAAATGCTTTTAAAAACCTAATGAGGGTATCCACAAATGAGAAAACAATACAACTTGTAAGCCCTTCCAAAAGCTTGGAGTGCATCCAATGGCTTCCCTTCCTCCTCTTTCAACCTACAAAACCAAAGTAAGAAACTGAACCAAATAAAATGTTAAAGAAGACTTCATAAGGATGTTTTAGGGTTGGTTACCCTTTTTCCTCATCAAGGGACCAAACTGAATCCATCCAAGGGATGAGATTCATCCCTACAAAAAGTAGGTGGAGAGTGGGTGAATAGAAATTGCCCTTTTAATTTAAATTTTTTTAATTTCAAAATATGGATTGACTTTTAAGGGGTTACATTATGGGGTAGGGAAGTGTTCATTATCCTAACCCAACTTTTAATATGGGACCTGTTATCGAAAATAACCTCATGCTTATTTTTGGTTAACTGCACCCATTTTCCCTCCTTTATTGCTTCAATCAAATTTTTTAGATATTCTAAACACTTAAGGTTACTTGAAAACAATTCCATCAAATAGGAAATTTCTTCCCCTTTCCAGAAATGTAAAGAAGTCCCCTAACTCCTCATATTTTGCAAGTTTGAGGCCGGTGGGAGTTTTTAAGGATTTTTCGGTGCGGAGAGGTGGGGCAGTGGGAGATATTTAGAATTTTTGCCAAGTGGAAAAAGTGAGTTGTGGGGTCATGGAGGAAAATTTTCTCAAGTGCATTTCGAGCTGGCGGGTCTATAGGGAGTTTTGAAACTTTTGCACTTTTTGGGAATAGGATGAAAAGTGAATTTTGGGCTCATGCAAGCCCATGGGTGATCTTAAATCCAAATGAAGAAAATGCCTAGGGCTCGCAAAGGGAAACGTGTCCATGTTGAAAAGTCAAGGCATGAAGGCAGGTCATCAAAGGTAATTTGAACCTTTTGCCCCGAGAAGGCATAAACTAAAAAAATGATGCGCACCTCCAGTGACGCCTAGAGGAGACATGTGTCAAGCCTCAATTACATGCGGGTGACGGACCTTGGAGTGACTTTTCACCCAAATGGAAAAGGTGGACCGGCGTGCCCGAAGATGATTTTTAAACAAAAGTGAATTGCAGGGCTGCAGGGAAATTTCTACATTTTGTATTTTTGGGTTCCAAAAGGCACAAAGTGAGTTTTGGGCCCACGGACCCGTTCTGCTAACTAGTTTTCACCATTTTTGTATGGACTCGAATCAAACATTCAAATAGACATATCTTTCGACCCAGTTCCCACAATTCAATAAATTTGTCACCGTTGGAAAGGTATCAACCTCGCCTACGCCATGGAAACCTAAAACTTTAATTTCAAATAGGTTTGGTGTGTGAAAAATGGGAAAACATCTATCAAGCCATCACTATGGGATTTGATTGCTTCAACAACCTGCATTTGATTTGATTCGCCAATCTTCCTTCACCAACACACCAAAGTAGACATAGAGAGGAATATTCGATAGATTATAGGCTGATTTACATGGCATTAATGATGGGTGGTTAAATTAGCAAAATAGGGTCTATTTTCCTCTTTTTTCTCTAGTTTTCATTGTTCTAAACTTATTCATATTGTAACACTTCTCATTTGATAAGGATAGACATTATCGGGCATAGGCAAACTCTGTCAAACTTGTTTCACAACTCCATTTTGAGTTGTAAAACTTCTCCTATGCCTAAAAAGTGGATTTGTGCCTCTGAGCAAAAATGTAATGGTTTGTACACCCATATAGAGAAATAAAATATGTTTTTGTGGTGTTTCTTCAACCCTTTTCATTGTTTTGTTGTTTCCGTGTGCCTCTCCATTTCAAACCTATTTTTTGTGCATAAATTTCACATTTGCAAGTGTAGGATGTTGTGTTTCATGGAGTTTTGACCATGGATTATGATTTGGGTTTGTGTCACTTCTATCTGACCTTCCCATCTTCCTTTTTCCTTTGTTTCATCCTCCCTCAACATAGTATCTCACCCCTTTCCTTCTCTGGTGTATCACTGCTTTAGTGTAGGATTTATTTCACTCTCTCTTTCTCTCTGGTTCCTTGGAATGGTTAGGTTAGGATAGTTTAGATTTGCTTGCATTAGAGTAGCTTGTGGCAGGTAGTTTAGGAACAAGAACCAGTTTTCTCTGGAGGATCATCTTAGGTTTGCAAGTCCCATAGCTTGAGAGATGGTCCAATGTTATGCAAATCACACCGAATGCCCCATTTTAATCATTTTAAAACCACACAATTTGGGGGTGCTGTGATTTCTCTCTAACATTTTTGACACGCTTGGTGGGATAGGTTTGAAGCACCTTACCACTTCATTTCATCAAGTTGATGTGTTCTTGGTGAGATTCATCCTTTGGAGGCACATGCAAAGCACATCTGGTGACTCCATCTGGTCAAAAACCCAATCTCTAAAGTTGTAGACCTTTTCCATCCATTTTCATTCATTTTCTTTCCACATATTTCATTTTCTTCCATTCCATGAGGTTGTGCAATCATGAATTCATTTCCATCTTGGAATTCACACTTACAGCAGTAGTGTTATTCAGATCCATCTCCAAGTTACTTCAACACACCTCCAGAAAGGTTTCACAATGAAAATCAACACTATGGATATCTGGTGAGCCAGATTCAAATCAGTTTGGTCATTTTCCAAACTATACAACTATTATAGAGCATGGATATATAGATTTTGGAGGTAGTTTCACACCTAAAGAAGTTAATCTACTGGAGAAGATTCAAAAAATGGAGGTTGGCATGGTTCAGTCAAGGGCTACAATAAAAATGAAGGCATTTAGGATTGGTTACAAGGCACCTTGTCCATGGGAAGGCCCTATGCCAAGACATTTCAGCCCTAAGGAGAAGCTTGACTTCATGATTGAAATGCTGCCCCAACTTGCACAATGGGCTAAGAAGATTGAGGCTTACGAGTTGGATATAAGACAACATTTTCAATGGGTAAGTCAGCCACTAACTCCTTTTCCTTCATTTTCTCTTTCACAAACTTTATCATTTCAGCATGGTCAAGAGTCAAGCCCATTATCTGCAGCCCCAAATGTTTTTTCCCTTATATATCTCATAATATTCCATCTCATCTTAATTCTTCTACCCTTTTCCCTTCCAAGAAATCATTCCCTCTAAAGAAACAAGAAGTTCCACTTCCCTCTCCACCACAAACAACAACAAAATTGGTTGAATCTCAACCTACCCCTCCTCTTGCATCCCTAAATCCATGTTGGGAAGATGAAAATCAGACAACCAGCCAAGGGCAACAAGAAGGAGAGACAAACAGAGAAGAAATGATAGAAAATTTGAAGATTTGGGATCTCAAATTTGGGATTACAAATATCCCCTTGATGGTTAAGCCAATAGAGGAGGTCAAGGTTGAAGAGCTAGTGGTGGCTAAGGCTGAGTTTACAGCAGAAGAAGAACAACAACAAGAAGAAGAAGATCAACAATCAATTTTCTTTGAATGCAAGTGCCCATGTTGGCACTTTATTTGAAGAAAATTTTGATCCAATCCAAGCTGCACAATCATTCATGAAGGAAGAAGAGAAATCAGCTGCAAGTCACATTGAAAAGGATCATATGGAGGAGAACCATATAGATCAAGAGGATTCAAGTATAGAGCAGGCCACAGAAGAACCTTCAGTTCTTCCTCCCACTTCATCCCCTTCAAACTCTAATGTTGAAGAAGAGTTTGAGATTTCAAAATTCATGTTTAAGGATGAGGGGAACCATGGTGAGAAAGTTTCAGATCAAGAGGACACCATGGAGGAGGTTGAGCACATGCAGCAGGACAATAAGGAGGTAGATTATTTGTTTTACTTGGAGGATTTATTTGATGGAGAAGATCCCATGGAGATCACATCATTTTCTCCTCCATCATCCACCTTCCAAGAACATGAGCCTACTGCCATGAAGGAGAGCTATCAAGAAGACCTTGCTGTCCCAAATAGTCCTCTAGAGCAGCAAATTGAAGATTTTGATTTGACAAATTTCATGCTAGAGGAAGAGGCTACCCAAGAGTAAGTTGGTCTTCAAGAAACAACAGAGGAACTCAAAGCCAACAATGTGTTGCAAAAAATTATAATGATGCAAAGGAAACTTTAATGGATGTTACAATCAATAACAATGAGTCTGTAGATTGTAGAGGAGTTCCATAATACTATAGAGGAAGGAAAAGAGCAAGAGGATGTCATCATCTCTTCCACACCATCCATCTAGGAATATCTGCAAGAAGAATCCATTCTTGGAGTTAAATATCGAAAGCAAGGCGATTAAAATCATTTGACTTTTCCAAATCAGGTACTTGGCTTCATTAGAGCGAAGGGAGAAGCCAAAACTAGTCATGCTTACTTTTGACCATGAGGATGAGTTTCAAAGTACCAAGGATCAGCTGCAATTCCTCTTCAATCCAAAAACAAAGCAACTAAAAGAGGTATTTGTCTTGTTTCTAGTTGACACCTTGATTATTTGGGTGGAGAACTAGCTTATAGTAAGTTTTTCACTCATGTAAGTAGCCATATTTAGTTTCAAATAATTTACATGGATACCCTTCATGAGAAAAGGAAGCTACTTCTCCTGCCGCCAGGTTCTAGGATTTGTCTTAACTCTCTTTCTCTTTGGTTAAGATAGAGAAGGTAGGATTTCTTTTTTAGCAGAAGAAGTGCTTTTGCACAATGTACATATCCCACTTCGTCTATGTATGATTTCCAATTTTTTACATAGTGTTTTGTGGTGTTTTGTTGCTCTTGCACAATGCATTTAATTTTGTATTTGGAGAGATCAGCCCCGATTTAAGTGGTTTTCCAAGTGTCTTAGGGATCAATTTTTCAAAGTTTAGATCAGATTTTTTTGTTTACCAGGTAGACTTCATGCCACATGGATGCTTTAAGGCCACCGATCTTTTCATCTAGTAGGAAGATGTCCTCTATGAGTCACTGTGATTGTTATACAAAATAAGATCATGCTTATTTTTATTAATCGCACCCATTTTCCCTCCTTTAGTGCTTCAATCAGCATTTTCAAGTATTCTAAGCACTCAATGTTTCCTGAAACCACTTCCATCAGATAGGAAATTTCTTCCCCTTTCCAAAAATATAAAGAAGTCCTCCTAACTCCTCATAGTTTACAAGTTATGGGCCAAAGAAAGATTTTAAGAATTTTTGCCAATGCGGAGAGGCGGGGCAACAGGAGATATTTAGACTTTTCACCAAGTGGAAATTATTGAGTTTTGGGGCTATGGAGGAAACCTTTCCCAAGTGCATTTTGGGCCAATGGGTCTCGGGGAGTTTTGGAACTTTGCACTTTTTTTTTGAATAGTGTGAAAAGTGAATTTCGGGCCTACAAGCCCATAGGGGATCTTAAAGCCAAATGAAGAAAAATGCCTAAGGCCCACAAAGGGACACATGGCCATGTTGAAAATTCAAAGTGGGAAGGTGGGTCATCGGAGGTAATTTGAAATTTTTACCTCGAGAAGGCATAAAATGAAAACATGATCTGCGCCTCTGCGACGCCTAGAGGAGCCACGTGTCAAGCCTCAATTGTATGCAGGCCGATGGGCCTTAGAGTGACTTCCCACCCTAATGGAAAAGCAAGCGGTGGTGGGCCTGAAGATGATTTTTTGGAAAAAGTGAATTATGGGGCTACGATGTAATTTCGCATTTTGTTATTTTTGGTGCCAAAAGGCACAAAGTAATTTTGGGCCCATGTACCTTTTTTGCTAATTGGTTTTCACCATTTTTGTATAGACCCAACTCAAACATTCAAATGAACATATCTTTCGACCCAGTGCCTAAAATTCAACAAATTTGGCACCATTGGAAAGGTCTCGACCTCACCTACACCATGGAAACCTGAAACTTTAATTTCAAAGAGGTTTGGTGGGTGAAAAATGGGGAAACATTTATCAATCCATCAATACAGGATCCGATTAATTCAACAACCCAAATTCGATTAGATTCGCCATTCTTCCTTCTCCAACATGCCAAAGTAGACATGGAGAGGAAGATTTGATAGATTATAGGTAGATTTGTAGGGCATTAATGGTGGGTAGTTGAATTCTCAAAATAGGGTCCATTTTCCTCTTTTCTCTGTGGTTTTCATCGATCTAAACTTATATATTGTAACACCTCTCATTTGAGAAGTAGAGACATTCTGGGCATAGAGAAACTCTGTCAAACTTGTTTCCCGACTCCATTTTGAGTTGTAAACCTTTTTCTATGTCCGGAAAGAAGATCTCGTACCTACGAGCAAGAATGTAATGGTTCAGTGCACCCATATAGAGCAATAAAATGTGTTTTAGTGGTGTTTCTTCAACCCTTTGCATTTTTATTTTTTTCCTCTTGCCTCTCCCTTTCAAACCTATTTTTGTGCATGTATTTCACATTTTCAGGTGCAGGGTGTTGTATTTCATGGAATTTTGATCATAGATTTGGATCTGGGTTTGTGTCACTTTTGTCTGACCTTCCCATCTTCCATTTTCCTTTGTTTCATCCTCCCTCAACAAAGTATCTCACCCCTTTCCTTCTCTGGTGTATCACCACTTTAGTGTAGGATTTCTTTCACTCTCTCTTTCTCTCTGGTTCCTTGGAATGGTTAGGTTAGGATAGTTTAGCTTTGCCTACCTTAGAGTAGCTTGTGACATGCGGTTTAGGAACAAGAAAAAGATTTCTTTAGAGGATCATCTCAATTTTGCAAGTCCCATGATTGAGAGATGGTCCAATGTTATGCAAATCACACTGAATGCCCCATTTAACCATTTCAAAATCAGGCCATTTGGGGTTACTTGTGATTTTTCCCTAGCGGGACCTTGATAGTTGTTTCAACATTGTAGAAATTTAATAACCTTGGTATTTAATTTCATTGGCCACTTTTACCCTTGACACCCCATAGGGGAATATTAAACTTTAGTAGGAATTATTTTTTTATTTAAATAATCCTTAGGGAGATTAAACTTGCCTAGTCAAATCAATGTATTAAAGTTTAATGTAGATTTTAAATATTGTGTTATCATGGAATATTATTTTTATTAGAGTCATCTCCTTAGAGACATTAATGTGGCAACTGTCGTTTTCAAAAACTTTTGTGGGCACGCTTTTAAAAAAAAATTATTCCTTAATTTTTCTAACTAAACCTAGGTTGTTCTTGGGTCTCATGTGGGTGTTTTTAGTGGGCATTACACATGACACTTATACAACCAAGAAATGATAATGAAAAGATATGGATGGGGAGAGCATATGGAGATATTTTCCTTCAATAGGAAGGAAATTATTTAAATAAAAAGACGAGAGATCAATATTGCAAACATGTAGGGATATGAGAAGGTACGACATTGTATCAGGATTTTTTAAATGTAAATAATGTAGGAGCTAGATAGAAGAGAAGAATGTGGAGTGAAATACTCTTCACACATTGTATTATTATGAAGTAGTACGTACATTATATAGGAGAGGTAATAAACAATATTATCCTAAACTGAAGGAGGAAGATATGGATGTAGGTGAGATAATAATGGAATAGATAGAAGCTTACTCTAATTATAAATAGGTACATATACTATGCTAACATTCCCCCCCTTATTAAATTATTCTTGAAAATGTGACCCCTGAAAGGTTCAAATTTCACTTTTCCCAGAGATTTTGTGAGAATGTTGGCTACATGGGATTCCGTGGGACAGTACTAGAGCTAAATGTGATGGTTCAAGATGTGCTCTCGAATGAAATGGTAGTTAATTTCAGTATGCTTTGTTTGTTCATGAAAGACTTGATTCAACATGATCTTCAACACACTCTGATTGTCGCAATAGCGAATAGGTGACTATTTTTCAGAATTCCTGTGTCATCGAAAATTGACGTAACCATATCACTTCACACATAGCTCCTCATGTGGTGTGATATTCTACCTCTTTGGATGAGATAGAAACAACATTATGATTCTTTCTTATCCATGAGATGGGTCCATATCTGAGATGAAATATTTATCCTGTAGTTGACTTCTGTCATCAGTAGATCCAGCGTGGTCTGAGTCAA
Source organism: Taxus wallichiana var. yunnanensis (assembly GCA_018340775.1). Taxonomy (NCBI): domain Eukaryota; kingdom Viridiplantae; phylum Streptophyta; class Pinopsida; order Cupressales; family Taxaceae; genus Taxus; species Taxus wallichiana. The sequence goes on from CM031240.1 coordinate 128,612,634, forward strand.
CGTATCCTTGTAAGAAGAATTGATCCTTATTCTTATATTCTAGACCATAATCAATTGTTCCTTGGACATATCTCAAAACATGCTTTGCTACATTCCAGTGACATTTCTTCGGCTCCTGCATGAACCTGGAAAGATAGCGATGATAGCATAGTAGAGATTTGGTCTAGTGTATGTCAAATAGATGAGCCCTCCAAAAAATTGCCTATAGAGAGTAGCATCTACTTGAGGTGAGTCCCTGAATCTTGAAAGTTGTAAGAATTTTTCCATGGGAGTGGATATAGGTTTACAAGTAAAAATTCTATACTTTTCCGGGAGTTTCATGGCGTACTTTTTTGGGGGAAAAAAATGTGATGCTCCTTTTGCCATATCTCCAAGCCAAGATAGTAATTTAGTAGCCCCAAATCTATCATGTCGAAGGTTATTTTGAGATCATTCTTTACAATATCAACCTGATCTTTTGAACTTCCAGTGATCACAAGATCATCTACATACACAACAAGAATGAAAATTTCTTTGCCTACCTTCTTTATATACAAATTGGAATCGATGGGCTATAAGTGAACCTATGCTGTAAAAGGTGATCATTGATCTTGATATACCATGCCCTTGGAGCTTGTTTTAGTCCATACAATGATTTGATGAGATGACATACCTTTTTAGGATGCTTTTCATCAAAAAATACTTTAGGTTGGGTCATGTATACTTCTTCTTTCAGATCACCATTTAGGAAAGCACTCTTGACATCCATCTACTGAAGTGTCCATCCCTTCTATGATGTAAGTGTGTAAACTACTCTGATGGTATTCATCTTCACTGGTGGGTGCAAAGGTTTCTTCATAGTCGATGACCTCTTTCTGAGCATATCCTTTTGCTGCAAGTCATGATTTATGTTTTTAAATGGATCCATCTACCTTATATTTTATCTTGAAAACCCATTTACAGCCTATGGGTTTCTTTCCTGTAGGTAGATCGAAAAGCTCCCATGTTTGATTTTTCATGAGTGAGTCATATTCGATATCCATGGCTTCCTTCCACTGAGGTTTATTAAGTGATTCACAAACATTATCAGGCTCAAAGCTATTAATTAGTGAACTCATGAGTGCAAAGTTTACCTCATTTCTTGTTGACTCCTTGTTTTGACTCTGGATGATGTATCTAGGAATTATTGCAAATGTGAGTCCTTGATGGTGCTTTGTACCCACTTTGGGTGATAACTTGGCTTCTTTTGAGAAGAAATTTTTCATTGTCATATTGATTTATGTGGAGTCACATTCTCCAGTTCTCCAAGATCAACAAATAGCTCTCTTGGTAGAATTTCTTTTCTCTGAGTAGTCTCTTTGGCTGATCATCTGATTCGGAGACTAGTCGATGAGAGGTGGTTGGTAATGGATATTTTGTTGTCACTACTGAGTCAAAGGATGACTCATCACAAACCATGTCCTAAATCTCATATATTTTCTTTGTCTCAGGATCCATGAGATGGTATGCCTTTGAGGTAGTGCTATAGCCAAGTAGGATGCACAGGAGTGACTTTGGCTCAACCTTCTTTCTCTTCTAAGTTGGGACATGCATGTATGTTGTACAACCAAATACTCGTAAATGAGAAATTGATGGATTTCTACCACTCCATACCTCTTCTAGAGTTTTATTTTGTATAATCTTTGTCGGTGCCCTATTAAGAAGATATACAACTATCTATTGCTTCAGCCCAATAGTGTTCCTCTAGCTTTGTTGTTGTTAGCATGCAATGAGCCATCTCCATCACTATGTGATAGCAATGCTCAATAATGCCATTCTACAAGGGCATGTAGGGAGCAATCAAGTGTTTCTTAATGCCATATTGGTTCAAAAAGGCCAAGAACTTCTTTGATGTAAATCCCCTCAATATGAGCGAAGTAGAAGAAATGGTTGTCGGTCTCTTTCAAAACACGATGATTGAAGTTACGGAAATGTTGAAGATCCTCACTTTTATTCTTCAGAAATATACCCACATCTTGTGAGTGTGGTCATCCACGAATAGTTGGAAGTACTTGTAACCTGAAAAAAAAGTAGGCAATGGGCCGTTTAGATCAAGTATGAGCTACCTCCATATGCTTCTTAGCATGGAAGGTGCTCACCTGAAATGGATCTCTATGTTGTTTCCTACAAGATAGCCAGGGAAAATAGGCAAGGAACTGGACAATTTGGGTAGTCCATGGACCATTTCTTTTGAACTCATTTGGTGCAATGAATTAGCCGATAAGTTTCCATATCTAAAATGCCATAGGGCAATTGATTCTATTGTAGAAGAAGATAAAGGTACTATAGAAGATGAAATAGTATCTAAAGAAAATAACTTATCTTTTACAAATGCTTTAGCAAGAACCATACCTTGTTGGGAGATTAAGCATGATTTAATGCCATTTTAAATAAGAAATTCTACCTTAAGGTGATGATTCAAGAGCTGAGTAACTAACAAGAGGTTGCTAGTCAAGCCAAGAACATATAGTACCTTTGTAAGTGTACATTTTCATGGTCCCAGAGGAATGGTGACATTTCCAATTCCTTCTGCAACATATTCTTTGTCATCGGCTATCCAAACCTGATCTCTAGTTGGTTCTTCATGTAGTGAATCAAACAACTTCTTGTCACTTGACATATGCTTTCTTGCACCAGAGTCTATCAACCAAAATTTCTTCATGGGTTGAGAAGTTTGAGAGATGAGTACAAGGTTCTTACCATAATGGGCTCCTTTTGATGTCTCCTCATTAGATTCATCATCTTCTTGGGCTACGAGATGTCCCTTCTGCTTTCTCTAACGGGGATGTCGTTTGGAATTTTGAAAATCTTTGTGCTCAAATGTGCTTGTATGACTTGAAGACCCTTTTTCCAACCTATTATACCAGTAGTGATCAGTGTCATGAATGTTGGTTTTACAAATGTGACATCACCTCTTTGAATTTTGATCTTTTTGTTGTTGTTTTGGTTACACTTGATTTGTATTCTATAGGGGAGCCTTCTTATTCTTCTGGCCACGGTATGGCTTTGAGAACAAGGCATTATCCTAAGACTCCTCTTGGGTTGAAGTGATGGCCTACTCCGCTACAAAGAAATTCACAAGCTCTTCAAATTTCATTGTTTGTTTGGACACATTTAGTGTCATAACGAACACTCATAATTGAGAAGGGAGTGCTCTCAAGGTGATTGCGATGAGAATTTTATCATCCACCATTTCACCGAGCGCCAATAACTCCGATCTTATCTCAACCACGTGACGTAAGAACTCCTCCACTTTCTCATCTGACCCCATAGAGAGGGTGTGCAGCTTTGACTGAAGATGAAGAATCTTCATCTGATTTTTGGCTTCATAAATTGTTGCCAGCTTGTCCCAGGCCTCCTTTGGTTTTTCCACATTTCGAACATGCGGTTGCACATCGTCACTGATACTGAGCATTATCAACATCAAGGCTTTCACACTAGCCATCTCATACTTAACTAATTCATCAGGAGCAGTGGGAATAGGCACCGATCCGGTCACGATGCCCCATAATCCTTCAAACTGAAGGATTGTCTTCATTTTTGTTTTCAGGCCATAAAATTGGGCCCTTTGAGCAACTGAGCATCGAAAAGAAGCAACTTCAGAGCAAACATTGTAATAATTTTTTATTTATTTATTTCAAGAGTTATTACAACTTTGACTCACTGATGATGAGAATCACTTGCTTGTAGATGCTCACAATATTCACGTGCTATGAGACAACAATGCTTTGTGGGGCGTTCTTCTTCGTCGTCACATTTGGCATCATACCTAGCTTCTAATTCTTCCCGTACTCACTTTGCTTGGCAGCTGATGTCGAAAAGGAAATATTCAAGAAGTCCTTCTCAAACTAGCTTGTCGAAGGCTAGATTGCCAGTATTTCAAAGCTCGTTTAGCAAAGCAAAGTAGAACCTAGAGCTCTCAAGAGCTTCTTCACGGTGTTTTTCTGATTGACGAGCTGATATTTTGGGTTTTGGCTATGGTGACCGTGTTATTGACACTCTCAATCGAGTTGTCTACACTCGACATTTGGTGAACTAAAGTAGGATCAGCTTCAAGTTGTCTTGGTAGAGTATTAATATTAATCTTCCACATAGAGAAAAATAGTCACCTCATGCTGATCAAAGAATCTTCCATGCAATTCCATGTAGGTGCTTTTTCTTTATTTTCCATGCAAGTTTGGAACTAGACACTTGTCTCTTGCTGCTTGCACTGGCTCTTTGGTCAAATTCCACGCAGAAATGTAAAAAGCTCCATGCAAAGAGGAGCTTCTAACTCTGAATTCTTCTCTCCACGCAATGAATGCCAACCTTCATGTAGAAATCAAATGTGCGGTTAAAAATAGCAGCAACGGTTTCCTTCCCATGCAAATGTGGTCACAAATTACCACGCAAAAGTATATGTAACTGCACGTAGGTTGAAAGACTCTACATGTAACTTCCAACATCTAGGTAGAGTGTGTGCCTAGGAGGGAAGGAGATCCCATCAACCAGAGATGGCAGCAGGGAGAGCTGAAGTGTCACTTTTTTTTCTTTGTTAAAGACTATGCAACAATATCCATGTACAGCAAGGAGAAAAACTCTCCATGTAAAGCTATTTATGTAGATCTCCACATCCAAAAAGAAATAAAAATATTACATACTCCCACGCAGCAACAATTCTCTCCCACTCAAGGCTCTGGATGACCACATCCAGCCTAATAAGCATTTGATTTTATTTTATGTACGTAGGTTAGAGTATTAAGAGTGGCCACGAGTAGGGAATGATCTTCACCCAAATTTCATGTAGCTTTTACAAAGAACAACTCTCCAACTTGTTGATCGAACAGTCCTTCCTCCACGTGAGCCTCTTGTAGATCACTGGTGTCCAAGAAATGTGATCAGTCTACTCCTCAACGCAACACGAAATATCCAAGCCTTTCTACGCACAAAATAGAAGACTTCTTCCACGCACACATGTCACCTTTTTTTCTCCCCTATGTTAGAATTTTCTCCTTCAGATGCACTCATAGAGATCAAGTTTTCTCTGATACCAAAATGTAGGAGCTAGATAGAAGAGAAGAATGTGGAGTGAAATACTCTTCACACATTGTATTATTATGAAGTAGTATGTACATTATATAGGAGAGGCAATAAACAATATTCCCCTAAACTGAAGGAGGAAGATATGGATGTAGGTGAGAGAATAATGGAATAGATAGAAGCTTAGTCTAATAATAAAATTAGGTACATATACTATGCTAACAAATAAAACATGGACCATCTTAGACAAATTTGAATCGGATATCGATGTGGATAGTATCATCTTGGCATGGACACCAACTAAAAACTAGAAAAGTGAATACATAAAAATACCCCATAAAGGACACATGGCCATTAATCATACCTTGAGCTACTTGAAAAAGATAATTACTATTGACTTGGAGAAACTATTGAAGTTTATAAATTTATATGTGAAATCATCTTGGCCGGGATATTAGTTTTTAAAAAACAAATTCCAAACCTTGGTCCTATAAAACATTACAGTTGAACTATTATTTGCTAATTAAATAAAAGACTGAGTATTATATTAATTTGGAATATTTTTCCATAATGTAATTCTATAAAATATTTTATTTGTTATGGAACTCTTGAATCTTATTAATTTATTGTTAATAATATGATTTCCACCATGCAATTAATTTAATTTGAAAAAAAATCCTTAATTATGCTCTAAGTTTACAAGGAGTTGGATCTTGTGATTTAAAGGGACATGGATGTGATTTACAAGGAACTCATTTCAAAAATTCATGCTATGTAATGAATTGATTTATGCATTCATTACAACCACAAAATTATATGGTCTTTTCCTAAGGCTATGTGCATAAGTCTAGATAACTTATTTTTTAATTATTCTAATAACTTTATAAAATGCAAACCTTTATGAAGTCTAGATACTAAATTATATGCCTAGAATCCCCTAATTCTTGAATGTAAAACTATAGTATTTAGAGTGCCAAGATATATTATTTAATGATCTCAATAAGAGTGTCTGACAATGCTCCATGACTTAACCTACTATCTACCAAGATATAAATTTTCAAAAGAGGTAAAAATCCCTCATATATGAATTATAGAAGAAAAATAAATATAAATTTGATACACATAAAAAAATTAGGAACATATTTGTACCATGAGTGTGATGAGAATGGGCATATGTCCATTCTCATAGACTCAATAGTTGCTTCTTATTTCATACAACATGTACCCATATCACATTGGTTTAATTTTTAAAAGGGATCAAAATGCCTCATATAGGAATCATAGAAAAATAATTGAGATAAATCAGATACACATAAAATAATTAGGAACATAGTTGTACTATAAGTGTGTTGAGAATGGGCATATTCCCATTCTCATAAACTCAATATAGAATTAGGAACATACTTGTATGGAATAGTGTAAATATTGGAATCTGATATTACACTAATTAAATTCCAATAATAAACATATTGGAATCTGATATCACACTAAATAAAAACCAATAATGGAAATTTAGGAATCCAATTTCAACAATTATAAAACCAAAAATAATAATACTATAAATATAGATTCTTAGTAAAATGTCCATATTTAATGAAATTATGGTTTAGTTAGGAAATCAAATGAAATGAGATGAGTGTGACTCAAACTCTCTTTTTCGTGTTTAGTATTCTAATCACAAGAATGAGAAACTATGAAAATGTGATTTATGCTAGTTTTGGTATATATCATACCATCAATTCATGCTAGCCATGTGGTGGATGGAGGTACTAGAATAGGGACAAGTGGAGCATACCTTGGTGTTTGGATATTAGCATGTTCTCTGGAAATAATGTGGTTGTATATGTTATGTCGGTGACATTGTTATCAATGGAAATATAAAATATTATTTTTTGTGATGATTACAGAATTGTTAGCCCATTGGAAAAAGTGTTTTATTTCCATAGTTGTTGCTTTTTTATATTATTTAGTTCCCCACTTGTGGTGCTTTTATATGTTGGTTAACTAAATTTTTTTGATGTATTATATTGAACTTGATGTCAAAGAAACTCCTATATATAGTATTTGTAATTAGTGTAGGTAGATGAATCTAGAAACTTGTTATTTAAGAACTATTAGAACATTTTTAGTTTAAATGTTGCTTATAAAAGTAAAATTTATGGTGACAAAGTGTGAATGGTTAAATTTATTCAATGCGTAGGTGATATGTTGACCTAGGGAACTCTCTTAGTCTCCTAGGAATAATAAGAACTTGTATTCATATGTTTCATTTGGCAGGAAATCATCAATCATCGTATAACATGAAAAAGAACAAAATTTAAATATACAATATGTGCATCAAAATGGATACACATTTGTATTGTAATGTTGTACTTGTGATATAAAGGTATAAAAATAATCATTTTACATGTTAATTATCATATTATCTGTCTTAACACTTAGAATATTTATAAGGATGTTATCTTCCCTTAGCTAACTAAACCAAACTAATATCTAACCCCTTTTTCCTCTTTCCACACTTAGTTGAATCATGTGAATTCTAAAAACCTAGATAATTTTATGAAAATAATTAGACCTTTCACTAGTTGTTTTATTGTTTTGCACTTGGGACAAGCCTTGTAAAAATGTTTCCATATGTGGGTAGTTTTCTGAAAAAAGGGTTTCACTATTTGTACCCTTTCATTCTTTGTGTAAGTATGACCATCATCCCTATATGTTGTAGTTCTAGTCTTATCATGAGTAAAAAAATATCATTCCTGTGTTTATCATTGTACTTAGCCTTGTAAGGTGTACACAAGCTTTGTGAATATAATTGGGGTGTTTTCATCCTCAAATGATATTTTTAAATAAATATAAATGACATGAGTGGAGCCTTTGTTTTAATTTAACTACACATGAGACTATTGACACCAAACCCCTTAAACCCGTCTCGGACAAATTTTTAGCTTGCTTAGAAATATATAAGTTTCCTTGAGTTGCACAAAGAACTTGGGAGATAAGGGTGTTTGATTAATCCAATTGTGACATTAGTGGCATATAGATTATGGAGATAAAATTAGTTAATTAAACTTAGTATCTCCTTGAGGTTATCGGTGATTGAAACCTTGAAATGCATTACCCAATAGTCGATATAGTGTCTTAGAAGGAATTTAGAAGTGTAAAGTGAGTTGAATTCCTCATTCTTAATACATTTTTAATGTTTGGGTCATTAATGATAATAAAATGATATTTTGTGTATGAAATCACTCCCTCGGAGGCTTGAGACCCTAAATGTTAAGAAAATATTTTATAACTTTATATTTTTTGAAAAGAACGCTAATAAGAGACCATCGCAATAATGTGTGTGAAATAAGAATAAGAATAAGTGAGATATTAGTTTAGGAGTAAAGGGATACTTAGAGTTCTCCTTATAACTCAATAAGACCTTGTTTTATGTTGTTAAAAAGGAGGTAAATTGCTGCTAGTGAGTTTAAGATTTCAGGAGAATGTGAATTTATATGGAAAAACAAAACTTATTTCATGAAAATACTAACAAACACTCAAACCAAGAATTGAATGATAACAAATCCACAAAGGAAATAGAGATGCCCTAATGGATGGAAGATTATATGAAAAGGTGATTTGGAAATTAATTTCATATAAATATTAGCATTACTTCCCGAACTCATGTATTTTTGCTTGTCTAATGAAGGTAAAACTAAACTTCAAGTATGTTATTTTGTGAACAAACCTTTGGCATAAGATCCAACATCAGGGTATTTGTACATATTTAAAATGCATAGAAATAAAAATTGAGTTATGGAATTTTTTTTTATTAGATTGGGTAAAAATATATTTAAGTTTATGTTAAATTGAGTTATGGAAATTATTATAATGGATAATGAACCATATTTAAATTTACTTATTAAAATTTATGTTTTAAATGGAACCACCATAAGTAGAATGTTAAATGAAATAAAGAAAAATGTAGACTAGTTTTAAGAGGAATGGATGTTTACATGTTAAGTGTTGTTCAAATAATTAAGATCAAATAATTTAGGTAGGATTGTTATAAATATGTAACCATGAAAATGTTGTGTCAAGGAAACTACCTATCCATAAGTGTATATTGTAGTTGGACAATTTTTTTGACTTTGACATTTGGGAAAATATGGCTTTGATGTGCATCATGTGTTTTCATGTTATCTATGTGGGTTCATGTTTGTGCAAACATCTCATGTGTTGTGTGTTATCCTAAGTGATCTCATGTGGTGTCATGTATCAAGAAATGTAAGTCAAAAAAATTATTTGGTATTTTGTTTTTGTATTTGTGTGTGTAATTTGTGTGCATAACAAATACAATTTCAATTGCATCATAATAAAGCTCCATATGGGCAGAGTTAAGTTGGTTTTTTTAACAATCGTTATAGTTAAGTGGATTCTTAGTATTGCGATTATTGTCAATCTAAACATCTACATAAAACTTGTGATGGTCTATATTGTATTTAAGTGCCTTATACAGTTACTAATTACTAAAAAATTTTATAATCATTGGAAAATGTTTTATTCTATGTGTAAAACCTTGACAACTTAATTTATTTCTCATGGAAAACTTATTATATGTCGTTTTAACTTTATATTGACCTCCTATTTCTTGTTTCAGTTATGTGATTGGGTTGACACAAAATTTAAGAATTTCTTCATCTTGTGTTAAATTTACAAGTTCTAGTTGTTCTAATCCAAGATCAATATTGTTTGATTCTATAAACCTTTCCCTTATCAACCTCTATTACATATAGGGAATTCATGTATTTGAAAAACATTTATTCCGATAAAAAAATTTATTCCAAATGTAGCTCATGCTTGGTGAAAAAAATTAATTATACCATGTTCAAAAATAATTTTAAAACTATTCAAATCTTTCCCAAGCATTTCATTGGGATTAGGTATAATTTTCTCTCTATCAATTTGCAAATCTTCCATTTGTCATATTCTTCTTGGTTGCGATATTGACTCATTTAGATCATTATTTTATAATTTTTTTCTAACAACAACATCTATCAATAAGCATCTTCTAGGTTACGATATCGCATTCTCGGTGTTCAGAACACAATCTATCAACAATAAATTCAATTATTCTTAATTGTTAGAACAATAATATTTGATCCATGATAGTACATTTGAGATACTTCGTGATATTTTTAGTGCATTTCATATCTTTCATACATAGTTGATTTAAATAAATTTATCTTTATATTATTATTCTTAACAATTATTGATCATCTTGAGATGCGAGATGAATGAATTATTATCATCATATCAATGTGTTTTGTATTTTTACTTTTAATTCTTCAATTGCTAATTTAGTATCCATGTAATGGCTATTCATCTATCATTATCATTTCAGAATTTTATTTGTTCCTCTTCTTTCACATTTTTCATTTTATACCATTTTTGTCTTCAATATTATATTTAAAATTTGATTTGGTATTCTCTTCATTACTCTTCAGGTTCAAATTACAATCTTCCTTGATCGATATATTCAAAATATTTGAAAATAAATAGTTATGGTTCTTGTATACTATATGAGACTACTTCTGTGATGATTATAACAAAATAATAATATTAAAATATGTTTATTACTTGTCGAGTACAATTCTATTAAATTTACACATAGAGTATTAACTAAACAAAGATGGGAAATGTTATAAGTTATTAAATTTAAGCATTTCGTAATCAAATGGATATAAACTTCTGATTTGTGATATATTATTTGTATCTTATTAGAAAACTAGATTGACAAATATAATAAAATCATAATTATAACTAATAAAAAGACATTAATACAATTATTAAATATATTAAGTTATTAGTTACATTAATTTATTTTAAAATCTCATAAAATATGAATATATAAATTAGTTATTTATTGAATTTTATACTAATGTTTGTGTTTTATAGTATACATAACATCATCACATTGATGCTACTATGTATAAGATTTATATAATAATATTGTATATTTATTAATGTTAGTTTGTTACAAATATTTTATAATACATAATCTTTTATTTTTATATATTCTACATATTTAATTTCATTAAGATATGGGAGAGATATCTTTAAATATTTGAAATAAATTATATTCGATTTAATATATAATATTTATGTCATGTGTTTTATATTTCCAAAATTCTTCTATAAATCCTAAATTAAATATTTAATAAATTAATATTTAGATATTCTATATTGTGCCACGTATACATATAATAATAGCGATATCTTTATTATCTATAAATGACATTCATAATTTAAAAATTTGTTATAAAAATTTGATCAAGGAGAATATAACCTATAAAGCATTTTTAGATATTGTTAAAACTATATGAAAAATTTTACGTAGAAAGATAGAATGTTTTGAAACTAAATTTAGGTGAAAATTTGTTATTTAGAGAGATTTAGAGAGAAAGAGATAGCAAACAACACAATACCATATATAGATGTGATTCTCCCTATTGACTCCACATTTTAATGGATGATTTACATTTCCTTTTTTAACGATTCTTCTACCTTTTATCATCGATTCTTCTTCTTCTTTGTCATTTTTTTAATTTTTATTATTCTATTTGGTTTGATTATTTGAATTTCCATGTTTTTTTATTATGTGAAATATATGTTATCTCTAACAAGTGCACTGCGTTCTTGAGAGATGACAATAGGTTTCTAAGCTTGCTATGTCTCTCACTTCCATACATACAATAAAAACACCTCAAGTCTGTGGGTATACCTATTGTTGAGGTGAGTCTCCGATATCAATGACGGCTCATTATTGATGTATCCTAAACAAATGTTTTGGGGTTTTGAGCATAGAAATATTGTTGTAACTTAAATGAAATGGGGTGATACACCAAATCGATTGAGAGATTTGGTCGAGTATATACACCATCAAATTGAAAAAAATACGAGATACAAGAAACAATTGGTTTTAGTTTGATCAATCACTTGTGTATTGAAGGAATAAATCACAACAACACAATAGCTAAGATGCACACTAAGATCGTATAGAAAGAACCAAATTTGTAGCAAGGTAAGATGATTAATCAGAAATTAACATTCGCAAGAATTAATGGAAAGATACACGCATCGCAAATAATTGGAAAGGCAATAACTTGTTCTCATTAAAGGAAAAAACTGCAAACTATGCTTCAACACTCATATGTCTAAAATTCCTCTTTTGTGCCTTACAAGTGCACACAATATATAACAAAAATACTTCACCGAACCCTCCTAAAAATAATTTTCGGTTTGTGATCACCCATGCATGATAATTTTGACATTTATCATGAATAAATAAAGGGATAAAAATTATCATGCGATCTGCAATGAGGTATTAACAAAGCTAAGTAGGTTCCAAAATTACACTTTAGTCAAAGTGCAGTTGACTACTCTATTTTTAATACAATGAATAAAATTGGGTGAATAATTTTAGCTAACAATAGCTCTTTCTTGGTGTTAAATACTCCTCCAATGTGCATACAATTTGGTCTTTGCCTAGTATGTGATGATTAAATAATAATATTTAATCCTTTGATGTGACACTTGCATATTCATCCACTTGAAAAGGTATTTTTGTCTTTATCTCTGATCTGTCCTTATGTGAAGACATGAAAAATTATAAAATTATATTGTGTAAAATAATACCTCTGATTTCCTTTACATAGTAAATAATTCAAATTTTAACTTGTGGGGACCACATGTGAGCATATGCGAAAATAATAACTCTCTACAAAAGTCCTCTGTCTTCTTTCCTTGACTTGGTATGAGGTTTGTTTGGCAACTTTAAAATAAAATTTTGTAAAACTTAAGGTAATTCCTTACCCTTCTTTTGTATTGGGTATAAGCATGTATTATCATGGACTATATGATTGGTCTCCTTTGATTTATCATTGCATACCTATGATAGTTTAAGTATTTGAATAATATGTGGTACATAATTATAGTTTAGACCTTTATCAAAGGTAAAATGCAATGATTTTAATTGGATGGGGCCGGTACCCTCTCCTCATGGTACTCGACCCCATTATTTTATTTGTGGGTGATTATTTCACTCAACCTTGGTTATTGTTTCTGGACTGCTCACCACGTACGTACTGCCCTCAGACCATGGTGGATTTTTGAAACTTTGGTTGCGTTAATAGATTTTGATGTGGTTCGCTCGGTCTTTACGTTTTGATCTGCACCATCGATTGTTAACTTGCTACGTAGTTGGGTGATTAAATCATGATTCGAACAATAATCATTATTCATTTTACATGTTTTAAAACTGGGGCGAAGCCATGACATTTTTTCTCTTGGTGTCATTAATGATCCTTTCGAGGTTTTGATTCTAAGATTTCTATGAATTTCTGTGAGTTTTGTGTGGCGGCCATTTTGTAAACCTTACGATCTTTCTGTTTCCGGATTGTTCTCTACAATGGCTCGTGGCTGTGAAATATTTATGTGGAAAAAGTTCACAAGATTTTCTCTCCGCCATGAAAGAAAGGTAAAACTCTAGTATATTCCTTGATTTCATCAATAGATGAGCTTTGTTAGTCATTTTCGAATTGGAATGTGTGTTTGTTGAAATGAGGATTCATATTTTGTAAGATTTTGTTCGTGGCCACCATGGAAATAACTATACACTGCTATAAAGCTTGAAAAGAATTTACCTCCGGGATAAATTTTAGATTTGTGTCTTTGTGGCTGTCATTATTCCAAGGTACTCTCTGTTAAAGCTACTACGTGTTCGAGGTTTGTACTTCCTTAGCTAGGTTGGATTAACATTTTGAATTCGATCTCTCTGTAATGGCAGTGTTAAGGATTTTATATTCTTTTTTAGGAGCTTCTAAGATCTCTTACCACTGGAAATTGTTCATGACCTGTTATTTTTTTCGAATTTATATTGGATCTCTGTAAATTGTGCTCGGTTTTCCTTAACCTTCAAGCTGGTTCATGCTTATAGTGTCAATATGCATGGCCGCCATATATGTTACTCTTGCAGACCGGGGTTTTCATTTGTGGTTGATGATTTGTAGCCCTTGATACCCTGATAAGATGATAGATTTGTGTGTTTTCCATTTCGTCCTGTAATGAGGATTCTTAAAATTATTACATTTGCATTTTCCTCAATCTACGAGTTCAGACTTGATCTGGGTAATTACATTTTCACACTATGCCTTCGAAGACGACTACTATATTTGAAGTTCGTCAAACTTTATATAATTTACCCGACTCTAGGTTGAAGTTTTTATTCCAACTCTATTATGACAATATTGAAATTTGAACTATATTAGATAGAAATTATGCTGAGTATGCTTGTTTAGTAACACTTAGTCATGCACTTCAAAGATTCGATCTTCCTTTCACAGAAAGAAACGAATATATACATTATCTTGATTCTATGATTATGATATCACTTTTGTATTTTGCATTCAATACATACTTTCTTGCTTACTACATATGATAAAGAATTTTTGTTTCGAAGGTTCTTTTTGAAACCTGATTGGCTCTGAAAGATACAAATTATCCCCTTTTTGCATATTGTATCATTACTGATGAAGTTTGGGTTGTGTTTTCTTGATCTTGAAATCTTTACTTTTCCTATATAAACTAGGCATGAACACTTGTGATTTTACAATTGATCATAACTTGAGAACCCTGATCCTTCTATGTGGCATTCGTACATTCGATTCTTTATTTTGTCCAAAATGATTAGTTTAGAACATGCACTAAATCCTGTAATATTTAGAACATTTTGTTTCCTTGCCTTATACTTTTATTTCACTGTGAAGGATCAAAAATTGATAACTATTCTTTCAAATACAACATACACTGTTATAGAAATTTGTCTACTATAACATCTTTGAATGTACTTTGAGAAATTTGTGAAGGACCATTTCTTTTATTTTTATGTACCTTTAATCTAGACTGATATTTTTTGGTACATTGATCATTTTTTGATAATGTCCTTAAGTATCTCTATACCTTGATGCTATGGATTTGCTTTATTCTTTTAAAACTGTTATGGGCATACTTCATCTTACATGGGTGTGATGATCTTGTTGATTTGGTTGTACTTGAAATGAACATTGTAACTCAAATAAGCTGCTTTTCAAACATGGTTATGATTTTCATGTCTTGTCTAATGAATCAAGCCATTCCTTGGATCAAAAGTTTCCCCCTTTATAATCTGTCTTAACACATTTTTTTAAACAATTCATTATGATCTTATACTTTTATTTTACTGAGAAATTGTTTCAAAGATGGGAATGTCACTCCACCTTTAGTGCATCTATATCTCCTTAACTTTGTTGTCTTTTTACCCGTAATTCATATTGGTCTTAAAACTCGAAAACATATCTTTTACTCTATTTCTATATTTAAAAATCATGGTATGTTTTTGCATAATGGATGTCAATTGTTTTCTATATTGTACCTTTCTATAGAGATATGAGGTTCTCTTAGCCTAAAGCATCAATTGAAACCTTTGATGTGTTGTTTATTTGATGTGAGCCCTAAAATATGTTTAAATGATCCTCATTCAATGTTGTAGCTTATTCTATTTCTTAATCAACTACTATAAGTTCCCATCTTGATATGCAACTCTGAAGTTGTACTCCTTTTCTTAATTTTAAAGCTTTATCTTCATTTCTCTTGTAACCCTTTTCATGACTGTCAGAGTCACCGATGTTTGATGAATTGTCCAAGTATTGAGCTTCTTGATTAAATTCTGTACTTGCTGTACTTTATTATCATAAAATGAATGCACTACTTTGACTTAAATTTTCATGATGTTGTCATATTTGATCTTAATAATTCAAAGAATGGAATGATTGCATTTTTTATTCATAAATCCTTAACTTCCTAGAAGGTAGTTTAACTTTAAATTCCTAGAAGGTAGTTTAACTTTAACTTCCTAGAAGGAAGTTTCAGTTCTCATGATTACAACCATCAAAAATTTCTTTTCCTTCATACTTGTATCTACACACTAAATTTTTTTTAGAAAATAGTAGGCACGTAGCCTCTCTTGTATTCCATAGTGAATCTCTAAACTGTTTAATCTATCCTGACTCTGTGAATCATATATGATTCGCAAGATAAATATTTCAATTTTTACATTTATTACTTTGATGTACCTTATGTTTTTTTATCTTAAATGATTCATTTTCCTGAAGCTAGATAACACATGAGTATAGATTAAACCTTGAGCTCAAAAAATGATGACCTTTTCTCTTTTTTTTTTTGTACAAGAACCATGATGCAATGGATGATAATTTGGAGCGAACTCAAGCAACGAAGACTCGGAGAAAACCCAAGACAATGATGGGTTTTTTCGATACTCTTTTTATTTTAGCTTTATGAAAATGTATCTTTTATTTCAATAATCATAAGATGTATCCCATGGTTTGTTTGGGAAAAATTGAATTTCCTCATGAATAAATGATATTATTTCTATAATTGAGTTGTATACTTCCTTTTACTTTCACTTTTATGATATGTAATGATTGTACAATGAATTAAAAACTCAATAACATACTTAATAAAACTTAATCATAGGAAATGATCAAATTGAAAATACCTGTAACTTAATAATGAACTCTTAGCCATGCAAACAACAACTATGTTTTTTTTAGTCCAATTCCTCAGTCTACAGTTATTTCCACCTGCCTCAAGGTTGTACTTTAGTTCTTCGGAGATTTTATAAAACTTTGATGAAGGTGAACATGGAATAGTAGCATACATGAGGTGTTGCATTCTGAAACAACACACATAGCTACATTTTTATTTTGATCAACTCAATAATGCCTTCTATCTAAAGTGAAGTTTTGAGTTGCCCATTTTTGCACAAGTGAGAAAATTGTCAACATTTCTTGCGATCCTTCAGGGAAAAATGTTTGATAGTTTGTATACTAGTGTCTTTCTCTAGTCCATTGGGAATGGAGTCAAAGTATATAAAACTAACCTTTCGAAAAAACTAACTAAATCTGGGAAATGATCTTGTAAACCAGATCATGTGCACGAATGTACTTATTGAAATTAAAAGCATTGCGATGTGCATGAATTTCACTTATTTTAAGAGATATCCTAATCTACCCTAATCTAACCAACAACAAATTGAGGCTAAATGTAGCTTGAAACATGTAGCAAAAAGTAGCTTCCTTTTTTAAAATATCGAAGCCATGAACTCATCTTGTAAAATAGGTAACATGACAAAGTTGGATAGAATAAATGTGCCTTTAATTTATTCAAAAGAACATTCCAATAACTAAGAAACATTTCTATCTCATGTGCCACCTACTCTCGAGAAATTTGGGTTTTATTTTGGAGAGCATTATACTCTTCCTTGTGTTAACAAACCATCATGAATTTTGGTACTACTATAATTGGCTTAAAAATTGCCAAATACCAAATAAGACATGGCCTCCTCAATGCAAATAAACAAACTATTCTCGGTTTGATCTATTTCCTTGATTTCCATTTTATCACTAAGCACATTTTGAAGCTGATTTGAAAGTTGTTTTGAGTTTACAACCTGTTATTTTTCATCAAGTACATTCTGAAATTTATTTAGAAACTGGTCTACTTCATAAAAATGTTGTACCTTATCATCTTGGAGAACCTTCAGAGACTAATTTGGAGTCATTTCAGCCTCTTCAAGCTATTGTACTATGACTATTATGACTGATTTTTCAGTTGTACTATCAAATTATTTTCCACTATTCAGATCCATCATGCAGTCTTGAAACTGAAAATTATCTTCCTCTTCTACTACAAGCTACTTTGCTATAAGTATATTCTCTTCTAAAACTAATATTTTGAGAAGGGGAAAGAAATGATTTGCATTTAATAAAATTTCATGCTCTTTTTAAGTGTAAAAGAGGACTTAGCAAAAAAATGTTGTATATAATGTAAGACGAATGATGAGACTCTAAAATCAGTTAGTTCTAAAGGTTGTTCTTCATCAATGCAATCTTCCAGCTCTGACAATAAATTGGCCTCTTAAAAATCAATCTCTTCCATATGTTGTTTTTCATTTATCCTGACTAATTTTATCTCTTCGTCATTTAGAATAAGGCTCTGTCAAGATGAAAATATGATTCTCATGCACTAAATATGTTGATTCATTATCAAATTTGACCTAAAAATCCTCTTCATTTGAAGCTGATTTTATCTCTTCAGATGAGACTAAAAGTTTTGATGAATCATTGACCAGTGTGAGTATGATTCCTTTGTGCACACTAAACATAGAAAATGCATATTAGAAATCATCTTCCACCTACTTTTGACCTTCTGCAAAATCAACTTGTACCTTTTGCATGGGTTCATTTAATAACTCTAAAATGTGATCAAACAAGAACCTTGAGACCCATCTTTGTTGCATGTCTCCGTCAAAAATCCATCTTGTTGTTCTCTTTAGTCGGTTTCCCCTCCTTGATGATATTTTGATTTTCTCCTTCTTTAATTAGTACTATGGATGGAGGAGGAGGAGTGGGCTAAGTTTCAGCTTACACTAGAAATTTTGAACAAGAGTATGGGATGCAAGGTCTATATTTGAAACGACTATAGAACAAAATCTTGGAAGCATATATTTTCTTTCAAGTACATGGTTGTGGAAGGAAAAATTTTGAATTGATGAATGGGCTACATTGGAAGGAAAAAGGGTTTATGGGTATTGGATTCGATAGGGGAGGTAAGTGGGAACATCCCATTGAAAGGGTTCCTCAACTTGTAATGAAAATACTTGAATAATTCTGATTATTAGCAGAAATAGAGCACCAAAGAACACAAGATTGAAGATAAATGATCTCAATATGCTAGTATAATAGCTTATCTACTTTGAGGGATAACCTCTAAACCATACAATAAGACTCAAATGCTCCAATAATGCTCAAATACTACCTACTAACCCCTATAAATACTATTCATATGTTATGGACATTATCTAATAGCTGACCCAATAAGCATGAGAAAGTATAAATGACATAATGAAATGATATGGTAAGCCACAAGTTGGCTACTCATATCTTATTACAAGCAATAGGTTAAGGGTGTAGCATGACCTTCCCCTTCAAAGAAACATTATCCCCAATGTTGAGAAGTTCAAAGTGCTGCTATAGGAATGTCATATCCTCCCATGTTGCATCTTCATTTTCCATATTCATCGACTTGATCATATACTCAATAATAACCTATGTCCTAAATCTTTTTGTGCGTGTTTGAAGGATGCATTTAGGTTCCAAGATGACTCTCCCCTTTTCATCGAGCTCAGGTAACATTGTTTGGGCTGATATCCTCTATCCAATTACTTTCTTTAGGGAAGAAACATGAAAGAATGGATGTATTTGTTGGCATAAGGTTATGTAGAAATCATTTTATATAATTATGAGATTGTTTTTGAACTTATTCCATTATTCTCTCCTAGTTTGTAATCTCTCTATTCATTGTGGAGAGTATTGTTACTTATCCTCCCTATAAATAATGTACGTCATTCTAAATAAAATACATTGACAGAGATATCCTATCTCTATTTCTTCTCCCCAATTACTTTCTCACAATCTGGTATTAGAGTTAACTTGATCTCCGACCTTTGTGCTTGAAGGAAAAGGCCATTTCTCAGTGTGTAGAGAAGAATTAGTTGTATAATCACAACGTAGAATTGCATGGAGAATTATAGCTATGCCTAAACAATTTTTTGCCTTCAAACGTCGAGTTTTTCTTTTAATGATGCATTGGTAAGTGGTGAAGTTGTAAATGACCTGTTTTAATTCACCTACGTGGGTCAAAGCACAATAAAATGTCCCACTTTTTGGTATGTTTTGTACCTTTAGAAACACGAATTTTTCAGTTTCATTGATTTTCTAAAGGTAATAGCCAAAAACTCGTACACATTCATGAAATTCCACAAACAAATGAAATGTTGGGTTTAGAGTTTAGAATACACGTATATTTTTAAAAATAAAATTGGTAAACAATATGATCTTTTTCTTAATTTTTTTCATACGTTGTTTCTTATGTTATAAAAGAGTAATTACTATCTTGGGGTGGTTTGTTTATATGATGTTAGAGTAGGTATTTACCTTAGCTCATGGTCACCTAGGTACTTTATTTACCTTTATTGTAGTTATCCTCACCCACTTATGTGTGTGGATATTTATTTTATCTTATTTAGATATTAGGAAATATTATCTAGTTTGTTAGGTATAGTTCTTTCCTTGATCTATGGTATTGAGTAGTTCTTTCCTTTATCTATGGTATTGACTAGATCTTTTATGTCTAGTTCTCTCCTAAATCTATAGTCTTGACTAATTCTTTGATGACTAGTTATTTCCTTGATTTATGGCTTGATCTACGACCTTGACTCGATTCTTATATTGTTATTCCTTACCGATTTAAGCAAGGCCCATTCTCAATGTATTGCATTGAGTTCCATAATAATATATGATATTGTTTCTCATTTGTTTGTGAAGGTCTTATGTAAAGTTATTCGGTGAATTGATTTCATCTTGTTGATCGTGGTGTTTGACTAGCATCTGTGTTCTTGGCTTCGTATTATCTGGGTATAGTTCCTTTCATGGTATCAGAGTGAGAGATTTTTTTGACATCTGTTTTGTAAGTTTTATTTTGCAAATAAATTCATTTTATATTCATATATTTGGTATTTGGTCGTATTTTGTTCTGCATGCATTTTTATGCAAAACAGAGGATTTCATCGGATCGGAAAGGTGTGAAAACCCTAAGTTTGATTGTAATAAAATCCTTAGCCCTTGGTCATATGGTATGGTCATATGAGGATTTAAAGGTTGTGATTCCTACTAGTAGGTGCTTAACTTCAGCCCCTTTAATTTTATTTGTGTGGTGAAGGCAACAACAATTTATTTTGTTTTAGTAGCAAACTATTAAAAAGCTTGTATTTTTTTTATTAGTAACTCGGTTTTGAGTGTCGTTTGTTGTGAAAGTTCTTGTTTTTTCATGCTCTTTCCATTGGAAATATTTATTTTGAGACTTTAACTATAATTATAAAGTGCCAAATATGGAGGAGTGTTGTAATCAATTGTGGACACAATTTTGGCTGAGCCCGATGTCCTAAATTTTTGGGAGTTACAGTTTGTACCTATCATGGATTTTGAGAATGATATGCTTTTCTTTGAAGTATGTGGACTTCAAGAGGATATTGTAAAAATTTTGGAAGAAAATAGATCGCTCAAGAAGTGAAATTCTCTTCTACAATCACTCATTCACGATAAGGATACAATAATACACTTCCTGTAGAACAAACTTGCTAGCCTACAACATCACCATCATATTGTGGACAACCATATCCATGCTCCTAGTCCACTTGCAGTTGTTGCTCTTATACCCACTGACATTGATCTGCCAGTCTTTGAGCCTGAACCTACTTTTGATGCTTCTAAACCTGTGAGGCTTGTTACTACATGCTCTTCCACATCTATGCCTATTACAGTACCACATGTTGTGTATCCTACTTCTACTCAGCTACATGGATTTTTTAAGAAGCATACCACTACATTTAGTTCTTGCATGCTCCATTCTATGGGTCTCACTAGAGGAGTCATTGGCAGACATTCACAGGGTATTGTTTCCTCTATTCCACATGTTAAGTGGAATTCTTGTCATGACATTGGTTTTCGAGCAGATACTTCATTGGGATCACACATTGACAGAGCTCCTTTTTTGTTTGCTTGACTCTTTTTGAGGATCATGAGCAACACATGAGTTCTACACCTTCACTTAGGATTGAGAAACTTGAGATTTCAGTTATCAAACATGATCAACCTAACACACATTTTGATGTTCTTTTGCATGCACCCATTGTGCATTTTACACCAAGTCATATGCAGGAATCTTCTTCATCCATCCATGTTGATTTGGGGTGGATATCTGGTCACTCATGGAGGCAACATAGGCATTCGTTGAGAGGAATTTACAAGTGTGGCTCCTCAACCATTCGGCCTCTTGCTCCACTTTCTATACCTTATGCATTGTGATGCTTCTTGTTTTGAGAATTTTTCTTTAGCAGTGTAATGTATCTCTCTTGTTTGTTGAGAGATTTTGTATTTGTATTTTCTACACTTTTGGCATGTTGACAGTCTGTTGTGGGTGAGCTATTTTGGTGGAACCTAGTGTTATTTTGTCAGTGTTCGAGTAGTTTTTTTGACAACTCATACAGATTCGTAGCATCACTCCACCCATTCAGTAGTATGGGAGGGTGTGGTGTTGATCCTGCTTCTTCAAGTTTCATGTCCTTACCTTATTACCTTGGTTTTTCTTGGATCATGACGCTCCGGAGTTTGTGTCCTTGCCTTGTTGCTTTGGTTATTGTTCTTGGATCGTGGCACACTATAAGTACCCAAAATTGTAAGGTATTGTACTACCAGAATAGTGTAACAAGTGCCCCGATGATGATACAGGTCTCCTCGCAAGGTGTTCGGGATCCGAAAAATCCCTCGGAGTATGCGTTAACATCCCGCATGCCCCGCTTAGCCCCCACACCCTTTGTTTTCCCCTTTTTCCCTCTTTCCTTGGCCTCTTAACCTTCAAGGATTGAAACCTCCACCCCGAACAGGCGGCGGTCCTGTAACCACCACCCTGCTCAGAGCGGCGGTCCTGTGTGCGTTTTCCAGAACGCTCTTTTGATGCGACTCGCGTGAAATATCACGATTCACCAGCTTTTCTTTGCCGACTTGAGCATGCATTTATGTTTTTGGTCCCCTAGAATAGTGTTTTTCCTTTGTTTATTGTTTAGGAGTTCAATTTGGTTTTGGTTTTTGAGTGTTGGAATTCCTATAAATGCATAGCTTGTGCTGAGGCAAAGGGCCAC
The DNA here is from genome assembly GCA_018340775.1 of Taxus wallichiana var. yunnanensis. Taxonomy (NCBI): domain Eukaryota; kingdom Viridiplantae; phylum Streptophyta; class Pinopsida; order Cupressales; family Taxaceae; genus Taxus; species Taxus wallichiana. The sequence goes on from CM031240.1 coordinate 128,635,528, forward strand.
CATTTTTGTTAGAGTCTTCTGATTTTCAGTGGTTTGGTCTGTTAGCTTGCTTAGGATTGATAGCATAGTTCATTTCATACTTGGTTAGTATTGTTCAGCTGTTGGTAAGCCACAGACCCATCTTGTGCAGGCAGTGTTGTTATCTCATCCCAATCCAGTTAGAAGCTTGCCTCTGAATTTATCTTTTCTGTAGATTTGTTTTATTGTGTCTTGGAGTTCTTAGTTCAATCCATTATATGCCTGGTTAGCTTTATTCAGCTGTTGGTAAGCCACATATCCAACTTGTGCAAGCAGTGTCTTTATTTTATCCAATCCATTGGAACAGAATAGCTTAGGAAGCCATTAAAGTTGTAGGTTTTGCTCTTCGTATAGGATAGTTACAGGTTCTGGTCGCTTCATGTTGCATGACTCGCAGTAAAATCCTGCTAGGAATCGCATAAGCCAAGCTCTGTACTCTTGCGCTATCCCTCTCCTACTCGCATTCTCGGTCTGCATTCTGAGCTGTCCTTGTCCCAAAATCTACTCTTATCGGTGCTAGCATTACACGCTTTTCTGGATCCACGTGAACACAAAAGAACGAGGAGATCATACTGAGGGGACGAGATCACATACACCATCGGATTCGCCACTGTTCTATGGAGTCCAGGTTTTACATTTCAAAGTTCTAGTCAGATTCATATCAAATAGAGTAGTTAATCGCTTTATTTCATTTCATTCTATTCTCGACATTGCCAGGGAAGCTGTGGGGATTGATAGTTTCTGAGAAACTATGATTCACTCCTCACTTCTGAGGTAGGATCGAGAATCTTGCCAGTAGATTAGACAAACTGTTTTATTTAGAATAATTCTACAAATCGCACAGGAAAATAACTACACTCGGTTATCTTGTCTGTTTCAAATTATTGTTTAGTTATTATTTCTAGATATGCTTAAAATAGTTTTCTTTCCTTAAAATTATTAAAAGTTTTCTTAGAAGAATAAAAGTTATACAGTTAGATTTATTTCACATAGTTAGAATTTTCTTCATTACGCTTAGATTTGAATTTTGTTTCGTATGACAATCACGGGATCTCAAGAGCCCAAGGAATATATATTTGAGCCAATCGTGCCTCAACCAAACCTAGTCACAAAGAATAGTTGACATAGACCAAAATCTCGGGATACAAGTATTCGAACAACCACGCATTTACAATCGATCGGTTCTCAGTTAAGAGGATTAAACATAGAAGACGACCAAGCACATGCGTTTTGGTCAAGTCAGCCAAACTACAGATTACCCTAGAAAACATCCACATGACTGTAGAAGGGCTCGAAAGAGAACAAACATTCGGGTGCGATCCTCTAGTTCCATAGCCAGACGTTGGAGACACCCTCGTAGATATAGATACCAGCTTAAGAATCCAGGTTGCGAGAACGCCTGTAAGGTATTCTGAGAAGATTACACAACTATTGGTTCTAAACATAGAAGCTGAGAAAGCATACGATTACTGGATACTAGGGATTAGAACTTGATCCTGCGTATGACCATAACAGGACCGCAACAACCAAGAGTCTATGGTTGTGATCCGCAGATCCCACAGCCCAACGAATCCACAAGTCAGTTAATCATAGACACTAGCCTACGCATCTTGGTATTCAGGTCCACTCCACTTCCACCTATCATCATCGAACAACTGTCCTTACTAGATATAGCGGCTAACGAAGCTAGGGAATTCTGGACTAGGCCAGAAAATCGTCCATAGAGTCAATTATATTCATCATCCACTATATGACCTTATCGGGAGATATACACGAAACAATCCCAGGTCATTTCCCACGTATTCCGCAACCCATAGATCGAATCACGCCAGAGCTCGATATTGATTGGAGCCTTTGAGCAGTCATCATCCTTGGCGATTGATCTATCACACCAGTCCAAGTTAGAAGGGCTTCTTTGCCTTAGATTCACAAATTCCACTAGTGCGTGTCAAAGACATTAGACTTGCCTAACTAGTTTGTCTACATATTCTACCCCCCCACCGGTTGTCTCAAGCACAACCTCGGGAGGTCAGGTACGTGGAAGAGTTACTTGTTGATTCTCACGCTCACCTGTCGCTTTTCCGACGTACAAAATTGGTGAACCCAATGTGAAACAAACAATTGTTTCACCTTCTCTTTGAGAAGTTTCATCTTCTCTCATTCACCTTCGCTCCTTCCCATTATTCTGCGGGTATTCATATACCCCCCGAATATGTCGGGATTCGATGCATATGGCAGACCCCTCTTGGGTCTTGAGGCATACTACGCCCAACAAAATAGGCAATCATCACCCTCGCTCTCAGTATGGGGTGACAACTATTCAACTAATCAGTTGTCAGCACAAACCCCAAGAATCAGATATAGTTCATCTTTTCAAGCTGAGGAGTTAGATCAACCCCTCAAACCCAACAAACAGAGCCTTGAGTTCAAACAATATGCGTTACTGGGAGAATCTGGTTCGTCTCCTCAAATGCTACTCGGACCACAAGTTAGTAGGAAATCAAATCCATACCTGGTCTTAGATGATGGATAGCCAACACGTGAACAACGCTCCTGGGGAATGTACCCACCTATAGGAGGTTTACAGATACAACCCGAAATCTCTTTTCAAGGAAATACCTCTATGCCACTGCATACAGGAAATATTCTTGGAGAAACTTGGCAAGATAGCGATCAGTTTATGACAGGATATCACGTACCTTTACAACACCAAGGTATACAACAAACACCGCTTAGGCAAAGTACCGTGACTTCACCAAATGAAGTCATTTCAACGTTAGTAGAAAGAGTGAGAGGGTTAGAACTGGCTCAAGCAAGTCACAATTCTCCGTTCATACAAACAGGAAGTTCCAATCCTCCATACCACTCTGGCCAGGTAGATCTCCTTACGGGAGTAGGCACGTTAGGCATGCCTCCTCAATATCCACAACAAACGCCAACAAGGCCTATCATCTCTAACACAATTCCTCCCGGTCTAGTGTCGAACAGTCCGTTCCTTGACAATACCCCATCCTACTTAAACATATACTCTAAATCACCACAAGGAGATATGTTCTCCTCTCCCGGCATGTTTGCTCAAACACAGGGACCTCCTTATGCCCCTGCCAACGCATACACTGCACCGTATCAACAACCTGTCCCACCACCACTCCCTCAGCAAACACCATCAATGGTCGAAAGCTATGCGATAGGGACTTATTCAGAATACCTAAAGGAACCCTTAGATTTCACCATACGAAGCGTCATGCTTCCAAGACCTCTCCCTGATTTTCCCAAGTTCAAGGGTGAGGGAGATCCAAACGCACATATCAAAGCTTACGCTACAGCCATTCGGGAATTACTCCCATGGGATGGGGTTGTTGCTAAAATATTCCCCAAAACGTTGGAAGGCATTGCTCTCGATTGGTATTACAGAATACCTGAGGCTTCCATACATTCATTCAAACAACTTGTGTCTGAGTTCATCAAGGCCTTCGACATGAACAAACTATTAAGAACAGGAATCAGGGAGTTCTTACACATCAAACAAGAGCATAACGAGTCTGTCGCCCACTTCATCCAAAGGTGGCGTACCGTCCTTTATTCATCAGCAAGTGCTCCAAACATGGATCAGATGGAACTATGTGATTTATTCCTTCATTCTCTCAGCAAGGAGGTGAAGGAAGAAGTCCAGAAGTTCCCACTAAGAACTTACGATGAAGTACTTGAGAGCGCTCTTCGAATAGACCAAGCAGCGATAGATAGTGGTCGTAAGACATATGGAACAAACGGGAGGTTAATCACCTCCACTCAAAACACTATAACTACCACAAATGTCAATCAAGGACCCAAAATCCTTAACAAAAATCGTGGGGTAACAACGGATGGGGTAACCGACCAGCCCAAGAGGGTAAATGTTGTTAATGCTCCGTTACAAACAAACAACCAACGAAACAACAACTTTACCCCGACAATCAATACAGTGGATTTTAACCATCCACAACAACAACAATAACAACGGCGAAATCCCATACAAGGGCCAAGCCAAAACTCATTTGGTTACCAAAACCAAATTCAAAACCAGAAACAACAATTCCAAAACTTTGGTCCTAATAGGCAACAGTTTGATTGGAATTTTAGGCCACAATACACACCAAACCAACAAAACGGGAATTACAACCCCAATTCTTATTGTGGTTTCCGTAAAATTCAGGGTCACGATACTAGAACATGCCGTGACTACAATAAATTTATGCAACGCTTGCTAAAGAAGAACAAAGACAGTTCTTCACAGACCTGTTTTTGGCGGATCCCGTCTCATCATCACCAAATACTCTCGTAGGGGTAGTTTCTCCTCAGAATGCTCCCCTCAAGATCTTTAATGATCCGCTCCCAAATCATGATAGCAATAGGCTGAATCCAACCGGAACAAACAAAGGTACAGTAACGGGAAACAATGATCATAAAGCCTCGACTTCATTAAATCCGTCAGTTGCGCCACAGTTGGGAGCTCAACCGAGACCTAAGATAGTCAGTTTGGTAGAATTAGACACTGAACTACCTATCGAAGCTATAACAAGAACACGAGAGTATTTCTCTCAACCGAGCCCAAGTCATCTGCCAGAGACAGATAAGAGTCATCAAATAGTTGAAAAACCCATCGGTGCCTATGATTTAATTAGTGACCTAACAAAGACCTTCTCACACATTTCATTTTTGGACTTACTAAAGAACTCTCCCCCTCACAGAGCTGCTCTTTTAGAAGCATTAGGTCTAGGCCATCTAATTAACATCACTCCACCTCCTGAAACACAAGTAAATCACGTAGATTTTGATATCCACCCTCCGGGGCAGCCGGACAAGGATGTCGAATTCATTTTCGAAATAAGTAAAATGCCCACAGATCTTTGAGATCGCACGCCGAGGTGACCCCTTACACTTGCAAGTGTGGGTTTATAATAACTATGTAAAATGGGCAATGGTGACGATGGGGCACTTGATTAACATAGTCCCTTTCTCTTTCCTCCAAAAACTTGGATATGGAGAAACAAAGCTGTTCCACTACACGAAATACCTTGAGAGGCTATAATAGCCTTAAAGCCACTTCGATAGGAACTATATTACTTCCAGTCACCATAGGGCCCAAAACCATCTTGACTAAGTTTTATATTATAGATCAGGAAACTAACTATAATATGATCCTCGGCCGACCTTGGATACATCGAATGAAGGCAATCCCTTCCACTTTATTTCAAGAAGTAAGATTCTTGCATCTAGGAAAGGTATTTGTAGCCAAAGGTGATCCAAAACCTTTCGATTTACACCTAGCTGATTTAAAGAAAAGACCAGGGGTGCACTCAGAATTTGAACTTCCAACAAACCAACTTAATAAACCCTCTGACCCAAAGCCAGAGGAAAAGTTGGTACCTACGACGGATCTTGAAACTACCAGTGTAGCCAAAACAATTCCAACCCCTAAAGATAAAACTAAAGAAACAGTATCATTAGGGACTACTGCGAAAATTGTTGAGTTGATAGAACAAGATTCACCAATGTTCTTACCATTCGATTCAGTAGGCATAGGATTTTCCCTAGGTGTTGGTTCCTTGCCAGCAGAAGATCTCTGTATGGTAGAAGTAGAGTGCGCAAATGCAACAGATGCCCCAACAACTATACTCCCGGCTAAGTATTGGACTCTCCATTTCGATGGAGCTAAATGTCGTTATGGAGCGGGGGCAGGTATAATTCTTACTTCGCCCGAGGAGAAAGTCCTCCCATTCACTTTTAAATTAAACTTTGAATGTACAAACAACGGCGCTGAGTACGAAGCCCTCCTCCTTGGCCTTACCTTAGCCAAAAGAATTGGTATTGATAACATCAGAGTCCTGGGAGACTCGCAATTAGTGACAAACCAAGTTTCTGAGGTATATGAAACTAAAGCCGAACATTTGCAACTCTACAAAAATGCTGTATTAAATTTAAGCAAGGCGTTTAACTTTATATCCATTGAAGCAATCCCTCGAGAGAAAAATCTTCTCGCCGATTCAATAGCAACCTCAGCATCGCGTTTTACTCCAAGCAATGAGTTAAAAGATACCCAGTTCACAGTGTCCATTCGTGATGAACCATTGATAAAAATAATGACAAATCCTCTTTCAAGCAGAAGTGAATCTACCATCCTAGACCATGTCGGAAATGATGCGGCTACTTTGGATTACTTAAATGCCTATGCAGCACTACATCTCTCCTATCACATGCTAGATTTATCCCTGATTCCACATTCGTCTTCCTACTTCGGAAATCCCGTAACGGATCTTCCCTCACAAATGGAACCTAGCATATACGCAATAGGAAATGGGGATGATCTAGATTTACCTCCAGCACCACCTGAGTTTGAAGAGGGTAACGCCTCTTTGATCGAAGAAACAATCGATGTCAACATCGGGACAGAAGAGGAACCAAGAATATTGAAACTAGGTTCTTCGTTAACCCCAGAAGAAGTGGAAATACATACTCGGATCCTCAAAGAACATCAGAAGGTGTTTGCATTTAATTACAAGGAGATGACAGGAGTCGCACCCCACATTGCGGTGCACAACCTCTTCACTAGATCAGATGCAAAGCCAATTAAACAAAAATCAAGACCCATGAAGCCCAAAGTAGCTCTCATGGTAAAAGAGGAAGTAATAAAACTCCTTCAGGTAGGATTCATCAAGCCAGTTGACTACTCCCAATGGGTATCTAACATCGTTCCCGTTCTCAAGAAGAACAGAAAGATACACATTTGCATAGATTTCCGAGACATCAACAAAGCGTGTCCTAAAGATGATTTCCCATTACCATCCATAGACGTTATCATTGATGCAACAGCTGGTTTTGAACTCTTGTCTCTCATGGATGGATTCTCTGGATACAACCAAATCAGAATATCCGAGCAAGATCAAGCTAAAACCACGTTTATAACTCCTTGGGGAACCTATTGCTACGCTGTTATGCCATTCGGTCTCAAGAACGCCGGTGCTACGTACCAGCGGGCCATGACATACATATTTCACGATCTAATTCATAAAATCATGGAATCTTACGTAGATGACTTATTGGCCAAAGCCAAGAAGCGTTGTGACCATCCGGAAGTACTCCGCGTCATTCTCTCACGCCTAATAGAATACGGAGTCACGCTAAATCCAGAGAAATGCGTCTTTGGTGTAACAGGAGGAAAACTCCTAGGCTATATCATATCGTCACGGGGAATAGATGTGGACCCAACCAAAATTCGGGCTGTCCTCGAAATGGTTCCACCTTCGGACGAATCTGGAATCAGGTCATTTCTCGGAAAGCTAGGTGCAATCCGAAGATTCATCCCGGATTTAAGCTTCGCCATTCATCCAATCAACAATTTACTCAAGAAAGACTACAACATTGATTGGACTGAAGATTGCAATGAAGCTTTTGATGCAGTTAAACGTTTCTTGTTGTCACCACCTACACTAATGCCACCTAAGCTGGATCTCGTTAATCCTATATTCGCGAGCTACCAATGTCTCGCTGGCTTGCATGTTGGCCCAAGAAGACGATAACAAAAGAGAACGTGTGATTTATTTCATTAGCCGAACACTGCTCGACTATGAAACACGCTATACACAGGCAGAACGAGAATGCCTTGCCATAGTCTTTGCTACTAAACACCTAAGACATTATATGCTGAATCAAGAAATGAAGGTCATGGTAAAAATGGACCATTTACGAACTTTTCTCACACAAGGTTCCTTGTCTAAAAAGGCTGGACGTTTTATAACCTTAATGGGAGAGTTCGAATTAACATTTGTAAACCAGAAGTTGGTTAAAGGACAAATCATCGCAGATTGGTTAGCTGACAACCCATTAGACGGAGGTGATTTAGTAGATTTAGACTTTCCAGATGAATGCGTATACTACATTGAAACACGACCCGCTATCTCTGAATGTCCTTGGTACACTGACATCATTAATTATATCATGGACCATACATACCCGGAGGTAGTTACACCGCAGCAAAGAAGGCGGTTGCGCATAATTGTAGCCAAATATGTCATTATAGAGCAGGTGCTCTATCGAAAAGCATTCGATGGAATGCTCTTAAGGTGTGTCGACACAGAAGAGTCCAAGAGGATTCTCCATGAATCCCACAGTGGTATATGTGGAGGCCACTTCAGTGGCCATGCCACCGCTCGAAAAATACATCGAATGGGCTATTTCTGGCCCACTCTAGAACATGACGCGATAGAGTTTGCATGCAGGTGTCATAAGTGCCAAGAATTCTCCCACGAGATCCACATGCCAGCACAAGCTCTACAACCAATCGCAACTCCATGGCCCTTTTCTACATGGGGTCTAGACTTAATAGGGAAATTCTCTCCCTCATCCACAGATGGCCATAATTTTATAATCACGGCCACTAAATATTTTACCAAATGGGTGGAGGCCATGCCTCTTACTACTGTACCTGGTTCTGTGATCGCCAAGTTCATTTTGAACCAAATCATTTGCAGGTATGGTATCCCACAAATCATTATCTCCGATAATGGAACTTCTTTTAAAAATGAAGAAGTTCGCGAACTATGCAGTAGATTTAAGATAAGCCATCATACGGCTTCCTTGTATTATCCCCAAGCCAACGGACAGGCTGAAGCGACAAACAAAACACTGAAAGCCATTCTCCTTAAAACGGTGAAAGAAAACAAGCGAGATTGGCATTTGAAGTTATATCCGGCCTTGTGGGCCCACCGAACCTCAATAAGAACACCAACGGGAGCAACTCCTTTCTCGCTAGTATTTGGGGCAGAAGCAGTTCTCCCACTTGAGGTCGAAATACCCAGTCTCCGCATTTCACTACAAGGGATTCTGGATGAAGACGCTTACAAAGAAGCGCGTCTTTCCCAACTAGAAAGCCTAGATGAAACTAGGTTAGAGATCTTTGAACAGGTGACATAGAGTCTACACTGACCGGATGTGCGGCAAAGATAACAAGAAGGTCTATGAACATGACATATACGAAGGTGATCTAGTTCTAAGACTAGACAACCTGGATCGATAAGAAGACCGGCGAAGGAAGGAAATTCCGGCCCAAATGGTTGGGCCCATACCGAGTCATGAAGGACTATGGAAATGGTGCATACCTCTTATGTACGTTAGAAGGCGAGGAGTTTGGCAAAACAGTCAATTCCCTACACCTCAAACGTTTCTACGCATAAGCAGCTAACGCTACCTATATAGCTATCTACATTGCATTTTCATATAAACTAGAATCATTTTGTCCATTCGTTTCTTACACAGATTGTGATCAAGGAGTCTATTCTCAAAGCAATTCATTACAAACTCATGATTTTGTTGGCACAAAACTTTCTAATAATATCTCTCCATTTTCATGATATCATCAATCATCTCAGAATCTTTTAACAAATAAAATCAGACATGATGAAGTCCTAACGGTAACCATACCAAGATCTGCAAGTTTGTTCTCACTTTGATTTCTTCTTAGGATAGGTGTCTTGCCTATGGTCTGTTCTAGAAGCTTCATGGTGTCACATCTATCCCATATACACATCTCTTTGGAAATAAGCATATCTTCGACATTTTACTCAAAAAGACAAGTCAAAAAGTGATTAAAATAGAAAATTTTATTTTTACACATTTCCTTGCCCCACCAACCTTCGGTGATGAGCTTGCGTCTCTTACTAGTGACGTAGGGTTGGGAAAGGATGGAAATGCCCTTACTCACCTATGCCTTGCCCATGGTGATAAACCCACGCTTCTTACTAGTAGCATGGGGCAAAGTGTAGGGGGTCCTCTTGACAAAGCAAATGTTAAAAGGTCATAAACAAACTATTCAAACTTTGAGTCAAAAACGAATGAATCAGATGTCTAAAATTCCAAAAAGAGTTAAAAATCCTAAAAACCCAGGTTTTGTCTACTATGTGGCCATCTACGGGTCTAAGTCTGGATAAACCACAAAGCAAGTTGCATCCGAAACTATGAAGTCATTCGGGTGGAGTAAGCTTGTAGTTTTCAATTTGGTTCCACCAAAGCTTCGTCTGTCTTTCATCACTATCGTTTCACCATATTTCATAACTTGCGCCCTTCTTGGCTCTTGGTGATGAGCCCTCGCATCTTACTAGTTGCGTGGAGTTAGGAGTGGGGCAAGTTAATCTGTTCATCATATTGGTTATTTTCATCACTTTGCCAAAACAAACATGAGGTATCCAAATTGCTCACAGAAGCTAAGATTTAAGATCACAATATATCTACAATATCATGTATCAGCATCATGAAACACAAAAAGAAAGCAAGCATTTGCATCATCTATTCTCCATTGCATACATATAAAAAAGGCATATAAACATACATCGTAGTATACACAAAGTAGTTGGAAATAGAAAGGAAAACATAAGTGACAAGTTTTGATCCAAAAATGAATGCATATATATAAATAATCAATGTTTATATACAATGCCATCATGCTCTAGGCATGGTCAAAACGCTCAAAGAGCCCGTGATATACAAAAGAATCTATAGTACAAAACGCATAGGAGCCAAGTAGTCTCTCAACCCCTACGCGACCCCTTTGAAGGTGTGCGCCCTCGCCTAGGGCTCCGGCTACGCCGGCGCTTTGAATGCACGGAGGGCTCAGGGTCCGAGAGGGGCCGCGGTCTCGCCTGCGAGAATGGCTCCTCATAAGACGCTCGGCTATCCTATAGCCTGCCAACTTTGTATGAAGAGTCGACACCATCCTGGCCACGTGCCAAATGGGAGCGAAGATGTCGGTATGCCTACCGGCTGCTGAGGGCTCCCCGGCATCTACAGACAGCTCCGCACGGGTCCTATCCATAGGGATCATCAGGGAATCAATGCATACCCTGCGGATTAGATCCTGCCACTTGTCAACAGTCTCTGCAAAACAAAGAAAAAATGAATTAGAAACTAGGCAAGAGACTAAAAGATACAATATCAAAACACAAGGAGAAATAGCAATTAAAACAAATCCTAAACTAAACAAGCATTGAAAGGAAGAAAAGATAACTTACTCGGATCACCGGGCCTCCAAGATGGGTCGCTAGGGCCAGCACCCGCCGCAGATGATGCCGCTGACTGAGGGGCTGCTCCTGTAGTAGGAGCAACATGACGCCCGCAACGGACTCATCCTCTCCACCATGGCCCTGGGAGAGTGGCTCCTCTGAAACTAGAGTCTCTCTCTCTGCACTCTGCTCGGCCCTCTCTGCCTGCATGATGTCCTGAGTGTCATACCACTCAGGATCACTGTCATCCGTCTGCTCCTCCGATCCTCCCTCTGTAAACTCCTCAGAATCAGAGTCAATATCTATGGGGTCATCGCTGCTGTGAGCAGGACCCGCAGCAATCTGAAGCAAAGGTGCCCGAGGCGCACCAGCTCTCCCTCTAGCCCGAACTATCCTCCTGGCTGCAATGGGAGTGCCAGGAGTGATCACTGTCCAACCACGGACTCTAGGAACCCTGCTGAAAGGATGTACCTCCACTCGTCCCACGCGGTCAATAAGCTGCCCTGTGGTGGAGCAAGAAATCAATGTAAGAGTCTCCTCTCCCCATATACCGGCCATAAGCTGGTACGGTGTCACCTCCATGTCTGCTGTAGTAAGAGAGGCAACTGGCTGGTGAGGTGCTCTAAGCACCGACATATCTGTCCATCTGGCTGCCCTCACAGCCCCTGGATCTGCCACCTCCACGCCCCTGCCATAAGGGATGAAGCGCTCATACACCCAACTCATAACTAGAGTAGGGTGGCTCAAAGACTGTCCCTGTAGACGGACCACCCTGTATAAATCATGGTAGGTGGTCCCCAGAATATCTGCGCCCCAGGCATATATCCGGCCATGCCCCTCTATCTGTGCAATGATGGGGGCCCAGCAGTATAGTAAAGTATCCCCTCCCTTGTCCCCGATCAGCCTCGAGGCAAGGATCCCCATGATAGCCTGTCGAAATACGGGGATGGGCAAAGAAGGAATGGATCGAACTCTCACTCCCTTCTTCGACCCCGTCGAGATAGCTGCATCTCCCATGTAGCCTACCCACTGTGCAATCTATGCTCGGGACCCTGCCGTCTCTAGTGTGAGTCTCCTCCGATGATCGGGACCCCCAGGATACGGTAGGCGTCCTCCAAAGTGATGGTCCACTCACCACGGACCCCTGGCAGTCGGAAAGTGTTCCGATCTACGTCCCAATATGAAAATAAGTCACAAAGTATGTGACTGGATGGTGTGACATGGGGCACGCGCGATATACATAGTATTCCGGCCCTCTGTAGTGTGTCCTCCTCATCCTGAGAAAGGGCATCCAATACCCCGGAGAGCCAATCACACTCTCTCTCTCGGCTCCATCTGATATACTCCTCCCTCGCCTGCATACACCCAAAAACACACAAAACAGGGCAAGTTAATATCTGAACAATACCAAGAAGGTCATAAAAACATATAGAAGTGCAAGAAAATACAAGTGCAATCTCAAAAATCAAGTTCTTTTGCATTCGTCGGGAACCACCACCCCGAGCAGGAGGCGGGCTTAACCGCCGCCCAGGGCGGCGGTCGCGGTCCGAAAACCCGCGCGGGTTGCTAACCCCAAAAAGCCCAAAATGAGGAAAAATAGACCATTTAAACTAAAAATGGAGCCTACCCAGTAGGCGCCCCCCCTAGGTGGACCTTTTGAACCTAACATTTTCAAAAATAACCCCCCCATTATGATGAATTTAACATTTCAATTTTAAAGGGGGAAAAACACAAAATGGAAGAAAACCAACCTGTGATCGCTGAGGTCGGTGTTCCGCTCGTGGAGGCATGATCACGATCTCGCTGCGAACGTTTTGACTCTACTCGCGTGAGAAACCGTCACCGTGGGTCCCAGAGCTCAAAATCAATCAAATCGACTCGCGCAAATGAATAGGAAAATGGGCCCACTTTCATATATATATCGTTCTATTTCATTTTAAAATGACTTTTTCGCAGGTTTGGAGCGCTGATGGAGGTAAGTTTCTATCCCCGCACGAATGGTACGTTCTCCTTCCCTATTATTTTAGCATTTATCTTCCAAGTTATTGTATCTATCTGCACTTGAGCTCTCTTTTTTCATTTTGCAGGTAGCGGGAATTTCAATGGCGTCATTTCAACACACGGACGAGTAAGGTATAGCTTCTAACTCCCCATTTCGGGACTGCCATACTCGGACCCAACGTTTTATGCCTCTTCATGGCTAAAACGCTTCTCCGAGGGGGCAATATGTACGTACCCAAAATTGTAAGGTACTGTACTGCCAGAACAGTGTAACAAGTGCCCCGATGATGATACAGGTCTCCTCGCAAGGTGTTCGGGATCCGAAAAATCCCTCGGAGTATGCGTTAACATCCCGCATGCCCCGCTTAGCCCCACACCCTTTGTTTTCCCCTTTTCCCTCTTTCCTTGGCCTCTTGACCTTCAGTGATGAAACCGCCGCCCGCAGGGCGGCGGTCCTGTGTGCGTTTTCCAGAATGCTCTTTTGACGTGACTCGCATGAAATATCACGATTCACCAGCTTTTCTTTGCCAACTTGAGCATGCATTTATGTTTTTGGTCCCCTGGAATAGTGTTTTTCCTTTGTTTATTGTTTAGGAGTTCAATTTGGTTTTGGTTTTTGAGTGTTGGAATTCCTATAAATGCATAGCTTGTGCTGAGGCAAAGGGCCACCATTTTTGTTAGAGTCTTCTGATTTTCAGTGGTTTGGTCTATCAGCTTGCTTAGGATTGATAGCATAGTTCATTTCATACTTGGTTAGTATTGTTCAGCTGTTGGTAAGCCACAGACCCATCTTGTGCAGGCAGTGCTGTTATCTCATCCCAATCCAGTTAGAAGCTTGCCTCTGAATTTCTCTTTGCTGTAGATTTGTTTTATTGTGTCTTGGAGTTCTTAGTTCAATCCATTATATGCCTGGTTAGCTTTATTCAGCTGTTGGTAAGCCACATATCCAACTTGTGCAAGCAGTGTCTTTATTTTATCCAATCCATTGGAACAAAATAGCTTAGGAAGCCATTAAAGTTGCAGGTTTTGCTCTTCGTATAGGATAGTTACAGGTTCTGGTCGCTTCATGTTGCATGACTCGCAGTAAAATCCCGCTAGGAATCGCATAAGCCAAGCTCTGTACTCTTGCGCTATCCCTCTCCTACTCGCATTCTCGGTCTGCATTCTGAGTTGTCCTTGTCCCAAAATCTACTCTTATCGGTGCTAGCATTACATGCTTTTCTGGATCCACGTGAACACAAAAGAATGAGGAGATCATACTGAGGGGACGAGATCACATACACCATCGGATTCGCCACTGTTCTGCGGAGTCCAGGTTTTACATTTCAAAGTTCTAGTCAGATTCATATCAAATAGAGTAGTTAATCACTTTATTTCATTTCATTCTATTCTCGACATTGCCAGGGAAGCTGTGGGGATTGATAGTTTCTGAGAAACTATGATTCACTCCTCACTTCTGAGGTAGGATTGAGAATCTTGCCGGTAGATTAGACAAACTGTTTTATTTAGAATAATTCTACAAATCGCACAGGCAAATAACTACACTCGGTTATCTTGTCTGTTTCAAATTATTGTTTAGTTATTATTTCTAGATATGCTTAAAATAGTTTGCTTTCCTTAAAATTATTAAAAGTTTTCTTAGAAGAATAAAAGTTATACAGTTAGATTTATTTCACATAGTTAGAATTTGCTTCGTTACAGTTAGATTTGAATTTTGTTTCGTATGACAATCACGGGACCTCAAGAGCCCAGGGAATATATATTTGAGCCAATCGTGCCTCAACCAAACCTAGTCACAGCAATAGTTGACATAGACCAAAATCTCAGGATACAAGTATTCCAAACAACCACAGATTTACAACTGATCAGTTCTCAGTTAAGAGGATTAAACATAGAAGACGACCAAGCACATGCGTTTTGGTCAAGTCAGCCAAACTACAGATTACCCTAGAAAACATCCACATGACTGTAGAAGGGCTCGAAAGAGAACAAACATTCAGGTGCGATCCTCTAGTTCCACAGCCAGACGCTGGAGACACCCTCGTAGATATAGATACCAGCTTAAGAATCCAGGTTGCGAGAACGCCTGTAAGGTATTCTGAGAAGATTGCACAACTATTGGTTCTAAACATAGAAGCTGAGAAAGCATACGATTACTGGATACTAGGGATTAGAACTTGATCCCGCGTATGACCATAACAGGACCGCAACAACCAAGAGTCTATGGTTGTGATCCGCAAATCCCACAGCCCAACGAATCCACAAGTCAGTTAGACATAGACACTAGCCTACGCATCTTGGTATTTAGGTCCACTCCACTTCCACCTATCATCATCGAACAACTGTCCTTACTAGATATAGCAGCTAACAAAGCTAGGGAATTCTGGACTAGGCCAGAAAATCGTCCATAGAGTCAATTATATTCATCATCCACTATATGACCTTATCGGGAGATATACACGAAACAATCCCAGGTCATTTCCCACGTATTCCGCAACCCATAGATCGAATCACACTAGAGCTTGATATTGATTGGAGCTTTCGAGCAGTCATCCTCGCTGGCGATCGATCTATCACACCGATCCAAGTTAGAAGGGCCTTCTTTGCCTTAGATTCACAAATTCCACTAGTGCGTGTCGAAGACATTAGACTACCTAACTAGTTTGTCTCCGCATATTCTACCCCCCCATTTGTCTCGGCACGACCTCGGGAGGTCAGTGCACGCGAGAAGAGTTATTTGTTGATTCTCACACTCGCTGTCGCTTTTCCGACGTACACACACCTATTTGCAGCAGTTGATCGAATTATGTTTGGTGTTTTTTTTACACTTTCGACATCACTCCGTTGATAGTCTCCTTATATGGAGCTATTCTGGTGAAACCTAATGTCAGTTGTTTTTGAGTTTTGTGATCGAATAGTGGATTCAGACCAAAGTGCACACCAAACTTCTTCAGCATTATACGATTTTTCTGAGCCGAGATTCTTGGGATGCCTTGGAGTGGGTCTTTACTGTCTTTACTTTATTGTTACTGGTTTTGGGTACCTTACGATGTCCTTTTTTTTCCCAATTATTGTACATGAGTACCTCATCCAGCCTAGTTGTCGGGACTCATACTATGGACATGTCACATCTATTTTGGCCTCTAGCTTCACTTGAGGGGGGTGTTAGAGTAGGTATTTACCTTAGCTCATGTTCAACTAGGTACTTTATTTACCTTTATTGTATTTATCCTCACCCACTTATGTGTGTGGATATTTCTTTTATCTTATTTAGATATTAGGAGATATAATCTAGTTGTTAGGTATAGTTCTTTCTTTGATCTATTGTATTGACTGGATCCTTGATGTCTAGTTCTCTCCTAAATCTATGGTCTTGACTAGTTTTTGATGAATAGTTATTTCCTTGATTTATGGCTTGATCTACAACCTTGACTGGTTCTTAGATTGTTATTCCTTGCCTATTTAAACAAGGTCGATTCTCAATGTATTGCATTGAGTTCCATAATAATATATGATATTGCTGCTCATTTGTTTGCAAAGGTTTTATGTAAAGTTATTCTAGTGAATTTCTTTCATCTTATTGATCATGGTGTTTGATTAGCATCTGTTTTCTTGGCTTGGTACGATCTGGTTATCATTCGTTTCATATGAAAATTTATTTTTTGACCATGAAATTTTAGATGTATTTTTAACATTTGAATTTTGAGATTCTGTCAAATTTTCATAATTTTTGACTTATTATTGTATTTTAATTAATTATTTAGTAAAAATATTTTCAAATAAATAGTGTACATATGTCTATGCCAATAAAATTTAAGATTTATATCAAAATTGAGGTTTGTTTTCACAAGTATGAAGAGGACTTCAATAAATAGTAATTTTATTTTATTTTTAATTTTTTTGATATATTCTACTATTTTTCAAATTTGGTTGATTGTGTACTATTGATTGTCCTAAAATACCATATGTTAGTAAAAATTTAAAAAAAAAAACAAAACAGATTTTTAAAAATGAAAATTACATTTTTAGAAAGCTAATAAAAATTTAAATTTTGTGTCGAAATTTTGTAATTTAATTAATTCATTTATCATAATTACATGGCACCCTGAGTGGCAAATTTTGCCTCACAATTATCCCCAAAAAGATTTGGATCCAAAATGTGCCACCTAGGAGCCACGTCAGTGCCACTCAGAGGGGTTCGTGCGAACCATGTTCGTGCAAACCCCTACCGTGCCACCAAACCACCGCCAAAACGTATCCTTCTAAATTTAATGTTTTACAATTATGTTTCCTTCTAAATTTAATGTTTTACAAGTTACTTTTTTATAAGTAACTTAATATTGTTCATTTTTAATGTTTTAAATGTAGTTTGTTATATATTTTTTTGTTATAAACTAAGCTTGTTTTTTAAATTGTTTTTAACCAAAAATATGTAATATTAAATCAGAAAAGTTGTTTTACATATTAAATATAAATTCTATTAAAATTATAAAATTTGTTTAAAAGTTATAAAAACTAAAATTAAAAATTACCTAATTTCTATTGAGATTTGTATATAAATAGAGTGCATGCAGATATAGTTTTGTATTGAGTTTACTCTTAGACATTCAAATCTATCATGATTTATGTGTGCAGTGAAAATTATTGAAGTGGATGAATCATGGGAAATGCAAATAATGAGAAACAAAAATATACCAAGGAAGAAAATGTAGAGAAGAATGCTAGAAGATATGTTCATAGGAAGGCACAAAGAGAGAGAAAGAAGACACAACAAGTGAAAGACAAGGTAAAAATTGGTACATATGTATAGAAACCCTTGATAGATCGTAATGTGTTTTTGGTTCTAAGGTTTAAATATGAGAATATGTTTTTAGATTGGGTAAAGGCAAGGGTTTTGATAGGATCCCATAACCTAAAACGATAGAAATAATACATGTGAAAATTAAATCATTTGACATAAGAATGATGTCAAAAACAACTTAAAAAATAGTAATGGTTATATCATAAAGAACGTACGGTCATCATATGTTTCTTTTAAACTTATATTGGCATCCTCTAATTTGTCTATGTAGAGAAAAAAAGAGTAGGAGAAATTGGACAACCATGTTTAATAAGAATGATGATATTGATATCTAGTGTAAATCCGGTATGTGTTCGGACCTGTCCAACCACCTTCTCATCAAGTGTCATCAAAGGAATACTCAAATGCCTTGGATTATGTAGATCTCAAATATGCTAGATTAGAATCTATTTGGAAATTCATATTGTTAAATTCCTTCCAACAATGATCAACAAAACAACAATAAACCTTACACGTATTTGGTTTTTCTTCTTTGATTTTAACCCTAAGTACCAATATATGGTATATTATATAGTGATTCTACTTAAAACCAATTTTCCTTATTTATCTAAGTTTCTTGAACTTGCCCAAGTAGAAATATTTGAAATTGGATTGAAGTGCATTAATGTCGTGGGTGGGTCACTTGGTAATAAATGTTCAAAACATTTGTTATCATGGGATTCCAAATATTACCCCTTATTTTACAATTGACCACTACGTCCTATTTTTCTACCAATACTATGATACAAAAGCTATACATAAAAATTACCGGGCTATACAATTACACATGGTATGTGTCATCAAAAACAAGGTTAACCCCCTCCCCAGGTGATTAATCTAGGGGATATATTTGATGGTCTACCATACCTTTCATTAAAAAAATTGTTACGATTTACTCTCTAATATTGACCTTCACGTGATAGTATATTTTGAATTTCGAGAGTCATTTTTTTAGTTTATATAATTTATATGTCATGTATTGGATTAATAATGATCTCATATATAGATGTAAATTGACAAAATTTAAATATAACCTATTGTACATAATATGACATTTGAAAATAATTTTTGTTATGAAATTTATTGGGTATAAACATTGTGGTAGATCTTGGTAGCATTCTAAAGAGGACATCATTTTGAATTGGACAATGCAACTTATGTATTCTTCTACACTCTCTCTTCCCTATTGAGCTTGTAAATAAATTATTAGTGATGTTTACTTAATATTTTCAATATAGTACACGAATTTTGGGTTTTATGTGTTGAAAGTTTTCAGTCTAGGTTTGATTTGAAAATTAGATAGCTCTAACACCAAATATATATATATATATATATATATATATATATATATATATATATATATATATATATATATATATATATATATATATATATATATATAAGTAGATTTCAAGGACTTCATGAAGCTATCTAAATACAATTTTAGCTTGGTCAACTTAATATTATTGTTTACTAGATAGTAAGCTAATTTTTTAGATATTAAAGTGTTTACTAGCTTGGTCATTAATGGTGTAATCACATTTGTATGTTAATTTTTTTTGCAAATTTTGGTGTACTCACATGTGTATGTTTATGGACACAGATCATGATGTGCAACATTATGCTGAAGTGATAACAAAAGTTATGGAATTACTTCCCAAGAAAAATGTGAAACACTTGGTGAAGATGGATTTACAAAAATTAAAAGAATTTTCCCAACAAGAACCACTATCATGAAAGAAAACAACAAAAAGTGTAGAGATAATATATGGTGAATTTGTTAATTTGACTACAGTTGCTAGAGCACATTTGTTGGTTACATTCTTGAATCATGTTGATATGAGGGAAACATTAGAATTGTTGGGTGTTGATTTTGGATGGGAAAATTCAAAACTGTGGAAGAAATTTTTTTGGGAATGTTTGTAAAGGAACAATTTCTTTGGGTACAAAAACTAGGTCTACTGACAAGAATATTTCTCGTAGAGCAATATTAACTTCAGTTGTAAGTGAAGATACGACAAAGAATCGTGAAGTTACCATCATTGCCAAGGCATTGGGTTTATCTAGAAAGATGTTCAGCAGGTATGCAAAGAGGAGGAAAACATTGGATGACTCTACTATGGAAGGAAATTGGGCAATAATGTGTAGAAATCCATGTTCTGATAAAATAGAGGATAATATTGTGAAGATAGTTTCTAATTTTTAGACTAAGAGGACTCGTCCTTCTCCAAATGTGAGGGATGTTTTAAAACATAGGATAACTCACAATAACTATGATGAACATATAAAACATTGGCTTGAAATAACTCAACATGAGATGTACATAAATTTTCTGAAGAAAATCCAAATGTTAAGATTGGACAATGAATGTTTGAAAATTTGAATCCTTGGTATGTGCGAGCTGATAAAGTCCTTGACACATGTTGTTTTTGCTATCACGTTGAGTTTGATTATCACTATCAGGTACAAAAAAATTTATAGATCATGTATATATATTTTGAGGTGTGCTTTCATTTATATCTATATATTTGAAATTTGTTTAAATATCATTTTTTGAGATGTGATTTAAAATTAATGTATTTCAAAATCTATGTTTTTTTCAGGTGTATAGAAAGTTACGGGAAGAAAATGCCCCACCTACACGTGTCAGTGAATTCATAACTTCAATTCTTTGCATGATATCCGATGATCATGTCGATGATCGTATGACTTGCATCAAAGGTGTCTGTGACAAGTGTGGGGACTTGAAATTATTGCCAAAAACAAATGAAGATTTGGACATAGTTAAAATGGTTTCGCAAGAGGTGATATATATACATATATATATATATATGTTTTAAAATTTGGATGTTAAATTTTATTTTGATTTTTATGTTTACTGCAAATGAATACATGACAATTTTTCCATTATGAATTGATTTTGTAGGTTCAAATACATAAAATATTCAACGAGGCTTGGAAAAGATGCAACTGGGTTGGATTTGGTAGAAGAGGAAATCCCCATTATTACATTCATGCAAAGTTTCCAAAATTTAATTTGTCCATACATCAAACATTCTCACTATTCAAAGTGGTAGGCTACACAATTCAAGACTAATAGAGGCACATTCCCTATTGGTTACATATTGTTCATGGTTGATTTTGCTAAGAATTACTCATTTTCTCATCAAAAATTAATTTAAACACAAGTATTATCATACCGACCAGTTACTATCATGGTTGAAGTATTTTATAGGCATGCACAATTGGATTTTGATGGGGTTGAAATTATATATGTGAAGCGAATGATCAAGAAGGATTTTCACTTCTATATAAGTGATGACAAGGAACATTACACCCACTTTGTGCAACGTTGTTTTGGTTTGTTCTTTCAATATCTTCATTAGTGAGGAATACAAATAGATCAACATTTTTTTGTCAAATAGTTGCACATCACAATTCAAATCCTCTCGCCCTTTCTTTACACTCAGTCATTATCATCTTCATCATAAAATTCATCATTTATGTAGTTTTTTTATAGTGTTCATGGGAAGGGAGAACACGATGGTGCGGGTGCATGCATCAAACATGCTCTAAAGAAACGAATATTTGATTATGAGGGAGATCGATTGATTGATTCCCACACCGTTGTTGAATGGTGTAAGAAATATTTTACTGATTCAGTTTCAACTTCACAAAGCTTCAACATCACACGCTTCAACCCCACAGGCTTTAACCCCACATAGAGTGTTTTGGGATATAATAGGTACATGCACATTTAAAATATAGATATGTAGATCTTGATGTGATTTATTAAGTTCTACAAGTTATTAACTTTAAATTTTTTTATTCTGAATTTTGATGTTTGTTTTAAACTTTATTGATCTTTTGAGGATGATTAAATGAAGGTATTGATCGAAAGTCAAAGTATGGACGTGAAAGAATTCTCAATTTTAGGTCTTTGCACTCTTTGATGACTATGGATAGTAATAAGCTGGATAATCTATATAAGAGATTATTCTTGTTTTGGTTATGAATACATGAACAAATCATATTGAGTGTAATAGTAAAAACATGGGTATGTAGGTGAGTGGAAGAAAGTTCCTTTAGTTTTGGATGACACATATGGATTAGATCATGATGATAGTTTTGAATATGTGCCATTAATTTCAATTGATTATGACCACATATTTGGGTGGTTAAACAAGGTATGTTTTATTTAAAAGGATTGTATAATTTGATAGTTAAATATATATTTATACTATACATGGATCATTGAATTTTTATTTGCATTTTTTTGTAGGTGATGTATTTGTAGTCATTGCTAAAGAAGAAAATGTTGAGAAAGTGGAGTACTACTTATTACGTTGCACAGAAGAGAGAACAAAGCTAACAAGTGAAGAGACAACATTTTATCTTGGCTCGGTTGTAGTACAGGGAACGTACTTACAACAAGTGAAAGCCCTCCAAAGTTGGATTCACTTTGTTGATTACAAACCAGAAAAAATGGTGTATCATTACACCCATCACATTATTGCTATTGGGTTACAATTACAGCGGTGAAGACTAAATAAAAGTAGTCAACCCAAAAAAATGGAGACTAGATGTAGAATACCATGAAAAATTTTTATAGGTCATTGAACAATGAGCAGAGCCACTTGGTATTATATAGGACATGGAATATTATATATTCATGTCTTCCAGGAATTTATAATATTTTATCTATTTTATTTATCATTTGGAATACATATTTGACAACTTTCTTACTATGATATTAAGGATGGGTTCATTAATGATGTAATTTTGTTCCCTAGTATCTCCAATAATATTATTTCCATTTATATCTATATATAACAAATGAGTTTTAAAAACTTAGTATTTTTTTTTCCTCATTTTAGTTTCTCTTTTCCAACATATTTTAGAACAATTTCAAACAAGAGCTCTTAGTGTCAATAAATCTAACTTGAATAATTTAAAATTTCATGTGAGAAAAATGATAGACAATTAAATTTTGATATAGACAATAAAGAACTACACAGCTCTTGTATTAATAAATTTTCTAGAGCTTGCATTTATCCAAATATAATCATTACATGTTTATAAGATCTTTATATCAGTTATGACTCATATATCATCTTTGCACATAATATATACGTTAAGTAGAATAAAATCCTACTTTGGATATTACAAAACCCTATATCCTTACCGGGTTATAACCTAGAAAAGATTTTAATCCATTTGGCTTAAGATTCCTCAACCCCCTCTGAGACAAGCATCGCCTACATATCTATAATATAAAAATTCCTCACACCTATGCGGTTATCCCTCCCATTAGATGTGTGTGCATATATACATAAATAATGGTTATGATAAGACCCCAATAAGGCCTCCAACACTTGGTAAAAATCATTGAATTTAGTTATAGTGCATGATTATGTACACTTGTAACTTGTTGGTGTGCTCTAAGGATGTGATTATGTGATATTTTAATTATTAGGGCCTAAAGTCCTTAGAGTTCTTTAGAATGAAATCCTTTAGATGTCTAAGGAGTTAAGAGATTCCCTTAATAAATAACATGTATGTGTTTATATACACAACTTGTGTGAAATATTTCCCACTCAATTGACCGTAAGATGATTGGTGTAAGGTGTGTATTTGAAAATGTGACCATTGTAAGTCCATGGGTCAAAATTTTATACCTAGGTCAAAAACATTAGTCATTTCTACCCTTGTCACTCGATTCTACCTAGGTTTAACTTGGGACCTAATCTCATACATGTGTTGAGTGGATATGAGAGTGAAGATGTGTTCATTACAAGGTAAATTGGTTCCTAAAGTGCTAAACTCAATGAAAATTGTTGATTTTATGGAATCATAACATAGGAATTGAGCAGGGTGTTTTTACAATTAAGTCAATTTATGTGTAAATGGGAATCTGTTGGGGTAGATTCCAAATAATTATTTCCAACTTCCTTAGGTTTAAATTTTGGGTCCTACATTCTACTAACAATTTTTTGCATGATTTGGATGTTATGTGAGTCCACATACCTTAAGACAACTCGGTGTACATGTACATCATTAAACTAAATATTAACATACCTAATAGGGTCTATGTCACACCACCATTAACACTTATTAGAAATTTTATTATTTTGGCTAATTATTATTTTGCATTAATCAAATACACTTTGGGAAGGTAAGCCATTTATAATGTTCCCTCCTCAACTCTTGTAGTCATTTTTGTAAGAGAAATTATTGGAATTTTGGAGTTCAAAGGCATCTTTGAAGAGACAAAAAAATTCCATGCAAAAATATTTTCATGAGCTCGTGATCATAGCCCTAAAAATATTCTTGATGTTTTACATTTCCTTAAATTAAATAAATTATGCAATTATTTGGAGCAACTTACTTTAGTTGCATATTATTTTAGTTGAGTCCCCTTTGAGAGAACCTTCAAATCATCGGTTCATGATGCATGGATTATGCCTCACGGTGTCAAGCTTTACGGAAATAAAATCTTAATCAAGTGTTTCTTTTTGTTCTATCTATAATAATGTTCACCGTTGTAGAGATATCATAGCAAATGGACCTTGGTTTATTTGAAACATAATTATGATTTTTCCCATTAGAAATGGTATTTTGTCATCATTGAGAAAGATAATTCATCATTGTCATATATGGTATAAGTTATTTTGTCATCATTTTCATAGGGTTTGATAAACCTAATTCGTAAGGACCTTAAATTATTATTATCAATTCAATTTAACTAATCTAAAAAAATAATATGATTGATATCAAAAGTAATAAACAGTTATGATATAAATTAATGTGTAAACTAAACTTTCAATAGACATACATATAATTAATAATAAAAGATGTAAAATACATTTATTACATGAATTGAAAGATATTATGACTCAAGCTTAATAATATTACAAATGGTGGTAGAAATGTGAGTGAACATATTAGAAATACGAGATGAAGACTTATTACTCTTTATGAGGTAGGATGGCACGAGTTGTATCTCCAAAGACTTTGGTTTATAGAGAGGCGTTTTACGTTAGATTTTTTAATAGTACAAATCTCCAAATAAAGTCAAATTTACAATTACATTAAAATAGTATAAATCACGGAAATGTATTGCATTACATTTACTTAATTTTCCATCATTTCGCACACCCTGTAATAATGCATGAGTTTATATTTCCCAATTTTAAGAGAGAGGATAGATAAAGAGAGGGAATCTATTATTTTCACAAGATTTTAAGTTACTATAGAGTTTTAGATGGATAGTTTAATACTACCAATGTATTTTGAAAAGATTTGACAAGTGCATAAGTAAATAATAATTCACTAAGCTATGGAAGGTTTTATGTAACATAAAGTATTACAAAAATATCAAAAATCATCTCTAATGAGTATATACATGTCTAAAATCTCTAAAAGTATGTCTAAAATGTCAAAAAGTATGTCCAAAATCTCTAAAAGTATGTCAAAAATATCAAAAATTATGTCTAATGAGTATATACATGTCTAAAATGTCTAAAATCTATAAAATATCACTTTGAAGCCTCCTCCGTGCACTAGGCGAGTGCCGGACCCCTCACTATGCTCTCCCGTACTCTGCATGTTAAAAAAGGAATATACACATCATAAACTATATATAGCATGTACCATATATTAAAATATATAAGCAAAATTCTATAACAATTTCTTGTTTAATTCAATACATCATATAACATATATGTACAACCGATTACCTCGAGTATCATCCACTGGTCGAATGTTGGGAGTATCTATAATATGTGTAGATCTCGTCCTGTAGATCCTGTGAAACAAAACAAATAAAATTTAAGAAGTTGATAAATAAGTTTTTTGAATAAAGTTCATTAATTTCTAACATTTCAATTTAGATTAAACATTAATTCTATTAAAACACAAAGTTTCTATACCTCTATGGAATGTGTCTCCAAATGTATGGGATTGCCACCCACGACCTCAACACCAGAAAATATGTCACAAAGTGAGCCAAGATGACTCAAGGCCGGAACATCAAGATCCATGTTGTGCTTTGTCAAGAGCTGTGTGTATGTCACATGGGTAGATGGTGTAGGATGTGAAGCTCCACACACTGGAGCAGAAGCCTAAACACAAAAGTACATGTTAAATTTTAATATTAATAAATTGTAAAGTAATGATGAAATAAAATAAATTTTAATTAAATATTGGGTGTTTAATTTTCACACCTGGAACAGAAATGTGTTGAACATCAGGTGTGACGATCCCAACAACAAGAAGTCTATTTGTAGTAATAGCAGTAGTACCCTGACTAGAAGATACACTCCCACTCTACTCTATAAAATCTAAAACCCCGATAGTGGAATGTTGTAATGTCGTGAAATCACCTCATATGCATGCAACCATGATGCATCCTAGCGGATGTGCCTGAGCGGGATCTGTAACTAGCTCAAAGTCATCTAGGGAAATCAAAGATGCACAAGCGTATACCTCGTTGCATACATCACTGCTACTACTAGCACCTCTACTTCTAGTATCACGTCTCTGAAGGTACTGACCCACACTGTTAGAAGATATCAATTGGGTCTTGCAAGCAATTCCAGTAAGACCCTTGATATCGGCCTCATGTGTAGTCCTAATGACAGTCTTTGCGACATCCTCGAAAGCCTTTGATAAGAATGGTTATGGCCTTGGTATAAGCTACCATGCATCAGCAACTACAGGAGCTCCCTCCTTTCTATATGTCTCCATGTGGATAATTCAGCCACGTCCCTACCCCAAATAACTAGGGATGTCTAAATAGTTCACCTTTACGTTTAAGTGAACCTCAACATGTAGCATCATTATGAAGTATAAAGGTAATTAGTCATTATTCGGAAATTAGCCTTGAGAGGCCACAAATCTAGGATAAATCAAAGGGGCACATAGGGGACATGAACATTTTTTTACATGATATGCCTTTATTTTCCTTTTGCCTGCATAAAAACTCTAACAAGACCTCTTAACGAATTCCTTATCGAAAGTCATGATGTAATCTCATTATAACCTATATCTCCTGAGACACTTGATTTTAATGAATACATAATTTTTTTTGACTCGAGAATCTCTTAGCTTAATTAATACATACCTACACGTTGCATACCTATGTTGCATATGGTTACCTTAACCGTCCCTTCCTTATGTAACTATTTTGATGCTTTATATTCTCTGTCCGCTATTTTATCAAGCATTCAATAAATCATTATTGTTTCTACCATCATTGGTATCAGAGCAGGAGAATTTGTGAAGCATGGAGTATTTTTTTGGCTTGGCAGAGTTGTCTGGCATGTGCGTTTGAGGGAGAGACATTTATCTGCAGCAAATAAATCAGCCTGAAGTTTTATTTTGGTGTTTATTTCCTGCGTGAAGATATTTGAGTTACGTTGGACAAACTTGATAGCGTGGAGATCATCCGAGAGACTATTGTGTGCACTTTCTCCATCCTCAACTTGCACTCTCCAAAATCCTGTGTTAATTTTTGATATGTGGTGAGAAAATGAGGCATGAATTTGTGAGTGCTCTGCGTATGGGAGAAAGAGGAGACTGATGCGTGGTGCCAGGAAGATCCATGTGTAGGCAAGAGATTTGAAAATAGACTTGTTCCCTCTCTAGAGGAGAGGATGTGCTGAAATCTAGTCTGAAATGGGACAGTATCAAAAGCCTATAGTCAACTCCAGCAAAGCCTGTAAATTGCAAAAACGTGTGGAAAATAAAATGAGGCCAACTCGCGTATGTCAGAAATTTTGGATGCAAAAAGCACCATGAGCAATACACCAAATGTTTGGGCATTGAGCAAAAATGAAGACACCAATAGACTATTATTTGCTTTGGTCAATGAGCTCCGTAACACTAGGAATCTTCTCTTTGATGAGATTGTGTGCCGAGGACAATTAGAGTATTTTTGGTTTGATGTTCGATGTCAAACACAATGGATTCGTGCAGAACTTGAACATGGCTATGATGCAGATGATGAACACAAAGTAGAACACCCATAGGAGCATCCATGTCTCACTGCATGAGCCTATAGAGCCCATCTTCGAGATAGGTTCCTTCAGTAAGCATTGTAACCATTTTTGATAATAAATAAATAAAATACAATTTTGAGTTTTTGGAAATGTCTACACCTCACATTTTTTTGTCAGATGCCCAATTGCTAAAAGGGCCAAATTTCGCCACATAGAAAACCAAGATGTGGATGATTCTTCAGTTTGAAGATCTTTGGGGAATTGTTTCTAGAACAGATGCCCCTCCCATAGATTCTGATCTTTTGGAAAAGTATGAAAAGGCCAATGCAAAAGCATTAATTTTTATCACTCGAGGCTTTCGATGAGGTTTAACCTCACATTCGGGAAGCAACCACTTCCTCTACGGCATGGGCTGCATTGTGTACCATCTATGAAGCCAAGAATCTGATGACGATGTTGCATCTTCAGACAAATATTCACACAATGAGTATGCATGATGGTGAATCAGTTGAAGCCTTCTTGCGGCATGTGGCTGAGTTACGCGTAGAAATTTCTACTCTCGGTGAACTAGTCGTCAACAAGTTGCTAGTCCCACTCACCTTATGAACTCTTCCTTCCTAGTTTTGGATTAATCGATCACCATGTTTACCATCACTCAACAGGAGGTGAGTTTTGTCAAATTGGTGAATTTTCTCCAGCAGGAAGAATCCATTTAGAATGTTTAAGAAGCCTTCGAAGACAAGGCTCTCATCATGAGGAAAAAGCATAGCAACAAGCCTCGGAAAGGGAATTCAACCCCTAGAATCAGAAGTAGCATCAACAGCAGCAACATTCTCAGCGGCCACCATAGTGGTCACCCCAAAAGTAGCAGAACAACAAGGCGGATCGATGGTGCCATATTTACTCTACGGATATGCACATAAGCTGAACTGTTATTACAATGGTCACAATTATGGTAACTCTAGCAAAGAGAGCACTTCTGGCGAAGGATATTCCAAGAAATCCAAATAGGATGCTTGTAATTAGAGGCAGAAGGGTCATATTACTACTTAGCAGGATGCCTCCTCTGATGAAGAGGTTCTAGACACAACTCATCCGAACATTGTCCTAGTCTCGTAGACTTTGCATCCATTAGAAAGTGTCTGGTTGATTAATTCGGGCGCCAACAAACACATGACTGACAATAATAAGTTGTTCCATACTCGAGTGACTAGCCCACTTTGGAGATCAGATCACCATCACGAGATAATCGGGAATATATTCCAGGCGAGGACCAGTGATGTCATCATTCCCCTTGGGACACAAAGATGTACACTCATGAAGGTGCTATATGTTCCAGAATGACCTCAAATCTCTTATCTATGAGTCACTTCGTAATCATTGAATGCGAGGTTGAATTATTTGTTGAGAAAGGGGTCAAGTCTTGCATCATTTCCGAGGGAGACTCAGTTATTACTCAAGCATTTATGAAGGGCCATCTATTTGTAGTGGATGCGGTCACTTCATCTAACATTGCTCTCTCTACTTCAATGGCGGAGTCCACTGCACTATGACACTTTTGATATGGCCATCTTTCTACTGGGGCTCTGCATTAGATCAGTGCTAAGGAAATGGTAAGAGGGCTTCCTCCACTCTCCTATTCCTTACCTATTTGCTCGGGATGTCTTACGGGAAAACACCATAGATTTTCACTCAAACAGAGCTCTTATCATTCTACATAGAATCTTGATTGTACATGCCAATTTGTGAAGACCCCGCCGGCTAGCTTCCAAGGGTTTGAATTCTTCTAGCTCATCATTGATGATTAGTCACGGAAAATGTGGGAATATTTTCTCCGGAAGAAGAGTGAGGCATTTACCAATTTTCAAACCTTTACCGGTAAGTCACCAAGTAGTCCGGGAATCCTCTCCTTCTCCTCTGCTAAGATCAAGGTGGGGAATTTGTATCGAAGAAGCTCTTAGCATACCTAAAGCAACATGGAATTTAACAAAATTTGACTACACCCTAAACTCCCAAACAGAATGGGATTTCCAAGTGACACAATAGGACTACCATGGAGATGGCTTGTTGTATGCTCTTGACCACCAAGTTGGAGGATCAGTTTTGGGTAGAAGCAGTCCAGATAGCAAGCAGTGTATCTACTCAACCAAGCACCCACAAAGATCTTGCAAAACAAGACACTGGAAGACGTATAGACTGGTCATAACCTATTTATCATTTGAGAGTTTTTGGTTTTACTACATATATGCATGTTCCAAATAAGAAAAGGAAGAAGATCAATCCAAAGACACTACCATGTCTTTTCTTGGGGTATAGTACTACCTTAAAGGCATGTCATCTCATGGATCCTAAGACTAAGAAAATATACGAGAGTCGAGATGTGGTGTGTGATGAGTCATCCTTTGACTCCCTGCCACACAATGGAGATCCATTACTGACCTTGTCACATAGATTGCTCACACATATAGATGATGGGCAAGATGATTCTTCTCGAGAGAAGAAGAAGAGTGAGTGGAGACTTGTTCGTTGTTCTAGGCACTTTGGAAAACACATCTTCACATCGAAGCAGCAACAACAACGTTCGAAATGGGTCCAGAATACTATTGGGGATGCACACATGAAATCACTTCTGATAGTTCTATGGGTGTCAAATAACGAAGTCAAGCCGGACATGAGGTAAATTTTTCACTCATGAGTTTAGTTGTTGATAAGATTGAACCTAACGTTGTTCGTGAGGTATTAGACTAACCACAATGGAAATAGGCTATGAATCTTGAATATGATTCCCTATTTCAGAATCGGATGTGGGAACTTGTCAATCTGCCTCTAGGTAAGAAATCCATTGGCTACAAATGGATTTTAAAAACAAAATATAAGGCAGATGGTTCAATCGACAAACAAAAAGCATGAATTGTTGCAAAGGGTTATGCTCAGCAATAAGGAATTGACTATGATGAGACCTTTGCACCCACTATGAAGATCAAAATCAACAGAGTTGTCTGTGCACTAGTAGCGCAAAATGGATGGAAACTTCAGTAGATGGATGTCAAGAGTGCTTTTCTAAATGGTGATCTCAAAGAAGAAGTATACATGGCCCAACCTGAAGGGTTTGTAGATGATATCAACTACATAAGGTATGTCATTTGATAAAGTCACTTTATGGACTCAAACAAGCACCTAGGGCATGGTATATAAAAATTGATGATCACCTATTGTAGCATGGATTCACTCGTAGCCCCTCATATACAAATTTTTATATCAAGAAGGTAGGAACAGAGATTGTTATTCTATTTTTTACGTAGATGATCTTGTGATCACAGGAAGTTCTGACAATCTTGTGGATGATGTAAAGAATGATCTGAAGAAATCCTTCGACATGATTGATTCGGAGCTACTTGATCTTGTCTTGGCTTAGAAATATGGCGAGAAGAAGAATAATATCTTTGTATCCTAGATGAAATATGCCAAGACATTCCTAGAAAAGTATGGAATGTCAGTCTTATCCCAAAATTCACCCCCAAGGTAAATTTTGATAACATGCATCAGAAGGAATCCCAACAGGTTGATAAAATGGAAGAAATGAAAAAATGCGGTTGTCGAATTTTGTTTTGAGGGATTTCGGGTCTAAAGGGCTCGGGTCGTACCAGTTTGGGTTGAGCTAAGGTTCATCGTATCAAATCTTGGAGGCCAAAAAAAATCGTGAAAATCGGCTAAGTCCCAAGTCCAGCAGTAGGGATAGTTGGGACGTTGGGGCTCTAACCACCGAAAGGCCGCCAGCAGTCTGTGTAGCATTTGGGACATCTTCGTTCAAAGGGACAAGCGGGACGTGGAAATCCGAACTAGTCGAAAAGTGAAAAAATTGACTAACTGTTGAAATAGGCAGTCTGGGACATCTGGGCAATTAGTACGCGAAGGGACGAAGTTGGCGAAAAGACTTAAGGTAGCCGGAGCAGTTGGGCCGAAGGTACGTGAAGTACGTGAACCAGCTGGATTGGCTGAAATGAGAACTAACAGTCCGAGGACAAGCGGGACAAGAGTACGCGAACCGGCCGAACCGGGCGAATCGGGAAAATTTGTCCCAAACGATCACAGGACAAGTGGGACAAAAGTGCGCGGAAGACTTGAACCGGCCGGTTCAGCTGAAAACAGGGACTTTCGATCTTTGGGACATCTAGGCCAAAGGGACGCGTGGGACACGAAAATCCGAAGCGGCCGAAGGAGAAGAAGAAAAGTCAACGTTCGGTTCGGAAACTTCAAACGGCCATAACTTTTGACTCCGAGCTTTGATTTTCACAAATCTGGACTTTTTACGAAGCGAGCACGACGTCCTCTACGCCAAAAAATAAACATATTATGCTCCAGTTAGATTAATGAGGGTAGATATATTTAAATAAAAGAAACATATTTGGCTCTAGTCAAATTAATGCTCATTCCCGTCAAATGATGAGAAAACACCTGCTAGGCCCAAAATAGCTGCCCGCACTCAGAAGGCCATAACTTTTGTATTTCTCAACGAAATCGCACAAAATTAGTATCGTTGGAATCGTGGTTCCGAGATCGATACAAAAAAATCAAGAAATTCTAGATTTGATCAAAAATTGATTGATATTTTTAAGAAAATGTTACCGGGTTCAGAACAGTGTTTTATTTGGTAGCTGGGAGTGCAATTAAGAGGCATGGTCATCATTCTTTCTCTACTGAAGCACATGGGACAGTATGGGGAGCATTTCTCAAGTAATGTATAACCATTTCACTCAATTTAATGCCTCTTACAGGTGGTTGAAGGACAGATTTCGGGATTTCCATTTTCCCTTCTCTTTTCCTTCTCATTTTTCTATAAATTGGAGTGTTGGGCTCATTGTAAAGGGGAGAGTTTTTGGGTAGAAAAGCTCTACCAAAATTGCTTTGTGAAGCCAGTGTGTTGCAGGCCCTTGTAGTGGACTCCTTGCATGGTGATCCAGGCCCTTATCTTGTAATAGATTGAACTGTGCATATCATGAAGCAATAAAATACCAGTTTGTGGATGTATCTTCCCCTGCTGTGTTTTCTTGCATTCTTCTTGCCCCTTTGATCTTTCTATAAGAATATTGTGTCTATTATTATGTTCTTGCAGGGATTCATTATCATTGTGTATGCTTGGAATATTGTTGTGAATGCATTTTGCTAGATTATGGTGAACTGTCATCACCTCTTCTAGTGTGCACTTTGCCTCTGTATTTCACACATTTGGAGACTACTCTCACATCCTCCTTTTCTGGTGTATCACCGCTTTAGTGTAGGCTTTCATTTTATGCATTCTCTTTCCCTGGTCCCTTGGAAATTTAGATTAGAATAGTTAGCTTATCCTGCATTAGAATAGATTGTGGCAGGTAGTTTAGGAGCAAGAACCAGCTTTCTCTGGAGGTCTATCTCAAGTAGCAAGTCCCACAACTTGGAGATAGTACCCATGTTATCCAATCACACCGTGATTTCAAGTATATGCACTTGTATAAACATAAGGGTGCTGTGATTCGGTGATAACATGATCAGATTGTAAACCAATTTCCACACCTATGGAGAAAGGTTTGCAATTATCTAGATTCCAGGATTCACCACAGGTAGATGGCACTCACTACAGGTAGCTTGTGGGGAGTCTCATTTACTTGACTTATACCAGGCCAGATCTTTGCTTTGTAGTGAGCTATCTTGCTAGATTTATGCAGGAGCCAAAGAAATGTCATTGGATAGCAGCAAAGCATGTGTTGAGATATGTCCGAGGTACAATTGACTTTGGTTTGGAGTATCAGAAGAACACTCAGTTCTTCTTACAGGGATATATAGACTTGGACTATACAAGATCCATTGATGATAGGAAATCCACTTCAGGGTATGTTTTTCATCTTGGATCTGGACCTATCTCATGGGTTAGCAAGAAGAAAACTATTGTTGCTCTCTCATCCACTGAGGTTGAATACCGCGCCGCACAAGGAGTTGTGTGTGAAGCGATTTGGTTACGTCGCATTCTTGCAGATATAGGTATTCCTGAAGAGAAACCTCCCATCATTCACTGTGACAATTAAGGTGTGTTGAAGCTTGTGAAGAATCATGTTTTTCATGAATGAAAAAATCATATTGAGGTCGAATGTTGCTACATTTGTGAACAGGTCTTAAACCACCAAATTCAACTCCAAAGATCGCCCTACTAATTTTCAAAGTTACAAATATTCTCCCTAAGCCTCTTGGTAAGGTGAAGTTTTATTTTTTAGCAGGGTAAATGTGTATGAACAATGTATTAAGGGGGAATGTTAGCTTAATTAATACATACCTATGCTACATATAGTTACCTTAACCATTTTCTACCATCGAATCAAATGGGTAATATGTTTTCAAACTTGTCTCTATTCCACGAAGATCAACCGATATTTTTTCACAATGGGATTTATACTGCCCAACTGTAGTTGGATTCTGGAGAATAGATTGCAATTTTGCAATCTCTAAATCAGTCCTCTCAAACAAATTAGGAGCAGAAGAAGCCATGACTATAAAAAAATGAAAGTAAAATTCAATTAATAGTACTTTTAATTAAAAAAATTCTAAGATATTTTCCTATTTTAATGAACATAGAAACATGATTTTCAAGCTTTAATGCAAATAATTTATAAAATACAAAATTACATATAAGAAATTGCATAGATTTAATGGAACTAAACGATGAATTATCTAGAATGTAACATGCAGTTTTTTTAGAATCTAATCAAATG
Source organism: Taxus wallichiana var. yunnanensis (assembly GCA_018340775.1). Classification (NCBI taxonomy): domain Eukaryota; kingdom Viridiplantae; phylum Streptophyta; class Pinopsida; order Cupressales; family Taxaceae; genus Taxus; species Taxus wallichiana. Next base: position 128,670,158 of record CM031240.1, read on the forward strand.
CAAGAAACATATTGCACATATCATTGAGTTCCTATGTGCAACATCACACAATAAATTTTGGTGCACGTAATTAGGATACCAAGACATCATATTTTAGGTTTCTTCTTAATAGGTTTATTATTAACAAATAAACCAAGACATTACAAATATACATTTCTTATTAACAAATAATCGAATATAAAGCACAATTGAACTAACATTATCATCAAATGTAATAAACCAAGACATTATAAATATTTATAATAAAAGTTCATGACTTTATTTAAATGTTTTCATTTAAAGTTTTTTGGTACTAATTTATGATTTCAAATGTCTATATAAAACTTAATATCATTGTAAAGTAGCTAGTAACCACATTTGAGATATACAACCTCCACCCACAACCTCTTAAAATTAAGGACACAAAAAGTTTAGAAGAATGTTATTTGACATGATGCCTACAATTGGACACAACCAAAATTCTTATCAAAAGTTAAAAATTAAATGGAATATAAACATGATAACAATCAAAATGAGTAGCTCACATGATCCCTTATTTAAAACAATGAAATGGAAAACTCCTATAGAAAATTGGGAAGATAGGAAATGTTAATCTCCCCCCATATGTGTAGTAAAGAAAAAGGAGTTTAATGATGGGGTGCATAACATTATGTGGACACATTAAGAGATGATTTTATAACCCATACTTTTATTTAATTAAGAAGTATTGTGTCAAACCCACATGCTAGTACAAATAAAACTAGAGGTTTAAGCTCATTGGGGTTTAAATATTGATAGGTTACATGGAATATATTTATAGGGATTATTATCCAAACTTTAAAAAGAGATGCTACAAGGTCAAGGACTCGATAAAAAGGAAAATCTAGATTGGTCAACAAATCGATGCTTTATGCAAAGTGACAGAAACCACAACTTTATGTATAGTTGTGGATGGAAACCACAACCGAAACATTATGATTTTTTCAATCAAATGACTCGCGAGGTTCTTCAGTGCACACGAGAACATTCCAAACATGTTAAATAGGGGAGTTGGGATTTGAAGGAGAAATTAATTATCAAAAGAAAAATTATAAATTGTACTTGGTTGTCTTAAGTTAAACAATTTTGATTTGCCATATGAGAGAGTATATTTTGACACTCTTTACGCAATAATGAAACCATAAATTTTTTTGGAACTAATGTGGATTCACCTACATATCATCATGTAACAATAAATTTCCTTTTACATTGAGAGATACCATGCTTATTTGGGGAAAGTGAGTCATTGTATAGTGATGAAGAGATTATATTGGACCTTTTGGATTCCTTGTGGGGATTGTATCAATATTATTAAACAAAATATGATATTAAAATTGGCATTGGAGAGCCATCCAAAATGTTGAGTTAGGTGTCTCATCGATTCTCATAGAGAAAAAAGTTTATATTGGGTTATTAATAAAATATCAAGATATTGTTACATGGTTATGTGCATATATGTTTAATATGCCTACTTTAATCGTGGTGTATAATATTGTTGTGAATCGTGCTGTCAAACACGCAAAGTAAAAAGATACATCCTAAAGTTTCCTAATAAGAAATCCAAATTTTTATTTCAATTATGATTTTGTTAAACCTATCGATAACTTTGATAGATTTCCCACATTGTCCCAATTGGTAAGTCAACTAGGGGCATTAAGATATATACAAATTTTTGAGATATTAATAAAGTATGCCCCATTGATGATGTCATCTTTCCCTATACTAATATGATTTTTAATTTCAATGTTAGGCATAAGATTCCTTCTTTCATGGATGGGTTTTATTCGTTACAATAAAATAAAACAATAATACTCTTCAATCAATTTCTCTCATACTCAAAGTTGGCTCTTTTAAAGATGGTAATACTCATTGAACTAAAATTCACTCAAACCATGATTTTAAAAATTATTGAATAAAGGCTATTATACCAAATTATGTAGGTAATTATTATGGAATGGATTGAAAAGTAGATATTAAATATAGTATATACTATATATGAAATTAGTGTTCATTGAGTCATGCCTAGAATTACTAGTTGTCTATCTAGTATTGTTGTAAGAGATATTTATATCAAATTATGAACTCCATAAATTCCAATGGAGGTCTCAAGAATTACAACATTTCACTTGCATTTTAGTACTCTCATTGAATTCCTCACTTATCAAGATGAATGGAGGACTACGATATTAGTAATGTCATAAGGGATATGAGATCCTAAATTTTTTTAAATTATTTCAGTTCAAATGTATGTTACCTACCATATGAATATAGGTTGGAAAAGATTACCTATAATCCCATCAAGGGGATTCTTAAGTTTACCTTTATGTATGGATTAAATTTTTCTTGGACATGTCATAAGAATCTAAAAAAATAATAATGAAAATTAGAGGCATATATATATTACACCATTTATTGAATGTTCAAATGTTTTAGATAAGCCCTGGGAGTGTATGAACATTTCAGAAAAAGGGTTAATGATGAGAGATGATTGGTAGAGAGAAAAGAGGGTAGCTAAAGGGGTTGAGAGTACGGTTAGAGACCACTCAACATCGAAAAAGTGCCAATAAAACATATTTCAAAACAATAATCAAATATATAACTATGCTAAAATTATACACTTTAATTACTAATAAATGTGTGTGGTGTCTACATGAAATGTCTTTTTTAAGATTGACCTAAATAAAAACTAGCTAAACATGAAGTTTTCACATGGGCTTCTACAAAATGTGTTTTATAAGAATTTTTCCATGGTTTGAATGTTTGTGATTTTTTAATTCGTCTTTAAAAAAATAAATTTAAATTGATGTTTCATTTTGAATTTTTCCACACAACCTTTTCGTTTAGCAATTGCTTAATAATATTTTCAACAATGAGATTCAATCGATTGCAATAGGATCATCCCAAGACCATATGATTTTCAGGTAATATTATGAATTTAGTCAATTGTAATTTAAAAACCTCATTCAAATTTGTGCGCTTTCATTCCAATCACATGTAAAAAAATAATCTTTCCCTTGCTAGGTGAAAATGCTACATTACACTGATTGACACAAGATTGGAAAGAAACAAGGATGATTAAAAGCATAAGGAGAAGGAGGGTAATGTGGATCATCTTAAAAAGAGAATTGAGGCTATATATGCGAATAAAAATATTTAACACAATATCATGAAATGCTTAATGATGGAAAATGTGAATCTCAAATTGATATGTCAACATGTGTCTACACAAATGCTGAGGGAAATGAAAAGAGTATGACGTGTGAGTGATGTAGGGATGTGGTTATGGAGATTAGGAGGTTCAAGGAGAGGTTAGAGATGATGGGGTGGGAGAAAGCGAAGCTACAAAGAGGCCCTTAATAAGGTGGTAGACTTGAGTAGAACAACTATAAAAATAGTACTACCAATATTTTCAAAATGAAGGAAAGTATTAAGAAAAGAAAAGAGATGGACGAAGAGAGAGGTTCAAAGTAGAGAATCGAGACACAAGGGTGAGGAAAGAATCAAAAAAACCAAGAGATAGACATGCAAATGTTGGAGGATCACTTGAAATTATTCAACGAATAATGCAACATGGTATTTCTTTATTATGATTTATTTGCAAAATAGTTGTAACTTTTTGTATATTTGTTGTTAGTAAAAGCCTTTTCCGCATGGGATATCGTTATACCCATTTCATACTTTTTGTCCTACTTTGAATCGTGTAATGTCTTATTATATGTTTTTCTAGATGTACAAGGGTTAGGGCCCTTTCAAAAACCCTCCTTTTACCCTTATAATAATACATTTGGGTTAAAATGTTTTAAACCTTCGGGAAAATTAAAAAAATTGGGCATGTGTAAACTAGAGAATAATGTAATTACCATGATATTTTTCCGGCCCCTAAATAATAACAATATTGAAAACACTAAACCTCAATTATTATAGTATCTCCAATAGCATGTAAACTTGTATTGTGGTGTGTTTAATAAAAAATTTGTGGTATTCAATTAAGGCTCTAATGATTGCTTGATTTCTTCGAGAACGATTACAAGAGCTCAATAATTTATCTATAGAATGCCCATATAGGTTTTTTGTTTTTTGTAGAGTATTTTCTCAAAAATAATTATTTATTATGATCCTGATTAAAATTTTAAAATATGAGAATCGAGGAAATTTTTTATGTATTTACTTGATGAAATAAATTATTAATTAAAATTGTGAGAACGGAATCCACTCCAATTATTGCATAGTCACCTTTAATCCAAGTCTACATATTTCATTCATGAGTTAGCAATTCATTTTTGATCACTACCATATGCATCTAAGAATGGTGATATAATCATATATGCTTACTATCATCTTTAGGAGTCTTCATGTATTTTATTTTTTTGCAAATCATCTCATCCTTGCATATCGATAAAAAATAAATCAAGAAGCTCGAGCTCTTGCTACATAGACCTATAATGAAAAATTATTACAATAGATGGAACAATGAGTTATACTTGAAGAAGTGGAAAATTTCCAGATTTCCTCCACATTTTCAAGCATCTCACAGACCAGCCATGTATTGACACTCTACCACTACAACACAAACTATTCACCATCAACATCTCTTTTGATAGGTAAGTCTAGGAGGTAGTTTAGTATAAATTCTTTTTTGATAGGTCTAAATAGCTTGTAAGTGGTTCAATATAAGTCATTATTTTAAACTATTGATTCTATAAAAGTGATAATTAAGTGTCACTAGGTCCTTAGGCATAACATATAATTTGTTATTTAGAATTCAAATTTAGTCAATATTTTTATATCCAAGTTATTAGAGATTATCCAATATTATCAATTTTAGATAGAGGTCACTCCATTATCTATAATTACGTTTATATATATTTTATTAGCGAATCAAGTTTTATTTTTCAAAAGATTCAAATTCAAACATCTATCTCTTTGTAATGGATGCATTTTTAGGTGAACCAAACATCCAATTATCATAATACTATGAGGAATTTTTTTCTAAAAATAACAACATACAACAAAATTTCACAATCAATCTATCTATTTGAACTACGTAATTTAGAGGATGGAGGAAACAAATTGAAGGAATTCAAATAGAAACCTCTTTTTAGCTACTAGCGATGAGGCCACATAGAGATTTGGTGGCATTTTTCTATGTTGATATTTCCCATGTTGGTTTGCTAAATAAATCCCTTTCTCTAACATATGGTAAAAGAAGCATATTTAATGAATCTAGCTCTTTTGGGAAAAGATAATATTTTGAGGTAGCTCGGTATGGACACGGTGTGGATTGTTTTCTAGCTAATGAGGAGCTCTAGGAAATTCTTTGAATTAACATGATTCAAAATTTAGGATTTCAGGGTAAGGGTTTTGGGAATAGTTGCAATGGAATTCTACTCTTCAATATGTCTTTCTAAATGTAAAGAGACTACTTGATGGAGCGCACCTTGTCTAAATATTTCTTATAAAGATATGATTTTGTATAATGTATTTCTCTTCTCCCATATTCACACTACAAGGAAGGCACAGTGGAGCGGTGGGGGTGTGGGGAGTGTTAGGAAATCTCAGTATGAATATTACATATTTGTAATGTGTGAGTTGATGGTATTTCATAATGTGAGGTGTGACAGTGTAAATGATTTAATTAGACAACTCATATATTAGAGTTTATGTGTGAGGTTATTTATAATAGTTCAAGTAAATAGGAATCTAGGAGTAACTATAGGGATGTCGATTAGTTGTTGACTTCTTTTGATAGGAGTTATTACTTGTAAAAATGTAGTCATGTTTCTTCCGATTACTTCATGATTCTTAGATATCCAAATGAACTAGAATTTATGTGTTTGTATACTCAAATTTAATTCATTGTCGTCCAAAGCAATCTCTAATAGAGAAAAAATGAAAAACACTTGATCAAGAAGAAAACAAAAATTATTTAATGAAAAATTAGATAGCAATATGTAATTGTATAAAACTCTTTTTTAGATTTCAAAAATTAACTAAAACCTCATGTAGATCAAATTGCAAAAAATGAGTAAATGTGCCAATGCAGAGGTAGATCAATGAAAAATATGAACAGAGCTCTATTAGAAATGATTACACAAAAAAATGTCTACAATTTGCTAGGGTTTTGTAAATAAAAAACTAGGGTTTCATTTATTTTTTGTAATTTTCTAAGGATCCTCCATTTTACCAACAAAAACAACAAAATGCATACTTGAATGGCCTCCTCACTCCTTGGTGGGCTCGTTGGTCATGGTGGGAACTTGTGGGCTCGGCCTAGTCTTTAATTGTGGGCTCGGTCTAGTCTACGCTATGGGCTATATATGCGCTTGTGGGCTTAGCCTGGTCTCCTTCAACAATAGCAGCTCGGTGTGATCTGGTCCGTGAGCTCTGGTTTTGGTAAAGTTCATGTGAAACGGGTGGGGTGGAGGAAAATGATTTCCTCTGTAACACCTCCAATATATAAATAGGGGTGTTCGAGAAAACTACCTTCGTGCGAAGGGTATTTGTGCGAACACCCCTTTCATCATGTGAACCCTATTTAACATTGTACATGGGAAAAAAATCCAATGTGTCAGCTCTGCTAAACGGGCAATTCACGTGAAGGGAGTGTTCGTGTGAGCCATTTCTTTTTACCACCCAAACTTACTCCTCACTTGTGTTTTTAGGACAATAAGTGGGACTTGTCAACATGCATTGACCCTTGTGTGGAAAGTTATTTTGTAAAAGTTGTTTGGAAGTTTTCATGGAGAACATTTTGCTGAAAATATTATCAACCATCATGTATATAAAATATCCTACTCGATTCTCTATGTGATCATGGCAGCATGCGGAGAGTGAAACCTGCGTGGAAGTTACATAGCCACTATTTTTTCCCTAAGTGATTCGAGACCACGTGGAAGGCTAGACGTGGGAAGAATTAAACAAAATCGAGTATGATGTCCTTCTTGGTTTGATGATACATGTGGAGGAGGAAGGACATAAGTTTTGTAAAAGCTTGGATGTGTGGGAGAAGACTCTTTGATTAGTGTGGGAGAAGACTCTTTGATCGGTGTGGGAGAAGACTGTTTGATCAAGTGTGCTAAGTGAAATAAAAAATACTTGTGGAAGAAAAAACTGTGTGGATGTTTTGAAGGATGTGGTATTTTCTTAATGATAAACATACAAAGTGCCCTTTACGCTCAGAATGTGTTAATGCTTTGTGTGGAAGAGAATGATGCATTGAATTATAAATGTGAAGGTGTTTTAAGACCTACACTCATTTGAGTGACCTACATTTGTATGTTATGTGGAGGTAGAGAGAGGAGCAACTTTGTGTGAAGAAAAAGGCATCATGAGCAGAGAAGAATTGGCTTCGTGGAGTCTAAATATCACTAGCTTTGTGAAGGAGGAAATCTTACAAAGTGAAGCCAAATGAAAAGTGTGAATGACATGATCAAGATTACTGAAATCCACAACATCAACTTGCATTTGAAGAACACTATCCTAAAGCTCCTAAAAGCTCAAGGTTCTACTTTACACTTTGCTCAACAATCTACTCGGCACCATAAACCTTATCTTCAAAAAAATATTTCACAAAGGATTCTTGGATTATTTCCTTTTCGATGTTAGCTACCAATCAAAGTGAGTTCAAGAAGAATTAGAAGACGGTATAATGTCGATTGTGAAGACAAAGAAAAATGCCCCAAAAAGCATCATCATCTCTCAAAGACGCAAGTATCGTGAGCATATCTGATTTGTTACTTCTAATAAGTGAGTAAAGTTGTAATATCTATGAGAATCAATAAATAAATTAAAAAATATATTTAATTTTATTATTATGTTTGCAGCAAAGATTCTAGTCTCAGATGCTCAGTTACTTAAAGGGCCAAATTTTATGACCTGGAAAACAAAAATGAGGACAATCCTTCAGTTTGAAGGATTATGGGGCATTGTCACTAGGTCTATGACAACTCCCACAATCCATGATGAATTAATGAAATATGAGATGGTTAGTGCCAAATCTCTAATGTTGATTATTCTAAGAGTCAGTGATGATGTCAAACCAAATATCTGAAATGCAAAGAGGACGAAGGAAGCACGGGATAAATTCAAAACCATCTATGAATCCAGAAATTAGACTAATATCCTCCATCTTGATTAAAGTTACACACCCTCTCTACGGGGTCGAGATGAGAAAGTCGAGGAGTTCATACCTCACATTATTAGCCTCAGTAAAATGGTGGAAGAAAAAATTATCGGTTTGATCAACTTGAGAGAACTCCTTCTCAATTATGAAGTCCATTATGACACCGAATGTATCTAAACAAACAAGTGGCATTTGCAGAACTCATGAAATTGTTGTAGTAGGAAGATGCCATCAATTCATCCCAAGAGGAGACTCAGGAAAAATTTCTATTCTCAAACCCATACCATGGCTAGAAGAACTAGAAGGGTCCCCTAGAGAATCCAACTCAAGAAAAACTAAATCAATAGCAGAAAGATCAAAATTCAAAGAGGTGGTGTCACTTTTGCATAACCAACACTCATGACACTAATCATTTCTGGTACGATGGATTGAAACAAGGGTCTTCGAGTCCAACAAGTACATCTGAGTGTAAATATTTTCAAAAATCCAAACAACGTCCTCACTGAAGAAATCAGAAAGGACATCTCACAACCTAAAAAGATGATGAATCTATTGAGGAGGTATCAGAAGGATCCAATTGTGGTAATAACCTTGTACTAGTCTCACAAAATTTGCAACCAACGAAGAGAGTTTGACTGATACACTGGGGTACTAGCAAGTGTATGTCAGGTGACAAGAAGCTATTTGCTTCACTAAACAAACAACCAATTGGAGATTGATTTTTCATAGTTGATGAAAAAGAGAACATTGTAAAAGGAATAGGCCAAGTCACCATTCCTCTGGGACCACGAAAATGTATGCTTACAAACTTACTATATTTTCCTGGCTTGACTAGCAACCTCTTGTCAGTGACTCAACTCCTGAATCATCATCTAAAGGTAGAATTTCTTGTTCAAAATGGCATCAAATCATGTTTTATCTCATGACAAGGTACAATTATTGCTAGAGCATTTCTAAAAGATAAGTTATTTTCTTTAAATATTGTTTCATCTTCTGCAATAGCTTTATCTACATCAATAGTTGAATCTACTGCAATCTGAAATTTTAAATACTGAAACTTGTGGGCTAGTTCATTGCATCAGATGAGTTCAAAAGAAATCATCCATGGACTACCCAAATTGTCTAGTTCCTTTCCTATTTTCCCTGGTTGTCTTGTAGGAAAAGAACATAGGGATTCATCTCAGGAAAGCACCTTCCATGCCAAGAATCATCTATGGTTATTTCAAACTGATCTGATTAGACCACTTTGCCTTCTTCATTTTTAGGATAAAATTACTTCTAACTATTTGTGGATGACCACTCTGGAAAGATGTGGGTGTTTTTCCTGAAGAAGAAAAGTGAGGCTCTTCAACATTTCCAAAATTTCTATCATCGTGTTGTAAAAGAGTCTAGACAACCAATTCTTCTACTTCAATCAAATCGAAGGGGGAATTCACATCAAATAAGTTCTTGGCCTTCTGAAAAATCAAGGTGTTATGCGAACCTAACTGCTCCCTAGACACCTCGGTAAAATGGCATTGTTGAGCATCGTAATCACATATTGATGGAGATGTCTCACCGTATACTAACAACAAAAAAGTTAGAGAAAATCTATTAGGTGAAGTAGTAAAGAAAACTCGTATATCTTGTTAACATATAAAAAGAAGCAAATCATAACAAAGTACCATCAAGGACTCATTTTTACAACAACGCCTAGATATATCATTTGTAGTCTAAAAAAAAGATTCAAACAAAAATGAGGTAAACTTTGCACTTATAAGTTCAGTAATTAATAGCTCGAGCTTGATAATTTTTGTGAAGCACTCAGTCAAGCTCGGTGAAAGGAAGCCATGGATATAGAAATTGACTCACTTAAGAAAAATTGGACATGGGAACTTGTTGATCTTCCTACGGGAAAGAAACCTATACGATGTAAATGGGTTTTCAAGAAAAAACCTAAGGCAAATGGATCTATCAAAAATAAATAAATCATGACTTGTAGAAAAAGGATATGCTCAGAAAGAGGGCATTGACTATGAAGAAACATTTGCACCCACTACAACGATCAAGACCATCATGGTAGTTTGCGCAATTAAAACATAGAAAGGATGGATCATTTCACAGATGGATGTCAATAGTGCTTTCCTAAATGGTGATCTGAAATAAGAAGTGTACATGACCCAACTTATAGGATGTTTTGATGAATAACATCCTAAGAAGGTATCTCATCTCATGAAATCATTGTATGGAATGAAACAAGTTCTAAGGGCATGGTATATCATGATCGATGATCACCTTTCATAGCATGGGTTCACTCATAGCCCCTCAGATTCCAATTTGTATATAAAGAAGGTAGGAAAAAAAAAATTCATTATTTTGTGTATGTGGATGTTCCCGTGATCATTGGCATTTCAAAAGATCAAGTTGATATTGTGAAGAATGATCCCAAAATAAACATCGAGATGAAAAATTTGAGGCTACTAATTATTGTCTTGGGTTGGGGATATGGTAAAAGGATGATCACATTTTTGTCTCCTAGATAAAATACACCAAGATACTCCTGGAAAAGTACAATATGTCCAACTGTAAACCTATATCCACTCCCATGGAAAAAGGCTTGTAACTTTGAAGATTCTAGGATTCACCTCAAGTATATGCTACTCTCTACATGGAATTTTTTGGATGACTATTCTACTTGACATATACTAGACCAAACTTACACTATGTAGTCAGATATCTTTCTAGGTTCATGTAGGATTTGAAGTAATGTCGTTGACTGTAGAAAATCATGTTTTGAGGTATGTACGATGTACAGTTGATTATGGTCTAGAATATAAGAAGAATGATCAATTCTTCTTCCAAGGATACGCCAACTTCAACTTGACCACACTAGATCTATTGATGAGAGGAAGTCAACCACAGGATACATATTTCATCTCGAATCTGGACCTATCTCATGGATAATCAAGAAGCATAATGTTGTTTCTATCTCATCCATAGAGGTGCGAATGGGGGTTCGCATGAACACCCATTCGCATGAACACCACGAATTCAAATAATTTTGGCGGCAAAGAGTTATATATATATATATATATATATATATATATAGTTTTGGGTGGCGATTTAGGGTTTAGGGGGTTCGGTGAAGGGGGTTCCCGCATGAACCCCCTTTGCACGAACCCCATTCACGTGAACCCCCTTCGCATGAACCCCCTATGTGGCACATTTTGGCGCCAAATTCATTTGGAGGATAATTTTATGCCAAAATGTGCCACTTAGGTGCCACGTAATTAGGGTTAACAAATGAATAAAATTACAAAATTTTAACACAAAATACAAAATTTTATTAGCTTTCTAAAAATATAATTTTCATTTTTAAAAATATGTTTTACTATTTATTTTTTATATTTTGCTAACATATGGTATTTTAGGACAATCGATCGTACACAATCAACCCAATTTGAAAAATAGCAAAAATATCAAAAAAATTGAAAAAATTAAAATTACTATTTATTGAAGTCTTCTTCTTACCTGTGAAAAAAAAATTCAATTTCGATATAAATCTTAAAATTTATTGGCATAAACATTTGTACGCCATTTATTTGAAAATATTTTTACTAAATAATTAATTAAAAAAATATAAGTCCAAAAATATGAAAATTTGACAGCACCTCAAAATTCAAATCTTGAACATATATCTAAAATTTCATGGTGAAAAAATAAATTTTTATTTAAAAAAACCACCCGGGGACAATCATTCCTCTTTTAGAACATAAAAATCAATGTATGAATAAAATTAAGAAAAAGACCATTTTTTTGCAAAAATTTACATGTATTCTACACTCTAAACACAACATTTCATTAGTTTGTGGAATTTCATGAATGTGTATGGTTTTATGGCTATTACCTTTAGAAAATCAATGAAACTGAAAATTCATGTTTATAATGGTACCAAACATACCAAAAAGTGGGACATTTTATTGTGCTTTTACCTAGAGGCATAATATCATGCCGCACAAGGAGTTGTGTGTGACATGATATGGTTACTTCACATTTTTGATGACTTGGGAATTCTTGAAAAATAGTCACCTATTCTTTATTGCAATAATCAAAGTGTGTTGAAGCTCATGTAAAATTTTGTCTTTCATGAACGAACAAAACATATTGATATTTATTTTCATTTCATTCGAGAGAACATCTTGAACCATAACATTAAGCTCCAGTACTATTCTATAGAAGCACAAGTAGCTGATATTTTCACCAAATCTCTTGGAAAAGTGAAATTTAAACTTTTTAGGGGTTACATTTGCAAGAATAGTGTAATAAGGGGGGTATGTTGGCATAAGGTTACGTAAAAATCATTTTATATAATTAGGAGAGTTTTTTGAACTTATTCCATTATTCTCTCCTAGTTTGTAATCTCTTTGTTCATTGTGGAGAGTATTGTTACTTCTCCTCCTTATAAATAATGTATGTGCTTCTAAATAAAATACATTGAGAGAGATATCATATCTCTATTTCTTCTCCTCAATTACCTCCTCATAGTATTCTAGTTGTTTTTGGAATTTCTAATTTGTATGCTATAGTGAAAATCTTTTTCATTACTTGATAGTGGCCATAATACTTAGGTGAAATTTTGTTATCATTTTCTTGTTGTTTTAAAGGCATTTTATTATATAGTTATAAATACACACAAAACCAGTCATCGAATTCAAAATTTCATCCGTGTGATGTTGATCACCTACCGCTGCTTCATGTGATTTTGAGCCATGCCCAAATCCTCTTCTTGAGACTAGAGAGGGCCTCTTGTTGATGTCGAATGTGTTATTATACTGCTCTAACCCGTGGTTTTCCTCTCAAAGATGATGTGATGGAAGGTGGTTAGTACACATAGAGTGTGAAAAAAGTAGACATTTTGGATGAAGTATAGACGAAAGTGTTATACAACCATTCTGCAAGTGTCACCCATCGCACCCATCTTGCTTGTTTATATGAGGTGAAACAACGCAGATATCACTCCAAGTAATTATTCACAACTTCTATTTTCCCATCAAACTAGGGATGATAAGAAGAGCTACAAGCTAACTAAGTACCCAAACATGAGAATAAATTTGTCCAAATATTAATAGTAAATATAGGGTCCCGATCACTTACTATAATCTTTGGTGTCCCATGTAGCTTCTAAACTATGTCCATGAAGGATATAGCTCACTGTGCTAGCAGCAAATGGGTGTGACAAGGCACAAAAATGACCATATTTGGTGATTCTATCCACCACAACCATGATGAAATTTTTTCCTTCTAATTTAGGCAATCTTGTGATGAATTCCATGGAAAACTATTGCCACCATTGTCTAACAATTGATAGAGGTTGTAGAAGACATGGGGACGGAACTATTTCACCCTTATTTTGTTGATAAACTATGCATTCTGCGACAAATTTTTGAACACCCCTTTAAGCCCTTCCTAGAATAAATATTGTTTAATACGATGATAATTCATCAAGAATCCAAAGTTCCCTCTAATAAGAGAAGTGTGAAGGTTGGATAGAACACTATTTTTAAGAGTGGATTTCTTACATAGGTAAAATCTATCTTTATACGGTAAAAAACCCCATTCAATAAATTTTTTCCATACATGCTTGGATCATTTTGGAGATTATAAATGAGGTTTTGTGTAGTTGGATCATTTGGCCATTCGACCTTGCCTCTTCTACCCAATCTTCTTGTAAGATGGATATGGCACATAAAAATGTTGTAGATGATTCATATTTCCTAGTTAGAGAATCCACAACTACATTCTCCTTCCCTTTCTTGTATATAATGTCAAAATCATATCCCAACATCTTTGAAACCCATTTTTAGTGTTCTTCAAGTGATAAACATTCCTCCAAGAAATATTTCAAACTATCATGATTTTTCTTCACTTTAAAGTGTCTTCCTATGAGATATGATCTCCATTACTTTCTTGCATGAAGTATGGCTAATATTTCCTTCCCCTAAGTTGGATTTTATAGATTCTTACCTTTTAATTGATGGCTCAAAAGGAAATAGGATGGCCTTATTTCATGAGAACTACCCCATACCTAACCCTATTGCATCACATTCAATAATGAATGTTTAGGAATAATCTTGAGTAGCCAAGAGTGGAGTGGTGCACAAGGCCTCCTTGAACTACTCAAATGATTTGGTAGCATCCTCATTCTAATGCAAAGATTCATTTAATAAATTTGTACTATTCTTCCATAATTCCTTATGAATCTTTGATAATAACCTGTAAGCCCCAACAATCCTCATAGATTATTTTTGGTTTTGGAACCTTCGACTCCATCATGGATTTGATTTTAGTAAGATCCAATTTAACACCTTCATGAGAGACAATGTGACCCAATTATTAAATCTCCTTGACTCTAAAATAACACTTAGAGGGATTTGCATAAATTTGATGTTGCTCAAGGGTTTCAAAACCTTATTTACAAGTTGCAAGTATTCCTCCCATGTTTTGTTATAAATTAATATATCATCAAAGAACACTAAAAACAACTCCATGAATGGATTAAAGATAGAATTCATCAAAATTTATAAAGTAGAACGTGCATTTGTGAGCCCAAAAGGCATTTCCAGGAATTCATAACGGCCTTAATGTGCCCAAAAAGATGTTTTATGAACATCCTCATCCTTGATTCTGATTTGGTGGTATCCGAAATGAAGATAAAGCTTTGTAAAGTAAACAACACCATGTAACTCATCAAGCAAATCATCAATTCAAGGAATAGGAAACTTATCTTTTATTATGTACTTATTAAGTTCCCTATAATTGTGACACATGCGCCACATGTCATCTTTCTTATACACCATCACTATTGGAGAAGAATAATCACTTTGACTATGACAAATGATTCCTTCTTCCAACATCTCTTGTACAATATTCTCAATCTCACTCTTTTGCACATATGGGTACCTATAAGGTCTGATGTTAGGTGGTTGGCTCCCTAGTACTAACTGAATAACATGATCATGATCTCTCTTTGGAGGTAAACCCTTTGGCATATTTTCAAACACAATAGAGTGTGCATCTAACACTGCTTGCATATATGATGGTATAATTCCTTAGACTAATGCACATCCAAAGAAAATAGTTGTGCCACAAATCCCTCTACACCCTTTTGAAGCATTTTTAGCATCTAATGAGAGCTCACTATCCGTGCAAAATTTTCTCTCAAGCCTCTTAGTTAAAAATTCCTTCCTTTAGATTGAAAGCACATGAAAAATTCTTGGAAGTTCATATCACTTTGGTTCTTAAGGTGGTAAGCCATTGAAATCCTAACATAGTGTTTGCTCCTCCCATAGAAATGACATACATGGGGATATTTAATATGTAATCTCCCATGGCAAGCTTAATGTTATGAAATTTTCTAGAACAATTAACAATACCTCCATCCACAATTATTAGTTGAAATTCAGAAGATGGATAAATAAAACAGTTCAAGTGTACTGCTAACTTATGATTGATGAGGTTATGAGTACTTCTTGAGTCAATCAAAACTGTAACCATCTCTCTTTTTTAATAATGAAACCACCTTGAGGGATTGGGTGGTTCTAATACCTGAAGTTACATGGCATGATATAATTGAATGGGGATCTCTTGATTCCTCTTCTAGCTCGACCATGACCTCTGACTCGGCATCTTCATCCTTCTCTTCATCTTCACTAGGCCCATTAATGTAGAACAAATTATTTTTAGCACATTGATGTCCTAGTCCATATTTACTATCACAGTTAAATCATAACCATTTTTCTCTCTTTTCTTCAATTTGTTAAGGTGTCAATATACTTGGGCAAGGGAATTTTGGAGACAAGGTATTGCGATCTCTAACATTAGTGAAATTTTGTCTCTTTCTTGAAACAAACTTTTATTCTCGCTCTTCCTGCCATAATCATAGAATCAAAAAAACTTATGAGGATTAAACATGTGAACCTTATGTTGAATTTGATCCTCAATACCCCAAAGAAATATGTCATTCATATTCTCTTCATAATATTTTCCACATGTAAAGAAAGATTTTGGAATTGATCAAAATTCGTCTTTAATGAGATCTTGTATGTCTTAAATTTGCTAATTAGCTTAAGTAAATTTTTAACACACTATAAATATTGTGTAATTGTAACTCTTTCATGAAGACTGTCCATGTAACATGGAGACCAGTCTTTTTCCTTTGAACACATAGCCATTGAAACCAGAAAAATTGGTTAGGTTCGAGTTACAAAGATGCCATGGTCACCTTTTGTCTTAATGGAATCTGATTTAGATCAAAGAAATTCTATCTGGTTAATCCAAATGAGTGAATCCTTTCCATAAAAATAACACACCTCCACTTTCCAAAACATGTTAGGGTCATGTAGAGTGTTTGTATTTAGATTGGTCATGCTCAAAGATCCAATTTGGCTCATTTGTCTATTATTTTGACCTAAAGATCCACCTTGGTTAATAGAAGTATGATTACCCATTATATGCATACTAAATTTCTACATGAAATCCTCTAATCATTATCCAATCCTTTCCACATTGCCTTTGTTGGCCACCATAGACTCAAGGTGTCACATGTTAAACTCAATTTGGATTAACTTATGGTCCATCACATTAAACCCTAACCAGAGGAATATGTAGTTATCTCTTCTAAATCCAACTCCTCAACTAATTTCTCATCTTTTTCGTTGTTTTACCCGGAGTGATGGGAGTATTTTTACCTCTTATGGAAGGCCCCATCATGATGCCAAAAATAGTAGGATTTAAGGAATGAGGTAAAATTTTAGGGTTTAGGAGTTTGATAAGATTTCAAAAAAGTATAAAAATAAAAGAATTAAATTTAGGGAATTTTTATCCTCTTTCTGAAAATGTAAATAACTTTGAAAAATTTGACAATTTGCATAGACTATGAAGTGATTTTATGAAAAACCATAAATTTGCAATAACTTTTGTAAATTAAATCAAACAAGTCTGAAATTTTCAAGGAACCTTACTTGGAGGGATTCAAAACATTGGTAGAAACATATCCCAAAAATTCACTCTGGTTCGCAAGATATAGATGAAATAAAAAATTAGAGTTACCCTAATTTTTGCCCAAATCATAGCTCGAATACCACTTATATTGAAAATACTTGAATAATTATGATTACTAGCAGAAATAGAGAATCAAATAAAACATAATTGAAGATAAATGATCTCAATATGCAAGTATAATAGATCAACCACTTTGAGGGGGCAACCTCTAAACCATACAATAAGACTCAAATGCTCCAATGATGTTCAACTACTACCTACTAACACCTATATATGCTAATCATATATTATGGCCATCAACCAAGCCAACTTACTAAGTATGAGAAATTATAAATGACATAATAAAATGATCGGTATGCCACAATTCAGGTACTCATATCGATTACAAGTAATAGGTTAAGGGCGTAGCACAACCTGATGCCTACCATTCTTCATTACTTTCAAAGATAACGCAAAATCAATCATTTGATTAATAGTTTCATGCATTAACTCAAGACTTTGTTGCGGAATAAACCAACTAGGTATAGGACCTCCCCATTGATAAGGATTCCTAATACTAGGTTGTTTAGCTTGTAATCTTTGCATCAACTACACTTTCAAGTACTTCCATGATCTTCTCTATTTCATGAATTTTTCCTTCAACCTCTTCATCATGTGAAAAATCTACATAACCTTCTACATAGCCTTTGTTTTGGATAACATAACCATTTTCATACTGGTAATCATATTGATGTGTAGGGTTTGGGTTATGGGGATATTCATTTTGATAGGGGTCATAATGCTGATCTGAATGGGAATATGGATGATAAGACTGTGGATATGTTGGATACAGCTCTTGGATAGAAGCATTCCACTAAGGAATCGATCTCATTATTGTATAACTTCATAAAATATGGGAAAATTGAAAAATATGTCTGTTGGTCATGAAAATATGATAAAAACAACAAAACAACAAATGTAATTATTTTCTTGAAAACTACATGAAAAAATGCAACTATAAAATGTGATGGTGTTGAAAAGTGTGTCAGATCGATCAAAAATAAGATTTACGGAGTCACCGGATGAATTTTTCTTTGAATCTTCAATTGTTTGAATTCATCAATTTTAGTTCTTGTACCAAAATTGGTATGCATGGTTTCTAATCTCCTTGAATTATAAAACACCTTCAAAAGTAAAACTTGAATCTCTATGATGTCCTCCGAGCGTGCCAAAACTATTATCTCTAAGAAGTGCACCCTTGTTGAGATAATACAATAAGGCTTCTAATTTTGCTTTATCTCTCAATTCCCTAGATACAATGGAAACACCTCAGGTCTATGGGTATACCTATTGTTGTGGTGAGTCTCTGATATCAAGGCTAGTTCCTTATTAATGTCTATTAAACTATTGTTTTGGGGTTTTGAGGGTAAAAATGATTGTTGGAAATGTAATGAAATGGGGTGATATGTACCAAATTGATAGAGGGATTTTGAAATACATGCAAAATCAAATTGAAGACAAATTCTAGATGCATGAACCAATGTGTTTCAGTTTGATCTTAAGGTAAACACTTGTGTGTTGAGGGAATAAATCATGAAAACACAATGGATAACACCCACACTAAGGCGTATAGAAAGCACCAAATTTGCAGAAATATAAGACAATTAATCAAGGATCTAACATTCACAAGAATTAATGGAAAGACACCATTACAAATAATTGGAAAGGCAATAACTAGTTCTCATTCAAGGGAGAAACTTGTAAAATATGCTTCAACACTCAAGTGTCCAAAAAGTCGTCTTTTGTGCCTTGTTAGTACACACAATATATAGCAAAAATACTTCACCCAACCCTCCTAAAAATAGGTTGCATTCTGTACTCACCTATGCATGTTAAATTTAGCCTTTATCATGAATAAATAAAGGGATAAACATAACCATGTAGTCTACAATGAGGCATTTATAGCCTAAGTTCCAAAATTAGACTTTAGTCAAAGTACAATTGACTGCTCTATTTTTAATATAATGAATAAAATTGGGTGAATAATTATATCTAACAATATCTCTGGCTTGGTGTGCAAGTCTCCTCCAATGTGAATGAAACTTGGTCTTTTTCCTATAGCTAATGATTAAATACTAATATTTAATCTTTTGGTCTAACACTTGCATATTCATCCACTTGTAAGGGTATTTATGTCTCTATCTTTGATCTTTCCTTATGTGAAGGCATGCAAAATTATATTCTGTGCAAACTAATACGTCCGATTTCCTTTGCATCGTAAATAATTCAAACATTATCTTGTGAGGACTACCTGTGATCATATGTGCAAAATATGAACTCTCTGCAAAATTCTTTTTCTTCTCTCTTTGACTTGGCATGAGGTTTGTTTAGAAACTTTAAGGTAAAATTTTACAAAACTTAAGGTAGTTCCTTACCCTTCTTTTTTACTGGGCATAAGCATTTATTATCATGGACTATATGATTGGTATCCTTTGATTTATCATTGCATACCTATGATAGTTTAAGTATTTGAATAATATGTGGTACATAATTATAGTTTAGACCTTTATGAAAGGTCAAATACAATTATTTTTATCAAACTATCCTCATGATACTCAACCCCATCATTTTATTTGTCGGTGACTATTTGACCCAACCCTAGTTAGGGTTTCTGGACTGCTCCCACATATGTACTACCCTTGGACCATTGTGGAGTTTGGAAACTTTGGTTGAGTTGATAGCTTTTGATGTGGTTCGTTCAATCTTCATGTTTTGATCTACACCATAGATCATTAACCCACTTTTGGGTGGTTGGGTGAGTAAAACATGATTTGAAGTTCCCTAATCATTATTCACTTTGTATGTTTTAAAATTGTGGCAAATCCCTGATAGTTTTTCTCTCTGGGCCAGTTGATTATCCTTTCGAGGTCTTGATTATTTGATTTCTATGAATTTCGTGAATTTTGTATGGTGCGGATTTTGTAAACCTTACTAGATTTCTTTTCTTGCTTTTGCTCTACACTAGCTTGTGGTATGAAATATTTGTGGAAAAACCTCAAAATATTTTTCCACGCCACCATGAAAGAAAGGTAAAATTCTATTATATTCCCTAATTTCATCAATATAGATTTTTCCTTGCTATGTTAGTCATTTTGAGCTGGAATGTGTGTATGTTGAACTAGGTAATTGTATTTTCTGATATTTTATTTATGGCTGCCATGGAAATCACTGTACTTTGCTATTAAGCTTGAGCTGGCTTTGCCTCTAGGATGAATTACAATTTTGTGTCTTTTTGGCCCTCTTTATTCGAAGGTAATCTTCGTTAAAACTACTACGCGTTTGAGTTATGTGCTTCCTTTTCTAGGTTGGATTAACATTTTGAATTTGAGATCTCTCTGTAATGGCATTGTTGGGGATTTTATATTGTTTTTAGTAGATTCTAATATCTCGTACCACAATGGAAATTGTTCCTAACCTCTTTTCATTTTTTTCATATTTATATTAGATCTGGGTATATTTCTTTTTGATCCACTTCCATTGAAACTTGCTTTTGAGTGATTATTTGCTTTTATTTAGCTCATTTTCTTCCATTATCCTCCCTAAAAATTTACAATATTATTAATAGTGACCATTATATATATTTTGCAAGTTGTTTTTGCATGTTTCAAGGTATTTCTTATCATTTTTACTTTTTTTCCTTATCCTTCAAGCTAGTTCGAGCTTAGAGTTCCAGTATGCATGACCATTATAGATGTTATTCTTGCAGATCCGGGTTTTCTTTTTGGTTGATGATTTTTAGCCCTTGAGCCCTTGAGCCCTTGATAATATGATAGCTTTACTTGTTTTCCATTTTGTCTGTAATGAGTATTTTGAAAATATTGTTGTATTTTCATTGCATTTGCATTTTCTCAATCTATGAGTTAAGACTTTATCTAGATAATTACATTTTCACACTTTGTGCCTTTGAAGACAACCACTATATTTGAAGTTTGCCAAACTCTATACAATTTACCCAAATCTGGGTTGAAGTTTTACATTCAAACTCTATTATGACATTAACGAAACTTGATCTCTGTTAGATAGAAATTCTCCTGAGTATGCTTATTTAGTAACACTTGCTTTGTCATGCACTTCTGAGATTCAATCTTCCTTTCAAAGAAAGAAATGAATAAATACATTTTCTTTATTATGTGATAATGATATCACTTAAATATTTTACATTCAATAAATACTTTATGTCTTGCTTGATCTGATAAAGAATTTATTTTTCGAAGGTGCTTCTAGAAACCAAATTGGGTCTATAAGATACAAATTATCTCCTTTTTTGCAAACTTTATCATCACCGATGATGTGTGGGATGTGATATCTTGATCTTAAAATTTGTACTTTTCCTATTTGAACTTGGAATGAACACTTGGGATTTTTCAACTAAACATAACTTGCGAACCTTGATCGTTTTATGTGGAATTCATACATTTGATTCTTTATTTTCTCCAAGATGATTAGTTAAAAACATGCATTGAATCCTCGTAATATTTAGAACATTCTTTTTCATTACCTTGTACTTTGATTTCACTTGTGAAGGATAAAAAATTGATCATCGTTCTTTCAAATGAAAATATAAACAGTATAACAATTTGTCTACTATAAGATCATCTATTGTTTGTAATTTGAGAAATTTTTGAAGGACCATTTCTTTTATTTTGATGTACCTTTAATCTTGACTTAAATGTTGTCTATACATTGCTTATTTTTAATGATATCCTTCAAGTATCTATATACCTTGATGCTCTATATCTGCTTTATTATTTAAAAAAAAATTTGGCATACTTCATCTTACATGGGCATGATGATTTTCTTGATTTGGTTGTACTTGAGATGAACAATGTAACTCAAATAAGTTGCTTTTCAAGCATGGTTGTTTTTGATGTCTTGGATAATGAATCTAAAGCCATTGCTTAGATCAAATGTTTCTTATTTTTATACTCTATACTTAACACATTTGTTTGAAAATTTCATTATGATATTGTACTTTGATTTTATTGAGAAGTTGTTTGTAAGTTGAGATTGTCAATCTACCTTTAGTGCATTTGTACCTCCTTAACTTTGTTGTTTTTGTACCTGCAATGCATATTGGTCTTAAAACCGGAAACGTATCTTTTACTCTATTTCTAGCTTCAGAAATCATGGTATATTTTTACATAGTGGTTGTTAAGTTTTTTATGCACTTTGTAACTTTTTATAAATATATGAGGCTCTTTTAGCCTAAATAATCAAATGAAACCTTTGTTATGTTGTTCATTTTATGTGAGCTCTAAAATCTATTTAATTTCTCCTCATTCAAAGTTGTACTTTCTTTTATTTCTGAATCAACTAGTAGAAGTGGTCATTTTGATCTACAACTCTAAAGTTGTACTCCTTTTATATTACAAAGATTTATATTCATTTTTCTTGTAACCCTTTTCATGACTATTAGAGTCGAGAGATGTTTGATGAATTTTTCCAAGTATTGATGAGCTTAATGACTGAATTATGTATTTTTGTACTTTATTATCATGAAATGAATGCACTAATTTGGCTAAACTTTAACAAATGTGGTACATTCTAATATAAATAATTCAAATTATTCATTGATTTCATTTTCTATTCATTAACCTTTATTTTTCGCAAGGTAGTTTCTATTTTCATGAATATAATGTTCAAAACTTTATTTCCTTCATACATGTATGTACACACTCTAAAACAAATAGTTAGAAAATAGTAGCCTCGTAGCCTCTCTTGTATTCCATATTAAATATGTTTTGTATTTAATTTTTCATGATTCTGGGAATCATATGTGCTTCTGCAAGATAAATCTTTTAGTTTTCTACATTTATTACTTTGATGTACCTTGTGCTCTTTGATCTTAAATGATTCATTTGACTGAAGCTATGAAGCACATGAGTACTGAGATTAAACTTTGAGCTCAAAACTGATGACCTTTTGTCTTTTGTTCTACAGTACCATGATGTAATGGATGAAGTGGATCTGGAACTTAAGAAATAAAGAGTACGAGAAAACCCAAGGAAATGATGGGTTTCTTCTATACTCTTTTCTTTTAGCTTTATGCACATGTATCTTTTATTTCAATAATCATAAGTTACATCCCATGGCTTGTGTGGGAGACATTTGATTTCCTCATGAATAAATGATATTATTTCTATAATTGAGTTGTGTACTTCCTTTTACTTTCATCTTTTATGATATGTAATGATTATACAATGAATTAAACAACTCAATAACATACTTAATAACACTTAATCATAGGAAATGATCAAATTAAAAATACATTGTAACTTAATAATGAACTCTCAACCATGTAAACAACAACCATGTTTGTTGTTTTTGAGTCTAATTCCTTAGGTCTGCTGCTTTATTTCGCCTACCTCAAGGTTGAACTTTAGGTCTTCAAAGATTTTGTGCAACTTTGATGAAGGTGAACATGGAATAACAATATATGTGAGGCTTTGCATTCTGTAACAACACACATAAGTGTATATTGCATTGTAGATCCACTTACTGCAACTTAAAAAATTTAAGAAACTGTATGTCTTCCCCTTAGTTAGATTCATCTCATCAACACCTTTTGTCTAAAATGAAGTTTTGAGGTACCCATTTTTGCACAAGTACAAAAATTTTCATTAATATATCCATGCTTAAATTTATATTTTAATTATTAAGTATATTTTTCATTTCTTTTATATGTCAACTTTATTTTAGTTTTAGTATACATGGTCACACCATGAGAATTGATGCCCCTTTTGAATTTTAGAATGCCTATTTGCATAATCATATCATACAATATTAAATTTTCATTAATATATTTATAATTACATAAAAAATGAAGGAATTTGAAACTATACAAATTATGCATTAGATACATTCTAGATGGTGATTTTAAAATTAGAAATCCGAGGAAGACCCAAAGGGAATGGAATAACTGCAACCTTAGGGATAATTTTGAAAATTGTAATGAGTGTATATGAAAGATGAAAATAATGCTAATTTTAACATGGAAAGATTAGATGGAACCATTAGAAAATTAGTTTTTGAAAGACCTCAGAAAAGTAGTGTTTCAAAGAAGTTTCAATATTTAATTTCAAGTTATTTGCTCTAGATGTTAACACTCTAATTAATTATATGGTATGAGAGTACATAAAAATAAAGGGGATGGAAGGTTTTACAAAAGGGACTATTGCATTAAATTATTTTCAAACATTAACCATTAATTATTTACAATAATGATTTCATACTTGTAGAACAATTGATATAATGATAACAAAATGCTTTAATAGAATAAAGGATATAAAGAAATTTAATTACATGTACTAGGATAAAGAGTATTTGTATGCGAATAACAATAAAATAGGTATATTAGATTCTAAAAATTCTTTGATGTACAGTTTAGAGCTAGAAATTTAGAAAGGGTGTAAAAATACAACTTTTGTATGTTCTAGAAAAAAAAATGTATTGTCCTAACATATGTCTATACGGTCTTGGACCCTTTGATTGTTTATGTCTACATCTTCAAGTGTGTTTCAATTTCTAGGAAGTGACCTTCAATATCTCATTCTTTCTAAAAAATATTAGAATGACTTGTAATAACCTACAACAAAGTTGAAACCATATAAACACATGCATATCTATTCAATATAACATTATCAAGTAAAAAATTGTAAACATATGTGTGTGGTAAGGCTAGAGTACCCATAACCTTTAAATCCTCGCTACTCATGCAATACATACCATCATTGTAGTATAAAGGTTCATATAGTTATATTAGTTTCTTATGTAGTTGTTAACAACTATCCAACCCCTTATGGGTGCCCTTGTGCCCCTTGAGACCAAGATATTAGAATAAATGCATACTATATAATGTAAGGACTATGGTGGTAGTGTGATATGGGATGCCTAATCTATTTGACCTAACCTTTTGTTCCTTGAATCCTTAAACAATACTTGGAGTGATTTTGCTCTTACAAAGACACAATTGTATAACCTTTTCATGCTTGGAAATGTAGGAAGGTAGAATATTTGACCTATATGAGTGCTTGACACTTATAATATGAATATACTAAATTAACGTGCAAAATAATTTTGGAGGATTATGGGAACCACTCAATTATTTTAGAATTATATTTGTAATGGTATCTTGTAAGAGTTCTATGTGATTTTTAAGTCATAATGAATTTCTCAAATAAAATTTAGAAGGTGAAATATTCTAATAAGGTAGACACTAAGTAGATGAAATTTCATAAAGAATGTATTCAAATTAAAAAGAGCGTTAGATATTTTTAAGATATACAATAGTACAAGTTTTACAAGATTGGACTTCACATCTAACCCATTTGTATAATCCATGACAAAGAAGGAGAAAATAAAAAATGAATAGTTGAACATGAATCCCAATGGGCTTTTACTTCATTGATAAGAAAATATTTCCGCAATTTATGACAAACCATAGTGTATATAAGAAAGTAACTTAAGATTTAGATAGATGAAATGATTGGATTCAAAATGCGAACATTTGTACTAGCAACGAAGCATATTCAAACAAGGAAATATATAAGAAAAGTTACCAAAGTTTGTTTCTATGCAATGTCAAATATATAAGCCATGACCCTTTGAAAAAAGTAAAATAAGAAATAAGGTTCCAATATATCAAACCAAAATATAAAGCATAAAAAATAAAATTGGGCTACACTCACCCAATCAACAAAGCAAATGCTAATTAGTAGTAGAGGAAAAATAGAAAATAATAATTTGTTAGTAAATAATCGATAAATTTCCTTATTGTGATTGAAGAGTATTTCAATAAGTTACAATACCTTATTAGGCTTACATTTATTTTTTTGCACAACATTTTGGGCCTCTTTGTCATTCATATCCTAAGAATTTTTAGTGTTTGGGAAAGAAAAAATATTCATCTTGATTGGAATTTGGATGAAACTACTTTTCGAATGAGATAGATACACCTCGAATAAAAATATTCTTAGGAGGGAGTTGGTACATGTGGCCAACTATGGATCTATTAACATGGAGGGTATATCTAATAGAAATATAAAATCTTCATTTCGGTTACAATCTAGATAAAAAAATCTAATATTTGGTGTTGCAAGATATAAGTCTAAAGGAGTAGTAACAATTTTTTTACAATAGGATGATGCGATAAATCATCCTTTTATAATTAGACAGAATAATGAATCAAAGAAACCGAAAAGGTGAACCCTAAATATTAATAAATTATGACTAAGACCATTCAACATATTTTACGTCAATATTAATAGGAATATGTTTTGAGATATCAAAACCAATAATGATGCGAGAATAGTTTTTGTTCGTGAAGTTTATACTAGAATATTAAGTCAACAAGAACGCTTGCAAAATACATCCAATGAGTTGTAAATATGAACCGATGTATAACTTAAATGAGACATTCAGAATTATCATCCAAAGAAGATCGGTGTTCAATGATCCAGTCAATATAGAAAAATATCAACACAATAGTTTAATAAAGAGATATTACTAATCCCTGAAAATGGCATGGAAGCGCTGAGTGGAAGAAAGTTTGAAAACGACGATGGGAGAGAAAGAGATCTAGGGCCGAATCCCCCTTCCTCACTGGATCGTGAGCTACGCAAGCCAGTTGGCCCTGTCTCGTGGGTGGACTGAGTTCCGGGAGGAAAAAAGGTCCCCACTTCTTCGCTCACTCCACTGGTTGTCCCTACCTCTGTTGGGGAAATATCTGTGAAAAGATATTAAAATTCTTTGAAGGGAGGTTTGTGGGAGCTCGACCTAATATAGAAGCATTCAGAGCATGGGAAAAACGAAAATGGCAACCTAGGGGAGACCTCAACATTGTTTCCATGGATAATGAATTATTTCTTTTCCATTTCGGTATGAAAGATGATCTCATACAGGTCTTGTAGGAGGGACTGGTTATTTGAAAAGACTTTCCTGATTCTGATAAAATGTACTCTTGGAATTTTTGTAGCACTCACTTAACGAGTGCTTTCATGGTCTGGGTGAGACAGCCACCTTTGCCTTTCAAGTTGTGGGCTGCTAATCTGATCTTGGGTATAGCTAAGGCCTTGGGTATTTTCCTTGCTTCTGACCCCACCACCAAGGCCTGTTATAGAACGCTTCATGCCAACTTTTGTGTCAGTATTCCTTCTGGTAAACCGGACACTGCTTCCATGAGGATGATTTCCAGGCAGGGTATTTGGTTACAAGATTTAATCTATTAGGAGTCCAAAATTTTCTGCAATAACTGCTTGGAAGTAGGACATGATGTAGGGGTTTGTGTAAATCTGAAGTGGTATTAGGTGAAGAAATCCACCTCAGACTCTTCTGGCCAAGTTTTCGATGGCTCTGATTCTCTCCTAGATAAGAATTTTTTGAGGAAGAGTGCCTTGTTTATGGCTTTCGACTCCTCTTCACCCCAGCTCTTCTTGGACAAGGAACAAAGGTCTGGGAAGGGATATGATCTGGTTTTTATGTTACCCGCGTGTCCCTCTGAGGCGGGGTTTGAGGATAGGTCAGAGGGGACTCCTTCGGCGCCACTGGTCTTGCTGGACGCGACGTGGACATAGTGTTGGATGGAGTGGAGGAGTGGGGACACGTTTCTTATTCCATGTCTTTGCTGGAACCTTCGGCTCGGATTGTTGAGCAGTAAGAGGATTTTATTCTTGGTCTTCGGTTAGAGGAAGAAAAGAGCTTCCTGCTCCACCTGATGTCACTTATGACTGCGCTGTTTTGGGGCCTCACTTAGGTGGTAACCTAATCGTGATGCTCCAGTGGTGATTGATGACTTGGTTGAGGAGGAAGAGTTTGAACAGTTCTTTGAAGAAAAGAAATTTAAGTGGGAAGTTATATTGCCTCATATTTTGGTATTCGATTTCAAACTCAATTACCTAAAAATTTCGGTAATTTTTTTATTTAAAATTATTAATTCCCTCAACTGTACATAACTTATAGTGTAGTAGTACTATTATATTTTCCACTATATTTTATTGGTGTGACATATCCTTTCTCTAACTTAGATTAAATCAATCAACTAAAAAGGGCCTATGCCCAATACTTTTCATTTAATCAATTTACTAAATGCACCCCTTTTAAATTAAGCCTACAAGTTCATTTAAAGAATCACTAAGTTTCCCACTAACTACTTTTTTTCCAACACATTTAATATATAACCCCAACACCCAATGGTTCCTAGTTAAATCCCCTAAGTCCCCTTTTAAATTAATTTTAAGCAATACATATAAAATATCTATCCCACCAATTTAAAGTTGTAGGATTTAATCTAGGCCCTTGGATTCTTTTATTTTCAACCCTATATTTTAGAGATATCCTACAACCCTAATCCTCATCTTTATGTTTCTCGAGTTTTACATGTTTTGATTATTTCATATTCATTTGTATAGGTTGAACCAAAGTGGGGAGGAAAAAGTCCATGGAGGCCGTTTGGGGCTTCATTTCTTTTTGGAAAAATTTAAACTCCCTTTTTTGTTTTTTTGTTTGTTAGTTAGGGTTTCGATTTTTATTTCCTTTCATGCATATGGATGTATTTTTGTGTATACATACATACATATACACACACACACACACGATATATATATATATATATATATATATATATATATATATATATATATGTATGTATGTATGTATGTATGTATGTATGTATGTATGTATGTATGTATGTATGTATGTATGTATGTATGTATGTATGTATGTATGTATGTATGTATGTATGTATGTATGTATGTATGTATGTATGTATGTATCCGGCATTAAGGGGATAGTGATTATAACTTGATATTTTCAAACATTTTCAATTAGATTTTTATCCTATTGAATATATAGGGTGAAATATGTGTGATATACTGTGTGTGTGTGTGTGTGTGTGTGTGTGTGTGTGTGTGTGTGTGTGTGTGTGTGTGTGTGTGTGTGTGTGTGTAATGACATAGTTTAATTCTGGTTTGATTGATTTAATTGAGATATTAAGGGGCAAAGCACCATGGAAACTAATTTTATTAAAATCTTCTTTTTCTTATTTTATTTTAAGAAAAACAACTCATAAAAACGAAAAATAGTATAATAATTTCAAGAGTAAAACATAGATTGAAATCATTAAAAATTTCATGTACAAAAATGCAAGAGATTTGAACTAAGAGAAATTTTCAACCATAAGCTTTATTGATTCTTTCATATCACTAAATTTCTTGAAAATATAGGGAGGAGATTAAGCTAAATCTACAACGTGTTTAATATGTTTGTATTCTCAAATTCTATCAAAATGGTAGAAAATATTGTAAAAAGTAATTTTCTTTCTTTTTATTTGTTATTAAGCTAAAGAAAACTCCATTAACACTTTGCACATTTCAATACTAAGATATGCTTAGAAATGCAACACAAATCTACTTTCTTTTCTTCCTCAACTCATAAAAGTTGGAACATCATTTGATAAACAAAATGAACTAATAAGTGAATTTTTTTCGCTCTATACAATAAGCTAAAAAAATTGAGTATGGATAATTTTTTTATTGAAACTCAACATACATCCATTCCTTCAAAACTTCATTACAATACAAATGAAAAATCAACCTCCCAATCCCATAATCAAAGCATTACAATATTAATATCATAAGATAAAATAATAACCAAAACTCCCATTAAACAAGGATTACAAACATGTAACAAATGTAAGGGTAGGAGTTTACTACAACATGTAGAAACAAGTTTACAATATTTCAATCCTTCTTCTCAAAGAGAGGATAAAATGACACAATATTACAAGTGCAAGGATTCAAGCTTCTTATCAAGATAGGAGAAGACTTAAAAATTATTACAACATCATTTCAAAAAGCATACTTAAAATGCAAGAGGACAAGCCTCCCCAAAATGGGGAACAACGCGCCATTTTTTCCAACTTTTCTTCCATGCTCCAAGAATATTTTTCTAAGCTTTCACATCACAACAAAGTACTCAATGCATAAGAGAAAAGGGCTCTAGTTTCCTCCCAACCAAATGGCATCATCACATGCCAACTCCACCAAATAGAGGACATGTTAGCCTCCCAAGCCCATGGGAGAGAGAGAATTCATGCCTCAATTTTTCACAAGTAAAGTGAGACAAAGAGTGACAATCACACACTCACAACCTTTCAAAACACAATAACCAAAAGATCACTAAGATCACAAGAGGAGAAATCCATGTTTTCCTTAAATGAGAAGAGTGGAAAGGAGGCTATAATAAACCATAATTGGAACCAATCTTAGGAACACTAAAATATTTTCCAAAATACCCTCCTTATCTCTCCATTCAAAATACCCTCCTTATCACTCCATCCCAAACACCAAGCCTCCTCCTTGGGAGGATTTTCAAACCAAGCATGGTTTCCTATCCAAGGATGGAGAAGGAGGTTCAAACCATATGAACAGTCCTTCCATATCAAACCCTATGAGAGGTGGAAAAAAATTTAGAACCATCATGGCTAGTCCATCAAGCCATGTGGTGCAAGAGGGGTTTCTCTCCTCTTTATCTACAATTCCAAAATCCACCACTAACTAGGATGGATAGAGAAAATAAAAAGAACAAGAATCACTAAACGCAACAACAAACAAACATGCGGGAATGTAAGAAACCAAACAACCATGCTTATATTATGCACATTATATCAAAGAAACAAGAACAATATGTATGAAGGCCTACCTCAAAAATAAATTTCCAACTTCAAGAACAAAAAAATATCTAAGCTCTCTCCAACTCCAATAGTAAAAATGACAAGAAAATTTCCCTACCCCTCTCCATGAGGAGGTATAAAAAGAAGAAACAAACAAAAATCCTCACAAATGAGAGGGTGACATGTTTCACACATCACATTCTCCAACAAAGTCTTTCAAAAATCATAATGAGCATAAAAAAAAATTTAGGAGGTAACCTCACAAATTTCCTAAAAAGCCAATAAGCCAACACACTTAAACTTTTAAGAAATAACAAAAATCCACCACGATTACAAGATGCTAACAAGAGAGGGGTTATATGGGAGGGAAAATCCTGTTTGACCTTGAAAAGAGACCTCCCTACCAATAGGTAGGGTCTAAGGGGCACATTTATATGTAAGTGAGACCCCTAAAGTGAAAAGAGGCCCTTACAAATACCACATTTTTCCCAAATTAGAGATTGTTTAAAGTGGCTCAAAGGAAGAGGTAGAGGGGACCACCAAAATGATGATTAGGTGGTCCCAAACCACTGAAAAGAAGATTAATTAACATAAAACATCACTAATGCATGTACGGACCATAAGCTCCGTAAACTAGCCAATCACAAGGCTTAAACAAATCAAAATTAACATAGATACATTATGAATCACAAATGGTGTCCAAACATGAATACACCACAAAAACTAGGCTACATGAAGATCAATCATGGGTAAAAGACTCATCCCACTCACTTGTACAACTTGAGATGCAACTATGAAACCCACATTCTCCTATGTGACCTATAATCTACACACTTAATTCACACATTAAACATACCTGCTCAATACAATAAATTAATTATATGATATCAATAAATCAATCATGGATAATCATTCTAACTCTATAACAATCAATGTTTGTATGGAATGGTTAAGCACTTAACAACATACGCCCATAATAACTCAAGCTATAATACCTATCTAAGCACTTGCATGATAACATTCAATTTTCCATTATCAACCAATGATATCAAAGTATACGACAACATCATATATCTATCCATCATATATGAAATAAAACCAAATATATCACAACCTTATAGTGTCCAAAACCGTATAAAGTAAGAAAGTAAGATAATGATCATAATGTTAGGTTGGAACTATGTGCCCTAATCATCACATGTGTCACAAAATAAACAATAATGAAACCACATAGTATTTAAGTAGTACTATAATACATCTCCATAATCTTGTAAATGAAATGATTCGAGAAAATGAACTAATGCAAGAAGAGGTGGTCACTACATCCCCCTCTCCTAAAATTAGAATTCCCCCTGGAAGTCACTGGAAGAGATAAGGATATCAAGCCCTCAATGGTGTAGCATCATCCCAAGTGTAGACACAAATATTGCACAATAGACAAATATCTAGCCCGGTCTTATATGACTATTTGTAAGGTTCTCAAGTGTACAAAGTACTAATTAATCCCACTTTTCAGCCATCTTCTTTTTTTATTTCATTTCATCTTTCCCGTGTCATTTCCAATACTTATCACCCTATTTTCTAACATCCCCCAAGTTTTCAGCCCTAAATCAGGCGCAGAAGGCTACATTGTGGCGTCCCAA
Organism: Taxus wallichiana var. yunnanensis; assembly: GCA_018340775.1. Lineage (NCBI taxonomy): Eukaryota > Viridiplantae > Streptophyta > Pinopsida > Cupressales > Taxaceae > Taxus > Taxus wallichiana. The sequence goes on from CM031240.1 coordinate 128,702,685, forward strand.
GGCACCCTGGTCCCACCTAGGGCACCTCATTCTCGTGGATAATCTCATTTGATCTTTTTGGGTCTTTTTAGTTGTTTCTCATCATTGTCTTCTTCTAAGTCAACCTTGTCGGGATAAATTACAAAACTAAACTTGAGATCCCTATAAATATGAAGCTTATAATACCATAATAAGGGTCCTAGGTCATTATATCATATCACTATTATCACTCCATATAGGGCTGCATCCATTGCATCACTTGCATCCACATAGTGCCATGCATTCAATCTATGAGATCTGCATCACACACACTTCATAAGGGGGGATTCATTCTATTCCATAAACACATGCTACTTACATTTCTATAGCTACTATTTCTTTATAATTCACAAAGTGCAAATGAAATGAGAGAACCTAGGGCACAATATGAACACACTCACTAGAACTAGATCAAGGTCCATAATGAAGTGTGGTGCTCGGTTATAAGTCCACTAGTTTGGTGGTTGTGGTCTTTCCGACCCAATCATATGCTAATAAGGGTCCTAGGTCATTATATCATATCACTATTATCACTCCATATAGGGCTGCATCCATTGCATCACTTGCATCCACATAGTGCCATGCATTCAATCTATGAGATCTGCATCACACACACTTCATAGGGGGATTCATTCTATTCCATAAACACATGCTACTTACATTTCTATAGCTACTATTTCTTTATAATTCACAAAGTGCGAATGAAATGAGAGAACCTAGGGCACAATATGAACACACTCACTAGAACTAGATCGGTGCAGTAATGAAGTGTGGTGCTCGATTATAAGTCCACTAGTTTGGTGGTTGTGGTCTTTCCGACCCGATCATATGCATCTTCTTTTTCTAGGGTTTACTACTACTTGCATTACGGGCCATTCTCTAGTTTATCCGACAAATCTAGTGTGAAATATGAGAATTATTCATAGAAATCTAGTGACCATACAATTTTGAGGTTTTGAGCTTCCACAATGTGCAAAGCACCTAGATTGCGAGACTAGGGCATCCGGGGCACCCCAACACCCTCCTAGGTGCCTTTGTCATCTCGAGACAGGCCGGAACCACCTTCTCGCATGGTTTGTGAGTGTTTGTATGAACTTTCAAGTTCCACTCCTAGATCTACAACACTGTGCGATAGTCTCTTGTTATCAGCTAAGTCACTTCTCTCTCTCCTCTTGCATATTAGGAATTGTCTCCATTAGATTTAATTTAGCAATCAATTTACATTATTTTAGTATACTCATTTACAATATTTTAGTCCTCCTAACTAGATTAACATTAATACCCTATTTTTTCCTCTTTAGGCTACATTAGGACTTATTTTTGTTAATCATTTTGGTGAACCGACGTCTTTTTCTACCACCTTCTACGGATTTTTCATTCCACCACCATGAATATCTCTATCACCGAATACCTACTTACCCACCTTGATTTGCTTCATCGTGTTCAAACCCTCTTTGCTACTACTAATGTTTCTACCGAAATGCATCCGAATCCCCTAATATGATACAATTTTTAGGCCTTTTCTCAACACATAGCATTCCAGGTCACCCTCCCGATGACATTAACCCTTTGACAATAATCCACCACTTTACATCATATCTCACATTTATAATGTTGTTTTCAAGCGTACTCTTATCGATAATGGCTTCGATCTTAGTTTATGTCATATGTCCTTCATCCAAGCTTAGATCTGTCTGGGTCGTGACATTAGTCCTTATTCCATTTCACTCCATACTTATGATGATTTTGTTTGTCCATGTCTCGGCCATGTTACCTTTCCTTTAACTATTGGTCCTAACACTCTACCCCTCTTTGTCTTCTTTGTAATTTATTTCCCTATCTCATATAATTAGTTGTTAGGTAAACATTGGATTCATGCCATGCATGTTATTGTTTCCACCGTCTCACGGTTATGTCAAATTCTTACATGACTGTGTTGATTATGTTGTTTCGATGTCATGATCCCTTCCAATATTATGTCCATGACCCTCATACTAGTATTCCTATCCCTTGCATCGATACTACCAATGAACCTCAGCCTTTGGATGATCAACCACATTTACCTCCACTTGAGGGTGTTATTTGTTTAGTCGAGGTAATTCCCGTCGATCCTCTCTTCCTACCATTGTTTCTTTATATCATCCGCTCCTCCCCTCTATGACTAGTATTATCCCATCTCCATTATTATCATCCACACACCCACCCTTCACATGTACACTCTTTATATGTGACTCATTTTGGGACCATGTCCCATTTGATCCCACCCGTGATGAAACCATACGTTCACTTTCCAACCTCACCTATCTCGGTTTCAGTTTTGATGACCTTTAACCTTGTACTCATGCTTTTCATTTATACTACGGCTTTGTCCATGTCACGTGTAGCTTATGGCTTAAGTTTTTCCATCTCCTATTCTATTTACCGCATGCCCCTTGTTACTCCACACTCATATTACGAGATTTCTTTCTTACCTACATTGGGGGTACCTTAGACCCTAGTCAAAGTAATACATCATTCCCAATGACTTTTTGTCACACTATCATTTGCAATAGTTCCTTCCTTGAATACTCACCTCACTACACCCCATGGTATACACATGGTTTCCCACATCCTTCCTTTACTCATGAAGAGTATGTTATGGGCATGTAAAACTTATCTTTGTAATGGCTCATTGCACAATCAACTAGACACCATTTCTTACCAAGTTGCCATCCAACCCCTTTGAATTTGACTTTGAGGATGAAGATCTATTTAATAAACTCACATGAGCCTTGGCCATCTTACCTTAGGGGCCATAACACATATACACAACTCCCACACCTTAGCATTAGATTACCTTTCTTTCTTATTACACTAGTTTCACCGTAACCACATGACCATTACAATATTTCCCACCCTCATTACCCTTTAAAACACCCTAGTACTTAAGTTCACACTTTGGACTGTTGAAGGATTACCATTACACTAAACTCCACACACCGCACTATAGGATCCTTTCCATTTTCATTCTATCTTCCTACACAATATCTTCACACCACACATTACACTAGTCATCATTTATGAGCCTAGTTTTGTATTCCATCCTTGTATCCTCCATTAGATCTAGGTAATGTTATGAGTCTAGCCATTACTACCACATCTTATCCATGTACCTACACTTATCATCATCTTCCCCACACTACATGTACATCCTCCATATTGCACTCATACACCTCACCTATTCTACATACTACACTAGAATTCCTTCTACTTGGGTCTACCCCTACCTATCATCATTACATATTTTATCTACATCTCGTATCCACATCTTGCATTACATAGTGCCTATTGGTACCTAATTTTTTTCTCCTTTTGAAGCCAATCAACAACACTGATTCAACATGGAGTTTAGAGGTAGATAGATCATAAATGTATGTCATTTGTAGCCGGGAAGAAATCTATTTGTCCCTTTGTTACTTGGATTTGTGGAGAGATGGATATCACCTCAAAAGGATGTGATTTGATCCTCACTATTTTAGGTTGTGCCTTTCAACCAAGGTAAGAAAACCTATTTTGTAACCTCATTATTTGCAAGGAGTTATAGCTACCTTTCTTTTGTAAAAATTTCATAAGGAGGACCCCTGGGAAAATATGATTAACACAACAGATCACACTCTCAAGAGTTGTCACTTCCAAATCATGAAGATATCTTCAAAACAAGGCAAAGGTTACTAAACACATTTGAGCGGTTTATCTATTCTCGCATAATTTAGTAAAAGGATTTCAGTCTTGGTTGGGTATATGGAGAAAAACAGGGCTAGTATGGGTAGGATTAGTTGTTAAATGAATTTTTGTAGGAGGTTAGGCAAGGTGAAACTAGATTCACCAGATCTTTCAAGAACCTTACAAAATGGAAATTCGGACCAACAAAATGCCATGGAATAGGTAAAATGTTTCTTCAACTAGAATATGTGCTTCAATGGAGGCCCATATTAGGACTCTTTCACACAATCTATGAGATTCTAAGCACCAAGACTTGAACCAATTCATGCCTGAGGTACACCCACAGGCTTACTGAGAGAATCTCTATCAACAAAATGAAGGAAAAGTGATTTTAAACCATTTATCCCACTCCCAGATGAAGGCTCTTTTGAGAGATGAAATTGTAGATACCACTAAAATATCACAAGGACTGAGACCTATGTGATTGGACCATATTTTAGTACAAGATTGCAACAGAAACAAGAAAGACTACTTGCAGACATTCAGAAATAGAAAAAACACATTTTTCTCAAGACAACAAAGAAATAACTCGAATTTGATTAATTCTATTAGCGGGAGAAAGTTTTACAGAAAAATATCAAAGCTCGTCAATGGTTGTACACTTGCAACCACCTTGACACAATAAAACTTAATACAAAAAGAGATAACCTAGTTTCTCAGATGGATTCTCAAAAGATAGGCTTAGTCAAATTTTCCTCTTAGAACTTTCTTCAACCTCTAGCACTCGACATCCAACTTTCCAACTCCTAAACATTTTCACGATGAATTCTTGCCATTTATAGCATTTCCAATATATCCCCTTCCTCCAAAAAGTCAAAAATTTAAATGCACTAGTGCTCGCCATGATTCTTTCGTGATTCGTAGAATCAGATCTGTAAAAGTATCAAGGTGCTCGAGGTAAAATCTCTTTGATTTCCTCCCACATTCAATTCCTTTCTTGGGAAAAACACACTTCCATCCATTCACCAACCACTTCCGCTCCATATCCATAAAATTTGGGCGCTTGTGTGCTCATAAGAAGAAAAAAAAAAAATAGATTGGGCCCAAAAGTCAAACTATTTTAATGGTGAAAGATGCCTCCAGATCTCCTCCACCAAACTCTAGATATCCACATTAACTCCCTTCATTTCTGGCGTGTAGAAAATAATAAGAAATCATGAATATTCACACACCTAGGCATTTTACAAAGAAAATAGGGGAAAATCATATTTGGACACTCAACAACTATTTGATCCTTGATTTCAATTTGTGCCGTCCATGTGGAAGATACAAAAATAGGCTCGGAGGCTTCCTTTGACCTTTTTGACCCTTTTGAAAAAATGGAAAAATTTCCCATTTTTTCCTGCACCTCTGCTTCTAAAAATGAGCCTGACACGTGTCCTAAGGTGGTCCCCAAAGGAAACACAGAGAAATTATACCATTTGACTCTCCTTTTGGAAAAAGGAAAATTTTCCAAGTTTCCCCCATAGCTCCGCCCTTGAGAAATGCTTTAACACATGTGCCAATTTCGGTCATGGCGGAACAATGCTTTGCCTTTTTTACTTTTGGCTATTTTTTCTCAAAAGGAAAATTTTCCAATTTTCCTCTGCGGGTCCGCACCTCCAGCTCAGGTTTCTAATGTGGGTCCCAATGGGTCCCCAGTTCTTTTTATGCCTTTAACACCATTTCCCTCAAAGGGAAATATTTTAAATTTTCCTCGAAAGCCTGCACCTCTGCCGTTGACCATGGAAAAACATTGACAATTTCCCATCGGGCCATGCGGGCCATTTTTGCTATTTTTAACCTTTATGAAGCAAAGAGGTGAAAAGTTTGAGTTTCCTCCTATGGTCCATTTCCCCACCCCTTATGAATTTTCAAATTGCCACGTGTCACCATGGTGCACCTTCAAAGTGTCTAAAAAAATTGATAGCTTGAAGAAGCACGCGCTCGCGGCGTGTTTTGCTTTGGTAAAATTAGTTTGAAGGCATGAAGTTCATGGAAGGCACAACTTGTCGAGGATCCGAGGTAGTATCCTATTGGTAGTAAAAAGTCTAAGAAAAATGGAAAGCAAGAGGATTGCTCCACGTGTCAACTGGTGCTTCTTTAGAATAAAATTCAAGGGTTGATCCCCAAACATGCGCGGTTCCTCCATGTGTCTTCTTGGCACAATTTCAAAATGTTTCCTATGGCGGAGACCCTAACTGAGCACAAGCTTGCCAAGTGTCCCTGTTCCGCCAAACTACTCCAACTGCATATATTTTTTCTAAGTATGAGAAAACAGAGGAATGATCCAAGTGTCCTCCCGGCACTACTCCAAGGAAAAGCCCAAAAGCAGATCTTCAAATGAGTGTCATTCCTCCACATGTCCTGGACTTTCCCTGAGACCCTCTTGAAATTTTTATAAGTATGGGAAACCCAGCAGAAGCTTCCACGTGTCTCCTTTGTGCCAACCCTCCACGTTTCCTACCAATGCTACTTCAAAGCCAAACCAAAAAGTTGATTTTCAAATGAGGATCATTCCTCCACGTGGACACATTTTAAAAATGAGGATTTTCATGGAATTTCTGAAGTATTAAGCTAATCCATGTCCAACCAAGAGGCATCACGTTTCCTATCGAATGAAGGATGCAAATTTGATGGGAGAAATGCCATTAAACCGTAAAACATAGAGAAATGTCCACTTGATCCCGAAAATGAGATTTTCTTCGAGGATAGAGATTTTAGACTATTGCATGGATTAAACATGACCCTTAGGGATAGATCAACTCATTTTTCTTTGAGTATTTAGGGAAAAATGGCAAAGAACAAAAATTTTGACTATGGAAGATAGAAAAAATTTGAAAACACAAGTTCTGAAGGAATAGAGCATGGGAGACTCAAAATGCAGGGATTTTTTGGAAAAACAAAGGAACTAGGAGATAAATACGGACCCATGCATGAGCCTCGATCCAGGGATAGACTAGAAAATGGTAAAAGACCAACCAATCACAACACAGGGAAGGAGAAAATGACATAGGCCATGAATGAATAATCTTTCAAAGGCACAGATGGGGCGAGACCATTTTGAGAACCAACATTGGCTCTGACTCGGTGATGGGAACTCCCTACGAGTGCCACAAGAAAAATAGTAGACCAAGTGCTAGAATATCCATTGGGTAGTAGAGTCATCTTATAGAGCAGAGAAAAGAATCCACCTCCAAAAACAAATAGAGAAGCTAGCAAAATAGGTCACCAAGGACCATGACGAACCAAAACACAAAAAGGAAACAAACAACCAACTATACACTATACAAGAGGTGTTTACCTTGATTCAGAGGAATCAATGTAAGAAATGCTTCAAATGCCTGTAATTAATAGGTAGCTTGATCAATTCACCATCTAAATCCTTCAAGAAGAAGGTGTGTTCACCAATTATGATGTCAATGGATTAAGGGCCCATCAAAAATGAATCAAACTTGCCATGCTTTCCTTATCCTCATGCCTCGCTATCCAATGATAGCACAAGATATCCAATATTGAAGGCTCTTAGAGTGACCTTTCTATCAAATAGTTTCTTCATCTTTTCTTTGAACATTATATGCCTCTGGTTGGATGCTCTCCTATGTTCATCAAGCTCAACAACTGGTTGATGCGGGCATCATGAGGACTCACTTCTTGATCTTCTAGTTGTTGAATGAACTGATATGAAGATAATTGCATATGCGGGTGCGAAAGGCACGAGTCCCATACACTAACTCAAATGGAATCTTTCCGGGGTCCCTTTTAATAGTAATCCTAGCAACCCGGACAACAAACTTCATCTGCTCACTTTTGAGTTTCTCTTGTTCATTTCAAGGTTCTTGATAATCTTTAGCGAATTCTTATTCTTGGACTTAACTTGTCCATTTCCTTGAGGATTATAATTAGAGGCATATGTCGATTGATCCCACATCCTTTACACATTGCCACCATAGGTTTAGCCCTAAAACTCATGGCATTATAGGCTATGATTTTGACTAGTACTCCAAACTCGTAGACAATATTGTTTAGCACAAAATCCATGAGAACTTGGTGTGTAGCTTTCTTGGTGGGGATTTCTTCCACCCTCTTGGTAAAGAAATTAGTGGCTACAAGAATGCTTTTGCCCAACACTTGAAGGGTCTAAAATATCACCACTTTGAAGTCCATTCCCCATTGCTTAAATGGGGCTTCAATTGATATAGGATGCAAACGTAGGGAGCACAGAAGCTTTCGACCTTCCAGAGAAATGCTTTGGAAACTCTCACATCTTCTAACCAACATGGTTGAATCCTTGAAAAGAGTTGGCCACCAATAACTAGCCCTTAGGATCTTATGTGTTGTGACTCTTGTAGAAACATGTCCCCCACAAACTCCTCCATGGGGATCAAAAATTATTTTGGGGGCTTCATCTTTAGTGATGTATCTTAAGTTGACTCCCTCTGGGTTCTTTCATGCCAACCCAAAATCAATAATGACATATTTCGGGAAGCCAACTTAAGATCTATTTTGTAGTTCTTATTCAAATGCTCGGGGTATTTTAAGTGTCCGAGATAGAACATCACATACTTGTACAACTCGAATTCATCAATCATTCAAAAACATCCACCCTTTCTTCCTCTATCTCATTTACCTCGGTAGTCTCGAAGTTGCTCTCAACCATGAGCTTAAATAACCCCAAACCTCTCACCAACTTTGTGGTTTGGATGTCCATATCGTATTCTTACAACTTTTTCACCCATTTAAATTTTGTACTTGAGACATCCATCTCTGACAAGATGTCTTTTACAATGGTATGGGGAACATAAGCAACAACTTTTGAACTTAAAATAAAGGCCTGAAAATCTTTGTTGCTTTGACCAAGGAAAATCCCTGCTTTTCCATAATGGTATATTTTAATTCTACTCCTTGCAAAGCCTTATTAAAAAAGGTAATGAGCCTCTCAGCTCCTTCATCATCCTTCTGTACTAGGACAAAAGCAATAGTGTTTTCTTAAGCAAAAGAAAATAGATAAAAAGGCTTCTTGTAATATGGGGCTTCAAAATAGGGGCATGCTTCGGTGACAATTTGATTCCATTGAAATCTTGGATGACATCCTCCTCCCATTTGATGATTTGATCCTTCTTTAACATGGAAGTGATCGGGATGTTCAATTCAGCAAAGTTTGATATAAACCTTCTAATAAAGTTTATCTACCCAAAGATGGACTAAATTCCTTTCTTGGTTCTTGGAATTGGGACTTTGTTGATGGCCTCGACTCTTTCTAGATCAATCATCACTCCTTTTTGTGACATAATATGACCAAGAAATTTTCCTTCTACACTCCAAAATGGCATTTCTTTGGATTGAGTGAGATTCCATATTCCCTACATCCGATCAAGTATCTTTTCTAAGTACAATAAGTGGTCATTTATCTTTCTTGCAAACTCTGTTACATCATCTTGGTAAACAATAATAAATTCATTGATGTAACCAAAAAAATCAACATCCATTGCTCCATGAAAAGTGGCTCCAACATTCATCAAAATAAAGGGCATCTGATATATACATATATTCCCCATGGAGTAATGAAGGTTGTCTTAATCCTTTTCGATTCTTTTACCATGACTTGGTTATAACGAGAGAAGCCATCTAAAGTAGAAATCAACTCAGAATCAGTCACCAACTATAGCATGTGCTTTATGTTAGGTAAAGGATAGTTTTCCTTCAATGAGGCCTTGTTTAGATTCCTAAAGTCCACACAAAACCTGATGTCACCATTATTCTTTCTTACGGCACTAGGTTGGCAACACAAGAAGAATACCTTGTGGGTTGGATAATTCCTCCATCTCTCTCGGCTTCTTCAACTCCTCATCTATTTTGAGAGATTATAGAGGATTAATTGGCCTTTACTTCTATTTGAATGGTTTTGCCTTTGGGATCAAGGGAATCTCATGCTTGAACAGCCCTTTTTGTATGCTTTGAGCTTTTAATAGGTCCAAGCCATGCAATCTTGGTATTTCTTTAACAATTTGGATGTATGACTACTTTTCATCTTTAATAAGACTACTTTGCCCAACCAAATCTTCGTTGGTTTATCCTTTATGCCAAGATCTTTCTCCTCAACATCCCTTGCGGCTGCCATATGCTGTTAATAATGTAATCAACATTATTAAAATTGGACTCAAGAGTAACCAGCCCTCTAGGAATGGTATTTGTTTTTAGCTGGATGATGCCCTTGCCAAACAATGTTTCTTTTCCTTCTATTGTACATACCAAGGGCTCCCAATCAACATTTTTATCAGTAACCTCTCCATCATTTTGCAAGAACCTAATGATCTAAGCATCATCATAAAAAACCTGCCAATGTTTTATATTGTCAGGGATAGAGGGTCTTGTCACTATCTCCACCTCATATTCATAATAAGGGGATGTTGCAAAACTATCAAACCAAGACTCCAACACTTTGGAAGCTTTTTTGCCAAGTCATTCAATCTCTGTCATGATGCACAATTTTGAAGGAGTCAAACATCTCAATGAAGTCCCAAAATACATACTTGTAATGTTTTAGTTGCCGACTCTTTGTGGCATACGGTTTTTCGACTTGCTTGACAACTAGATCGAGTCTCCTTTGACAATGATGTCCTTGACACCATACTTCCAAGAAATTCTCAAACCTAACAATAATTCCTCATACTTAGCAATGTTGTTAGTACATTCAAAGTTAAGTTTAATTGAAAAAACAAACGTTTTATGGCTTGGAGAAATTAGGACGGGACCGACACCATTTCCAAATTTAGAGCAAGATCCATCAAAAAATAAAGTCTAATGAGAGCCTTCCTACTCAAGACACTTAGAATCCTCAATCTTGTGCTCTTTTCCATCAACAAATCCCACAAATTTGTCAACATCAACATTTGTATATAATACTTCATAGGACGCATTGTTGGGATCCTCAATAAGGTGCAACATTTTCTTCTCCCCATATAAAATGACAAGGCTGCCTTCAACTAGGATAGTGGCATAAGACATGTCCATTTGGACACTACCACCAACACTAGAAGCCCATTTTCTTGACAGCAACATACCCCACTTGGCTAGGCAATCAACTATGACAACATTAAGCTTTAAATTTTTACCTAGGTAGATTGCAAGCTGCACCACCTAACCCTTCATACATCCCACTATTGGCACCTCTTTGGAGTCCATGGAAGTGCACTTCCCATATGTTGTTGTTACTTTAATTTTCAGCTCATTCATGACTTCCAAAGGCATGACATTACATGATGCCCCTGATTCAAACATACAATTATGGAGTAGCCTATCCTTGATGATGAGAGTGGTGAAGAATGGATCCACATTCAGTTAATATTCTACCAAAGATGTCCCCAAATAAACCTCAGGTGGTTCTATCGACGCTAAAATTTTCCTCCGTAATTTCTATTTCATTAATCTATGTATTAGGAATATGATGTTGTTAAGTATAATTAGTAGTAGCGTCTGATAGAAGATAACGGCGCTGTCAGTATGGTGCCGCCAATAATGTGGAGTACGGTAATAGTCAAAGTACAATAGGAATGTTGTAAAAAGTAAATATTTGTCGTAAGTGGTCCGGTAATGTTAAAATGTCAAAGTTTGGGTAATTAGAGAAGTAGGGTCTACGTGATTAGGAATTAGACATATTATATTGGTAATAAGGACAAGGAGTGAGGTCATAAATATTTTGTGTATTTTACTTGTAAAAATTCTAAAAATGTGGAACCCATGTAAAATGATAAGGTTTATCTTATCTTAGAAGATAAGCTTACATGCATGTGAGATAAGAGTTAACGTATGGAATATGATTCGTTAGAGTGGATTTCTTATCCTATCTTAGAGATAAGATGGATAAGCCTAGAAGTTCTATAAATAGAGAGGCTACCCCCCTCATTTAGCATAGAAGGAAGTAGTGAGAAATATTGTAGGAAGTGTGCGAAGGAAGCCATCAGTTTAAAGGTGTGTTGAAGAAGTCATTAAGAGGTGTAATTGTAAAGTTTCTCCCATAGTCTTGGTGAAAGGCAAGTGAAGTCAATAACACTTGAAGTACCTCATGGGTGAGATTGTAACAATTTCATGTTAATATTATAATTTACTTTGATATTTCAGATTTTTCATCATTCCGTCTTATCATAGTCGATGGTATTCTTGTTTTGTTTCCAGATTACATCCACCAAACTAAAGGATGTGCATTAGTAAATAATCATAGCACAAGGAGTTCCCGGTGAAGAATTATCATAGTGCCAGATTGGTGATGACAGTTCAGCTTGCTCTTATGATGCTTGATGGTGTCTCAAACTCTTCAATAACTAGAGAATTCCTGTAATGTTAACATTTATTCCTAGGGAAGTCTTCTCTTCACCCAATAGCAAGTATTCAAATGCTCTCCTCTTGTGCTCGGGAATCCTAAGCAACTCGAGAATTGCGATAGAGACTTTGATTTGGATTAAATCTTAGGAAATCTCATATGGGACATTCTTGGGAAAGACAATATTCAAAGGAAAGCTAATGCATTCATTGGGTGGCACATGATTTTTGATAGCTTAAACATGAGGAGGGGTGTGATTTTTGCTTGGAACTATAAGGCCTTTGGAAGATGGATCCTTCCTAGGAGCCTCTTTAGGAATGTCTGAAATTAAAGGAGATTTTGGATTGGCTTGAGGCCCTGTCCCCTTAACAACCTTACCTCTTGTGTTGTATTCCTTCTCTTGAGCCACAACAAAATTCATTAGTAACTACCTATCTTCCTCAGATGGGATTCCTCCATCATACATTTTTATCATTAAATCCTTAAAATATTCAAAGTCATTATTGGGTAATTCAAAGGCTTGTACATTATCTACTTCTAAAGTATGAGAGGGAGGAAGAATATGTACTATATTAATGTAGTCCCAAAAATTGGTAGAGTTATATCACTTATCACCTCGGTTGAGGTTTCCCTTTTTATGAGCTAGTGGAGCTGTCATCACCAATCCGGCACTATGATAATTCTTCACTGGGAACTCCTCGTGCTATGATTATTTACTAATGCACAACCTTTAGTTTGGTGGATGTAATCTGGAAACAAAACAACAACATAACACAAAAATACCATCGACTATGATAAGACGGAATGATGAAAAATCTGAAATATCAAAGTAAATTATAATATTAACATGAAATTGTTACAATCTCACCCATGAGGCACTTCAAGTGTTATTGACTTCACTTGACTTTCACCAAGACTATGGGAGAAACTTTCCAATTACACCTCTTAATGGCTTCTTCAACACACCTTTAAACTGATGGCTTCCTTCGTACACTTCCTACAATATTTCTCACTACTTCCTTCTATGCTAAATGAGGGGAGTAGCCTCTCTATTTATAGAACTTCCAAGCTTATCCATCTTATCTCTAAGATAGGATAAGAAATCCCTCTGACGAATCATATTCCATAGCTTAACTCTTATACGTACATGTAAGCTTATCTTCTAAGATAAGATAAACCTTATCATTTTACATGGGTTCCACATTTTTAGAATTTTTACAAATAAAATACATAAAATATTTATGACCTCACTCCTTGTCCTTATTACCAATATAATATTTCTAATTCATAATCACGTAGACCCTACTTCTCTAATTACCCAAACTTTGACATTTTAACATTACCGGACCACTTACGACAAATATTTACTTTTACAACATTCCTATTGTACTTTGATATTACCGTACTCCACATTATTGGTGCACTTGCATCTTGATGGTGCCATTATCTTCTATCATACGCTACTACTAATTATACTTAACAACATCACACATTAATGAAATAGAAATTACGGATGAAAATTTTAGTGTCGACATCTTCCCCTTCCTAGCTTATACTCTGTCCTCGGAGTAGACTATTCTAGTGCTTGGAAAATATTCAACTTGTCGTGGTTGACCCATTTCGGAATGGGAGTGCCATCCAATTCCTCCAGTCAGTACGTACCATTTTCATGCACACTGCTTTATTTTGTAGGGCCCCATCCATTTTGGAAGAAATTTTCTCTGTCTTCTTTTTTTGTATCGGAATCATATACTAGAACCAAGTCATTCACATGAAATGGAGACCACTAGATCTTTTGATCAAAGTATTCCTTCGCTTCTTTTTCTTCTTATGGCTTGTATCCTTTGCTATTTCTCTCATTTCCTCCAGCAAATGAAGATGTACCAACCTTTCTTTTACTGAATCACTTTCATCCATCCTTTCATTTTTCATAACTCTCACAGTGGGAATATCAAACTCAATAGGAAGAACTGGATCAATGCCATAGGCCAACTGAAATGGGGAGTATCCTATTGCTGACTTTGACGTTGCCCTATATGCCCACAATGCTGCATGAATCCTTTTATCCCATTTATGTACTGCAAGGCTGCATCTTTGCTGAATTTGACACAACACAAAATTTGTTCGTTCCACCTATCCATTTGTGCTTGGCTTGTATGTTGTTGCCTTCCTATGCTTAATAGAAAACTTATTGACTAGGGCTTCTACCACCTCATTAATGAAATGGCTTCCTTGATCTGTTACAATTTATAATGGGCAACCAAATCGGTGACAATACGTTCATACATGAACCTTGCCCCTTCATCCATGGAAGAAGTGTTTTCAATGGCCTAGCTTCAACCCACTTGGTTAAATAATGCATGGCAACTACAATATACTTATTTTGGCGTGATGTAGTTGGAAGTGGACCTACAATGTCTATTCCCCACTTTTCAAAGGGACCAAGGGGAAGAATAGGAAATAATGGAGCTGATGAAGTCTTATGGTTACCATGTGTTTGACAAATATCACATGTCTTACAATAATTATAACAATCTTTAAAAAGAGTGGGCCGGTGATAACTCGCATCCAAGATCCTTCTTCTTTGTAAGTTGTCTACAGAGAAGTGCCCTCCACATGTACCATTGTGGAATTCTTCTAGCAGTTCCTTCCCTTGATCACGTCCAATTGCCCTCTTCAGACTCGTCCATCGAGTCCTATTGAAATAATACTCCATGCGAGAATAGAATATGGACGATCGACTTGAGTAATCTTTCTCTTAGTCTTTGTATTGGCACCATCAGAAACTTGAATTCATTCAGATAATTCCAAATATCTATATATTCACTAGGGATTGTGTCAAGAGATAAAAAGGCTGCATCGGGAAATCATCATCATCACAAGATGATCCTAAACCATCATAGGCTCGAGAGAGTGCATCGGATTGACATGCTTCTTTCTGGCCTATCTATAATATCAAATTCAAATTCTTGTAGCAAACTTATCCATATTGCTATATCCTCCCGATGGGTTAGGCTTATTTACAATATATTTTAGAGCTCGATGATCTCACATTTACAACTAGAAATTTTTACCCTAGCAAGTAATTTCTAAACTTCTTTTACAACAAAAATGATAGCCGAGCCTCTTTTTGATTCTGAGATAATTTACCTCAAAGATCGCGCATTTATGCGCTCCCAAAGTAAATTGGATGTTCATTCCCATTTTCATCCTTTTCGCTCAAAGTACTTCCTAGTCTTTGCAGATCTCGAGGCATCAGTGTACACAATGAATGGCTTGCTCCAATCTGGATTCTTCAAAATAGGTGAAGACACCAGGGCTTCCTTTAGTTGTCCAAAAGCTTCATGCGCCTTATTTCCTGGTTCATAAGTAACATCCTTCTTCAAGAATTGGGTTAGTGGCTATGCAATCTTTGAGAAATTCTTGATGAACCTTCTATAGTAACCCACATGACCTAAAAATGATCTCAACTTACTTCTATTAAGAGGAAATGGTAAATCTTTGATTTTTGAAACTTTATCAGGATCAGTACCAATACCATCTCTAGATACAACATGCCCTAACAAAACGCCTTTAGAACATCCAAAGACACACTTTGTAGGGTTTAGTGAGGATTTTGCTTCATCTAACCTTTGAAATGCTGTCTCCATCTCAGTGCGCAGTGGTCCAACTTGCTCCCATAGATGCAAAAATCATCTAGAAATACTCTGATGAAGGTCCCAATGTAGGGTTCAAACACCCTATTCATCAAATGCTGGAATGTTGCTAGAGCATTACACAACCCAAAAGGCATAACTCTATAAGCAAACGTTCCCCAAGGAGTGGTGAACGTGGTCTTCAGCTGATCTTTCTCTGCTATACGAACTTGGTTGTAGCCGCTATATCCATTAGCAAAACTATAGCACTCCTAGCCAGCTACTTCGTCCAACATCTGATCTGAAAATGGAAGAGGGTAGTGATCCTTCTTTGTTTCCTTATTGAGCTTCCTGTAATCAACACAAATGCGTAGCTTCCCATTCTTTTTATTGAGATCACAATGGGAGAAACCCATTCGAATTCTCCCACAAGAAATATAAATCCTGCATCAAGCAACTTATCTATTTCTTCTTTTACAGTCTTGGAAAAATTAGGATTCATTCTATATGGCATTTGCTTTATGGGCTTAGCACCATCTACCAGCTCAATAGAATGTTCTACCCAACTTACTTGACGGAGTTCCTTGTAATCAAAAGTGAATAAGTTTATGTACCTTGAAAGAGTGGAGGTAGGATTCCTTCTCACTCTCCATCATGACATCACCAATCTTTATTTGTTGGAGATGATCATCAACTTCTTCTTGAGATAATTTTATGGGGTCATGAGTTGGTGTGGATCTGGAAGGATATCCATGATCTGAAACATCCACCTCGTTTTCTTCATCTTCGGTGTCCACTTCTCGGTACTAGAGTAATCAGAGGATGTCCAATCATCGGTTTCATCACTTGAATCCACAAAGATTCGCTTTATGATGTCGAGGGATCATGTTTATCTTCAACCTCTCTCTACCATGTCCGAGTGTCATGAAACCTTCATTCCAAGTAGTTTCTTGCATGAAATATCCTTAGCCATGGTCTTCCCAGCAGCATTGGGTATGCATGCAGTACCATTTTTCATCACCGAAAGTCTACCACACATACAACACCCATAATAGATATTGCCACATTTGAAACTACACCTTCTGGTTTAGTTTTTCCCTTATTTAATGACCTTAACATAAGTGTTGAAGGGCGATCAATTTTTAAACCCAACATATTCATTACAAACTCGGTCATTACATTAACTGCAGCACCTCCATCAACTAAGACATCATGAATTGAAATACCATTACATAATACCTCAGCTTGTGGAGCATAGGGATCTTCCTCCCGCCTCCAAAATAGGGACCTCAACCTCCTTCCTTCTTTGAGAATTCATTCCACCTCGCAACTCCCGCCTCTTCTCAGAAGACATAGCCAAGAGTTGACCATATGTAATATTTGTAGGCCTTTTGGACAGATCTTCCAAGATGGAGTATGGTCCTTGCCCCTGTGAAATCAGAAAATCCTGCACACCCAACTTTCTTCTCCTATGTTTCTTACTAGTTTCTTCTTTCATCTTCTTAGGATCATTTCCATCTTGATTATCTTTTTCTTTCTTTCTTTTTGTTACAAACACATCTACTTCATTATTTCTGCTCTTATCTACTACATCAAAAGAATTCACAGGTTCTTTTCCTTTATCATTATCTCCTTTACCAGATGTAGAAGCTCTATCTGGACAATTATACTTATAATGACCCTTTTTATAACAACCATAACAAACAACTTCATAAATATTTCTTTTTGGACCTCTATCTCCTCCCTGAGAACTAAATTCCTTTCCTTGAAGAAGATTAATAGTTAACTGACCCATCTTTTGAGCAGATCTTCATACTTAGTAGATGTACTAGGAGAAATATTTGTGCTCACCGGGAGTGGTTGTGGATTCTGGACCAAAGGTGCTGGTGTAGGCTCTACTTTAGCAACAATTTCTTTGGGCTCCTCTTCCATGCTTTCTTCTTGCCTTCTTGCAATCTCCTTTTCTTATTCAATGGTAGCTGGGCGGTCATACTTCACTCGTTGTCTGATCTCTGGCTTCATCCCAAGAATGAAGTGCTTACAGAGGAGATTATCCACGCCATTCATCAACCCATCCGCTAATCCTTCCTTCCGGATCTGGGCATCGAGCTTCCTCCTTAGCTCTAGAACACGAGCATGATAATCCCTTATCTTCTCTTTCTCTCCTTGGGATAGCTTTATGATCTCGATCATGAGATCTGCATATTTCTGTTGTTCACCAAATTCTTCAAGAAAACTTTCAGTTAATAAATCCCATGAATTTTTCACATTATCACCTAGTGTTTCAAACCACCTAAGTGTTGAACCATCCAAAAAGGTAGGAAAAAATTCAGTCCATTGTTCCCTTCTTATAAGGCCATTACAAATACAAGATCGTTTAAACTCTTGAATGAAAGAAGAAGCATCTTCATTAGATTGAGCTGAAAAAATAGGAATCTTTCCCATTTTCAAAAGTAACCACCGTGAAATACCAACTCACAAGTACAATCAACAAGACTTATGTGTACAAATAATTGGAATCACTATACTAGAAAGTGACTTTACACCTTTCTACAGTAAAATAGAAATGACCACGGTAAACTATTGTAAAACTTGACTTACTGTGGTAAAAACTAACTTTACTGTGGTAAACACTATTCACGGTAAAAAGTGAAGTTACTGCGGTAAATACTATTCACAGTAAAAAGTGACTTTTATCGGTAAATACTATTCCAAAAAATGACTTTACCATGGTAACTACTATTCATGGCAAAAATGACTTTACCATGGTAACTACTATACACAGTAAAAACAAGGTTACCCTCTAATTAATTTTTGACTAAGTGGGAATATCTCTCCAGAAAATCCACCAACGAGGAATGGTCCCAGCAACGGAACCAAAATGTCATCACCAATCCGGCACTATGATAATTCTTCACCGGGAACTCCTCGTGCTATGATTATTTACTAATGCATAGCCTTTAGTTTGGTCAATGTAATCTGGAAACAAAACAACAATATAACACAAAAATACCATCGACTATAATAAGATGGAATGATGACAAATCTGAAATATCAAAGTAAATTATAATATTAACATG
Source organism: Taxus wallichiana var. yunnanensis (assembly GCA_018340775.1). NCBI lineage: Eukaryota > Viridiplantae > Streptophyta > Pinopsida > Cupressales > Taxaceae > Taxus > Taxus wallichiana. Next base: position 128,721,479 of record CM031240.1, read on the forward strand.
AAATTGTTACAATCTCACCCATGAGGTACTTCAAGTGTTATTGACTTCACTTGCCTTTCACCAAGACTATGGGAGAAACTTTACAATTACACCTCTTAATGGCTTCTTCAACACACCTTTAAACTGATGGCTTCCTTTGCACACTTCCTACAATATTTCTCACTACTTCCTTCTATGCTAAATGAGGGGGTAGCCTCTCTATTATAGAACTTCCAGCTTATCCATCTTATCTCTAAGATAGGATAAGAAATCTACTCTGACGAATCATATTCCATACCTTAACTCTTATCTGTACATGTAAGCTTATCTTCTAAGATAAGATAAACCTTATCATTTTACATGGGTTCCACATTTTTAGACTTTTTACAAATAAAATACATAAAATATTTATGACCTCACTCCTTGTCCTTATTACCAATATAATATTTCTAATTCCTAATCACGTAGACCCTACTTCTCTAATTACCCAAACTTTGACATTTTAACATTACCGGACCACTTACGACAAATATTTACTTTTTACAACATTCCTATTGTACTTTGACTGTTACCATACTCCACATTATTGGCAGCACCGTACTGACGGTGCTGTTATCTTCTATCAGACACTACTACTAATTATACTTAACAACATCATACATTAATGAAATAGAAATTACGGAGGAAAATTTTAGTGTCGTCGAGCATCCCATCATTCAAACATCATCATCACTCTTATCATTAGCTGCATTTTCTTCTTTTTGATCTTGTTTGGAAGGAGCATGGGGCATGAAACATTTGTCACACCAATCAATGACTGTCTCCTCCACCACAAAGAACTCTGGTAGCAAAGGATTAGGAACCATTCTATTTTCTTTTCGTTAGGGCTGCCTATTCCAAAATACAATAGGTCCTTTACCTATGTCATCAGTTCTATGATTATTTGTAAATATGTCTTGGGCTCCTGGTACTTGTGTTGCCCTTGTGAACTCTTCCCAACTCCTTTCTCGGCTCGGGTTAGTTTGTAGGAGATCTACTGACAACCCCTGCCAAAGTTTTGACAACATCCTCCAAATCGAAACCTTCTGCATTTTACGGTTTTTCTTAGTTAAATGACTTCACACCATCCCTCTTAGGAGGCTCCCAATTACCTTGATATTTTTTTCAATTTGTATGGCCATGGTGAATGCTTGCCTAAAGTTAGTAGGGTTCTTGTCCTCAAGTAGTATGTAACCTTTTTATCAAATGCATCGGTGGATTTGATTAAGCATGATTCATCACAAGGCCTTATCTTGATAGGAAATATCCTCAAGGTATTATTAAACCTTGTATTGAAGTCATGTACTTGACCCATTGGGATTCTTCTTGATGTTTTAAAATTCGATAGAAGAAACCTAGGGTCAGTCCTATCACCATATTGTAATCTAAATACATTTTCATCTCAGCCCAAGAATAAATAAAGTTATCCGGCAATGCTTTGTACAGTCCCTTGCATCCTCCTCTATAGCATGGACAAACAACTTAATGTATACTTCTTCATGTTCTATCTAAAATTTTTCCATCATATTGAGGAAGAGCCTTAGATGTTGATCACTAGTTATGGCATTGTTCCCCTAGAAATTTAGGAGTTTTTCCTTACATCTTGAGGCATTGCATTTGGATATCCAGTCATTCCCACAAAATTTATAGGTCCAAAAGTGCTTACAACAAAAGGGGGTCTCGGTTGAGCCATATTGATTCAAGGAGGTGATATTTGAGGGTGGTAAATTGATGAGGGCAGAGGGTCCTTGGAACATAGGAGTATAGTTTTCAAAAGGAGATCCCCTAAAGGCATTGTCTCCTTGAAATCCCTATGAACCTCAAAAAGATAGGTGTAGAATGTGAAGCAAATATTTCAAAATCAAATGAAGGCCCTTCTCCAGTTGGAGACTTTAGTTCCACAAAGAGGTTACCTGATTCAGAGGCACTTGAATGGCAGTCTTCAATGATAGCTCATTCACTTTCATCAATGGAGATTCCTCTCGTTATTTTTTGTTCTCCCATAGATCTCCAGGGTTTTCTTCCTTTTGATTTTTCTTTTCCTAACTTAGGAAACAACGCCTTAGCAGGATCCCTAGTAAAGAAAGATATTCTTCCTTTCAAGTTTGCAAATATTAGTCACAAAATTTACTTTACAAAGGTTCAAGACACTGGTCCTTATCAGAATCAAATCACCAGGGAGTTTCCACTAAGTATTTTCACCTTAGTTGTGCAAATGCACTAAAATGCTCTGTCAAGTGTCTGCAATGATAGAAGTTGGAAATGCACAAAATCGGGGTTTGAATATGAACTAGAACTATAAATTCCCGACAATGGTGCCATTAATGTTGTTGATGGGATAAATAGATATGAACTTGTAGTGGATCAGCAAATTAGTCTTGATATTGCATTCTTCATCCCCGTCAATGGCACCACAAGTGTTGGTACCCAAATTTTTTTCTCCGTTTACTGACAAAACAACATCATAGATTCAACAAGAAGCTTAGAGGCGAGATAGATCATAAATGTATGTCATTTTGTAGCTGGATAGAATTCTATCTGTCCCTTTATTACTTGAATTTGTGGAGAGATGGATATCACCTCAAAAGGATGTGATCGATCGTCACTATTTTAGGTTATGCCTTTCAACCAAGGTAAGAAAACCTATTTTGTAACCTTTGTTATTTGAAAGGAGATATAGGTACCTTTCTTTTGCATAAATTTTGTAGGTAAGACCTTAGGGAAAATATGATCAACACACCAGATCTGACTCTCATGAGTTGTCACTTCCAGATCATGGAGATATCTTCACAACAAGGCAAAGGTTACTAAAGACATTTGAGACCCTGATCTGTTCTACATACTTTAGTAAAAGGATTTGAGTCTTGGGTGGTTATACAGAGAAAAAATAGGGGTGGTATGGGTAGGATTAGTTGTTGTTAAATGAAATTTTGGTGGGAGGTTGGGCAAGGTGAAACTAGATTCACTAGATCCTTGAGGAACCTTACAAAATGGAAATTCAGACCAACAAAATGCCATAGAATAGCTAAAATGTTTCTTCAACTAGAATATGTGCTTCAATGGAGGCCCAGATTAGCACTCTTTCACACAATCTATGAGATTCTATCATGAAGGATCGAGTTAGAAAACCCAACAAAGCACCAAGACTTGAACCAAGCCACACCTAAGGTACACCCAGAGGATTACAGAGAATCTTTATCAACAAAATGAAAGAAAAGTGATTTAAAACTTTTTATCCCACTCCCAAATGAAGGATCTTCTTAGAGATGAAATTGTAGATACCACTAAACTATCACAAGAACTGAGACCTATGTGATTGGACCATATTTTGGTACAATATTGCAACAGAAATAAGAAAAACTACATGCAGACTTTCGTAAATTGAAAAAACAAATTTTTCTCAAGACAACACAGAAATAACTCAAATTTGATTAAGTCTATTAGTAGGGGAAATTTTCACAGAACAATATCAGAGCTCATCAATGGTTGTACACTTACAACCACTTTGACACAATAAAACTTAACACAAAAAGAGATAATCTAGTTTCTCGATGGATTCTTCAAATGACAGGTTTAGTCAAATTTTCCTCCTTGGAACTTTCTTCAACCTCTAGCACTCGACCTCCAACTTTCTAACTCCCAACCATTTTCACGATGAATTCGTGATTTATAGCATTTCCAACAAATCCCCTTCCTCCAAAAAGACAAAAACATTTAAATGCACTAGTGCTCGCCATGATTCTTTTGTGATTCACAAAATCCTATTTGTAAAAGTATCAAGGTGCTCGAGGGAAAATCTCTTCGATTTCCTCCCACATTCAATTCCTTTCTTAGGAAAACGTACTTCCATCCATTCGCCAATCGCTTCCACTCCATATCCATCAAATCTAGCCCTTTGCATGCTCAGGAGAAGAAAAATGGAAAACCAGATCGGGCCCGAGAGTCAAATTGTTTTAATGGGAAAATACACCTCCGCATCTCTTCCACCAATCTCTATATATCAACATTAACTCCCTTCACCGCTTTGCCTAGCATGTGGAAAATAATAAGAAATCATTAAGATTCACACACCCGAGATGTTTTTACAGAGAAAATGAAGGGGAAATCAGATTTGGACACTCAAAGCAGCCATTTTATCCTTGATTTGAATGTGGTCCGTCCATGTGGAAGATGTAAAAACAGGATCGGGGCCTTCCTTTGACTTTTCTCGAACCTTTTGAAAAAATGAAAAAATTTCCCATTTTGCTCTGCACCTCCACTTCTTGAAATGGGCATGCCACGTGTCTTGAGGTGGGCCCCAAAAGAAACGCAAAGAAATTCTACCATTTGACTCTACTTTTGGAAAAAGGAAAATTTTCCAAGTTTCCCTAAAACTCCGCCCTTGAGAAATGCTTGACAAGTGTCCCAATGTGGGTCATGGTGGAACAACACTCCCTTTTATTTACTTTTGACTCTTTTTTCTCAAAATGGAAATTTTCCAATTTTCCTCCGTGTGTCCACACCTCGCCTCGGTTTCTAATGTGGGTCCCAAAGAGTCCCCGGGTCTTTTTCTACCTTTAACAACTTTTCCTCAAAGGGAAATATTTTCACTTTTCCTCTGAAAGCTGCACCTCCGCCATTGACCTGGGCAAAACATTAATCTGTTTCCCATCGGGCTTGAGGCCATTTTTGCTATTTTTAACCTTTATGAAGCAGAGAGGTGAAAATTTTGAGTTGCCTCCGATGGCCTCGCTTCCCTTCCCCTTATGACTTTTCAAATTGCCACGTGTCGCATGATGCACCTTGAGGGGTTAAAAAAATTGATATCTTGAATGAGCGTGGGCTCGCCATGTGTCTTTCTCCGGAAAAATTAGTTTGAAGGCATGAAGATCTATAGAAGGCACCGGTTGTCGGGTTCCAAGGTAGTCTCCTTTTGGTCATTGAAAAGTCTAAGAGAAATACAAAGAAAGCGGAGTGTTCCACGTGTCATCTTGGTACTTCTTTAGAATAAAATTCAAGGGATGATCCCCAAACATGTGCGGTTCCTCCACGTGTCTTCATGGCGCAATTTCAAAATGGTGCCCAAGGAGGAGACTCTAAATGAGCGTAAGCTAACCATGTATCCCTGTTCTGCCAAACTGCTCCAACTTCATAAAATTTGTCTAGGTATGAGAAAGTAGTGAAATGCTCCACGTTTCCTTCTATCACTACTCCAAGGAAAAGCCAAAAAGTAGATCTTCAAATCAGTTTCATTCCTCCATGTGTCTTGGACTTTCCTGAGACCCTTTTGAAATTTTTCTAAGTATGGGAAATCTAGAGGAAACTTCCACTTGTCTCCTTCCTACCAACCCTCCATGTGTCCTCCAGGTGCTACTTCAAACCCAAACCAAAAAGTTGATTCTCAAACGAGCGTTGTTTCTCCATGTGGACACCTTTTAAAAATGAGGCTTTTCATAGAATTTTTGAAGTATTAAGCTGATCTGTGTCCAACCAAGAGGCACCACATTTCCCTATCGACTGAATGATGTAAATTTGACTTGGAGAAATGCCCGTCAAATCGTAAAACATAGAGAAACATCCATTCGATCCTGAAAATGAGATTTTCTTTGGGGACAGAGATTTTAGATTGTTGCATAGCTCAAACATGACCTTTAGGGATAGATCAACTTAGTTTTCTTCAAGTATTTGGGGAAAAATGGAAAGAACAACAAGATTTGACTATGGAAGATGGAGAAAATGGGAAAACATGATTTCTTAAGGAATAGAACACGGGAGACTCAAAATATAGAGCCTTTTCGGAGGAACAAAGGAACTAGGATATAAATATAGACCCATGCATGATCCTCGATCCAGGAGAGACTATAAAATCACCACCCTTAGTGGTATATGCTTTAGGCTAAATCACCACCCTTGCCTTCTTCATCACGTAGTGGTCTATGCTTAGTGTTAAATCACCACCTTCTATTATCATACACCCTCATCACCCATCTCATAGTGACATACACTATAGGCTAAATCATCACCTTCTTCTTTCATCATGTAGTGATATACGCTTAGGGATAAATCATCACTCATCCATTCAACACGTTGTGGTATATGCTTAGGCTATAGGGTCCATGCTTATCTTTCCTTACGTCTTCTCACCATACACTTCTCCCATAGTGATATACACTTAGGGCTAAATCATCACTTATATATTCAACAAAGACATGGTTTATGCTTATGCTCTAGGGTCCATGCATATCTTCTCCTCATGTCGTATTTCCTCACTATCACATACACTCACTCATCAGTAGCAAGCTAGACACAACCAACCCTACTTGACCATTTCCTGATGATGCTCTCTCATTTATAGTTCATTATTGACTACTGAGGGGGAAAAAATAACTTCATTACATAAAATTCCATACACTCATAGGGCATGATGCCCCTATCATTCCATCTCGCATTCCATTCCATCCATCCACATCATACGGCATTGTCTTGGTAGTATTTACTTTTGCTTACTAGTGTTTTGCATGCTCTCTTTACTACACATGTTAGATTTATTTCTTATATGTCATTACCATACACACTTGTGCATTCATCTTTTTGTTTCATGTGATCACGGATACATGACATTTACATGTGACATGGATGCTATCATTCTAGCCTTACTATATTGGTCGTTAGGGACATCCTCATTCATCTTGTATAGGTGTTATTGTTTCATTTTGTATATAACATATTATATTAATTATTCTTCCACACTTTGACATATTAGTTATCACTCTAACATGATAACATGTGTTCTATGTGTAGCACCTATTTTACAGGATTATATGTTTCCATGACTATTTGTTTATTTCTACTTGTCTACGTTTTTTCTATTGTTTGTGGGATTTTCCCTTTGAGTGTGTGCACACTTGTCTACTTTTTGCGTCCATGATGGCCTTGCGTGTCTTGCAACATTGTGAGTGATCTCTCATGTTCGTAACCTACTTTGTGAAGTCTTCTTGCTATTTCATTTTTTTACACTACGTGTGTGGTAGTTTTTCTAAATTTTTTACATTGATTACATGCATGTGCTTGTGAACTAACACTTGTTTTGGCTAGCCATCCCCTTTTTGTGCACCTTGGTTTCGCCAAGCATTTACCTTCCTCCTACGTGGCCTCATTCTAAAGCTCATAGTGCGGTTGCTCCTCTTTTGGGGACGCATTCTCCTTCAAGGGTCATTACATGCACCCCCAAAGAGGGGGGAATCATTGAGGGTTTATAATAACACAACGTATTAACACCAATTCGGACACACCGAGTGAGTTTAGACCAGTATATGAAATCCATACACAATGGACTTAATAGGACATGGTGTCCTTCGACAATTATGTGGAGTGCTTACAGCTCGGGGGTTACATTGGGTGGACTATCTACACTTCTCCTTCCATTGGCATAAGATATCCCAAAACCTAGGATAGTATAGAGATATCTTGAACAAATTATAGTGGAAGCGGTTAGAGTTGGAGGAAACAAAGTATTTACTCCCTACTCTTCTTTAACCAGGGTGGCATGAAATCACCCATAAAACACACGATGATATAGGATATGCTTCAAATGTTTTTTCATGATATGCATCAGTGCACATGTTCCATTTTTTTCATTTAAATTTTCTATTCTAGCATACTTTACATTTATGTATTTTACGCAACATTTTTACATACACACATATTTGAATACTTGAACATTTTCCCTACAGTCCATTGTATGAGAAACAAGATGTCAAATTGGGGGAAACAACAACGACAACAACACACCGCAACATGTACTTGTTGTACTAACAATGTAGGTACATTACACACAAAGCATCACTACACACGCATTCTACCCTAGGTTAACTATCACCACCTTTTATAGACATTTTTATTCTTTAGAATCCATGCTCGTCCACATTTTTAATTTTTTCATTTGACAATTGAGTTAGTCCATTGGCACATCATCTTCTACACTCTACATGGCTATCAGTGTAAACATCTCCCTATAATATATGTTACCAAGCTTTCCGCTCACCAAACATAATGTGGGAAAAATGTAGACAGAAATACCGCACATTGGACAAATATCTAGCCCATTTTTATACTACTATTTAGAAGGTTCTCAAGTGTACAAAGTATTAATTAATCCCACCTTTTGGCCATCTTCTTCTTATGTTTTATTTCGTCTTTCCCGCATCATTTCCAATACTTATCACCCCATTTTCTAACATCCCCGAGTTTCTAGACCTAAATCATGATGTCTCACACTATACTAGGGCACATCGAGGTGCCCTAGTCCCATCCAGGTGCGCGGTCTATGCACAACCTCCTTCACTCATTTTTGGGTCACTTCTAGCTGTTGGTCATCCTTATATTCTTCTCTAGTCATCGTTGTCGGGATTAATTGTAAAATAAATCATGAGAGCCCTATATATGTAAATATTATAAGACCATAATAAGGGTTCTAGGTCATTGCATCCTATCACTACTATCACTCCATCTAGGGATACATCCACGGAATCACTTGCATCCACATAGTGCCATGCATTCAAGCTATGATATCTACAATAAACACACTTCATATGGGGCATGATTCATTATATTCCATGCACACATGCTACTTACATTTCTATAGCTACTATTGACCACTACTTCAAAAAGTGTGAATGACACGAGAACACCGAGGGCACAACATGCATAGATACATAAAAACTACATTAGGTTTCGTAATGTAGTGTATCACTTAGTCATAAGTCCACTAGCTTTGAGGTTAAGGTAAGTCCAACCCATTCATATGCATATTTCATTTTACTAGGGTTTACTACTTATACTTACATTATGGGTCATTCTCCGATTAATCGATGAATCTAGCATGATAGACAAGAACTATTTAGATACATCTAGCGACCATACCAGATTGAGGGTTTTAGCATCCACCATGTTCATAGCTCCTAGATTGTAGACTAAGCCACCCCTAGGGCACCCTAGTACCCTCCCAAGTACCTATGTCATCTTAGATAGGCTGGATCAACCTTTCGTAGGGTTCTTGAGTGTTCATCTACACCACATAGTTCTACTTGCAGATTTGCAACACTGTGCGATAGTCTCATATTATCAGATAAGTCACTTATCTCTCTCCTCTTACATATTAGGGTTTGTTTCCATTATATTTAATTGTGTAACAACTTTACATTATTTTAGCATACTCATTTACAATCTTTTAGTCCTCCTAACTAGATTAACATTAATACCATAGTTTTTCCTCATTAGGCTACACATTAGGACTTTTTGTATTTAATCAACAAGTAGTTGTTGTCTCATCATATTGGTCCACTGTACTCTGACTTAGTTCAAGTCTCACCTAAAAGGGCCAATCTCTTTTTCTCCACAATACGCATGGGCTCCAGTCTCCATTGTCCTTCATCCTCCATCGTATTGTTGACCAATATAATACATGAGAAATATAAAGTACATATCTATGTAAAACTTAAACATGAAACACATCATACGCCCGAGCTAGGTGCGGTGGCAAAGATAACTAGTACGAAACCGGAGCTACTACCTCCAAGATCTATAATGTCCCCACTAAGCGAGGTGAAGGCTTATAACCATTTCTATAATGGATTTAGCTGATATGTGGCCGAAATATCAAGAAAAATTGTCACCAATAGGAAGTGATGTTTGGTCCTCTTGGTCTCTACATACACCTTCGGGCATGCTCTAGTTTGCTAAAGAAACTTCCTAATAAATATAACTTACTACTCCAAGTCCTCAAGGTAAGTTTTCTAAAGTACAACCATGTTTTTTAACCTATCCAAACTCAAACAAGTCTTGCAAGGTCACACATATTAATCTTTATAAGGATCCATACCGATAGAACTATGATAATTGTTGTTGTATAAAAACTCGACAAGGTGTAATTAATCCTCCCACTTCTTGTATAAATCCATCACATACATACGTAACATATCTTCAAGTACCTAATTAACCCTCTTAATATGTCCATCTATCTATGGGTGGTATTCTGAACTGAAATTGATCTGATCTCCTAGAGAAGCCTTAAAGGAATTCCATAAGTTTCAAGTGTAGATGGTGTCCATGTCATTAATAATTGTCTTTTAATATATTGCAATTTCCCAATATCCACAATACATACTTATTCAATGGCAACTACATTATATGTTACCATGGTTGGTGAGAATCGCACAACCTTTTTCAATTTTTCCATAGTTACCATGATGGCGTAATGATGATAAGAAGACACAGGGATATTGATAGTGCAATCTACAGAGTTGACATCCCATTTCCACTCAGGAATGTTATGAGGATCTAAAATTCTTATTGGATGAGAATGATTAGCATTGACCCTCTAGACTCAAGGTAGCGAGATACAAAATATGCTCTATTTTACAGAGGCCTAGCTAATAATATAACTCTCTTAGATTAGCATGCATCTTCTTCACTCTTATATATGCCACATATTGGGCTTGATGAGCCTTTTAAAGAGTAAATATATGAACATCACTGTCTTAGTCACATAAATGTGCCTCTCGAAAATTAAGTAGACCATCTTCCTCTAAAATACGTCCCTATGTACCTACCCTCTAAATAACCCTAAGACTCAATAATCTCCTTGGTGCCCTCATAAAATATATCCCTGGAAGATGTTAAAGAATATTTCCTCAAGGTATGACTGTAATGTCACAATGGAAATCACACATCATTATCTACTTAAGGCATATACGGAATAAATATATTTTCCTTGATATACCTGGAATTACATGCCATACTCACATAAGAAATCCTTCCAATTTCATTGTTGAGAATTGAGGTTTGGTTGTGAGAAGATGTGTCAAGGTTGCAATGATCGGTCATCAAAATGAAATGCCTACCCAAAAGGAAATGTTTCAAGGAAATTCGTGAATCGCACTTCTATAGGTTTCTAAAAATCTTATGATCTCTCAAAACCTATAGTAGCTATCTCAAATTCTCCTCGTGTTCCTCCTCAGAATGAGAATATATCAATATATCATCTAGAAACAACAAGACAAAATGGTCTAAAAATGGCTTGAACACCCATTAATGAGGCTCATGAAAATAACTAGGGTATTGGTAAAACCAAAAGGTATAACGGTGAACTTATAATACCCATAACGAGTGCAGAAAGCTATTTTGTGAATATTTGCATTTGCAAGAAAAACTTATAAGATCGACTTTAGATCAATATTAGAGAATACTTTGGATCCCCTCAGCTGATCAAACAAGTCATCAATCCTTTAATGTGCATAGTGATTATTTATTGTGAGCTTATTAAGTTTTCTAAAATCAACACAAGGTTTGAGTTAAATTTCCTTCTTCGAAAAATAAGTGGTGCCCCCAAGGAGAAATATTAACCCCAACGAAGCCCTTCTCCAAAAACTCTTCTAGGTGAATCTTGAGCTCATGAAGTTCTGGATTGGTCATTCAATAATGTTCCCGTGAAACTGGTGAAACTCCTCATACTAGGTCTATCGTGAAATCCACCTCTCTACGGGGTGGTAATCCGAAAAGCTCACTCGGAAACACATTTGCAAACTCCCTCAATATTACATACTCATCAAGATGTGAATGATATGCATTACTATTTCATCGATCAATGATCATAATAAAAAACAAATGACAACCCTTGCGCATAATCCTCTTGATTGTTTAGCCAAAATCATACGTAAGGAAATGGGTTTGTGCATCCCAAAGATAACAACATAATTTCCAATGTAATCGTGACGATCAATGATCTTAATTCTAATGTATACATTTTCTTGACGAGATTCAAGCCAATCCATGCCCGGAAAAACCTTCCACAATCCTAAAGGAAACATTCGAAGGTCTAAGGAAGTAGTTAATACTTCCAAATTGAATATACAACTGTCCACATAGGTATCCATTGTGACTTTAGCACAGAGGCCAACTCAACCTACCTACTATCAAAGCTTCATATTCAATACTAACCCGCACCGGTCCATTATATCTAGTGATATAAATGAATCGATGCTCAAGAATAAAAATAACTCGAGACAAAAATACCCATGATAGTGCATGTTGTCTCAATAACCATGTGCTAATGCTTAGCCCGGTGGTTATCCACTACTGGGTAGACATGATGAGAACATCCTACAAATTCCAATATTTTCTTTGAGATAGGGGCTCTCTACCTATCAATGCTAGTGGGTTTTGGTGGAAACATATGCACGTAGTGATCAGGGGACCCAAAATAAAACATCTTACTAGTCCTCTCTACGTAGGGGTCCCTCCTATACTTTGGTGTAATGCACAAGTTATCCCGACACCTTTGGTAGAATACTATGGGTGGGCTTTTTATGCTTGCTGACTTCCCTACCTCCTGTCTCTACCCACTACAAAACGTCCTCAAAATCCTTCTCTTTGCATACTCTATGTCTACCTATTCCTCTGTTTCTAGGTGTGTGGTGGAGGTATTAGAAATGCCTATGGAGACCTAAATACTCCTCTACGAGGTAGTGTTATACCTTGTGAGCTCTTATCCTAGAAGGACTCCATCCTCACCTGAAACTTTCCATTACTCCTTTCTTTGTGCTCTTGGGCCCTGATCCTATTCTCCTCAGCTAAGTAGGCCTTCTCAAGTGTCGAAGGAGTAAACATCCTAACATCCCTGGCTATGTCTGCATTTAGTCCCCGAATAAACATATAGACTTACAACTTCTTGTCCTGATGATAATCAACATATTGTAATAAATCCATAAATTGGCTCTCGTACTATGAAATTGTGCCTCAACCTTGTCGAGATCATGGAACTCATTAATCCTCTTCGAAAAGAGTGCAAGACATGTACCAGATCTAAAGAGTCCCTCAAAAACTCCCAAGTCACCAAATATATTGTCAAATGGAGATTTCACACCTCATTCCTCCACGAAATACCTACTACATCATGAAGGAGGTGAATAGTAAAAATAAGATTGACATTGATTTAATATTAGTGTAATCTAAAGCAACTGTCGAGGCTTAGGAGCCATTAGGGTTCATTTTAAGAGGCATCTTGGAAATTAGAGGTAGAAAATCCTCGCGAATATACCTAGAACCACTTTCGTCGGAAAGGTGAATTTTCTGGGTTTAAGAGTCAAATTTTCACCTAATAATTTCTTAAGGGGGCACATTTTTTTTTCTGGTAGTTTTTGACTCACGACAAAGTCTCTCAGTAATCTGGTTATCACACGATAGTAAACCTTGTTGTCACATGACAACAAGGTTTTTTTTTTTATGATAAAAACATTGTTGTCGCGTGACAACAAGATTACTATCATGCGATAACAAGGTTTACCGTCATGTGATAAAAAGGACTCCTTGTTGTCATATGATAGTAAACCTTTTTGTCCCATGACAACAAGCTTGTTGTCACATGACATCAAGGTTTTTTCTCATGTGATGAAAAACCTTGTTATCGTATGACAACAAGGTTTTCTATTGTGGGATAACAAAAATTATTTTCACATAACACTAAAAAGGATGTAACCCCCTTATCAACCATCTCGCAACCCCTTGTCACTCATTAATAGCTTTATCTTTCCTCCCATCAATAACCCTCCCTTTTCGTAAGCGCCACCTTCCCTCTTTGTCGTATGTCAAAACCTCTTATTGTGCATTAGTAATACTATATTATTTCCCATCCGGAAATGAAAATATTTTGTTTCACGTGTCGCTGACACTTTCTTATCATAAGTGTAGAATAACAATTCTTAGACTTTGATATAAACTTTGTCTACTTGTAATTCACAAGAAACTCATATGGTACCTCGGTCAAAGTTAGTAGTAAGTTATTTGTATACTACCGGGTGAATTACCTACGTTTATATAGGATTAGTTTTCAATGTTAGGGGAAGCCAACCCCTAAAAATATTTATCTGGAAACTTTAGGTGAGCAAAGACACTCGACCTCCTCAAAAAAATTTACCTTTTCAAATTTTCCTAAAATAGAATATTCACCAAATTAAAAATTTACGACACTAAAAAATCCTCTAGGAGCCATGAATGGGCCAAAAATCCATCCATGGTTCAACCGTATGTGGTTGGTTGTAGACTATTTGTGTAGTGATCATATCGCTGATGTCCAACCATCCCCACATCCGGTGAATGTGCTTGTCGTTAATTAAGTGGTCCCTTAATTCTATGAGATCATCTCAAACAAAGAGAGGCAACTCTCTCAAGGTGAATGAAGGGGCTACAAGACATATCTCATCTTTGAGTGTCATGCTTTGATGTAGTCGCGAGTGTGATCCCTTGTCTAGTGGTGTATCTTCTCCTGGATGTTAAATATCCTCTATTGGCTACTTTTGTGTAGGGACACGCTGCTTTAGAAATACCATCATTTTTGTAAAACTTTCAATATATATGGTCCTAAGTTAAGGGTACATGACTCGAGCGTAGGTGACCTACGTACTAAACACCGAAGGTTCGGTTCCTTGTACCTCATATAGTAATACTCTGTATGAAAAAATGGAAAATGTTATGAATCAAGTATAAGGTAGTGGAAATGAATTAAAATGGTTGCATTTATTGATTTAACCATTATTAATTTAATTTTACACTTACCTAGAGCATCCATGTTGTAAACCCGAGATCTCGACACCAAATGTAGTGCCCCTCATTTTGGCACTCAATTTCGAAATCAATCACATAAAAATCCAAGAAATTTTAATTTTATTTTAAATTACTCATTCCCTCAAATGTGTTCGGGATATAACCTGTAGTGTACTAATGCTATTATATTTTTCACTATATTTTACAGGGGTGACATACCCTTGTGTGGCTTACTTTAAATACATGTAGGAAGAGGTACATTCATTAGGTTACTCAAGTATACCATATCCCTTAATCAACTTAAAGGGGCATGTTGAAAAAATTTCCCCGTAGGAAAAATTGATCAAACGAGACCTTCACACGGGAGAACTTAAAGGGTTGGTTCGGATGTGTGAGCTCACATTCGATCCCAAAATCAAGTTGTGGGAGGGATCAAAAATGGAGAAGCAAGATTAGAAGATGAGTTTCCATGGAAATCCTAAAGAAAATCAAGCCCAGAGTGAATTAACTCAAGCAAAGGAAAAGAGTAAAGCAGAATCCTCCATGTGTCACCTGACGCACTTTCAAAAGGTGCAACAGAAGTGGAGACCCTGTGGATGCATTTGAACTTGATGTGGATCTCGGAACATAGTAGACTCATAGACGGTGCCAAGTGTCCCACCATTGCTATAATTAGGAGCTAACTACAAAGGTCCCACCCAAAAAGGGGTTTTTGGCATTATATCTAGTGGGGCCCTTTACTCACCGAAAGTAACAAAGCAAGCAAAGTGTTCACTGTGGCCTAAATCGATAAGTATAAAAAGGCCAAAAAAACCTCCATGTACCTCATCAGCAGTAACTTTATAGGCACAACACAAATAAATAACCTCAAACAAACATTTGCCCTCTATGTGTCTAAGGCTTGAGAAAGTGGAATCAGATGTTGAGAATTCAAAGTAAAGCAAAGACAGCTAGTGGAAGCCTCTATGTGCTTCGTTAGTGTAATTTCAAAGGTAAGATCTCGGAGGTAGGTCCCAAATGTGCACTGGTCCTCCACATGTCTAGGGTCAGACATAGTGTCTTCACCAAACATAAGAGACTTAGGTCGAACATAAAAGAAGCAGAAAGCAGATCGTAGACGGTGCAAGTGTTGGCACGTCGCATATCCAGGACCCTTAAGAGGTAGTAATATTGTGAAAGCCCACATGAAATGCTTGAGCTTGACCTCCTAATGATCATAACATTTGAATAGAAATTTGGATTTGAGTGGGAGAAGACTCTTTGGAAATATCTTGGTGTCTCGCTACTCACCTACTTCCATAATGAATAATACATCCACCAATTTCAAAGTCACAGCTTCTCACCTACCACTATAATAAAGTATGGGTTTCTTTTCTTTCCCAACAAGGAACAGTAATGGAGGCATGGGTTTGCAGTAAAATCCATCATTGTTTTAGGTGAATTCATTACCCTTTTGGGGTGGTTGAACAAGAATTCAGATGTATTCTATCTCCTTCTCTATTTCTTCCCGTATATTGTTTGAAGGGGCATTTTTCTAGAGGTTGGAAATTTGTATTCTGCACCCTCCCTTATTCCCTTGTTTGTAAGTGATTTTGTGGAGTTCAAACCTCCCATCCATATTAAAATGCAATTTTTGCCTTTTGGCTATTGTAATGCAATCGTATAAACTTTTAGAGCATTAAGATAAGTATGTGGATGATTTCAACCCTCTCTTGTGTTCATCAGTATCTACCGATCTCTCATTGTAGTTTGGTTATCTATACATGGTGGTTTTGTTATAGTTTTAATGGTTTGTGTTTAATTTAAAAGTAGGTGTTCAGCATTCATTTAGTGCAACACCCTTGTTAGTCATATTTTTCAAGTTATGGACCATCGAACCTTGGAGGAATTGTTTTTGCTAGTTATAGGCCGGTGGGCTAAGGGAAGATATTTACCCAACGAAATGTGGGACGGCAGGCACGGGAAGAATTTTCACCAAAGCAGGTCTACGGGGAATTTTGAGCCTTTACACTTTTCAGAAATGGTGCATCAAGTGCGCAGGCCCATGATCCCATAGAGACTCATCGGCCATTGAAAAGTTAGAAACTCGTGGAAGGCTCCATGTGTCCAATCAAGCACAATACCAAGGTTGCGTACAATGAGTGGGTCTCCAAACAAGCGCAAAGCTTCCACGTGTCCCAAACGTTAGATAGGAGACATAGTGGATCCAAATAAAATAAGTATGAGTAGAGCCACGGAAGGTGCCACGTGTTATCCTCGGGAGAAACTTTAAAATAAGAACCCAACACGGAATCCCAAACAAGCGTTAAGATTCCACATGTCCTGAGTTCCTAGAAAGGCATCAACCTAAATCAGCTAAGTACAAAGAGGCAGAAGGCGCCATGTGTCTCAACGGAGCAATTTCAAAGGTGCAACTTGAAAGGTACTCCCCAAACAAACACCATCCTACCACGTGGTTAAGGTTCAAAAAGTTAAGATCATTCGTTGAAAATTCCAAGAGCCTATGGAGGCTACCACGTGTTTCAATCGCACAACTTTACAAGAAAATATGGGGGCAGTTTCCAAATGAGCGTGAAGCCTCCACACATGTCTCATGTCGGGCACAAGACTTCCTCGCCAATAGAATGGATTCAGATAAAAACAAAGGAACACAAAGGATCCTAGGAAGCCACAATGTGTCAATCCAAAGTGTAATTTTAGAAGTGAAAGGCAAGAGCTGAATATTCAAAATGCATGAGGCTGCCATATGGACCTTGTATGGATAGACTCTTTTGAATAATGTGAGCCCGTGACTCTAAACCTTCAAACGACCATATCTCTTGATTGGAAGCTTAGTTTTTGTAGGAAAGGACCCGTTGGAAAGGTCTCAACCTCCTCCATGCCATGGAAACAAAATATTATTTTTAATGGGCCTTGGTGGGTAAAAATAAGAAAAATATTTTTAGACCATTAATATGTGATCTGATTGCTCCAACAACCAGATCAGATCTGATTTGATCCGTCGTTCTTCCTTTTTTACAATAAACATGGGGAACTAGGATTGACATATTTTAGGTGGATTTGTAGGGGGCATTGATGGTTGGTGGTTGATCCTTCAGGTGAATTCAATGTTCTCCTAGGAGTGGTTGGAGTAGAGTTTGAATTCTTCCCTCCTCTCTCTCTTATTCTTCCTATATATTGTAATGGAGGGGCATATTCAAAGGGTTGGTCATTGTTTTCCTTCTGCCCCCTCTCTCTTTCTTCCTTAGGGTAGAATGTAGAGTCTACGCCTCCTTTCATGGCTCTGTAATGGCATTCTCTTGCCTCTTTCCCACTAATGATGTATCTGTGAAAATTTTTGGAGCAATAAAATCAATTTTGTGATGCATCTATCTAGCCTTTTCTTATTTTATTATCTCTTCTCACATCTCATCGTGTAGGGTATAATTTGCATAGTCTAATGTTTATTGCAGCTCGGCAGCTTGTTTTTAATGGGTTTTGGAGTGGTGTTTTGTGTGAATGTATCTTTGGTTTGTGGTGCATCTCATCTACCCTCTCCTCTACTCACCTCTCTCCACTTCGGGAAGTTCGAGTCTTTGATCAACCACTTCCTTTTATAGTGTATCACCACTTAGTGTAGGATATCCTTCCCTCTCTCTCTCTCTCCCTATCTCCTTAGAAAGGTTGGATTAGGATTAGGATATTTTATCTTTGCCTACACTAGAGTAGCTTCTAGTAGGTAGATTACAAAGCATGAATGATCCTTCTATGGAGGTCCATCTCATGTTTTGCAAGTCCCACAGCTTGAGAGATGGTCCAATGTTGTGTAATCACACCAAATGCCCCATTTTAGACTCAGGAAATTCAGGGGTGCTATGATTTTGCACTAACATTTTTGTAATACCAGGTTGGACATGTTTAAAGCACCTTACCACTTCATGTTAGTAGTTTTTGTGTTCTGTTGAGATTCGGCCTTTTGAGGCACATACAAAGCAGTGAATCCATCTCGGTCAATGACCCATTCTCTAAGTGGAAAATATTTTCCATCCATTTCCACCCATCTTCATTCATATTCCTTTCCACATCTCCCATTTTCTTCCATTCCATGAGGTTGTGCAATCATGACTTCATTTCCATCTTGGAACTCACACTTGCAGAAACAAAAGAGTGCACCCACCTCCGGGGCAGTGTACTTCTCAACTCCTCCAGATCAACATTATGATCAAATTTAGAACCACTATGCTTACCCATATGAGCGGTGTCAAAGCCAATTTGGCTATGGAGCTTATCAAGAACAAGGGAACGCATATAATGGTGACATCTACATGAGAATGCTGGTTTGTTGGAGAAGATCTAAAGAATGGAGGCTAGCATGGTACACTCTAGGGCTACAACATAGATGAATCCATTTAGGATTAGTTTTAGGGAACCCTATCCATGGGGAGGCCCATTTCCAAGACATTACAACCCTCGGGAGAAGCTTTCCTTCATGGTTGAAGTGTTACCTCAACATACATAGTGGATTGAGGATATTGAGGCATATAAGCAAAGTGCAAGACAACCTTGTCAATGGGTAAGTCAATCACCAGCTCCTTGTCCTTCATTTGCTCTTTCTCAAACTTTATCATTTCAACATGATCAAAAGTCAAGCCCCTCACTTGCTACCCTAAGTGTTGATTTCCCTTCTGCATGTCCTAGTCCTCCATCTCATTTCAATTATTCTCCCCTTTTTCTTCCCAAGTAGTCATTCCCTCAAAACAAATGAGAAGTCCCACTCCCCTCTCCACCACAAACAATAGAAAAACTAGTTGAACCCAACCTGTCACTCCTCTTGCATTCTCAAGACAATGTTTGAAAGAGACTCAAGAAACAAGTCAAGGAGAACATCAACAAGAAGGGGAGCCCTAAAAAGAAGAAATGACAGAAAATATGAAGAGTAGGGATGCCAAATTTGAGTTTACAAATACCCCAGTTAATGGTTAAGCCAATAGATGAGGTCGAGTTGAAGAGCAAGTGGTGGTGGAGGTTAGGTTTGTAGAAGAAGAACAAGTAAGAACAATAAGAAGAAAATCAAAATTCTATTTATGGCACTTTTGTCAAGAGGATGCTAATCTAATTCAAGTTTCACAACCAGTTAAGGAGGAGGAACAACCAGCTCCAAGTCCCATTGAAGAGGAGCAGATGGGAGAGATCAAATCAGAATTGAGGCCACTTAATGAATAAGGCATCATTGAAGATTTTTTTCTTTCATTTCAAGGGCCTGATTTGATTGATGAACCCATGTCGGGAGGATGACCATACAGTTTAAAGGCTCCAAGTGCAGAGCAAGCCACAAAAGAACCTTTAGTGTTTCCTCCCACTTCACCCTCTTCAAGATCTGATGTTTAAGAAGAGCTTGAGATTTCAAACTTCACAATTGAGGATGAAGGGAACCATGGTGAGCTAGTTACAAATCATGAGGGCACCATGGAGGAGGTAGAGCACAAGCAAAGGTAGGAAAATAGGAGACAGACTATCTATCGAATTGGAAGATTGATTTGGTGGAGAGGAGCCCATGGAAATCATATCATTTTCTCCTCCATCATCCACTTTCCAAGCATAGGGGCTTGCTTCCATAAAGGAGAAAATTCAAGTACAAAATCCTGCATTTCATGGTAACCCTCTAAGACCAAAGGTTGGAAGGTATGAATCTTCCATTTTCTCTAAAGGAAGAGGAAGGAAAAATCTAGAGGATGTCATCATCCCTCCCACACCATCCATCCAGGAAGGTCGGTAGGAAGACTCCATTCTTGAAGTTGAAATTCAAAGTAAGGGGCACATTCAAAGGACCATAATGTGCCCTATGAGGTACTTGGCTTCATTGGAGCCAAAGGAGAAGCCAAAATTAGACATTCCCACTTCAGGGCATGAGGATGAGCTTCAGAGTACCCAGGATCAGCTGCAATGCCTCTTCAATCTAAATGAAGAGCAACTAAAAGAGTCATTTGTCTTGTTTCCAATTGACACCTTGATGATTTGGGTGGAGGATAGACCTCTTGTCATTTTTTCACTCATACAGGGAGCCATAATCAGTGTCAAATCATTTGCATGGCTTCCCCTTTTAAGGAAGGGAGGATACTTCTCGCCTTAGCCCGATTCTGGATTTGTTTTATCCCATTTCTCTCGGTTAAGTGTAGGGTTAGTTTAGGTTTGATTTCTATGGAATAAGTGCTTGTGCAAAATCTACATGTTCCACTTGGAGCATGTATGATTTCTAGTTTTGTACATAGTTTGTGTTGTGGTCTTTTTTTTATTGTGCATAGGACATTAAAAGTAGCGGTGTGAATTCACGGTCAGCTCTAGTTCCATCAGTGTCCAAGTGGCTCAGGGATTAGGTTTAGATCAGATCATACTATCAATTATGACTCTATGCCTAATTGATGTTTCAAGACAATCGATCATTTCACCTAGCAGGCAGGTGATCCCTATGAGTTGTCAAATTATTGACCAAAATAGCCCACACTTATTTTAGGTCAAGTGAAACCATTTTTCCCTTTTGTGATTCAATCCCAAATTTTAACATATTTTAAGCAATTAAGGCCCCATAAAGGTGCTTCCATCATATAGGAAATTTATTCCCCTTTCCATAGATATAAATAAGTACTCAAAACTCATCATATTTTGTAAGTTATGGGCTAGCGTACCTTAGAGTGATTTTTTTTTGTAGTTATGGGCTAAGAGCTCGAGAATGAATTTTCACCAAAGCAGGTCTGTGGGTCTACATGGACTTTAGAGACTTTACACTTTTCACAAATGGCACAATTTTCAAGTGCGGTCCCGTGATCCCACAAGGACTCATTGGCCATTAAAAAGTCACAAACCCACGGAAGGCTCCACATGTCTAATCGGTGCAACACCATGGCTGGGTAAAAAGAGCGGGTCTTTAAATGAGTTCCAAGCTTCCACATGTCAAAGAAGTTAGATAGGAGACAAATCTGACCCAAATTGAATAAGTACAGAGAAAAGCCACAGAAGGTGCCAAGTGTCACCGACAAAAATTTAAAAGAAGGACCCAATGCGGGGACCCAAAAAGCACCAACCTTCCATGTGTCCTAGGATCCGAGAAAGGCATCAACCCAAATTAGCTAAGTATGAAGAGCCAGCAAAAGGTGCCATGTTCCTCAATGAAGTAATTTCAAAGGTGTGACCCGAAAGGTAGTTCCCAAACAAGTGCCAACCCACCACATAGTTAAGGTTTGAAAAGGTAAGATTGGCCATTGAAAATTCCAAGAGCTTGTGGAGGCTGCCATGTGTCTCACCCTTGCAAATTTAAAAGAAAAATCTAGGGGAATTTTCCAAATAAGTCGGAAGCCTCCACATGTCTGATGTTGGGCATAGTTCCTTCGCCAACAAGAGGGATTCAAACAAAACATAAAGGAACATAGAGGAGGAGCCCATGGAAGCCACCACATGTCAATCTGATGTAATTTCAGAAGCAAAAGGTAGGAGTTGAATCTTCAAGATGCACAAGGCTACCACATGGACCCTATATGGACAGACTCTTTTGAATATTGTGAGCCCGCGACCCGAACCTTCAGACGGCCATATCTTTTGACTGGAAGCTCGGTTTTGAGTGGGAAAGGACCCGTTGGAAAGGTCTTGACCTCCTCCACGCGAGGGAAACATAAAATATTATTTTTAACAGGCATTATTGGATAAAAATAAGAAAAATGTATTTTTGACCATTAATATGTGATCCGATTTCTCCAACAACTAGATCAGATCCAATTTGATCCACCATTCTTCCTTTTTTAACATGCCAACAGACATGGGGAACTAGGATTGACAGATTGTGGGTGGATTTGTAGGGGGCATTGATGGTTGGTAGTTGAGCCTTCACGTGACTTCAATGTTCTCCTAGGATTGGTTGGAGCAGAGTTCAAGTTCTTCCCTCCTCTCTCTCTTATTATTTCTATATATTGTAATGGAAGGGCATATTCAAGGGGTTAGTCATTGGTTTTCTTTTTCCCCCTCTCTCTTTCTTCCTTAGGGTAGAATGTAGAGTATACAAATCCTTTCATGGCTCTATAATGGAATTCTCTTTCCTCTTGCCCACTAATGATGTACTGTGTGAATTTTTGGAGCAATAAAATCTATTTTGTGATGCATTTTTTCATCTTTTTCTTATTTTATTATCTCTTCTCGCCTCTCATCATTAGGTATAGTTTACATACTCTAATGTTTATTCCAGTGTTCCGAGAGATGTGATTAATGGGTTTTGGAGTGGTGTTTCATGTGAATCTATCTTTGGTCTATGGTGCATCTCATCCACCCTCTCCTCTGCTCGCCTCTCTCCACTTCGTGAAGTTTGGGTCTGTTATGAGGCACTTCCTTTTTGGTGTATCACCGCTAGTGTAGGTTCTCTTTCCCTCTCTCTCTTTCTCTCCCTATCTCCCGGGAAAGGTTAGATTAGGATTAGGATAGGTTAGCTCTTCCTACACTGGAGTAGCTTGTTGTAGGTAGACTATGAAGTAGGAACCAACCTTCTCTAGAGGTCCATCTCAAGTTTTACAAGTCCCATAATTTGAGAGACGTCTGTAGTGCCCATTTCCTTCGACACCTTTTTTATTATTGTTTTAGATACTATCGACTGCACTTATGGATATATTATAGTTTTTGATATAGCATGTTAGTAGATATCAAAGATACTGGACTATTATTGATTTAATGCTTATATGATGCATATGGAGTATAGGAGACATTTGATGTTGATATTGATATACTTTTGACATGGTTATTTATCTGTAATTCTGACATGTGATATATTTAGTCATATTGAGTAGATCTTGATAATTGGATTAATGTGATGATCGTTTTGACATAAATGAAATGTGGAATAGAAATGTGCTAGAAATTATAAGTGATATTGTATTTGCATAGATGATATTAATTCATATATAGTTGATTTTAGATTTATATCCTATATTTTGGCATGGATGTTTTAATGCAGCCACAAGGCCGAAGGAGGTATTCTCTTTTTAGGTATATTATATTCACAACAATATCGGGGATTAGAGACCAACCACATCGGAATTCGAGAAGAATTCAACTAGGGTCACCATGGAAACATGTGATTGTGTGTGTGTTAGAATTATTGGTTAGGAGAAAATTAAGACCTAGGGTCGTGTATTGTATTGTTTTAATGTTCCCTCTTTGATAATGTTATTATGTGTCTTCCTTCGTAATAAAATTTACTTGTTTTATTATTTAGATTTTTGGATATATGTTTAACCCCTTTATTATTCATGGGTTGTAGTTTCTTAATTAAGATAATGTAAATTTATCCTAAGCTAATTAAAGATGTGACCAAAAGGAGTTCATTTATTAGGCTTGATTTACTTTTGGATTTTTGTGTTCAAAGTGAAGTGTGTTTGAGTTTTGAGTGTATAACACTCTACCCTTCATGGGAAACTCGAATTTGGCCTTAGAGGCCAAATTTCAAAGCTTGTGGGACAAGTCAAACTTGTCCCAAACCTCTTAAATACCCATGCCAACCATACCTATGGGTTGGGGGTCAAATTTAGGCTCTATTAGGTGTTTTGGTGGAATAAAAAGATAAAATGTTAATTGCACTTTCTTTCTAATTTTTAATTTTTTCATTTTGGGGATTGGGCTTAGATGGAGTGTGTAAGTCTCTTATCACTCCTCCAACCACTTATTAGTTGTGCTTTGGAATATGAGGTTAACCAAGTGATGTGGAGTGGAGAGGAAATGACGTGGCATCCTACTTGGAGCCACATCATCCCTCCCTTTTCTTTCTCTATTTATTGAATTCTTGTTGCTTGTTTTGGGGTTGGATGATCATTTTTAGTCTCTTGATTTTTTTGAGAGTGAGAGGATTTGGAGATAGAGTTGTGGATTTTGGAGCTTTGTGCATGCTTGCTTGATCTTTGGAGGAGCTTGGAACCTCATACTTTGGAACAAGCTCTACCATGGAGAGGTAGGAGCTTCACCTTAGTTTAAATTATGTTATTTGTTTTATGTATGTGTGTATATGTTGTGTAAATGTTGTTGTCTC
The DNA here is from genome assembly GCA_018340775.1 of Taxus wallichiana var. yunnanensis. Taxonomy (NCBI): domain Eukaryota; kingdom Viridiplantae; phylum Streptophyta; class Pinopsida; order Cupressales; family Taxaceae; genus Taxus; species Taxus wallichiana. Next base: position 128,746,110 of record CM031240.1, read on the forward strand.
TTTGAAATGTTTGTTGGGTGTGGGTAGAATGCCTAAGTTGGGAGTGGGAGGTGACTATGGGGATTTTTATGTATGGATGAAAAATAGTTTACTATTTTGTAGAGGGAGTTTGGGTTGGGTGCCCCAACTTGTTTTGAGGCATGCTTGCATTTCCTTTTTGTTATTGCTATGATGGAGAAATAAGAGATTTAGGGAGGCATAAGAGTTGTAAGGGTAAATTGTGATTTACATTGGAGGCTTTTTTGGTGGGCACCCATCCCCATCGAGAGACATAAGTGGCCTCCCATAGTTCTTACTGTTTTGGCTTTCTTGATAAGCCTTGTTTTATTGTTGTTTTGAGTGATTTTATTTTTATTGAGTTGTTGTTGTGTTTGTATTTAAATGGAATGAATGTAAAATTATATGTTAAGTATTGTGGAAGCTAGTAGTTGTCATGAGTTGAGATCTTTTCCCATTGTAATGTGGTTTGGGCTCGGGGGCCAATGGATAGGATGGCTTCTCTTCTCCATTGGGTATCTTGGTTGGAAGGAGAGCATTGCCTCTCCCCCTATTTTTTTGTGAATGAAGAAATTTTTTGGAGGAGCTACCTTGTTGGTGTTTGGAGCATTAGAGCCTTTATTATGACCATGTGAAACTTCTTTGTATTTTTACCCACTTAGAGTGGAAGCAGATGTAATAATGTATTCATTCTTGTATTTATCTTTTGTATAACTTCCCACATCACGTGGAGAACATTGTATTGATATTGTAAAGAAACATATTGTATTCCCTTGTGTTTATGGAAGTGTATCATATATTGAAAAGAAAGTTATAATCCAATTTTTGTTATTGTTATTGTATTACATGTGGAAAGAAGCAAATGAGAAAAGAAAGAAGAAAGAATGTTATTGTAAAGTTAGTTCGTAATTAGAAAAGAAAGTATGTTTTTATTGTATGATTATTGTATTGCAAATGTGAGAAAGAGGAAAATGTAGGGATTATTAGAAGTTGAATTTGTTCAGAAATATCATTGTATAGAAAAATAAATTTATTTTAGATATTTTGAATGTATGAACATTGTAGTAAAATGAAAAAGAAGAAAAACTATATTTTATTACATTTAGAAATGTTGATTTTATAAAGCAACGAAATTAAATAGGTTTAAATTATTATTTTTGCACTTGTAATAGAAAGAAGAACTTAGTTAAACAAATGGAAACTATTATTGTAAGTAGATTAATTTTATTTGAATTGAAAATAATTTAAAATGAATACATTTAACAAAAAAGAGTAAATGAGCAATAAACCTCAAATTCGAACTTTAAAATGAACAAAGAAATCTCAAATGCATTTTTACATCCTTTAGGAACTTTAAGTTTTTGAAAAAATCTTGATTTTATGGTTCTATTTTTTAGAAATAGGACCGCCACCCGTGAAGAGAGGTGGTCCCGTAACTACCGCTCAAAGGCTAAGGTAGAGGTCTCAAAACTACCACCCAATAAGGCAATAGTCATGTGCTTGTCACCCAGATAAAGTGGTTGTTTCACAACCATCACTCAAGACTAATGCCCACTGCTTTTCACCCCGGTAGGCGGCGGTCCCAAAACCATTGGTATGATCTCGGGCAGCAAGTCCTTTCACTTATGACAAATTCTATGGACCCATGCCTCTGCATGAAATTTGTCCAGTTTACATTAAATTCGAAGTTGTAAAATTTAACCTATTACTACCAGTAAAGTAAAATAAAGAGGAATGCTACGAAATAGAACAACAAAAAACACAAATGGTGAATCTAAAAGCATTCTTTCATTTATAAAAAAAAGGGGGGGTAGGGTTTGCCCCAAATTTAAAACCCGATACACTTTAGTCTTGGAATAAAAACCAGCTTGGGGAAGAAACTCCTCCCAACCTTTAAATGAAATAGATTACATAAATAAAAGTAAATCTAAACTAAACCTAGACTAAATCTTCATGTAGAATCCTCCACGGCTTCCTCCTCTCCAACCTGAAAATTTCAACAAAAGAAAATGAACCAAATGAGAAGTTTAGAGTGAGAAAAGGTTTTAATAGATTTTCATAAGGATTTTTAGGGCTATGTTGAGAACCCTAAGATCTAGTGGCTAAGATGGATTTGATCCAAGGGTGGAGAATTGACCCTACCTTTTTAAGAAGAAATGTATTTTAAATGTTTTAATTTAAAATCCTTAAGGGTATGTGTAGATGAATGAGTGGGGCCTTTTGATTGCATAGGGGTGTAATGTTTCCTTCCCCTTTTAAACCCTTAGTGGGTGTAGTAAATTTAATAAAGGATTATTTAAGATATAAAAGTAATAAATTTAATAATTTAGCACATGGTTAACCTTGTTAGGATTGAACTTAATTGAAAAGAAGAAAACATCTAATTAAGTGAATTAAACCTTGTTATCTTCCTATAGAACTATTGACAAATGTACCCTAGAGATAATTGTGCTAACATGTAACTTTCAACTCAACCCATTTCTTCAATCGTAAAACTGAGCTAAGTAGTGTAAGTAAATTAATGAACCCTAAAGGTTAAGCACCCTTGTAACATCCTTGTATCGTAACCTTCTCTTTTAACCTAAACAAAAAATATAGTCACATTTTTGGGTTGAGTGTTTAGTTGAAGCAAGTTCCTAGAACATCGTTTTTATAGGCATTACACTTGGTATCGAGCCATGGGTTCAAATATTGGTCCCTTGGGCACACCTAGAAAACATGAGACTAGAACATTTAACCTATTACAAAGTTGATTCTTTTAAATCTAGAAAACCACAATGTTTGATAATTGTATTAAATAGAAAACTTAGAAAACTTAACCAAGACCTAGAACAATGAGCTAACTCTCGCCTTATTCTATGTAGGAGGTGGGGATTAGGCGAGGTTCTTTTCATATAGGCCTAGATATACCACCACCGAGTAGGTCAGTAGCAACCATTCTACCTTAGATTTTACAGACACTTCAGGACGTTAATGCCTCCATACATGGAGAGCCCTTGGGAGGATGATTCACCTGGACATGGTATGGAGCTATTAGTAGATTACTAGGTATCCCCTCGACACAGTGAGGAGCATAGGGAAAAGAAATTCTATGTAGAGTCGGCTAGGGAAAATTCACCACAGAGAGGACATGGGGACATGATCTCGGGACAAAGGTTCTGAGTCTCAGAGCCCTAGATAGAGAGAGAAACATGTAGAGAGACCTAGGGTTCGTCGGATGATAGTTGTAGACCATATCAGAGAGATCCTGAAGCTACGACCATCTCACTATTTAGGTGATATAGGTAGTTTTCAGGTAGAGGCCTTGTTGGTGAGCTTGAGAGGATGCTTAAATCTTAGTGCTTGTACTAGCAACACGAAAGCTCGTGTTGTGATCCATCTTCTGAGGGATGGAGTAGGAGTTTGGTGAAGGACCGAGGAGCAAAAGCTCCATGTTGATTCAGAGACAGTCACTTAAGAGATTTTTGAGAAGCGGTTCAGAGCGTGTATTTTTCCAAGAGGTTTTTACAGCAGCAGATAGATGATTTTCACAACATCCGTCAGGCATCTATGACTGTAGCAGTATGAGATTCAATTTCTTGACCTACTCTAGTATGTCGACTATATGCAGGATGAGTAGGCATGATTCACGAGTTCATCGGGGCCTAAACTTAGATTTGGGTGGCGCGTTGTGCATTCACTACCCACATACATTAGCAAAGGCCATGGAGAAGGCCTATATTGCGGAGGAGACATAGGAGAAGAAGAAACAAGCTAGAGACAAATTTTGAGCCGTATCCAAGTAGATGCGGGATGGTAGGTCAAAGGGTCGTTCCTCCTCCACATGGTGGATAGAGTTCAGGACAGGATTTATTTAGGCCACCATAGTAGTATCGAATGAAGAAGCAACAAACCTGCCCACCTCACAGACCTCCTTAGAGATTTAATGCGCAGAGAGGATGGAGTATGGGGCCTCCTCCTAGTGGTCCCACCAGGACATGGGGTGCACCAAGAGCTCAGTTAGCAAGAGCTCATCAGCAGAGACCTCAGCAATCCCTAGCTAGATTGTCAATATCCATAGCTCAGACATCTAGAGTACCGGCTGTAGCTGCATCCCATTGGAGAGGACCAGGTAGTTGTTATGGTTGTGGTGTTGGTGGACATCATTGTAGAGATTACCCATAGAACCCTAACAAGGGTAAGACGTAGAACTCTGAGCCTACTATTAGTGATATGGAATGAAGTCATTAGATATACATAGCGGTCAAGAACTACAAGCGAGCACCAGATTACCGTCATAGAGATGAAAAGTAGAATTGGTGGTATTTTCACCTCTATATTATTTGATTCTGGAACTTCGATTCATTTATTGCACCATACTTAATAGACCATTATAGGCTGGTGGTAGTTAGACCGGGTTGTAGTTAGGTCGTTGAGATGGCTTATGGAGCCAAAATTTCTATATACTACTTAGTTAAGGAGTGTGTAGTGTATTTGGGATCCTTCACCACTACTTTAGATCTTTGAATCCTTCCATTAGGATATTATGGTGTCATTTTAGGCATGGGTGGTTATGTGTGCATAGAGCTAGAGTGGACTGTTACCATAAGACTATTGCTTGCATAAATGATCTTGGAGTGGAGTCGGTGATATCGGGGAGTTAAGAGACCCATTTCCATTTTCACCATCTCCGCTATTTAGCTTAAGCGGTGTGTGCGATGGGGTTGTCGGTTGTATGTTGTTACAGTTTTTGAAAAATCAAAGGATGAGTCTAGTGGATCATCCCTTGATAACCATCTCATCTTGAGATAGTTTGTTGATGTGTTTCAGGAGAGCTACAGGGTTAGCTCCCCATGTGAGATATATTTACACATAGATATGGTTTCAGGCGGAGAGCCTATCTCACGGGCACCTTATCAGATGGCTACTATGGAGCTATGTGAGCTCATGTTGTAGCTTGAGGGCCTTCTAGAGAAGGGCTTAATCCATCCTAGTGTATCCCCTTGGGGTGCACTGGTGATCTATGTGAAGAAGAAGGATGGGTCACTACGGTTATGTATTAATTACTATCAGTTGAACAAAGTAACGATCAAGAATCGTTGCCCACTTCCACGCATTAATGATTTATTTGATTAGATGAAGGGGCCTACTATTTTCTCTAGGATAGATCTTAAGTCGTGGTACTATCAACTCGGGATTACGAAGTGGATATTCATAAGATCACGTTCCATATAAGATATGGCCACTACGAGTTCATAGTGGTACCTTTCGCTTTAACGAATGCCATCACGGTGTTTATGAGTTTGTTGAATGGGGTATTCATGAACTTTCTAGATCTCTTCATGCTCATCTTCCTTGATGACATTCTTATTTACTCACGTATGTGCAAGGAGAGCGAGGAGAACCTTTGCTAGGTTCTTCAAAGTGCCTTTATGAGAAACATCTTACGAGGAACTGGAGAAGTATGCGTTCTTTCAGACAGAGGTGTAGTATTTGGGCCACATCATTTCTGGGGAAGGTATCGTAGTCAATCCTTCCAAGATTTGAGCCATCATGGATTGGCTAGCACCCACTAGTGTGACCGAGGTGTGCAGTTTCATGGGTCTAGCAAGATATTAGAGGATATTTGTTCAAGACTTTTCTCGATTACGCACCCCATCACTTCCCTTCAGCGAAAAGGGAAGAAGTTTGTATGGTTAGACAGATGTGAGGATGACTTTAGTACACTGAAGGAATGCTTCATAATATCACCTATTCTTGCAGTACCATATCCTTAGGGTGAGTTCTACATTTACACATATGATTCTTTGGTAGGACTTAGAGGTGTGTTGATGTAGGAGGGAAGAGTAGTTACTTTTGAGTCTCGCAAACTCAAGGATTATGAGCTCAATTATATGACTCATGATCTTGAGCTTACAGAAGTTGTGCATGCCTTAGTGTGGTGGAGACATTTTATTCTTGGTCGATATTCACACTCGGGACTCATCACTTAAGTCTTTGCCACCTCTTCACCCAAACCCCAATCTCAATGCTTGGAAACGTCATTGGAAGGAGTTGTTTTGTGAGTATGACATGGAGATAGAGCATGTGAAGGGGAAGGAGAATGTGGTTATGTATGCCTTGAGAAGACAGAGACATGTGCTTATCGCCACTTCAATGGGCATGATTTGTGGAGCAGGATTTTGCAGCAACTTCCTAAGGACAGTTTCTACCTTACACCCAAAGCGAGAGATTGAGTCACGAGACCCCTTGACGGGAGATTTGATGGATTTTCATTAGAGGTAGATGGCCTTCTCGAAACATAGGTCAGATATACGTTCCTAGAGATGGAGGCTTCAGACAAGACAATTTTTTGAGAGGCCCATTGTGTGCCTTATTTAGCTCACCTTGGGAGAAGAAGATGCATGCCACCTTGAGACAATTGTATATCTGGAGAGGACTTCAAAGATACATGGCCTCATTTGTGTCACATTGCTTAGAGTGCCAAATGGTGATGGTCAAGCATCAACATCCAACTGGCCTCCTCTATCCACACGCCATACCAAAGTGCAAGTGGGACACCATTTCCATGGAATTTATCATTGGGTTACCGACATCAAGATACCACCATGATGCCATCATGGTCACAGTGGATAAATTGATGAAAGTAGCTCATTTTTCTCCGGTGAAGACCACCTATACAGCCAGTGCATTGGCATGAGTATATCTTGATGAGATTATCATATTACATGGGATTTCGTGGAAGATCATTTGCGACCATGATCCTTTCTACAATTCCCATTTATGGACCACATGCAACATGCTCTTGGGATGAGGATCAATTTTAGCACAACATATCACCATGAGATAGATGGATAGACTGATCGAGTGAATCAGATCATAGAGGACATGCTTAGGATGTATGTTATGGATCACTAATCGAGATGGGAGGAGTATCTCTATTTGGTGGAGTTTTCCTATAATAATAGTTTTCAGAGTTCGATAAGCATGGATCCTTTTCAGGTGTTATATGGAAGAGAGTGTAGGACACCTCTTAGTTGTGACAAGATTAAGGACAGGGTTTCCCTTAGGCCAACATTATTATAGGATATGGAGCAGCTGGTTACCTTGATTAGACAGAGATTGCAGGAGGTGCGGGATGTGCGAAAAGAAATATGCTTTGACTAGCATAAGATAGATCATATTTTTGAGGTGGGCATGAAGGTGTTTATTCATGTCACACTACATAAGAGCCCTATCTGTTATGAAAAGGTTCTAAGCTTGATCCTAGATTTTTGGGTCCCTTTGAGATCTTGGAGTGCCTCTGTCCCTTGGCCTACCATCTAGCATTGCTAGCCTATCTTATCTCACGTCCATGATGTGTTTCACATTTATGTGCTTAGGAGATATATTTTTGATACCTCTCACATGCTAGATTAGACCTCATTGCAGTACGGGATCAAGGCGAGATGATGGTGGAGCCCATAGGAATTATAGAGTGCAATACCCGGTCCTTCATGGTAGGGAGATTCATGAACTTTGGGTCCAAAGTGGGACAAATATGATGAGACCGCAACTACATGAGAGGATGTTACTTTGCTACCAAAGTGTAGTTTAAACACCTATGCCAATGACTTCCAAGAGGAAGTCGACTCTAAGGGGAGGTGGATGTAGTTCCCAATTCCCTTCGACACCTTTTTTATTATGTTTTAGATACTATTGACTACACTTATGGATATATTATAGTTTTGATATAACATGTTAGTAGATATCAAAGATACTAAACTCCTATTGAATTGATTCTTATACGATGCATATGGACTACATGATACATTTGATGTTGATATCGATATACTTTTAATATGGTTATTTATTTGTAATTCGACATGTGATATATTTAGTCATATTGAGTAGATCTTGATAATTGGATTAATGTGATGATCATTTTGATAGAAATGATATGTGGAATAGAAATGTGCTAAAAATTAGAAGTGATATCGTATTTGCATATATGCTATTAATTCATATATATTTGATTTGATATTTATATTGTATATTTTGGCATGAATGTTTTAATGCAGCCATGGGGCCAAAAGAGGTATTCTCTATTTTGCAAGTATATTATATTCAAAACAATATCCGGGGATTGGACACCAACTACATCTGAATTTGAGAAGACTTCAACTAGGGTCACAATGGCAACATGTGATTGTGTGTGTGTTAGAATTATTGGTTAGGAGAAAATTGTCACCTAGGGGTCATGTGTTGTTTCGTTTCTAATTTTCCCTCTTTGATAATGTTAGTATGTTTTTTCCTATAGTAATGAAATTTACTTGTTTTATTATTTAGATTTTTGGATATATGTTTACCCCCTTTATTATCCATTGGTTGTAGTGTCTTAATTAAGCTAATGTAAATATATCCTAAGCTAATTAAAGATGTGACCAAAAGGATTTCATTTATTAGGCTTGATTTACTTTTGGATTTTTGTGTTGAGTTAAGTGTGTTTGATTTTTGAGTATAGCACACTCTACCCTTCATGGGAAACTCCAATTTGGCCTTAGAGGACAAATTTGGAAGCTTGTAAGACAAATCAAACTTGTCCCACACCTCTTAAATACCCATGCCAACCCTACCTATGGGTTGAGGGTCAAATTTAGGCTCTTTTAGGTGTTTTCAGGGAATAAAAAGGTAAAATGTTAATTTCACTTTCTTTCTAATATTTAATTTTGTCCTTTGGGAGAGTGGGCTTAGATGGAGTGTGTAAGGTTCTTGTCATTCGACTCCAACCACTTATTAATTGTTCTTTGGAATATGACATTGACCAAGTGATGTGGAGTGGAGAGGAATTGAGGTGGCATCCTACTTGGAGCCACATCATCTTTCCCTCTCCTTTCTCTATTTATTGAATTCTTGTTGCTTGTTTTGGGGTTGGACGATCATTTTTAGTCTCTTGATTTTTTTGAGAGTGAGAGGATTTGGAGCCGAGTTGTGGATTTTGGAGCTTTGTGGATGCTTGATTGATCTTTAGAGGAGCTTAGAACCTCATACTTGGAACAAGCTCTACCATGGAGAGGTAGGAGCTTCACCTTAGTTTAAATTATGTTATTTTTTTTATTGTATGTGTGTATATGTTGTGTTGAATGTTTTTATCTCTTTGAAATGTTTGTTGGGTGTGGGTAGAATGCCTAAGTTGGGAGTGGGAGGTGACTATAGGGATTTTTATGTAGGGAAGCATAAGAGTTTACTATTTTATGGAGGGAGTTTGAGTTGGGTTCCCCACCTTTTTTTGAGGGATGCTTGCATTTCCTTATTTGTTTTTTCTATGAGGGAGAAATAAGAGATTTAGGAGGCATAAGAGTTATGGAGGTATAAGGGTACTTGAGGGAGGTATAAGAGTTGTAAGGGGAAATTCTGATTTAAATTGGAGGATTTTTATGGGCACTCATCCCCATTGGGAGGCATAAGTGGCCTCCCCATAGGTCTTACTCTTTTGGCTTTCTTGATAAGCCTTGTTTTATTGTTGTTTTGAGTGATTTTCTTCTTGTTGAGTTGTTGTTGTGTTTTTATGTAAATGGAATGAATGTGAAATTATTTGTTAAGTATTGTGGAAGATAGTAGTTGCCATGAGTTGAGATCTTCTCCCATTGTAATGTGGTTGGGGCTCGTGGGCTAATGGAGAGAATGGATTCTCTTCTCCATTGGGTATCTTGGTTGGGTGGAGAGTGTTTCCTCTCCCTATATTTTGTTGTGAGTCAAGAAATTTTTGGAGGAACTACCTTGTTGGTGTTTGGATCATTGGAGCCTTGTTGATGACCATGTGATACTTCTTTGTATTTTTACCCACTTAGAGTGGAAGAAATTGTAATGATGTATTAATTATTGTATTTATATTTTGTATAACTTCCCACATCATGTGGAGAACATTGTATTGATATTGTAAAGAAACATATTGTATTCGCTTATGTCTATGGAAGTGTAGCATATATTGAAAAGAAAGTTTTAATCCAACTCTTGTTATTGTTATTATATTGCATGTGGAAAGAAACAAAAGAGAAAAGAAAGAAGAAAGAATGTTATTGTAAAGTTAGTTTGCAATTAGAAAAGAAAGTTACTTTTTATTGAATGGTTATTGTATTGCAAATGTGAGAAAGAAGAAGCTGTAGAGATTGTTAGAAGTTGAATTTTTCACAAATATCATTGTATAGAAAAATAAAGTTATTTTAGTTATTTTGAATGTATGAACATTGTAGTAAAATGAAAGAGAAGACAAACTAGATTTCATTGTATTTATAAATGTTGATTTTATAAAGAAGGAAATTACGAAGAAATTAAATAGGTTTAAATTCTTTTTTTGCACTTGTAATGGAAAGATGATTTTAGTTAAACAAATGGAACCTATTATTGTAAGTAGATGAATTTTATTGGAATTACAAATAATTTAAAATGAATAGATTTAACAAAAAATGAGTAAATGAGAACTATTCCTCAAAACGGAACTTTAAAATGAAACAAGACAACTCAAAATGCATTTTTACATCCTTTAGCAACTTTAAGTTTTTGCAAAAATCTCAATTTTATGCTTCTATTTTTTAGAAATAGCACCACTTTGTCATGTGCGAGAGAGGTAGTCCCTAACCACCGCTCGAGTTAAGTCGGTGGTTTGAAACCGCCACCCTAGTAAGGTGACGGTCCTCTCTTTGTCACCTGTAATGTGACGGTTTCAAAACCACTGCTCTAAAGGGTGGCAGCCCACTGCTTGACACCCCGGCAGATGGTGGTCCCAAAACCACCGATCTGCTCTAGGTGGCGGTTTTGTCACTTATGATAGAATTCCTCAGATCCACGCTTGTGCGTGAAATTTTTCCGGTTTACATTAAATTCTAAGTTGTAAAATTTAACCTATTACTACCATTAAGTAAAATAAAGAGGAATGCTATGGAATGGAACAACAAAACACACAAATGGTGAATCTAAAAGCATTCTTTCATTTATAACAAAAGGGGGTATGGTTTTCCTCAAATTTAAAACCCAATACATTATAGTCTTGAAATAAAAATCATATTAGAGGAAGAAACTCCTCCTAACCTTTAAATGAAATAAATTACATAAATAAAACTAAATCTAAACTAAACCTAGACTAAATATTCATCTAAAATCCTCCATGGCTTCTTCCCTTTGACTCTCATGGCTTCCTCCTCTCCAACCTGCAAATTTCAACAAAAGAAAATGAACCAAATGAGAAGTTTAGAGTGAGAAAAGGTCTTAATAGATTTTCATTAGGATTTTTAGGGCTATGTTGAGAACCTTAGGATCTAGTGGCTAAGATGGATTTGATCCAAGGGTGGATATTTGACCATACCTTTATTAGAAGAAATGTATTTTAAATGTTTTAATTTCAAGTCCTTAAGGGCATGTGTAGATGAATGAGTGGGGCCTTTTGATTTCCTAGGGTGTTATGTTTCCTTACCCTTTTAAACCCTTAGTGGGTGTAGTAAATTTAATAAAGTATTCTTTAAGATATAAAAGTAATGAATTTAATAATTTAGAATATGGTTAACCTTTGTAGGATTGAACTTAATCGAAAATATGAAAACATCTAATTTAAGTGAATTAAACCTTGCTATCTTCCTATAGGAATAAGGACTAATGTACCTTAGAGATAATTGTGCTAACATGTAACTTTCAACTCGACCTGTTTCTTCAATCATAAAACTGAGCTAAGTAGTGTAAGTAAATTAATGAACCCTAAAGGTTAAGCACCCTTGTAACATACTTGTATTGTAACCTTCTCTTTTAACCTAAACACAAAATAATTAGTCATGTTTTTGGGTTCAAAGTGGTTGGTTGAAGTGAGTTCCTAGAACATCGTTTTACGGCGTTACATGGTTCAATGTTGTGTAATCACACCGAATGTTCCATTTCGGACTCGGGATATTTGGGGTGCTTTGATTTTGCACTAACAAGAGCTGGCCTTTATCCGGAGAGCTCTCCCGATTCAAAATTCCCATACTTTGAGAGAAGCTCCATCTTATGCAGATTATACCAGATGCCCCACTCAAACTCGAGGCCATTCATGGGTGTCTTTGTAATTTTGCACCAACAGGAATATGCCAAATACTTGTTTATTTAATTAAATTACCAAATTAACTACTTCTTAATTAAGCCCAAAAGTTCATTTAAAGAATCATTGTGTTTCCCACTAGCTCTTTTTTTTCCAACAAATATAATTTATTCCCCACACACCGATGGTTCCTAGTTAAATCCCTATGTCTCCTTTTAGAATTAATTTTACCCAATACCCATGAAATATATTTCCCACCAATTTAAAGTAATAGGATTTAATCCAAGCCCTTGGATTATTTTATGTTCAACCCTCAATTTTAGGGATATCCTAGAACCCTAATCCTCATATTTATATTTTAACTCTTTACTTTTTTTTTTTTAATAATTTGCTCCTCATTTATATAGGTTGAACCAAGGGGAGAAGGTTATGCAGGTCATTTAGGGCTTTATTTCCTTAGTGGACCGATTGTCATGGTGGGGACTTAGGCTCCTTTTTTCATTTATTCCCATTAACTATGGTTTTCAATTTTCATTTTCCTTTACTCAAATGGATGTATTTTTTTATTTTTGTGTTATATATATATATATATATATATATATATATATATATATATATGTATGTATGTATGTATGTATGTATGTATGTATGTATGTATGTATGTATGTATGTATGTATGTATGTATGTATGTATGTATGTATGTATGTACACACACACTCATACACACACATATCTGAAACCCTATACCTTATTTATATTTAATGTATATATATGTATGTATTTATATATATGTATTGATGTATGTATGTATGTATCTATATATATATATATATATATATATATATATATATATATATCTGTATGTATGTATGTATGTATGTATAGATAAGTAGCATTTAGGGTCGATTGTTTGAGGGTTCAAACAGTGGGTGGCATGGCCACAACAAGAGTGGATGACGTTTAGGGAGGCGGTGGTGTGGTCACGGCCACACCACGCTATGGATACAATTTATGGAAGGGGGAACAGTGTATTGGTCTCCCCCAAACTATATTTATATATATATGTTCCAATGTTACAAAACAATTACAGCCAAGTACTTTTCAATATAAGGTTTACACACACACACACACACACACACACACACACCCACCTAAATTTAAATATCTATAAATATTTGGCATTAAGGGAGAAGTGATTATAATTTCGGGTTTTCAAAACTTTCTCCGAGATTTAAATACTTTTGAATATATGGGGTGATATATATATATATATATATATATATATATATATATATATATATATATTATATATATAAATGGCTATATATAGTTTAAAAGTTTTAGTTCTAGTTTGATTGATTTAATAGAGATATCAAGTGGGGAAGTACCATGAAAACTAATTTTATTAAAATCTTCTTTTTCTTATTTTATTTTTAAGAAAAAAATCTCATAAAATAGAACAATATTCTAATAATTTCAATAATTAAATATAGATTTAAATCATTCACACTTTTGTGTACAAAAAGGCAAGATATTTCAAGAAAGAGATATTTTCAACCATGAGCTTTATTGATTCTCTCATATCACTAAATTTCTTGAAAATATTGGGAGGAGATTTAGCTAAATCTACAACATGATTAATATATTCCTATTCTCAAAGTCTATACAGTATGCTTTCCTTTCTTCCTCAACTAATCAAATTTGGAACATCATTTGATAAACAAAATGAACTAATAAGTTAAACTCTTTTATCTCCATACAATAAGATAAACAAATAGAGTATGGATGATTTTTTTAAAAACTCAACATACATCTATTTTTTCAAAACTTCATTATAGTACAAATGAAAAATAAACCACCAAATCCCATAATCCAAGGATTAAAATATTCATTTCAAAAGATAAAAGCATAACCAAAACTCCCATTAAACAGGGATTGCAAATATGTAACAAATGCAAGGGTAGTAGTGTACTACAACATGTAGAAACAAGTATAAAATATTCCAATCCTTCTTCTCAAACAAAGGACAAAATTGCTCAATATTACAAGTTCAAGGATTCAAGCTTCTTCTAAAGATATTAGAAGACTTTACAATTATTAGAAAATCATTCCAAAAAGAATACTTAAAATTCAAGAGGATAAGCCTCCCAAAGATCTGGAACAACATGCCAATTTTTCAAACTTTTCTACTATGTTCCAAGAATATTTTTAAACTTCCACACCAGAAGAGTGTCCTCAATGCACAATAAAAGGGGTTTGGGTTTCCTCCTTACACAATGACATGATCACAAGCCATATCCACCAAATGGAGGACATGCTAGCCTCCCTCCAATCCCATGGGAGAGTGATAAATCATACCTCAATTTTTCACAAGTAAAGGGAGACAAAGTGTGACAATCACACACTCACAACATTGCAACACACATTAACCAAAAGAACACTAAGATCACAAGAGGAGAAGTCCATGTTTTTCTCAAAGGGGAAGAGTGGTAAGGAGACCATGATACACCATAATGTGAACCAATCTTAGGAACACTAAAAGTATATTCAAAATACCCTCCTTATCTCTCTAATCAAAACACCCTCCTTACCACTCCATCCCAAACACCGAACCTCCTCCTTGGGAGGATTTTCAAAGCAAGCATGGTTTCCTAGCCAAGGATGGATAAGGAGGTTCAAACCATATTTACATTCCTTCTTCCACATCAAACCATATGAGGGTAGAAAATAAAATAATGAGTGTCAAGGCTTGTCCATCAAGCCATGTGGTGTAAGAGTGAGTTTCCTCCCTCTTCCCCTACAATTCCAAATTCCACCACTAACTAGGATGGACGAAGAAAATAAAAGAAACAAGAATCACTAAATACACCCAAAAAATACATGCAAGATTTTAAGAAACCATAAAACAATTCTTTTGTTATGAAAATTATATCAAAGAAATAAGAACAAGAGGTATGAAGGTTTACTTGAAAAATAGTTTTCCAACTTCAAGAACAAAACAAGCTTGGCCAAGCTCCTAGCTCTCTCCAACTCCAATAGTAACAATGACAAGAAAAATTTCATACCCCTCTCCATGGGGAGGTATACAAATAAAAAAATATAAATCCTCCCAAATGAGATGGTGACATGTGTTGCACATCTTATTCTATAGCAAAAGAATCCCAAAATCACAATGAGCATATAACAAAACACATTTAGGAGGAAATTTACAAAATTTCCTAAAATTTGAATAAGCCAACACACCGCAAATTTTAAGAAATCAACCACACTTACAAGATGGTGATAGGAGAGCATATATATCGGAAGGAAAATTTCATTTAACCTTGAAAATAGACCCCTGCTACCCATATGAAGAGTCCAAGGGGTTCATTTAAATGTAAGGGAGATCCCCATTTTTAAAATAGGCTCTTAAAAATACAACATTTAGCCCAAATTCTAGATTGGATAAAGTGGCTCAAAAGAAGAGATAGTGGGGATCACCCAAATGATGATTAGGTGGTCCCAAACAGCTAACTAACAAGAAGATTAATTAACATAAAACTTATCTAATGCATGTAGGAACCATTAGGTCCCTAAATTAGCTAATCACAAGGCTCAAACAAATTAAAATTATCATAGATACATTAGGAATCACCAATGGTATCTAAACACGAATACACCACAATTAAACTAGGCTACACAAAGATAATTCATGGCTAAAAGACTCGGGCCGGTGAGCCACTTGTGCAAGTTGAGATGTAACTCTAAATCCCATGTTCTCCTATGTGACTTGTAATCTACACACTCAAGTCACACATTAAACATACTTGATCGATACAATAAATTAATTAAATAATATGAATAAACAAATCATGGATAATAATTCTAACTATACAACAATCAATTTCTGTATGGAATGGATAAGCACTAACAACATACACCCATAGTAACTCAAGCTATAAGATCCATCTAAGAACTTGCATGATAACATTCAATTTTCCATTATCAACTAATGATATCAAAGTATACGAAAACATCATATATCCATCCATCATATATGAAATAAAACTAACTATATCACAACCTGCTAGTGTCCAAAACCATATAATGTAAGAAACTAAGATAATGATCATAATGCTAGCTTGGTGCTACGCGCCCTAATCATCACATGTGTCACCAAATGAGCCATAATGAAACTACATAGTATCCAAATAATACTAAAATACATGTCCATAATCTAGTAAAAGCAATGAGTTAGCGAATGAACTGATGCAAGAATATGTGGGCACTACAAAAGTTGAGCGCTTGTCAAAAGGTAAGTTAGAAATGATTTTGAGCTTTGATTCTTTTAATATTCCCAAGCCGTTCTCTATACCCAGTGGTAAATCGGCCCCCATTCCCATTGACCTCGATACTCTTAAAATATTTAGGGTTTGGGAAGGCCCTAACTGCAAGGATAACTTAAAGACGAGATGGGGCTCGCAAAAGGATCTCTAGGATATGATTGAGGAAAATGGTTAGAACCTAGTCGCCATAGGAGGACTAAGTTGAATTGATTGATTGTTCTTTGACTTTGTTCAAGTGGCGGTTGGGTTGATTTTCTTTATTTAGTCTTTCTTGGTCTTCATTGTTTTATCTTCGTATTCCTCCTTTTTGTTTCTAGGTAGGGCTCTAGCCAAAATACTTTTCACTCTTAATTAAGAAAGAGGTATTACTAATCCCACACCTATATCTAATCATATAATATAACATCCCTATTCATGATAAGATCAAAATCAATAAGGAAAAAACAACATAGAACAAGAATATTTATTTAGGTTACGTTGAATAAAGGGAAAATAAGATTTTGAATTCAATTCAATCAAAGAGGAGGATAGTTTGCCAAATACTAGTTGAACAAGAAAAGTACACATATCCATGTAGTATCTTTTATTTTTAAGCACCTCCTCCTTTACTCTTACATAATAAGTTGAATTTTCTCATATCAAAGGCAAAAGGGTAGACAGGTAACAAGGGCATCATTTTGGAATACTACTTCCACACAACTAGGCACAACCTCAAAGTCATCACCTACATCCAAATGCAAAGAATCTATTGCTACAATTGAATAATAATTAACCAATTCTTTTGCATTATATAATAATTATGTGTTAGGAGATGATATCCACACTTCATAGTTATGGATCTAGCTCATATCTCTCCATAAATGGGACTATATTTCACAATCACATTTTTTTATGAAACTTCCTCTACAATGTTCTATGCCCTTACACAGGTCTGTAGTTAGAAAAAGGTGATAGATACAATGAATGTTTAGAGGTTCCGATCATAGAAGATCAGTTCATATTAATAATTGTTTGATAAAAATAATAATTTTGAGAACCAAAATCCAAAATTAATTTTTACCAAAGACAACTTATTGTATTTCACATCACACACGAATATGGAAAAATCAATAAATAAATAAATAGTTGTATTATGATGTATGGATTTGAGATTTCACTGTGGTAATCTCATGTAAAAGCGATCATGGGTTAGAGTATTCTCCATTCCTATAATATCCACATTTACTATGATGTTTCTATTGTAAGATATTTGATGATATATCATACTTTACATTTGGTACCTGTAATTCATAGCGTTGAACATTACATTGACCATCCACCTTCTTCTGCTGCGCTTTTTTCATTTCCGCCAACTCATGGCCTTTCCACCTCTCTTACGTGGGTTGCTTTTCACTCCCTCATGGCACTGTATATGTATACATCTGTTTCGTATTGAATGAAGCATGGAATCATTTCAATCTTCTGTGCATTTCAGAACATCGGTATCAAAGCAATCTGGTGGAAGACCGGGAATGGAGCAGCGTTTTCTTGTTTTGAGCTGCTTGCATGGTTGCCTGCGTTAACCTACGATCTAGAGAAAGCTTGAGGGCCTTCGTGCTTGGCTGTTTTTCTATTATATGCCTCAGCAGTTCGCATGGAAACAGATCCGTTTTAGACCTATTTATGTGACCATCTCCACATGGGAATTCTTCGTTTAACCGTCCTCCGTGCAAACCTGTTTTGTCGAAGACGTGGCAGAATAATTTGGACATTGTTGTGTATATATTTTTGAAGACGTCAGACCTGTTTTCAGTTTGCTAGACGTGGTCGTTTTCCTAACTACAGACCTGCGTAAGGGCGTAGAAGACTGTACTAGAAGTCTAAAGTTAAATCAAAGATGGATCTACCTGCTTTAGAGACCGAAACGTTGTTGTTCGGAGGCAAAACAAAAATGAGGAGTTTCTATTCTTTTTCAGACCTACGGGACCCCTCTCATGGATTCGTGGTTCATTGAAGACCAAGGGAAATTTTTTTCCAACTTACAGATTTCATCATGAACCCATGACCAGATGTCAGTTTTGCCAGAAGATGTTACCAATATTGCGAGTAACCATGGAGACATGAATCCTTAGAGAGACCGAAATCAAGCCGCTGAGAGCGCCAGTTTTTACTTTGCATTGATCGAAAGTATTCAAAATATCGGTACTTGCAATTGGAGGTCACAGTGCATCAAGGAGTTGGACTTGCGGTGCCAGGAAAAGAAGATTTGTGCCAAGCGCGAGGAAGGCTATGATGCAGACAACGAACGTGAAATAGAACACCCCACAAGCATTCACGTCTCAATACTTCACCATATTGAGCTCACTTTAATTCTCTTCTTCATCCGTAAGAAATTGTATTTTTGAATATAATAATAAAGTTTTTTGTTTCTGGCATCATTTATGCTCCCAAATTGGTTCTCTCTAATGCTCAGCTCTTAAAAGGACCAAATTATGCTGTGTGGAAAATAAATATATGCACAATTCTCAAATTCAAAGAGCTATTGGAAATCTTTAGTAGCACAGTGACATGTCCAACCAATGCGAACGAGAGAACAACGTATGAAAAGAAGATGTGAAATCCTTGTTGTTGATCACTCTCGACATCTTTGACGAGGTTCAACCCCACTTACGGGATGCGAATACATCAATTGAAGTCTAGGATACTCTATCCACCATCTACGAGTTAAAGAACTAGACGAGGATCCTCCATCTCAATTCAAAGCTTCATACAATTAGTATGAAAGATGGTGACATAGTAGAGGAATTCTTGCATTGTGTAGTAGAACTAAAAACAAAGATTTTGGCACTTGGTAAACGATGAACAGAAAACTACTGATCCCGATCACTATTAGAGGTCTTCCTTCCCAGTTCCAAACGTTATTCATGATATTAAAAATCACAAAACAAGTGGTGTCATTTGAAGAACTTGTAAATATGCTCCAGCGTGAAGAATCCATACGAACAGTGCATGGGGAGTGTTCATACAAGGCGATAATCTCAACACAATAGAAGAATAAAAAATCTACAAAGTGACAACTAGAGAAACAATCCAAGAAGTAATCTCAGAAGCAACAAAAGAAGTAGAAATGTCAGAAAGAAAATCAATGGTGTCGCATGTGTACAAAAATACAAACGACACTTCTAGCTATTGGTAAAATTGTCGAGGCTAAAGGAAATTATGTGAACGAGAACACATCGGTGGTCGAGTGATTCATAGAAATCCATGCGTCATCCTCTCGCACTGAAGCGAAAGGACATGTCACGATAACAACAGATGATGATGGATGAGACATAGAACAAGAGGTAGAAATATATGGGAGACATCATAATGTTGATCTAATTTCCAAAACATTGCAGTCTTCATAAAATGTTTGGTTGATTGACTCTTGTGCAAGTAAGCATATGACACGCGATAATTCTTTTTTATTCATTTACTAATCAATCCATTGTAGATTGGGTTTGAATTATAGACAAGAAGTACTTTGCGAAGGAATATGAACTACCAAAATTCCTCTCGCGATAAGAAGCGGTACCCTCACAAAGGTGCTATATGTTCTGGTTTGAAAAAATTCTCTTTTCTATCTCTCACCTATTGGATCAAGATATCACGGTGGATTTCATGGTCCAGAAAGGCACCTAATCATGTTTGATTTCATGCAAAGGTATAATAGTTTCTCTATTTTTTTTCGAAGGATTGTTTTTTTGACTAGATGCAATTTTATCCTATATAGTTTATTTATTTTCCTCTATGGTGAAGTCTACTACACTTTTGCATTACTGATATAGGAACCTTTATGCCATCTCCCTCTCTTAGCTCAGTTCCAAGGAGATGGTTTGAGGGCTTCCTCTACTCTCCCACTCCTTACCTAATTGTTTTGAATGTCTTAAAGGAAAATATAATCATGATCCATTCAAGCTGAGTTCTTTCCATGCTAAGATCCATCTTGAGGTCGTGCATACTGATCTATGCATACCCTTTCATGAGTCCTTTCGGGTTTTAATTACTTCTAGTTGTTGATAGATGACTATTCTCACAAGACATGGGTGTTCTTTCTATAGAAGAAGAGTGAAGCATTTTCCAATTTTTAGGACTTCTATCAAAGCATGTTGTTCTATAGACCAAGAAGCCCCTTACATTCCTCTACTCGGATCGAGGGGTAATTTTTACGTTAAATAAATTCTTTCCATTCTGAAGTATCATGACATCACACAACACATTCATACCCCTATACACCCAAAAATAATGGCATTGTAGAATGTTGAAATGAGACTCTCATGAAGATGGCTCGTTGTATTATTTCTACTCCAATGTTGGAGAAAATATTTGAGGCAGAATTAGTCCGATAGTTGAATATATTATGAACTCGGAACCTACAAAAATCTTGCAAGATAAAATAGCCGAAGAGGTGTGTAGTAATCAAAATCCTTTGATCTCCCATCTAAGCTTATTTTCTTGTACAAAATACATGCATGTCCTAGACAAAATGTTAAAGAAGATCAATCCTAAGACACTTGAGTGTATATTTTATGGTATAATACCGCCTCAAAGGCATATCCTCTCATGGATCCTTAGACACAAAATATATATGAGATTTGAGATGTGGTTTGTGATGATTCATCATTTGACTCATTCCCACATAAAGAAGAGTCAATACAGACCTCCTCTCATAGATTTATCTCACATTCAAATGATGAACAATTATAATGTTCGTAGGATTAAATTGAGCTTCTGGAGAATTGTTCATTGATCTTGGTCATTTAGAAACTCATTATTTACATCAATAGTAACAACAACGTCCGAAATGGGTTCAAATCACCATTAGAGACTCCCAAATGAACTCTCTCCTAGATGTTTCATCGGGATTTAGAAATAGAAGAAATGCGAGCAATAAGTTAAATTTTCACTCATTAGTTAAATGGTTGATAGCACCAAACCTCATACGGTTCGAGTGGAAATTTTTCAACCAAAGTAAAAGAAAGCCATGCATGTAGAATATGACTCCGATTGAGAATAAGATATCCGAACTTTTTGATATTCTATTGGAAAGAAATCCATTCATTGTAGATAGATTATAAAAATAAAATACAAGCCATATGAATCTATCGACATGTACAAATCATGGCTAGTTCAGTGAAAAGGGATATGATAAGAAATAAGCTATGATTACAAAGATATCTTTGCACCCATTACAAAGATCAAGACTATCGAGTTTTCATTTTGCTAGAAACAAAATAAGGATGGAAACATTATGATATGGATGTAAAATGTTCATACTTAAATGGTGATCTCAAAATATAAGTATACATGATCTAGTCAAGAATTTTTCGATAAGAAGGATCCTAATAAGGTCGATAACTAATTAAGTCTCTTTATCACTTTAAATAATCACCCGTGACATGAAACAATAAAATAAATGATCTCTTATTACAAGATGGATTCACCCGTATCCCTAATAACAATAAAATAGTTATATGTTAAGAAGGTAGACAAAAATATTTTCATTCTTGTTTTATATGTGGATGATCTTGTGATCATATAGAGCTTATACATTCTCACCGAAGATGTATAGAATGATCGAAGAAATCCTTGAACATGAAATATTTGGGGCAAATTCATTCTCTGTCTTAGCTTAGAAATAAGGAAAAATAATAATCACATTTTTATCTCATAGATGAAATATTCCATGACACTCCTTGAAAATTATGGAATGTATTATTGTAGACCTATGTCCATGCCAATGGGGAAAGATTTATGAATCGTCAGATTCTAGGATTCACCTCAAGTAGATGTTAATCAATAAAGGAATCTTTTGGCGAGTCTTATTTACTTAACTTATAATAGACCAGATCTATGATTTGATGTCAATTATATTTCCATATTCATTCAAGATTCGTGTAAATATCACTTAGTAATGTAGACACAAAATCTATGCACTTGGGTACATTTTTAAGTCATAGAGCATACTAATATATACATGATTCCTAATCAAGAAAACTACTAATTGACAATATCTTCCAGTCCTTTTTCTTTTTTGATATAATTTTATTGACCTTACACACCCTACATCCCTATTAGTTTTTTAATGGTTTATCATTTATGGCCTCAAACACTAGATCCCGGTTAGGACACCAGCGCTTCGTCCCTTTCTCCCCCTTTCTCACTCTTTTTGGTATATTTTACTTCTTGGGAATATTTTATACTTTTGGGTTAGAATTTCAGTTGTGAATTATGAAAAAAAAAAGGGAATCATGTAAATAGGTATTTATAGTTGTGAAATAAGGGGCCAAGCACTAGCATTATGTAATGTCCCCATTTCGAAGAGCCTTAGCCTATACTTCCCCATAGGCTTTGAGATGTCATAAGGGGAACATTTTTATTAATTAAATATTATTTCCTAAAGCAATAATTATTTAATTATTTAATTATGAATATTATTTAATTTAATTCCCAAAATATAAAAATTAAATGGGGAATTAATTAAATAATTATTTAGGTGGCTTTTATTGATAAAATCACCCTTTGAAAAGGGACGCCACACCTAGGAAAACAAACTGCTTTCATTTAATAACTTTTCTCTCCTAGGGATTTCATATTTTGTGCCTCCTTTCTTATAAAAGGAGCACTAGGATCATTATTATGATTATGTTATGATAATATTTATTTTATCCTCCATGCTTGGAGTTGGGATGCATGCCCATTGATGTTTTCTCTCTTGCGTGGGAGGTCATATTGAGTTGGTTCGAGATTCATTGAAGTAATTAATTTCGAGACCCATGTTTTTGGATTTGGCTTTGCAATTCAAATTATGCCTTTTACTACTGTAGCGAATCATTGTAGCAATGTCGTTATCACAACTGGGTTTTCATGATCAAACCGAAGTATTTTCTATGTGCTTTGCAAATCGATTAGTTGTTGTGTTTCATTCCTAGCTTTGGCGACTCCTTATTAATGTTTATGGGCTGTTTTGTATGTAATCTTTAGTGGAATAGACCAGCTGGGTTGGTGTTATTGTATCTCAATATACAGTGGCAACCTTCGGTAATTATTGGAGAATTTATCATATCCTTGGCTAATCAATTTGTTTATATGCTTGTCTGAATGGTACAATTTGGTTATATGTGAGGTTGTTTAGTCCCTATAGTGCAGCGATTGTATTGGTTTATTATTTAAGTGTTCTAATGCATGCCCGAATACTCCTATGAGAAGTGAACCCTTTGGTGGATCTGTGGATGTTTTTAATACATATTTTATGTGCTAAAACCCAAAGAATCGGCTTTGATTTATGTTTATTAATCACAACAATTTACTTTGATGGGTTTGTGAATTATTTGGTAGGGAAAATGGTTAGATTCTTGTTTGCCAATGTGCCATAAATGCAGCGACCTCTTACAGTCTACTTGAAGCATTGTCTTAGCAATTACAACTGTGTTGTATGATTTCCTATTACCCAATGAATTCCTCCGAATGTTTATTGCATTGTTGAACGATACAACTTGGGTGTGTGTGCATGGTTATAACCTCTCTATGGCGTTGATCTGTTCTAGGAAAAGGTGGGTAAGGTAAGTCTTATCAATAAGGTCGGTTGTTTATTAGTGTGATCTTCGTTTACTCATTTCAACAACTAATTATTCGGGCAATTTTAGGAGTAAACTAATGAGCATTCTCAAGTATTATTACCAGCTATTTTAGTAGATAGAATTAACAAGAGTTCTCTTGCATATTAGAACCACATATGATCAGCATACTTTGTGTGCTTTTGTTAATGACCAGCAATATGTGGAGAGCAATTATTAAGCATTAGTGTTGGTAGTTGTATGTGCCTATATTATTTTAAGGACTTATTTTAGAATATGTTTGCTAATTATTTGGGTGGGATAATTGAAGAGTGGGTTATTTGATTGATTTCCCATTAACCCGGAGTTGGGACATTATAGTGGTATCAAAGCTTCCTTACTCTATTCGTGTGGGTCATTTGTGAATGCAGGATTTGTATTTTTCATATTTGTATACAGAGATAAGAGGCTGAGTGGAACCATGGAGTTAATGAGTGAAGGTGGTTTGAAAGAAAGGATCATCAGGGTTGGGAAGAAGCTTAAGCATCCACATCATTCCGAGGATGCCTTGCTTAAGGACTTGGAGGAAACAGCAAATTGTTTGGCCATGGTCGAGCAATCAGATAAGTACATTATTCATTCATTGATGTTTCAGTTGATTAAGCCTAAGATCTTTTGGCATGAAGATGTGAGAGTGAAAATTATGGTTGTTACTTGCATTGCTGAAGTCACAAGGGTCACAGCCCCTAATCTGCCCTACAGTGATGATATCATGAGAGACATTTTCGAACACATGGTCGGAAGTTTTCAAGGCCTTTGGAATGTCACAAGCCCTTATTACAGCAAGAGGGTAAAAATTCTAGAAACTATGGCAAAGGTAAGATCTTGTGTATTGATGTTAGATCTTGGTTGTAATGATCTTGTCCTTCATATGTTCGAGGTATTCTTTGGGGTCATACAGGATAATCGTTCAGAAAATGTAATGGTTGCAATACAGAGTATCATGTCTATGGTGATAGATGAATATGATAATGTTCCTCAACATTTGTTGAATGTGCTTAAGGAAGAATTGAGACAAGAGGCATCATGCATTTCTCACACCTTGGCCAAAGGTGTCATGAATCAAATCAAGATGAAGACATATATGGCAGCCAAGTCTTCAGAAAAGGATATGGGAATGGATCCTCAAGGTATGAGTTCTTCGGTGCATACTAATGAGTTTCTTGTATCTAATATTTGCATAGAATGTGAAGGCACAGAAGAATCAGATGCTAAGGTAAAGAACAACCAAGAAAGTTTAAAGGCATTGAGTAAGGGATACCCCCCAACAAATAAAAATGCAAATGGCAAGCTTGCTGGTCCGTACAGTACCGCTGTACATATGCAGCGAAAAACAACAAATAAGGGACAGCCAAGGTCACTTTTGGGTGATCAAACTCATGCCTCAAAAGGGCAGCCACGTAATAAGGTAATGGATTATTCAGATTTTTATTTGGCTAATGAGGATGATGAAGTTATTGTTGATGAACATGAGCATAAGGAAGAAAGTGTAATAGAGGGAACTTTGGCATCACTTTCCGGAAATGATAGAATTCACCTATTCCAAACAAGAGGTATGTTGCATGGCAATCCGATGAGTTTTTTCATTAATAATGATGCTTCACACGATTTCATTGATGCAAGGATGGTTGCAAACTTAAGTCTGAATATTGGAGGATTCCAAGGCCTCAAGGTATCCTTAGCCAATGGATCTACCATACTATGTTGGCACAAGAGTTCCCCACTCATTACCACATTAAGAAATAATGAAGTATGTGATGATTTTTATGTTGTGAGTTGGAATAACATGGATGTGATGTTAGGGTGTCAATGGTTTTACACATTGGGAGAATTCACTCTCACCCTAGAAAAGATGGAGCTCAAATACACCAAGGAAGACAAGGAAAGGGAAATCCAAGGTATGAGAACAAGTTTGCCTAATGATGAGTCTTTGATTATTGACAATTTGCATATGGAAGTTCCTTGCCATGATCTATTTGGCACTTCAAGCAGTTGGGTAAACTTTATTGCTGTTATGCATAAGAAAAAACAGCCACCTCATGCTTTTCTTATAGATAATTTTGTTGGTGCAAAGGCTCAGAAAATTTCAGTTTTTCATGACACAACAAATTGGAAGTTTCTTATGCATGGACTGATAAAAAGAATGCAGTTTAAGGGGGCTGCCAACAGTAATTTTCTAAGAGGGCTGCAAAATCAGTTAGGGACATGCAAACAGGGGTTCAAGGGTATCTATATGATACCAAAATTCAAGGTAACAGATGATGCTTGGGCCTTGAAGAAGAATGATTTATTGTTAGTACAAGCTCTCATGCAACATAAGACTGATGTATTTATCATTTTCAGTTTGTTACCTTCTTCATTTGTTGTTTCTTATGATCATGGACCACATGTTAGGAAGAGTGATGAAGTTTTGACTCATATTCTTTGATAAGTAATGATTTTTTTAACATCTAATGGATTTTCACGAGGAATAATGTATGGATTGTTCTTGTAGCTAACATTTTGTGGGAAAAAGTGTGGCAAAAGTGCAGAAAACCTTGGAAGCATATGTCTGAAATTTTGGGACAGCAGAATGAGAAATCAAATCATGCACGATTATTTAATTCTACAGTTCAGATTTTTGATGAACACATGATGATATGGTTATGGGTGTTTGTTTGTAACTCATGCATGATTGACTGGGAAAGGCTAGGTCCAATTTTTGAAAAGAAGTGGCATGATTACAATAGTGTATGGGGGTGCATCATTGATTTTGAGGACAGCCCATGCATGAAAGGAAGTTGGGCACCCTCCAAGCCATGGGGTACCAAGAAAAAGCAGGAAAAGTGTTCTTCAACACTTGTTTTTCTAATACGTTTGTTCCATGTGCAGGTTTGAAGGCATATGAAGGAAGACCGCTGTCCTACTCTCTTCATAAGAGCATTTTTGAGTGGGTAGCCTCAGAGCTTGGCAAAGCTCATCCCCTTGATGACTCCCCATGCTACACTGAGGACACCATTGCTTGGGGCACATGTTCTAGAGTTGATGACCCATCTTTTGGGGTTGACGTGAGGAGAAGAAACTTGTTCTCCCCAACACTTCATCATTTGACAGGCACCGGATCGAGGCTTTGGATGCACCACCCCACATCTTCTCTTTGGGGCATGTTGCATGGATCTATGAGCTTGCTATTGCTTGAGGGAAAGCAATTTCCAAGAGGGGAGGACTGTAAGCCTATACTTCCCCGTAGGCTTTGGGATGTTGCAAGGGGAACATTTTTATTAATTAAATATTATTGCCTGAAGCAATAATTATTTAATTATTTAATTATGAAGATTATTTAATTTAATTCCCAAAATATAAAAATTAAATGGGGAATTAATTAAATAAATATTTAGGTGGCTTTTATTGATAAAATCACCCTTTGAAAAGGGGATGCCACACCTAGGGAAAAAAAACTGCTTTCATTTAATAACTTTCCTCTCCTAGAGATTTCATATGTTGTGCCTCCATGCTTATAAAAGGAGCAATAGGATCATTAATATGATTATGTTATGATGATATTTATTTTATGCTCCATACTTGGAGTTGGGATGCATGCCCATTGATGTTTCTCTCTCTCTCTCTCACACACACACACACATACACATGGGAGGTGGTATTAAGTCGGGTTCTAAGAATCAATTGAAGTAATTATTTGTGAGACCAATGTTTTTGGCTTTGGCAAGCATTTGATTAAATTTTCAAGTGAAAATTTTCCTTTTACTACCGTATGTAGCAACCTCATTGTAGCAGCTAGGTTTTTGTGATCAAATCGAAGTATTTTCTATGTGCTTTGCAAATCAATTAGTGGTTGTGTTTCATTCCTAGCTTTGGCAACTCATTAATGTTTATGGGCTATTTTGTATGTAATCTTTAGTGGAATAGACATGCTAGGTTTGTGTTATTGTATCTCAATATACGATGCAAAATTCGGTATTTATTGGATAATTTCTCATATCCTGGTGAATCGATTTGTTTGTATGCTTGTTCGAATGGTACAACTTGGTTATATGTGAGGTTGTTCAGTCCCTATAGTGCAGCGACTATATTGGTTGATTATTTGAATGTTGTAATGTATGCTTGAATACTCCTATGGGCAGAGAACCCTTTGACTAGATTGTGGATGTTTTTGAATACATATTTATGAGCTAAAAACCTAACGAATGGCCTGATTTATGTTTATTAATTGCAGCGATTTGATTTGATGTGTTTGTGAATTATTTGGTAGGGAAAATGGTTAGATTCTTGTTTTCCAATGTGCCATAAATTTAGGGACCTCTTAAGGGTCTATTTCAAGCATTCTCTTAGCAATTACAATCTGTGTTATATGATTTCCTATTGCCCAACGAATTCCTCTTGAATGTTTATTGCATTGTTGATGGGACACGACTTGGGTGTGTGTGCATGGTCATAACCTCTCTATGGCAAAGTGATTTGTTCGGGCAAAGGTGGGCAAGGAAAATCTTATTAATGAGGTCTTTTTTTTATTAGTGTGATCTTCCTTAACTCCTTTCAAATGCTAATTGTTCGGGGTAATTTTAGGAGTAAACTAATAAGCATTCTCATTCTTATTACCAGCTATTTAAGTAGATATAATGAACAAGAGTTCTCTTCCATATTGAAACCACATATGATCAACATATCGTGTTCTTTTGCTAATGACCAGAAAGCTATGGAGAGCAATTATTAAGCATTAGTGTTGGTAGTTGTATGTGCCTATGTTATTTTAAGGACTGATTTTAGAATATGTTTGCTAATTCTTTGGGTGGGATAATTGAAGAGTGGGTTATTTGCTTAATTTCCCATTGATCCCAGAGTGGCACATTACACATTATCTATTATCACCTAATCTTTCATTCAAAAGGCACAAGAGTATAAAAAAGAATCAATCTAGCACATTCGATGAAGGGGAAAGACTGACATCACTTCTACATACAAAACGTAGGACATGAAGTCTATTATATTACATCTCGAGACAATCTATACATATGGTAAATTATAGATCTAGCCCACTATAATTTTGCAACTTGCACAAGGGTATCATAGGGAATCATTGGGAATAATTACAAAAACATATACACATAACTAAAGGGAGTCTTAAATATAATGTACCACATGATACTAAGTTCACTCTTCGGGTGATTGTAAGGGTCATTCCAACTCCACATACCGCATCTTTTTTTTTACGATTTCTTCTAGTTTGTCGACATATGTAGGTAGAAAAGTTGTTTTATAGGTTACAAGTACATTTGGTGAGAAATGAGAGAAATCAAAGTGATAAATAGAGACTAACAGGAAGCTCCCCGCACAAGAGATATGAGATTATAATCATTCACAAAGACACTCGCACTAAGAACGAATAGTAGATCCCATGGGCTCTTGTCATCGCATGGGTGCTACCATCCATCACATTTCTAAGTATGAAAACCTATAGTGAGCATCAACAATACTTTTTCAATCTCTTCAAATAGTTGACCTTTGCCCATATCATCGAAAAATAAGTTATTAGAACTCTCTATCTCCCTCTCTTTCTTAGGTTTTTACATTGTTATTTTACTGTTTCTTGTCCATTCACTATATTGGTATATCATACATTATAGTAGTTACTATGAAATTATATTTAGTTCAATTTATATTAAATAAGGTAGCTATAAAGCAGATTTCAATATATGTGTGAGGTGTAGTTGATTATGGTCTTGAATATTAGAATAACTTTCAGTTCTTATTGCAGAGGATATACCAACTCGGACTATGTTGGATCTTTTTATGATAAAAATCAACTTCATAATATGTTTTTCATCTCAAATTTGTACCTATCTCATGGATTAGAAATAAGAAAACTCTTGTTTTTATCTCATCCGATCGGAGTAGAATATCATGTTTTACAAGGATATGTGTCTTAAGATATTTGGCTACATCTCATTTTGGCTGATATGGATATTTTAGAAATAAAAACCACCTATCCTTCATTGTGACAATTGGGGTGTGTTGAAGCTTGTGAAGAATCCACTTTTTCAGAATAAACAAAGCACATTGAGCTCAAATGTCATTAAATTCAAGAACCAGTCTTGAACCACAACATCCAAATCAAGTACTACCGAATATATTCGCAAGTAACTCGATATACTCTCCAAGTCTCTTGAGAAGGTCAAATTTGAGCTATTTTGGGGGTACATTTGTAAAAATAATGTAATAGTGGGAATGATAGTGAATAACATCACGGTGACTATCCACCATCTTCATTTTTGTTATGTTAATTTCCATCGACTCATGACCTTCTTCCTCTCTTACGTCGGTTGGTTTTTACATCGTCAAGACAATATGTGTGTGTGTGTGTGTATGGAATTAAATGAAGCATGGATTAATTTAAATCTTCTCTAAATTTTAGAAAAATAATAAATTTATTTTTATATGGGGAAGCAATGAAGTTATTTTCAAATAAATTCCAAGATACCATAAATTATATTAATATAATGAGAGATACACATTAGGTTTCTACATCTATATAAGAATATTCAACAACACACTCGATAACATTCTAGTTTGTATATCAAACTAGGATATAAGGATAGATAATGTAGCCAAATTAAGAACAACTAGATAAACCTGCAATAAAATGAACTCCAAAAGAAAATAGATCTCCTTCTTCGTTATCAAATAATGAATTACAATGTTTCCTAAATAGGAAAATAACTCTCAACTCGAGTTGCCAAGTAAACTCTAGCTAACTCTGACTAAATCTACTCTAGGTGGCAGAAATTACTATTTTTAGCAGTTTACTAGAACCTGCTATTCTTAGTAAGTTCGCATGCTTATTCCTACGGGCACAGAAATTGCCACACATCTTCTACATCCCTAAATTAGAGGAATTGCCAACTTTCTAACTCAAAATGCAATTAATAGACTAAAATTAACTAATGCTCAAGAATAGGAAAAAACCAAACTATAACTTAAATCCTAATTTTCGACCTCAAGATGGCGGATTTAGGGCCCGAAAATGTGTCGAAAACTTGCCCCAACCGGTAGGGTGGATTGCCACTACGTTCGTCTCATCAAAACACATGGTTTCAAAAAAACGGACTCAAACGGACACCCGGAGCTCAAGTTATGACCTTGTCAAGTTCCTGCTAATTCGGGCGCATCAATAGAGTTTGTTTTTATTAGTCATTAAGACCTATTTGTGACACCTTTATGTAAACTTAATTGTTCCTATTTTGATTTAAACTTGCTTATTCCTCCTAGGAAGAAAATGATTATCGATAAATTCAGACTCAGTGCATTCTTTATTTGAAACCCATTATTTCTCTAATCCCCATGAAATAATTACATGTTATAGAAGAAATAAATAGCGTATTCCATTATATTTTAATGAATTAAATCAAATATTACATATAAATATGAGTATATTTTCTTATCACTTTAATATAACATTTTCAATATTAAATATAGAAAGGGGGCATTTGTTTGAATTAATAACTAAATAGTTATTTAATCAAGTTTTCAAATATTTATTGGTTCAAATTTATATTTAAACAATTAAATGATCTTTATTTTTGTAACTTTCTGTAATTTCAAGGTATCTCTTCTCTATTACTATCCATATTGGTTATTTTCCTTTGTTCTAGAATGCATTCGATGGAAATTGATAGATTCAACTCTAAAACTATTTTCATGTTCCAAAACCATATATTGTTGAATTTTACCCTACTTTTATCAAGATAACATCTCGTGAACTATACTTTTGGTAATATTTAATTAATTTTAGTATTAGTTAGACACAAAAAGGTTATTAATTCAAGAGCAATGACTATAAGAAGTATTGAAAAGTATTTTTTATATAGTGGAGTAAATATGAAGTAAAACCATTAGAAAGCGGTGTACACATCTACTCGAAATGAATTACTTTTTTTTTTATCTAGATGTGAAGAAAAATTGTATCCTTTTATCACATAGGACTATTTTAATGTCCTTTAGATAAGCATAATTTATTCACATATTCTCAAAAATTACATAGGTGGGTTAATGAAACGTGGCTAAGGCCTTTTAATATTATTTTTATGGAGTAAATTTTTATCTAGTATGGTTATTGGGGTGAGTCTAGCTTTAATTTTACTAATGTAATTTTAAGAAAAAATTTAAAACACTAGGGTTAGAAGAAAGGAGAGGAAATGTTTGACTCAAAAAATTTCATCAAGTTATACATTGAAATAGGAGGCATAGAAAAAAAATCATGAAAAAATAAAGAATGAGGAAACATTAATATTTTATGTTTATGTCTATAATTCCTTAGGAAGGGATGGTAATGGTACTTTGTATGCATCTAAAAACACATAAAAAACATTAATATTTTATGTATAGGTTCATAACACCTTACTAAGGGTTTTAATGGTACTTTCTATTAATCTAGAAACACATGCAAAATTGACTTTCAAGTCCTACAATTTACTAAATAGCTAGACAAAACAACGATGAACTTAAGTACAACATGTAGCATGTTTTCATAACTTTTACCCATTTATTTAAGTTCCTCTCTCCAACCTTAATTTTTGTTTCCATATTCTTGTTATTGTAAGATTTAATATCTAGATTCCAATAATATTAAATTATTGAGGACTTCAAATTATTCAATATACATTATTAATATTTAAAACCATGTTATCTTAGGCCTCATAAATTGTCCCCCATATGAAAACTTTTCCATTTATGTCACATCCTATTTACATTAATTCATTCTCTCATTATTCACATTTATCATCCTAAGGATTCTTTGAATCATATGTGTAAAAGTTTTGGTAATTCGGTCAATTATTCTATATAAATATTGTTGTTGTAGATCCAATTGCAAAAGGTAAAAATGCCTCAAATACACAAGCACACACTTTGTAAAATCTCCTAAAGATTTAAAAAGTTTCTTTCTCATTCATGAATATGCACTAATATTTTAAAACAAACTACAATTTGTCTTTTTCCAACTATCTTTAAGAAAAACCCTAAAACAAAAGAAAACCATAAGACACAAAAGAAAACTAAACAAGTAAAACACCTTGGATGGGCCAAAAAAAAAAATTTAAAAACATGGCTTCAAAAATGAAGCTTACTCCAAAAATTTCCTTGTTCCATAAAGTTGAGAAAACTTTATTAAAACTCTAGGTTTGAGGAAAATCCAAAAAAACATTCTAAACTAATTTTAGATCACTAGATGAAGGATTTTACCCCAAAAATATGACAAAATGACACCCAACCATTGTTAAAATGTTGGCCATGGGAAATTACTAATCTTAATATAACTCCTTGGAAATTTTTAAGATGATCAAATAGTCAGATAAAAAGTTATGGTCTCCAAATGTCATGCTCCTACATCATTTTCCCCAAGTTGACAAGAATTCTACTACTACGAATTTTTTTGATGGATTTATTCAAATTTCCCACTCTTAATCTTCTTCAACTCCCACTAACTAATCAAAGTATTTTATTCTTATTTCAAACCTTCCCATTTTACCAAATATTTTTGTATTTCCCATCCCTAGTATTGAATGTATTTATTTTCAAGACAAACATTATGCTATATATGTTATTCTTCGAATCTTTTGATCCCGATTTACTTCTTCCTCCTCAACAGTTTCCTCATGACCACTTTAACCTCATAGTATTATGTTCATTAACCTCATGAAAATAATGGGTGCATTAGATAACCGAAATAACATCATCATCCACTCGTGTAACCCATCTAATTGCTTTTAAATCATTTTTTCATTCATCTCCGTCATAGATTCAAATATTTTAGTACCCACTCTTGGTCAATCTCTAAAATATTAGAATCCCACTAAGCACATCCATCATATCATCTAATCTTGGATTTGGGAACTGATACTTAATTATGATTTTATTTGTTTCCCTTTTTCCACACACATTCTCTAGTATCTATCATTTTTGGGATTAAATAGTGTTGGAGTTGCATATGAAATCATACTTTCTTTAAGTAGAATTTTTTATCAAATTTTTGCTCTCTTGTTTAACTCCTCACTTGGTGTCGGGCTCATCTATAGGCATCCTAATTTTGAATGGACAAAATGGGATCAATTCAATATGGTCTTTGTACATATGTATTTGGAGGTAACATATCTAGTACCTCATTCGGTAAGATGTATATGTATTACATATGTACCCTTGCTACTACAACAGTATACCAAAGGCCTTATTTCTACCTTCTTTGACATCAATGCATAAAATTGATCCATGGAAAAAATTAGTAGCCAAAGTTTCTCTAAATCTCCCAAGATCATTGCATTATTGTAGAAGACTAAAACAAATTTTTCTGTCCTATTCAAACGTAAAAATGGAATCCATTGGAAAAATTTACCATCCAAAGAAGATTTCAGTTGAAAGACATACAATAGAGCAATCGCCAATCAAACCGTGACACGTGGAAAAATGAAATTGACCAAAATTAAAAAAATTAGTTTTGTTACTCTAGACTTCAACACTCAATTTTTGGATGGGTGGGACACACTATTTACTAGTATTGGGGGACCTGATCTAGGGTTGAGACAATTTTTTATTAGAAGGGTGTGTTTTCCACCATTAATGTATTATGTTATTGCCTCAATTTTGTATAACCTCTTAGTGTTTGTACATGATGAATGTGGGATATATTGCATTATTTTAACAATGATGTGTATAGGACTGAGCTCAGGGAGAGTTACCAGTGTCACCTCGCAAGTTACAAATAGATCTATCTATGTGGCACAAAAAACACATACTGATTGGAAGTTACAACCCGAGCCCAACTTGGCTCACTTGTCAACTATCAACTATCGGCAAGCTCAATTCATCTCGCTCCTAACATAATCTACGATCTAATCAAAGAAACGCCCCGACCACATTATGTTGCTATTAAATCAAAAAAAAAGGAATTCATGTGAACACAAAATGCACTGACCGAACCAAATATGGTGAGCCAACCCACCAGCCACCTATGTGGCAGTTTATAAAACGTGGCCTGCAACCAACAACCAATCCGAGACCATTCCAAATTTAAACCACGAATCCTCTAACCTCTTACACATGTTGGAGTTTCCCCAAAATTGGATAAACCAATGGTGGATATGGTTACTAGGGCTCAACACCCTAATTGAATGAATACCAAAAATAAGCCTTTCTGCTAGGCCACAAGGGCTCAATAGGATATAAAAGGAGGGAAAATATATTTAAGTAAGCTAACTCTACAGATTTTGTATTAAGAATAACAGATAAATTTTTGAAATCCAAATTTTTGGAGAACTTAATTTCAGAACCAAGTCTCGATGTAAACCGAGAAAATGCTAAAAATTAATAAAAAAATATGGTAATATTGTTTTTTCCAATTTTGAGTTTGTATGCAATTTTTGTGTATCTTTTGATGGACAACTAGAAGAAGATAGACTTGCGAAATTGGGAACAAAAATAGTGATTTAAAACTGATATTTTTGAGCTCATGTGTTCTCAAATACTCCTTACATGTTTATGAAAGGATCATTATTTAGTTTGTAAGATTTTATATGTATTTGTAAATATAAACATTAATCGATCAGTTCATATGAACTCGAGGACGTAGGAGTTTCCAAACTCGTAAATTATTTTTGTGTTGAGTTTTCTAATTATTTTTTTTTCAGCTTCAAATTATGTTAAATTTTTAATATCAGATTTTTAATTTTTAATAAAATTTAATTAGTTGATAATTTTATAGGAAATAAATTAAAACAAATAAATTAATTTTGAATAGCTTTTATCAAACATTTATTTCATGGAACGTAAAGTTAGTTTTCTATCATTCTAATTTAGATTAAAATCATACTGATTGGCTTTGTTTATATTAAATCATAAAAGTTGATGAATTTGTTAATATCCGAATATAAAAATTATAGAGTAGAAAAAAACTAGCTGATTTTCGGATTGAACACCAACAAACGTCTTCCATTTCTTCAACAAACTGCATTATAGCCAACAATCCCTCACTCATATCTTCTTCCTTATAGGCTAACAAGACCACGTTTACACAAACCTTTTACAAAGTATAAGTATTCTTCCTTCCATAAAAAAATATTTTCATCATTTTCAAATGCATATGATCCATAAACTAACACTACACCACATGTATAAATAGGTTTTCAAAACGGATACTTTGAAATAATCATGTTATTGATTTTAATGTTAAATATATGTTCTAAATTGTTTTAAATGTGTTTAAAAATAGAATCTAAACTTATGATAAACTCATCATGTTACACATTCAAACCGATCAAACACAATTTCGTGTAAATGTGTAAAAGTGTGATTATTGCATCAAAATTAATTAAATATTGATTTAAATCTGCATTAAAATTAGAAAATTATTGATGTAAAACTGATACACACAACACCTATGTGATAATGGAGCTCACTTTGGGTTGTCTACATTTCCTAGATCATTAAATACATAATATAAACATTAAATATCATTTGTAAGTACAATTAATAATCTCACAAATAAAAATGGACCTTAAACCTATAAATCATCCTTAAATAATATGTGAAGACTCGAACCCTATAGGAAATGGTATCCAAATACATTTTTGGTTCCACAAGGCTTCCAAAGTGATGTTCACCATCAAAACAAGATAAAATATATATTCAAACAAGAAATGAGTATAAAATCATGGAATTACAAAAGACTCAAAGCTGATCATCTCAAAATTATGAACATCTTTTCCAGAGCTATGATAATCCTAAAAATGCCTCCAAAGGGGATAAAAATTCCCAAATATAAAATCATACCTTATCATTTCCTAGCACTTGCATAGAAATGACCCTAGTTTAAAAGAAAATCAACCCCTTATCCTCAGTTGTAACTCGTAGATGAGTTGCTTTGGGGAAAATATTTTCTCTACATGATCAAGTTTTGAATCCCTTCAAAGGTGACTTTGTATTTACATGTGGGTGAAGGTCAATCCCACAATTGTTGGGTGTAGGTTATGTTAAGGATTAAAATATCCAATGATTGGATATGTTAAATTGTGGCTTCATCCATGTCCTACTCTATTTTTCTAAAATAGGAGATAAACTCATGTATCGAGCTTGTTGGCTTATTTGGAGCATAGACAAGCCCTCCTAGATCAGCCTGTGATTGAGGAAAGTTTGAATCCTTGGAAAGTCTATGGCTATGTAGTGGCTCGACCATGGTTGGAAAGTATGGAAACGTTGTAAAAACTCACCGAGTTTGCATAGATATTTGTAGACTTGGAACAATCGGTTTGTGACATGTCCCGCCTAGGTAGCACTTGACAACTGTAAAATGTGTCTTTACCCAAAAAAACATCTAGTTGTCGTCCTTCGCGTCTACCACATGTCAACTGGAAAACACAATAAAATAGTATTGTTAAAATGGGATAGTGAATATCCCTGATAGTAATATGACATCTGGGTCTTCTTATGAAACAAGAGTAGATGCACTGTTGATAATTAATTTTTAACACACGACTGCTAAAGATTAGAATTTAAATACTCAAACACCATGTTTTCCCTAATCTACGTGCACACTGACACTTTTCAACTTCTGATAGGTGGAGTAGTTGTTTATGGTTCCCGAAAGGGTACGTGCACATCATATACATGCTAATCATATACGAGATGTATTTTACACATACAGTTGAAAGAAAAGATGAGAAAGAAGTGATCCAGTGCCTTGCCTTGAATTAACACTTATTCAGATGAAAATGTATACAAAACAGATAGGATGGTTGAAGGGGAACCGTCGATTAGTTTATGATGCCACGAGGGTAGGCAACCGTCTATCTGGTTAAACATGTATTAATTTTCTAACATTTCCCACCTTACTACATTGTTTGTAAAACATCATTTTTCTAGATAGTGGATGCACCATTATTTCAAACATGGAAAAACAAAATTGTACACTCTTTGTATGGCATGCTCAATTTTGAGATGGCATGCCATCTTTCTTGCTTCATGGTCTTGGCGACACCTTTGTTTTTCCTTGTAGGATTACTAAAACCCCGAAGGTGACTTGAGTAATTCTCTCTACAAACATCTTTGGTGGTTCCTGGTTTCTCTAGATTACCTCGAACCTTAATGATTTTCCAATTACATGTTGACCACGAACCTGGAGGTGATCGGAGGTCTCAAGTTTACACTTCGGTGGTTTCTCATATTTCCACAAATCTTGTACATAAGAACCAAGCGCTACTATAGTGTTTTTTTCTTTCACGCTTTTTCTCATTTAGGAACTACTAAACTAGAAAATGCTATGCATTTTATTGAAAACACACACACACATAAAAACCACACCGCGCACAAAAAAAACCCAAAAACAATGTCACCAAATTAATGATGCAACCCCATCGTAGGTGATTGAAGAGAGAACACAAATTTGCATCCATCCTCTATGTATCCTCTAACCTCAAGTCTTTTTCTACTTAATTAGAAGATATGGCTTTGAGGGTTATTTGCAAACTTAATACCCTTCTCGATAGAAGCCTTCAGCTCTATTTTTAAGCTCTCTAATGCATGTTTCTCATATTCGGATAGAGAAATCAAGCCCTAGACATATTCAATGCTATTTTTCTAGCCTTACCTTGGTGGAAAGAAAATAAGTTTAGTAATAGTTGATTGTTTTAAGACAAATTTTATATGTTGGTGCAGATAAAAGATGGAATTTTTTTAACAATAAGTCTAAATCATACATATTCAATTCATATAGTGAAGAGTCAATGATATACAAGCAATAATATGAAGATAAATACATTCTTAATAAGGATGTATATTCAGATAAAAATATGTTTCAAGTGACCATCTATCTACATAGTCATAGGAAAAAATTCAAAAAATACCAACGAAAATTTAAGAAGATGAAAAAATGATGACCATAATAATGCTAAAATTGGATTTGAACAAACTCCACACCTAAACACTCAATGTAAACTAATACAATGCAAAAATATGGGTAGATATGATAAGTTGAATATAATCCTATTCACATACATTATTAGTCTAATGACTCACTTTATGACTTGTGCAGATGTTCATATAGCTATAATGAGTACATATGTTGAACCTATTAAACCCATGATGGTATAGGAATCTCTAGTTTCTCAACCTTGTATTAAAGACATGGAATATAAATAGGAATCACAAAAACACAAAAACATCATATCTTGTACTTAATCAAATAGGAAATTATTTTATTGCTTACAAGTGGATTTTTAGAATGAAGTATATTAAAAATTGAAGACTTTAAAAGTACAATAAATAACTCATTAAAAGTGGGTAATCTCATAACAAAATAATGGATTATGAGGAGATATTTTACCCCAAACCCATAGAAAAAAACAATCATGATGGATTTATCTCGTTAATTCCCAATTTGGTTGGTATGTTCATCAAATGGACAATGAATCCATTTTCCCCTATGAAGCCCTTATTAAAAAACTCTACATGATGTAAAAATAAGGTTTTGACATATCCAACAAGAAATAAGATAAGGTTTGTTTACTTGAAACACAAGTGTAAGGACTCGAGATAGGATTGTAGACACATGGTAAAACAATTTAAATGACCATCTCATTCATCTTGCATTTGATAAGAACCTTTATGATCCTAATATTTACCTCCAACAACATCAGATGAGATGTTTATCATAGTTATTTATTTGGACGATCTTATGATCAATAGAATCTCGATAAAATAAATACAAACAAATCAAAAATGGCAATTTAGCTAGACATATATTAGGAACATCACTATAGTCTTAGAAAAGAAGTATGGTGAAAATAAAATCAAATATTTAATAATAAAATGAAATATTACAAGACATTTCTTGAGATATATTGGATTACATAGTAAAATATTATTGTTATGGCCGTGGAGGAAAAATCTTAAGTTTTCTCATACAAAGCCATTGTAAGTACATGTAATCCTATATTGATGGATGATCATA
This sequence comes from Taxus wallichiana var. yunnanensis, assembly GCA_018340775.1. NCBI lineage: Eukaryota > Viridiplantae > Streptophyta > Pinopsida > Cupressales > Taxaceae > Taxus > Taxus wallichiana. The sequence continues at coordinate 128,786,077 of CM031240.1, forward strand.
AGAAACATATACCTAAGCTATTATGGGTATGCCATAAGATATTAAGTGTGGTACATATCAATATTCATTTTGGTACATATCAATATTCATGTAAGTACAAAAATTCAGTCATTGAAAATAAATAGAGATAATTCTTAGATACATCAAATAAATTGTGGAATTCAGCTTAGAGTAAAAGTATAACAATAAACTATTCTTGATAGGTTACTTGGATTCAGATCATGTATGAAACATAAATGTCATGATATCAATTTCTAGATTAATATTATTTTTTTTTATGTAAACCAATATCATAGGGATAAAAAAGTAAAGTGTATGTTCATGGAATTAAACAGATGAAAAATATTAAACTTATCAAGGATTTGTATGTAAAGCGATATGGATAGATCATATACTTGAGAATGTGGGAGTGTCATCATTGAAACAAAAACTATAGTGTATGTTGACAATGGATATGTTCTCAAACTTCTTTAAAATTCTATTTTCATGAACAAAAAAATCACATGAGGTGTAGTTACATTTTAACAAGAAGTCTACATCATACATCTTTAATTGATATAGTTAATATTCAATATAATACAAGTAATAATATGAAGATAAATATATTTTTAATAAGTAAGGATTTCTATTCAAGTTAGACAAATACTTCAAGTCATCTATGTATATAGTCATAGGAAAATATTCAAAAGAAATACCAATGACAATTATGAAAAAATGGTGACCATAATAATGCTAAAATTGGATTTGAATACACTAAGCAACTTAACACTCAATGTATGCTAATGCAAAGTGTAAAAATATGGTTCTAGATGATAAGTTGAATATAATCATTTACACAAACGCTATTATTATAATGACTCACATTAGGACTTGTGGAGAGGTTAACATGGTATGTTGTAGTTAATCCACTAGGAAAGTATTCAATTGGTTATGAGTGGATCTTTAGGATGAATTATATTAAAAATTTAAGAATTTAAAAGAACAATAAAGAAATCATAATAATTTGGCATCCTCATAAAAAAATAAAGGAGATGTTTTCTCCCACATCCAAGAAAAACAATCATGCTAGATTTTTCTATTAATTCCCAATTTTTTTGGAATGTTCTTTAAACAAAAAAGAAATCCAATTTCCTCTATGAACACCTTATTAAATAACTCTACATGATGTAAATAGAAGGTTTTTACATATCTAACAACAAATAAGATAAGGTGTGTGTACTTTAAAATTAAGTGTATGGACTCGAGATAGGATCGTAAACACATGGTACAATAATTTAAATGAGCATCCTATTCATCATGGATTTAATCATAAACTTTATGATCCTAATATTTACCTCCAACAACATCAAATGAGATGTTGATCATAGTGTTATATGAAGACAATCTTATGATTAATAAAATTATGTGATAGCTATATGATTTCTCTAACCGAAAGATGGAGGCAAATGTAAACCCTAGCTATTTTGATGTTCTTGAATTTGACAGGATTCAAGGAGGTGGTGACGCTTGAGCATGTGTGTGGGAATCTTGTCTTAATTATGCAGGTGGAATTGTAAGTGGTCGTGGCTTGAGTGCGTGGATGGATCTATTAGAATAACTTGCTTGTGATGTCAATTCCTCTCCTCTTTCACCTACTCACCGTAGTGCGTAAAGGACCCGGTCTCATCTCGGAGCTTAGGTGGTAAGGGAGATCTCAAGGTCCAGAAACAATTCAGCTTTCAGATTTCGAGGATAGTTTCGAGTTTTAACCCAAATTATGGAGAAAAACTTTCATGGCAGCTTTGTTGAAGAGAAGGAAGTGAGTATAGAGCATTTGGATAAGAGACAAAACACCCTTTTTGAGTTTTAGGTGCTCCAGTTCGTGGAAGCATGACAATGTATGAACTAATATCCGGGGATGGTTATGGTCCTTAGTTTCCTGGGCCAGCCTGTGGCAATAGACTCATAAACCCTCTCGTTAACTTCTCTTTTAGGATGCGGTATGAGGGGATGGTAATAGGAGAAGGGATTTGTTGGACCCCAAGGGTAATAAGCCTATGGATTATGCCAAATATACCCCATCTATTAGTTTTGGGGATGAGGTGTTTTAATATGAATCAAATTTCATGAGGAATGGAATGATTTGCATTTAACAACTTTTTTCCATGTTTGCCTCGCTTTCTACATGCTTAGATGTTCACCATCATTGGGCCCCTCACATGGAAGGTAGGATGTATATATTTTCCACTGCTAGTGTAATTTTCATTTTTGTATTTGCAAACCCTTTAGATAGGGATCTCATTTTTTTTTTTTTTTTTGTATTTTGAATCCCACTTGCTTTTAATGAAATTGCGGTTTCTTTTTTTAACTTGGTTTGTGATATTTTCTAAGTTAAACTGCGGTATGGACTTGCCTTCCACACTTTCACCTAAAATTTTGGTCATAAAATTTATTAACCGATATTGGAAACACCTTTGGGAACACTAAAATCTATTTGTGGTGCCCATCGAAATCTATTTGTGGTGCCCACTTCCCTTCCTTCGACACTTTTTGAATTTTGATTTTGGTACTTTCGACTACACTTATGGACATGATTATGGGTTTTGATTTGGTATGATGTTAGATGTTAGATATACTAAACTCGTTGTTGATTTGATTTGTATTTGATGCATGTAGACGATTAGTGACATTTTATATTGATGTTATGGACACGATTATATATATATATATATATTTCTAAAATATAATATCTTTGTTGTAAATATCTTCCCCTCGGGTAGATATAGACAAGCAGAAGAATATGGAAATCAAAGAAAGTCAAAGCCCGATATTTATTGCGTCACCAACAGTCAAAGCGCAGGTAAGTGGCACACATAAAGAGATGTCGACATGAAAATGGATGCACCAGGCACAGGTAAGTGGCGCACATAAAGAGATGTCGACATGAAAACGGATGTGCCCTGGCGCAGGTAAGTGGCACACATAAAGAGATGTCAACATGAAAATGGATGTGCCCTGGCACAGGTAAGTGGCACACATAAAGAGATGTCGACATGAAAACGGATGCACCCTGGCGCAGGTAAGTGGCGCACATAAAGAGATGTCGACATGAAAATAGATGCGCCTTAGCGCAGGTAAGTGGCGCACATAAAGAGATGTTGACATGAAAATGGATGCACCCTGACACACGTAAGGGTATGTCGACATGAGGATGGATGCACCTATGGCACATCTTTGGGAGGTGTAACATTCTGAGCGCTGACAGAAGTAAACCCTGGCACAGATATTCAGATGGCCATAACTTTTCACAAGGAGCTCGGATTCATGCAAGGTTGGACTTTTTGGAAAGCTTACAAGGTCCTCTATCCAACTACTTTCAGATATCTTTAATTGGGTGGGAACAAGTTCTTAAAAACACAAAATATAGTTCGCCACTTTTTGGGTTTGCTAGGTTCTAACCTACCACCATAATGAGATGAATTAAATGCAACCTAGAGGTGGTTGGGGTAGATTTGGAATTCCTCTCTGTTTTCTCTCTTATTCTTCCTATAAATTATAAGGAGGGGATTCTTTCTAAAGGTTGAAAATTCTTGTTTTTCCCCTCCCTTCTTCTCTTGGCAGTGAATTTGTGGAGTTCAAACCTCCCATCTAAAATTGTAATGCAACTTTGCCTCTTGGAATTTTGTGGTGTATTGTATCAATCTTTGGAGAAAATAATGGATGTATGTGGATGATTCTCAACCCTCTCTCGTGTTCATTTGCATCTTCCCGATCTTTCACTACATATCTCGTTATCGTGTATGATCTTGCATTACATATTAATGGTTTGTGTTTATTGGCAAGACAGATTTTTCTTCATTCCTCAGTGCATCACCTTTGTTAGTTTAGGTTTTTTTTTTTTTTGCATCTTCTTACCCTGTTTCCTTGGCAAGTTATATTAGGTTTTTTGAGAAAACCCTCTACATTTTTTGTGTGCATCTGAACAGAGGAATAGGAACCAGCCTTCATCCGGAGAGCTTTTCCAATTTCGCAAGGTCCCACACTTGGGAAAAGCTCCATGTTATGCAATCACACTGAGAGTCTCAACCCATCGAGTTGCAGACATTCAGGGGTGCTGTGATTCGCCATCAACAGTTTTGGCATGCCCGGTGGGACCAAGAGGTCATTCCACAAGATTTGAAGGAATTTTCAAGAAATTTTGACAAAAACAATTACAGGTTTTAGAATTTCAAATTTTTCACCTTTCAGGATGAACTTTGAAATCAATTTTCAAGGGCTTAACTTGCTCAAAACAAGTCAAAATTTCACCAATTGATAGATTGGGGGATAATATTCAAAAGGGTATTCTTATATTTTTGAGATTTTGACTTTCAAAATTTCATGGTTTTTTAGTATTTCGGGTTTTCCCAGGTGTTGAGCATGTCCCAGGTTCCGACACAGTGCATTTCAGGTTTTGTAAGTTGCCGTACATGACCTAAGTATCACCTACTTTCACAGATTAGTAGCTACACAACAAGACCTGATAATTGAATTGAAGAACTGTATCTTTCGGGTCCTTCAAAGTTTTAAATTCTATTTTTAATATTGTTAGGTTTGGTGTGTAACTTGGTAGATCTAGCATTTTCAAGCTCATTCTCTAACACATCGGCAACTCCAAAGGGGTAGAATTTAGCGGTACAAAGCAACAAAAGTTTCCTGTGCACATGAGAAGAATTCAAACCAGTGTCCGATACTCGAGAAGAGGGGCTATTTTTCCACTTGCAACTATCACCAAGCAGAGGAAGGAGAGGAAGAGGACCACGAAGATCACCATCTCCACCTAACCGGACTTTGTCTACACCTCCACCTGGTAGACCTTTTCTCGCATCAACCAGAGTTCTTAGGCCAATCATAATGGCACATCTACCACCAAATCCCTTTGTCAATTTCATTGGTAGCAGCCCACTTGCCCTCAATGCATAGAATCTAGTTCCAATTGCAGCATTGAAGAACATTCCATTTTTCACTGGAGAAAATCATACCACTCCTGGTGATCATGTTAAAGACATTGCTAACGTTTGTGCAATCCATGAGATAAATGAAATGGGAGTTGCTATCAAATTATTGGCATCTTCATTCAAAGGGAAGGCATTGCAATGGTTTAGGAGCCTTGGAGCTAGTTCTATCCAAAATTGGAATCAATTATGCATAGTTCTCCATGAGCAGTTTGGGGAAAAGGGAGACAATTTGTCTCTACTAGAACAATTTACAACTATCAAGAGAGCTCCCAATGAGCAATTGACTGACTTCAACTTTAGATTTCAAAGGTCTTGGGATAGAATTCCAATGGTCGTTAGGCCAACACCGAAGGTGCTTTTCTATATTACCTTAAGGCTTTGAATTCGATATTTCTATGTTAATTCAATCTATGGGAGGCACAACCTTACTCGATACTTATAGCATTGCCATTAGGGCTGAAAACTATCTTATTCAAGCTAGTAAGATGGCTCCTAGGCCTCCCATTCCCTTGTATCCAAACTTAGAAAATCCAAGCACTAGTCAAACACCCACTTTGGCTCCTATTCCCATTCCTAGAAATCAAAGTTCAAATGAAACCTCTACTTCATCCTCTAGTGCTTCAAATGAACTCCAGGAGGTTATGAAACAATTACAGAACCTTGGAAATGAGATGGTGACTATCAAAAGACAACAAGCTCAAAGTGCTAGACCGTATCAGCCTCAAGCGCAATACCAGGCTAGGCCACCATACCAGCCCAATAGGCCACCCAATCTAGCTACAAATCAAAGCCAAGTAAGGCCTCCCACCAATAGACCATTTCAGCCCTATAACCCCAATGTTGCATCTACTTCTAAAGCATTAGTGCCAGTGCAAAACAACATAGCTCAAGAGTATGATTGGTGTTTCCCATGCAATGAACCTCACAACCAATCTATGTGCTTCAATGGTGCTTTGAACCAAGCCTTGATGGTGACAAATACTAGCATAGAGGGTGAAGTGAGTCAAGAAACAAATCAGCAACAAGGGACATCTCAATAAAACCCAGCTCCAAATGATACCACACTTGCGAATTGGCAAGCCGAGGATTTTGTGGCATGAATCAAACAATTTCTCGAGTGTAGCAGCTAACACAAGATCAAAGAAGAGGAATATTGGTGAAGGGAAGTCATTGGCTCCAAGTTATCTATAACCTTCCATCACTCCACAAGGTGTCGGTAAGCAAAATACAGCCCCAAACATGCAAGGGCAGCCTAAACCACCTTCTAAAACAACTCAAATGCCGCTTGTTTCGCCCATGCGCAAGAAAGGAATGTGCAGCCTAAAGGACATCAAAGAGATCTTTCATTCCCATTTAGCATCATTGATCAAATGAAGAAGACAAATGTGAATATATCAATGTGGGAATCTTTATCCATCCTGTGCCAAAGAGATCTTCTACTAGCTGCCATGAAGAATTGGTCAACTTCGAACCAAAGCAGTCCCTATGCAAGAGAATTTCCCACAAATGCTCACTCCTGAAGGGAATCATGGAGGACAACAAGGTAAAGTTTTGAAACCCCCTCCATTTTATGTTTCATTAATCATTGGGTATAAACTAGTACAAAATTGCATGATTGATTCTCGGGGCAAGTAGTTCACATGCCCAAGCAAATAGCCGATCACCTAGGTCTCCAATATGAAGTCATATCTAAAGGGGTAGTGAAATTGGATGGGACAACAGTAATAATGGTGGGAGTGATTAAAAGTTTGAATCTTACTTGCATGCATGCCCCAATGTTACCTGTTTTGTAAAATGTGTCGTTGATAGATTTGCCACCACTATTTTCCCTATGCTTATCAAGGGATTTCACAAACTAGAATTGGAAGCTACTTATCTACGTTGACTGGTCACACATGTCATTTAGAACAAGATATGGTACTAAGGTCACAATCAGATCCAAACCAATTGCAAACTTTCATATTGAGCCTCATACCCCAAGCAAAATCAATGCCAATTGTTCAACATTTGATCAAGAAGATTATCTAGGCAATGATGAAGTCGACACCAAAGTTAGAAGCATCTCGATTTGATTCTTGATGAATGGGCAAGCAAGGTACATGATATTGATCCCTACCAAGAAATAGAATAATCTGAGCTAGGATTCTATTGCATACATGAAGAAAACCAGCCTATTCCTAAGATCACCAAACTAGACCATAAGGATGACAAAGAGGTATGGAAATTAGTTTTCGATGGATCAAGGAGTAGGCAAGGCACAGGAGGAGGAGTTGTGCTTGTTTCACCTCAAGGCATCAAATATTATTTAGCTTTCCGTTTCTAGTTTTCCTATTCAAACAACACAGCTGAATATGAGGCCTTGATTCATGGACTTCATTGGGCCAGGAAAAAGAGCATAAAGAACTTGCAGGTGTTCGGGGAGAGCGAGCTGATTGTCAATCAAGTTAGGGGACAACATGCTACAAAGAATGACCTGCTGAAGAACTACAAGAACAGGGTATGGGACCTCGTTGATGATTTTGAAGCTTTCAACATCGTGTCCATACCTAGGAAGAAAAATGAAGTCTGCGGATAGGCTTCGGCAGTTATTGGAGCAACTTTTGATGTGGTTGACAACATCATAAGGGAAAACAGAACCACGTATGTATGTGATTGTGAGGCCGTAGTTCCAGATAATAACACAAGATGGCAGGTGTTTGAGAATGATCAACAAATAGTCAACTTTTTACAAGAAGAGGCTGAATTCTCAGCTAGGAATCAGACATACTAGAGCAAAGAAGAGACGGTGATCAAGTAGTGCAGCACTGCAGTAAAAACAAGCTTCCCAAAGGTTTAGTAACATTGGAGTCTATCTTCAACCCTAACGACCAGTTCCATAAGGAAAAGGCTAACATACATGTCAAGAGAGAAGATTTAGAGGCAATTTCAGTTGGGGAAGGAAAAACACTTCAAATTGGTAAAGTGACCACCGAGCTGGAAAAATCAGATTTCACACGCCTTTGCCAAGAATTCCAGATGTATTTTCTTGGAGCTATGAAGAATTGAGAGGATTCAATCCAAAGTTGGCACAATATACCATAGAATTGGATCCATATGCTAAGCCCATCGGCGAAGGTGAGACAAGTCAACCCTCACATTGAGCCTCTAATGAAGAAAGAGCTAAACAAGCTAACAGAGGCAAGCATTATATTCGTGATCAAGCACTCAAGTTGGGTTGCAAACTTGGTTCCGGTCAGAAAGAAGAGTGGAGAAATAAGGTTGTGTGTGGACTTCCGAGACCTAAACAGGGCATCTCTCAAAGACCATTACCCACTTCCTTCAATGGAACAAATATTACAAGTAGTATCCACTTCGAGAGATTCTCTCTCCTAGATGGCTACTCAGGGTATAATCAGGTAATGGTGAAAGAAGAGGACCAGTTCAAGATGGCCTTCACCACCAAATGGGGCACCTATGCCTACAAGAAGATGCCATTTGGACTATCAAATGCTAGAGCCACTTTCCAAAGGGCAATGGATATGGCATTCAAGGGATTGATAAATAAAATAGTTCTGATATATCTTGATGACATCATTGTATTCTCCAAAAATGCAGCGGATCACCTCTTTCATTTGAGGCAAGTATTTTAGAGGTGTAGAAAATTTGGGGTATCATTGAATCCCAAAAAATGCATATTCTTGGCTCACGAGGGAAAACTTCTAGGCCATATTGTTTCAAAGGAGGGGTTGATGATTGACCCAGAAAGAGTTGAAGCAATTCGAGCGTTGCCATTGCAAGTCACAAGAAGGCTCTTCAAAGCTTCTTAGGAAAGATCAATTTTTTCCGCAGGTTTGTTCTAAACTTTACAGCTCTCGTAAAGCCAATAACGTTGATGTTAAAGAAGAGCATGGCATTTAAATGGACATCTGAAGGTAAGGCAAGTTTTGAGGCAATAAAAGAGGCTATATCTCAAGCTCCAACTCTCGTCAATCCAGACTTCTCCAAGGACTTCATGCTATATGCCTTTAGTGGTGGAGACATAATTTCTGCAATCTTGGTACAACAAAATAAAGAGGGATTAGAACAACCAGTTGCTTTCTTTAGTCAAGGCCTGGAGGAATACGAAACAAGGTACTCTTTCATTAAAAATCATGTCCTCGCAGTGATTAGGAGCTTAAAGAAATTCAAGCACCTAGTCTCAAACAACAAGATCCAATTGTTGGTCTCTCATGCGGGAGTCAAGGACTTCCTTCTAAAAAAGGATCTGAATGAGAAACGTGTAGGATGGATAACCCGTGTCATGGAATATGACATCGAGATCAAGGTCACAAAACTAGTAGATGGAAAAGGACTATGTGAACAGCTAGCTTTGAGTCGGCACTTGTTGAAGTAGGTGATGAAAAGGAGACTGTCTTGGTTCTACAGGATGGTCAACAATAGGAAATGATGACGTGCCTGCTCCTTGTTGGACTCAGAATATGATACATTTCCTACAGGTAGGTCTATGCCCTCCGGAATTGAGCAAAGTAAAAAGGAGATATTTCAGATTACAAGCCATTCCATATGTGCTTGTTGATGGTGTTTTATTCAAGAAAGACATCAATGGAATTCTATTGAGGTGCATTGGGACAGGTCAAATTGAGAGGGTGTTACAAGATTTTCATGATGGAGATTCTGGAGGACATTTTTCCCCACGGATAACAACTCTCAAGATAATGAAGGCAGGGTATTATTGGCCCACAGTGTTCAAATGATTGCTATACATGGATAAGAAAGTGTAAGAAATGTGCACTCTTCATAGGAAAAGAAAGACTAGCAGTGCTTCCATTGCACCCAATTTTGGTTGACCAACCATTTATGCAATGGGGATTGGACTTGTCGGGGTCATCAATCCAAATTCAAGCTAAGGCCACAATTGGATTCTCACAACAACGGACTATTTCACGAAGTGGACCAGGCGGTAGCACTCAAAGAGGCAAATGAGTCTAACATACTAGACTTTTATGAAGGAATAGTGACCGGGTTTGGTGCACCACCACTATCATATCGCATAAATGCATTGACATTCATAGGTTCCAAGATTACATAATGGGCTATCAAGAATGGAATCTATTCAAGCACCTCTTCAAATTATTACCCGCAGTAAGGTAATGGACAAGCAGAGTCCATAAACAAAAATTTGCTAAGAATCATCAGGACTCTGGAAGAAAACCAAAGGACATGGCATACCAAGCTAAAATCAGCATTATGGGCTGACAGGATAACACCAAAGAGGTCTACAGGTAGTTCTCCTTACAAGTTGGTCTATGGGAAAGAGGCAATATTGCCTATATCATTAGAATTGCCAGCATTGGAGCTCATGAAGCAGTTGGAGTTGTCTAAGTTCAAACCAATGGAGGCCAGGTATGCAGAGTTGATGGAATTGGAAGAAATAAGAGAACATGCAGTTCTAATGATTGAAAAGGATCAAGCCTTAGTAAAAATATGGTTTGATAAGAAGGCAAGAGCAAGGACCTTCCAGGAAGGGGACCTAGTTCTGAAATGGGATGCAGATCGGGAAAACCAGAAGGCATTCCAAGTTTGATGCCATTTGGAGTGGCCCCTACATGGTCACGGGATGTAAAAGTAGTAATGCCTTCCAATTGTCTACATTGGATGGAGAAGAACTCCCAATTCCGGTTAACGGAATCTATCTTAAACATTGTTACTAAAAGGAAAAGGTTGCCCTTGTAAATATTAGCCTAGATTTCAATTCCTCTAAGTGCGTATGCACATTGTCTTGTTGTAGTTAGGTTTCAATTTCCCTAAGTGCTTTGGCACAAGTTTTTCTGCTCTCAGGTTGTTTTCTACAGTTCGAGTATTGTCGAGAAGGCGTTGCAAAGATCGTGCTCGAGATTAGATATCGGGTTGGTTTCGGGTTGTTATCGCTTATGACTCCATGCCCAATGGATTCTTAAAAGGCCACTGATCTTCTACCTAGTAGGCAGGTGATCCCGTTGAGTCACCAAATTGTTGTAAATATCTTCCCTCGGGTAGATATAGACAAGCGGAAGAATATGGAAATCAAAGAAAGTCAAAGCCTGATATTTATTGCGTCACCAATAGTCAAAGCACAGGTAAGTGGCACACATAAAGAGATGTCGACATGAAAATGGATTCACCCTGGCACGCAGGTAAGTGGCACACATAAAGAGATGTCAACATGAAAATGGATGCACCCTGGCGCGGGTAAGTGGTGCACATAAAGAGATGTCGACATGAAAACGGATGCGCCCTGGCGTAGGTAAGTGGCGCACATAAAGAGATGTCGACATGAAAACGGATGCGCCCGGCAGCAGGTAAGTGGCGCACATAAAGAGATGTCAACATGAAAATGAATGTTCCCTGGTGCAGGTAAGGGTATGTTGACATGAGGATGGATGCGCCTATGGCGCATCTTTGGGAGGCGTAACATTCGAGCACTGACAGGAAGCAAACCCTAGCGCAGATATTCAGATGGCCATAACTTTTCACAGGGAGCTCAGATTCATGCAAGGTTAGACTTTTCGGAAAGCTTAGGAGGTCCTCTATGTAACTCGCTTTTAGATATATTTAATTAGGTGGGAACAAGTTCTTAAAAATACAAAATACAGTTCGCCACTTTTTGGGTTTGCTAGGGTTCTCACCTACCACCATAATGAGATGAATTAAATGCAACCTAGAGGTGGTTGGGGTAGATTTGGAATTCCTCTCTCTTTTCTCTCTCATTCTTCCTATAAACTATAAGGAGGGGCTTCTTTCTAAAGTTTGGACATTGTTGTTTTTCCCCTCCCTTATTCTCTTTGGCAGTGAATTTGTGGAGTTCAAACCTCCCATCTAAAACTCAGTAAAGAAAATTTGCCTCTTGGCATTTTATGGTGTATTGTATCAATCTTTGGAGAAAATAATGCATGTCTGTGGATGATTCTCAACCCTCCTTGTATTCATTTGCATCTTCCTGATCTTTCACTGCAAATCTGTTATCTGTGTATGATCTTGCATTACATTTTAATGGTTTGTGTTTATTGGCAAGACGGATGTTTCTTCATTCCTCGGTGCATCACCTTTGTTAGTTTAGGTTTATTTTTTTTACATCTTCTTACCCTGTCTCCTTGGCAAGTTAGATTAGGTTTTTTGAGAAAACCCTCATGTATTTTTTTTGTGTGCATCTAACAGAGGAATAGGAACTAGCCTTCATCTAGAGAGCTTTTCCGATTTCACAAGGTCCCACACTTGGGAAAAGCTCCATGTTATGCAATCACATTGAGAGTCTCAACCCATCGAGTTGTAGACATTCGAAGTGCTTGTGATTCACCATCAACAATCTTTTGCAACACTTTGTAGGATTTGATAATTTAAATTATGTTGTGATCACTTTGACATGGATGAAATGTTAGATAAAAATGTTGCCATAAATTTGTAAATGATTTGTAATTACATACATGATATTTATTCATATATAGATGATTTTAGATTTATATTGCATAATTTGGTATGAATGTTTTAATGCGGGCATGAGGCCGAAGGAGGTATTCTTTGTTTTTAGGTATATTTATATACACAAAAACATCGGGGATTGGATACCAACCACATTGGAATTCTAGATGAATTCAACTAGGGTCAACATGGCAACATCTAGTTATGTGTGTGTTATAATTATTTGGTTAGGGGAAAATTGTGACCAAGGGGTCATGTGTTGTTTTCGTTTAAATTCAATTTCATTGATGTTAGTATGTGTTTCTTTTAGTGATGTAATTTACTTGTTTTAATTATTTAGATTGTGATGTAAGTATTGTAATCCTTTATTATTCATGGGTTGTAGTGTCTTAAAGCTAATTTAAATTTTTGCTAAACTAATTAAAGATGTGACCAAAAAGGAGTTCATTTATTAGACTTGATTTACTCTTGGATTTTGTGTTGAGTGATGTATGCTTGAGTCTTGAGTGTAGTGCACTCTACCCTTCATGGGAAACTCGAATTTGGCCTTCGAGGCCAAATTTGGAAGCTTGTGGGACAAGTCAAATTTATCCCACACCTCGTAAATGTCTATGCCTACCCTACCTATGTGTTGGGGGGTAAAAATCAGGCCCTATTAGGTGTTTTGGGAAGATAAAAAGGTGAAATATTTATTACACTTTCTTTCAAGTATTTAATATTGTCTTTTGGGGAAGTGGGCTTAGATGGAGTGTGTAAGTTTCTTTTCATTCCTTAAACCACTTTTTAATTGTGCTTTGGAATATGAGATTGACCAACGTGATGTGGAGTGGAGAGAAAATAAGGTGGAATCCTACTTGGAACGACATCATCCTCCTCTCTCCTTTTCCTATTTATTGAAATCATTTTGCTTTTTTAGGGGTTACTTCATTATTTTTGTGCTCTTGTATTTTGGAGAGTGAGAGGAGTTTTGAGACAGCTTGTGAATTGTTGGAGCTTATGGATCTGCTTTCTTTGTTTTGAAGGATCTTAGAATTTCATTCTTGGAACAAGCTCTACAATGGAGAGGTAGGAGATTTACCTTAGTTTAAATTATGGTTTTATTTTGTGTTTAAATGTTTGTGTTGTTGACTGTTGTTTTCATTTGGAATGTTTTTTGGGTATGGGTAGATTGCTTAAGTTTGTAGTAGGAGGAGACTATGGGATTTTTCTTGTACGGAGGAATAAGAGTTTTCTTTCTTGTGGATGGATTTTGGGTAGGGTGCCCCACCTTGTATGAGTAATGCTTGCATTTCTTCTTTTTTCTTGTTATGAGGGAGGAATAAGAGATTGAGGGAGACATAAGAGTACATGGTGGTATAAGGGGTACATGAGGGAGGCATAAGAGTTTCTAAAGGATTTTGGACATACATTGGAGGCTTAAAGGTGAGCACCCATTCCCATTAAGAGGCATAAGTGTCCTCCCCACGGGTCTTACTCTTTTGGCTTTCTTGATAAGCCTTTTTATATTGTTGTTTTTGAATGTGAATGGAATGGATGTGAAACTATTTTGTCAAGTATTGTGGAAGATTTTTGTTGCCATGAGTTGAAATCATCTCCCATTGTAATGTGGTTGGGGCTTGGGGGCCAATGGAGAGGATTGATTCTCCCCTCCATTGGATATATTGGTTGGGTGGAGAATGTTGCCTCTCCCCCTATTTTGTTTTGAATTAAACAATCTTGAAAAATCTATCTTTCTTGGAGTGGTGGAGCTTGGAGTGTTGTTGGAGACCTTGAGAACTTACCTTTGTGAAGAAATTTATTTGTATTCCCACTTGCAATGGAAAAACTTGTAATAATGTATTCCCTTATTTTATTTATATTTTGTATGTTTCCCACATCAAGTGGAGAACATTTTATTGATCTTGTGAAGAAAAAAATTGCATTTCATTGTTGACTATGGAAGTGTATTATATATTGAAAAGAAAGAAGAAAGATTTGTATTGTAGAATTAGTTTGAGAAAAAGAAAAGAAAGTATTTCTCCTTGTTGAAATCTTGGATGTATTGTGAGAAAAGTAGTTCCTTGTGTTAAAAAATTTAAGTTATGTAAACAAAAAAAAGGAAGTTCACTTTCATTGAGTAGTTTTTGTATTGTAAAGGTGAGATAAGAAAATGTAGAAGTTGTTAGAGGTTGAACTTGCTTGCATAGTAAACTTGAATGGAAAAATAAATTTAGTTTAGCTATTTTGAATGTATGTACATTGTAGTGAAATGAAAGAGAGAACAAGTTTGAATATATTGTATTTAGAAATGTTGTGTTCTTTACATAGCAATAAAAATGATAATGTATAAGTAGTTATAGATTCCTTTTGCTCTTGTAATGGAAAGAAAACTAGATGAGCATAATAGAATGATTTTGTAAGTAGATGTGTTTCATTGGATTAGATAATTTTTTAAAAAGAGTAGATTTAACTAAGAAATGAATAAAAGAGAAATAAATCTCAAATATGGAACTCTAAATGAACAAAAACAAACTCAGAATGCATTTTTACATCTTTTAGTAACTTTTAGTTTTTTTGAAAATCTCGGCATAAAGGTTCTGTTTCTCATAAATAAGACCGCCGCTCAATAGGGTGGTGGTCCATGGTTTGTCACCCAGGCATGTTGGTGGTTCTGTCACTTATGACAGAACTCTGCGGATCCGTGCCTGTGTGTGAAATTTATCCAATTTGCACCAATTTCTAAGTTGTAAAATTTAACCTATGATTACCAACAAGAAAAAAATGAGTAATCCTATGGATTTGAACAATAAAACATACAATGGTGGATCTAAAACATTCCTTTTCATTTACAACAATGGGGGTAGGGTTTTCCCAAACTTTAAAGACCCAAATACAAATGGTTTGTAATAAAACCAGATTGGGGAAAGAGATCCCTCCCAATCTTTGAATGAAATAGAATACATTAATAAAACTAAAACTAAACTAAGCCTAGACTAGATCTCCATGAAGAATCCTCCATGGTTCTCCCTCTTGTGCTTCCATGGCTTCCTCTTCTCCAACCTACAAATTTAACAAAAAGAAAATTGACCAAATGAGGAGAATAGAATAAGAAAAGGTTTTATTCGAATTTCATAAGGATTTTAGGGCTAAGTTTGAAAACCTAGGATCTAGTGGCCAGGATGGATTTGATCTAAGGGTGGAGGATTGACCCTAATTTTATTAGTATAAATGTATTTGAAAATGTCTTATTTAAAATCCTTAAGAGTATGTGTAGATGGGTCGGTGGGGCCATCTAATTGCCTAGGGGTGTAATGTCCCTTTTAGTCCTTAGTATGTTAGAGAAATTTAACAAACGGACTTTTACACTATTAAGATAATGAATTTAATAAATCAACATAAGGTTAACCTTGTTAGGATGGAACATTTTTAAAGAGAAAAAAATTAATTAATTAAGTAAATTAATCCTTGTACATTCCTATATGATAATTGATTAATGGACCCTAGAGATAATTTTGAAAACATGTAACTTTTAACTAGACCTGGTTCTTCAATTGTAAAGATGAGTTAAGTAGTGTAAGTTAAGTTAATGAACCCTAAAGGTTAAGCACCCTTGTAACCCTCTTTATAACTTAAACAAAAAAATTAGTCACAATTTTTAGGTTAAGTGTTGGGTTGTAGCATATTATTAGAGCATCATTTTTGTGGGCATTACACTTGGCATCGAGTGATGGGTTAAAAACTATGACCCTTGGGCATACCTAGAAAACATGAAACATGAAAATTTAACCTAGTGAAAATTTGGTTCTTTTAATCTAGAAAATCACAACGTCCGATAATTGTATAAATTAGAAAACATACAAAAAAACTAAAACACGACCTAGAAAAATGAACTAACTCTCATCTTGATCTGTAGGAATAAAGGATCGATGAGGGGCTTTTTGATATAGACCTAGACATACCACCGCCAGAGAAAGCTATAGCGTCCATTCTACCTATGTTTTTACGACGCTTCGGGATGTCAATGCCGCTATATGTGGAGAGCCCTTGGGAGGATGATTTTCTAGACATGACATAAAGCCATCGGTGGAGCCCCATCTATCCCCTCAACATAGCGAGGAGTATAGGAAGTTAACTTCCACACAAATTCTCCCAAGGCAGAGTCACCATTGAGAGGACATGGGGACAAGATCTTAGGACATAGGGACAGGACTTGGAGCCCTAAATAGAGAGGGGAGGAGCATGCAGAGAGACCTAGGGGTCGTCGGATGTTATCTCTGAAACCATATCGGGGAGGTCCTAAAGCTATGATCATCTCACTATTTGGGTGATACAGGAAGTTTTCAGGAAAAGCCCTGGTTGGTGAGCTTGAGAAGATGCTTCAAGATCTGCGCCTTGTACAAAGCAACACCAAATCTCGTGTTTTGATCCATCTTTTGAGGGATGTAGTAGGAGTCTTGTGGAGGACCATGGAGAAGATGCTCCATGTTGACTTTGAGAAAATAACACGGGAGCTATTTGAGGAGCATTTTAGGAGCAGGTATTTTCCCAAGAGATTTATACAAAGTAGTGGATAGATGAGCTTCACAACCTCTCGTCATGCATCGATGATGTAGCTGAGTATGAGAGTCAATTTATGAACCTACTCCAAAGACGTGGACTATATGTAGTATGAGCGGTATGGATTCACGAGGTTCATCGGGGCCCGAACTTTGATTTGGGTGGCGTGGTATGCATTCACTACCCACGAGGCATTAGTAGAGGCTGTGGAGAAGGCCTAAATTACAGAGGAGACATAGTGGAAGACACGGTAGGCTAGAGAAAGAGTTCGGAGCCATATCCAGCTGATGCAAGATGGTAGATTGAGGGGGTCAGTTCCTCCTGCATGTGGTGGATAGAGTTCAGGACAAGCTTCGCTCGAGCTACCACGGCAGCCACCCCAGCAGTAGCGAGTAGCAAACCCACCTAGCTTATAGACCTCCTCAAAGATATGATATGTAGAGAGGTGGAGTATGGGGCCTCCTAGGGATCCCATCGGGACACAGGTGCACCGATAGCTTAGTCAGTAGGAGCTTATCAATAAAGACCTTAATAGTCCATAGCTGGATCATCAAGATCCAAAGCTTAGACATCTAGTTTACCATCCAGAGCTGCATCCCACTAGAGAGGACCAGTTAGTTGTTATGGTTGTGGTGTTGTTGGACATCATTGGAGAGATTTCCCACAAAACCCTAACAACAAGGGTAGGATGTAGATCTTAGAGCCTACTATTGGAGATATGTGCAGAGCCATCGGATCTATGCGCAGTAGTTTTGAACTACCATGCCGAGCACCAGAGTACCATGATATAGATTACAGGTAGTATTGGTGGTCTACCTCTATATTGTTTGATTTTGGATCTTTTGATTCTTTTATTACACCATCCTTAGTATCGCATTGCATATTGGTGGAAGTTAGGTAGGTTTGTAGTTGGGACGTTGAGATGGCTTCTAGAGCCAAAATTTCTATAGACTCCTTAGTTAAGGAGTGTGTAGTGGATTTGGGAATCCTCACCACTACCTCAGATCTTTGAATCCTTCCTTTAGGATCATATGGTGTCATTTTGGGCATGGACTGGTTGTCTGCTCATAGAGCTAGAGTGGACTATTACCATAAGACTATTTCTTGCATAGATGATCTTGGAGTGGAGTTAGTGATATCAAGAGTTAGGAGGCTTGTTTTTATTCATACCATCTCCGCTATGCAGCTTAAGCGGTGTGTGCAATGGGGTTCTCAGATGTATGTTGTTACGGTTAGTGATAGATTGAAGGATGAGTCTAGTAGACCATCCCTTGATGACCATCCCATTTTGAGAGAGTTTACATATGTGTTTCCATGGGAGCTACCGGGGTTACATCCACCATGAGTGATAGATTTACACATAGATATGGTTTTGGGAACTAATCCTATCTCACGAGCACCTTATTAGATGAAAACCCATAAGCTATGTGAACTCAAGTTATAGCTTGAGGTCCTTGTAGAGAAGGGCCTGATCTATCCTAGCGTATCCCCTTGGGGTGCACCGGTGATCTTCATGAAGAAGAAGGATAGATCCTTATGATTATGTATAGATTACCGTCAATTGAACAAAGTAACGATCAAGAATCATTACCCCCTTCCATGTATTGATTATTTATTTGTTCGAGATGAAGGGGACCACGCTTTTTCTCCAAAAAGATCTAAAGTCGTGGTATCATCACTCAGGATTATGGAGGAATATATTCATAAGACCACTTTTCGTATGAGATATGACCACTATGAGTTCTGAGTTCTACCTTTACTTTGTTTGACGAATGCCCCTACGGTGTTTATGAGCTTCATGAATGGGGTGTTTAGGAATTTTATAGATCGCTTCGTGCTCATCTTTTTGATGACATTCTAATTTACTCACGTACACGTGAGTAGCACAAGGAGCACCTTCACCAGGTTCTTCAATTTATTTGTGAGCAACATCTTTACGGGAACTTGGAACTTGGAGGTTTATGTTTTCCTTTGAGATATTGGAGTGCATCGGTCCCTTGGCCTATCGTCTACCATTGCCACCTATCTTGTCTCACGTCCATGATGTGTTTCATGTTTCAGTACTTAGGAGATATATATCTAATCCTTCTAATGTGCTATATTGGACCACATTACAGTGTAGGATATGTGGCATGTGATGGTGGAGCACGTACACATTATAGAGTGTAGGAACGTGGGCCTTCGCGACAGAGAGATTGACTAGGTTCGGGTCTAATTGAATAGGTATGATGAGACTACCGCCACATGGGAGGATGGCACATTACTATGAGTGTAGTTTCCACACCTATTCCAGTGACTTCTAGGAGGAATTTGAGTCTAAGGGGAGGGGGATGAGTTGAGTCTAGAGTGAGGAGGAGACTGCGGGAGCTTTCTTAAGCGATATTGGAAACACCTTTGTGAAACCGTTATCTATTTGTAATGCCCACTTACCTTCGACACTTTTTTATTTTTGATTTTGATACTGGTGACTACACTTATGGACATGATTATGGCTTTTGATTTAGTATGATGTTAGATGGTAGATGTACAAAGCTGTTGTTTATTTGATTCGTATTTGATGCATGTAGACCATTAGAGACATTTGATATTGATGGTGTGGACATGATTATATATATATATATATTTTTACATGTGATATCTTTTGCCACACTTTGTAGGATTTGATAATTGAAATTATGTTGTGATCACTTTGACATGGATGAAATGTTAGATAGAAATGTTACTAGAAATTTGTAAATGGTTCGTAATTGCATAGATGATATTTATTCCTATATAGATGATTTTATATTTATATTGCATAATTTGGCATGAACTTTTTAATGTGGCCACGAGGCCGAAGGAGGTATTTTCTATTTTTGAGGTATATTTATATTCACAATAACATCGGGGATTGGATACCAATCACATTGGAATTCTAGATGAATTGAACTAGGGTCACCATGGCAACATGTAATTGTGTGTGTTAGAATTATTTGGTTAGGGGAAAATTGTGACCAAGGAGTCATGTGTTGTTTTGTTTTAAATTCAATTTCATTGATGTTTGTATG
Source organism: Taxus wallichiana var. yunnanensis (assembly GCA_018340775.1). Classification (NCBI taxonomy): domain Eukaryota; kingdom Viridiplantae; phylum Streptophyta; class Pinopsida; order Cupressales; family Taxaceae; genus Taxus; species Taxus wallichiana. Next base: position 128,806,070 of record CM031240.1, read on the forward strand.
TGTTTATTTTAGTGATGTAGTTTACTTGTTTTAATTATTTAGATTGTGATGTATGTATTTTACCCCTTTATCATTCATGGATTTTAGTGTTTTAATTAAGCTAATTTAACTTTGTTCTAAACTAATTAAATATGTGACCAAAAAGGAGTTCATTTATTATACTTGATTTACTATTGGATTTTGTGTTGAGTGTTGTATGCTTGAGTCTTGAGCGTAATACACTCTACCCTTCATGGGAAACTCGAATTTGTCCTTAAACACCAAATTTGGAAGCTTGTGGGACAAGTCAAACTTGTCCCACACATCTTAAATGTCTATTGCAAACCTACCTATGGGTTGGGGGGTAAACATTAGGCCCTATTAGGTTGTTTGGGAAGATAAAAAGGTGAAATGTTTATTACAGTTTCTTTCAAGTATTTAATTTTGTCCATTGGGGGTGTGGGCTTAGATGGAGTGTGTAAGTTTCTTGTCATTCCTTCAACAACTTTTTAATTGTGCTTTGAAATATGAGGTTGACCAAGGTGATGTGGAGTGGAGAGGAAATGAGGTGGCATCCTACTTGGAGCCACATCATCCTCCTCTCTCCTTTTTCTATTTATTGAAATCATTTTGCTTGTTTGGGGGTTACTTCATTATTTTTTGCTCTTGTATTTTGGAGAGTGAGAGAATTTTGAGAGATCTTGTGTATTTTTAGATCTTGTGGATGCTTGGTTGGTTTTGGAGGAGCTTGAAATTTCATTCTCGGAGAAATCTCTACTATGGAGAGGTAGGAGCTTCACCTTAGTTTAAATTATGTTTTTATTTTGTGTTTATATGTTTGTGTTGAGTGTTGTTTTCCTTTGGAATCTTTGTTGGGTATGGGTATATTTCCTAAGTTTGGAGTAGGAGGAGACTCTGGGGATATTTCTTGTAGGGAGGCATAAAAGTATGTTTTCTTTTGAATTTAGTTTGGGTTGGGTGCCCCACCTTATATGAGGAATGTTTGTAGTTCTTCTAGTTTCTTGTTATGAGGAGGCATAAGAGATTTAGGGAGACATAAAAGTATATGGAGGTATAAGCGGTACTTCAGGGAGGCATAAGAGTTTGTAGTTGATTTGAGACATACATTGGAGGTTTAAAGGTGGGCATCAATTCCCATTGGGAGGCATAAGTGGCCTCCCCGTAGGTTTTTCTCTTTTGGCTTTCTTGATAAGCCTTCTTATTGTTGTTTTATTGGTTCTTCTTACTTGTGTTGTGGTTGTGTTTGAATGTGAATGGAATGGATGTGAAATTATTTTTCAAGTATTGTGGAAGTTTGTTATTGCCATGAGTTGAAATCATTTCCAATTGTAATGTGGTTGGGGCTTGGGGGCCAATGGAGGGGATGGCTTCTTCTCTCCATTTGATATCTTGGTTGGGTGGAGAGCATTGCCTCTCCCCCTATTTTGTTGTGAATCAAACAATCTATAGAAAGCTATCTTGCTTGGATTGGTGGAGCTTGGAGGGTTTTGAAGACCTTGAGAACTTACCCTTGTGAAGAAATTTATTTGTATTCCCACTTAGAGTGGAAGAACTTGTAATAATGTATTCCCTTCTTTTATTTATATTTTGTATGATTTCCCACATCAAGTGGAGAACATTGTATTGATCTTGTGAAGAAACAAATAACATTTCATTTTTTATTATGGAAGTGTATTATATATTGAAAAGAAACAAGAAAGATTTGTATTGTAGAATTAGTTTGAGAAAAAGGAAAGAACGTATTTCTCGTTGATGAAATATTGGATGTATTGTGAGAAAAGTAGTTCCTTGTGTTAAAATATTTAAGTTATATCAATGGAAAAAGGAAGTTCACTTTCATTGAGTAGTTTTTGTATTGTAAATGTGAGAGAAGGAAATGTAGAAGTTGTTAGAAGTTGAACTTGCTTGCATAGTAAACTTGAATGGAAAAATAAAGTTATTTTAGCTATTTTGAATGTATGTACATTATAGTGAAATGAAAGAGAGAACAAGTTAGAATATATTGTATTTAGAAATGTTGAGTTCTTACGTAGCAAGAAAAATTATAATTTATAAGTAGTTATAGATTCCTTTTGCTCTTTTAATGGAAAGAAAACTAGATGAGCATAATAGAATGATTTTGTAAGTAGATGTGTTTCATTGGATTAGATAATTTTTTAAAATGAGTAGATTTAACTAAGAAAGGAATAAAAGAGAAATAAATCTCAAATCTGGAACTTTAAATGAACAAAAACAAACTCAGAATGGTTTTTTACATATTTTAGTAACTTTTAGTATTTTTGAAAATCTCGGCATAAAGGTTTTATTTCTCATAAATAGGACCCCTGCCCTGTTAAGAGTGGCGGTCCTGTAATCACCACTCAGACTAAGGTGGCCGTCTCAAAACTACGTCTTAGTAGGGAGGCGGTCCCAGGATCTGCCATTTTGCTCTAGGTGGGGTTCTATTACATATGATAGAACTCCACAGATCCACTCTTTTGCGTGAAATTTATCCAATTTGCACCAATTTCTAAGTTGTAAAATTTAACCTATGATTACCAGCAAGCAAAAAAATGAGTAATCCTGGATTTGAACAATAAAACATACAATGGTAGATCTAAAACATTCCTCTTCATTTACAAGAATGGGGGTATGGTTTGCCCCAAATTTTAAAGACCGAAATACAAATGGTTTGTAATAAAACAAGATTAGGGAAAGAGATCCCTTCCAATATTTTCATGAAAAAGAATACATTAATAAAACATAAACTAAACTAAGCCTAGACTAGATCTCCATGAAGAATCCTTCATGGTTCTCCCTCTTGTGCTTCCACGGCTTCGTCTTCTCCAACATGCAAATTTAACAAAAAGAAAATAGACCAAATGAGAAGAATAGAATAAGAAAAAGTTTTAATAGAATTTCATAAGTATTTAGGGCTAAGTTTGGAACCCTAGGATCTAGTGGCCAAGATGGCTTTGATCTAAGGGTGTGGATTGACCCTACTTTTATTAGGTAGAAATGTATTTTAAAATGTTTTATTTAGAATCCTTAAGGGTATGTGTAGATGGGTGAGTGGGGAAATCTAATTTCCTAGGGGTGTAATGTTCCTTTTAATCCTTACTATGTTGGAGGAATTTAACAAAAGGACTTTTACATTATTAAGATAATGAATTTAATAAATTAACATAAGGTTAACCTTGTTAGGATGGAACATTATTTAAAGAGAAGAAAATATTTAATTAAGTAAATTAATCCTTGTACCTTCCTATAGAATAATTGATTAATGGACCTTAGAGATAATTTTGAAAACATGTAACTTTTAACTAGACCTGGTTCTTCAATCATAAAAATGAGTTAAGTAGTGTAAGTTAAGTTAATGAACCCTAAAGGTTAAGCACCCTTGTAACCCTCTTTATAACTTAAATAAAAAATAATGAGTCAAAATTTTCAGATTAAGTGTTGGGTTGTATCATATTCTTAGAGCATCATTTTTTGCGTGCGTTACACTATTGATCTAAAAACTAATGATTTTCAGTATACAATGTTTACTCAATTCTCAGTTGATATGCATAATTCTATTTATTTCCCTTCCAATATTGATCTAAAAGTTGAAGATAGAACCTGGACTCAAAATATTGATTATGAAGGGTTTCCTTTAGATGTTGTATTTTCTTTTCACTTCAGCATTTAGCATCATATTGTCATGTGGTTATAAATCATGTTAAAAGAATAATCTCATGGTAGAAGAACTCTAATCCTAGTCACCTAGTTGTGAATGATGTCATAGATAGTGTACTTGACTCGATTCGTTAAAACTAGTTGAACTGAAGAGAACATTGAAGTAATGATTCTAATCCAAATAAATTAAAATGTACATCCAAATATAGAATTGGATTGGAATGTTGTGTGTAAGAAAAAAGGGACTATCTACCACCTAAAGATGCAGTTAAGATCCAAAGGGAAGGGGGTAAATAGTTAAGACAGTTATTGGTTTTATTGTTGTTGTTGGTTTGTTGTTGTTTTTTATTCTTGGTGCCACTCGAAGAGGCTGGTTTGTGTTGTTCATCAATTTATTATTTGTTTATCCATGTTTTATATGGGGTACGTTCCCCTTAACCCTTTTTACCACCAATCAAAAAATATATATCAATAAAATAAATATATACAAATCTAAAATGAGAATTTAGCTTGGACATATATTAGCGAACATCACTATTGTCTTAGATCAAATGTATGGTTGAAATAGAAACACATATTTAATAATAAAAATAAATATTACAAGACATTTCTTAAGAGATATTATATTACATAGTAATATATTATTGTTATAATCAAGGAGGAATATTATGTTTTCTCATAAAAACCGCTCAAGTACATGTAATCCTATATTGGTGGATGATCAAAAGACACAAATACTTAACCTATAATAGGTATGACATAAGATATTAAGTTTGTTACCTATAAATATTAATGCAAGTAAAAAAATTCAATCATTGAAACTAAAATGAGAGAATTGTTAGATACATCAAATAAATTGTGGAATTCAACGTAGAGTAAAAGTCGAATCTTGATAGGTTACTTGGATTCAAATAATACATGAAACATCAATGTCATGATATCCATTTCTATATTCATATTATTTTTCTGATCTAAATCTTTATCATGGGGAGAAAAATAAAAGCGTATGTTCATGGTATTAAACCGATGTAAAATATTATGCTACACGAGGATTTGTATGAAAAATGATATGGATAGATCATATACTTACGAGTGTGGGATTACAATAGAAACAAAAACTATAGTGTAAGTTTCAATAGATATGTTCTTAAACTTGTTTTTAATTATGTTTTCATGAACACAAAAATCACATGAGATGTAGTTACATTTTAACAACAATAAGCCTACATCATACATCTTCAATTAATATAGTGAATATTCAATGAGATATAGGAAATAATATGAAGATAAATATATTTTAAATAAGTAAGGATGTTTATTCATATAAGACATATGGCTAGAGTAAGCTATCTACATAGTCATAGGAAAAAAATTAAAAAGAGATACCAAAGACAAAATAACAAGATGAAAAAAATTGTGACCATAATAATGCTAAAATTGAATTTTAATAATCTCCACAACTAGACACTCAATGTATGCTAATGTAGTGTAAAAATATGGGTAGAGATGATAAGTTGAATATAATCATATACCCATATGTTATTAGTCTAATTACTTGCATTAGGACTTGTGGAGAGGTTAAAATAGATATAATGAGTACATATGTTTAACCTAGTAACCCCGTGATGGTATAGGAATCCCTATATTCTCAACATTACATAAAACCCATGGAAAATAAATGCTAATCACAAAAAAATAAAAAAACATGGTATGTTGTAGTTAATCAACTAGGAATGTATTCAATTGGTTATAAGTGGATTTTTAGGATGAAGTATACTAAAAATTGAAGAATTTAAAATAAAAATGAACAACTCATAAAAATTGGTAACCTCCTAACAAAATAACAGATTATGAGGAAATATTTTCTTTGACATCAAAGGAAAAAACAATCATGATGGATGTTTTTATTAATTCCCGATTTTGCTGAAATTTTCATCGAGAAGGAGAACGAATCCGTTTTCTCTATAAAGACCTTATTAAAAACTCTACATGATGTAAATAGATGGTTTATACATATTTAACAACAAATAAGATAAGGTGTGTGTACTTAAAATGTAAGTGTATGGACTCGAGTTAGGATCGTAGACACATGATACAATAATTTAAATGAGCATATCATTCATCATGGATTTGATAAGAACCTTTATGATCCTCATATTTCCCTCCAACAACATTGGATGAGATGTTGATCATAGTTTTCTATGTGGACAATCCTATGATTAATAAAACTAGGATAAAATAAATATAAACAAATCTAAATTGGGAATTTAGCTAGACATATATTGGAGAACATAACTATTTTCTTAGACAATAAGTATGGTGGAAAAAAATGTCATATTTAATAATAAAATGAAATATTACAAGACATTTCTCAAGATATATTGGATTACATATTAAAATATTATTGTTATACTCATGGAGGAAAAATCTAAAGTTTTCTCATACAAACCCCGATAAGTACTGTAACGCTATATCGATGGATGATCAAGACACCCATAGACTTAACCTATTTTAGGTATGACATAAGATATTAAGTATCATACCTGTGAATATTCATGCAAGAATAAAAATTGATTCAATGAAAAGAAATAGAGAAAATTCTTATATACATTAAATAAATTGTGCAATTCAACATATATTAAAAGCATAATAATAAATTATTCTTGATATGTTACTTGTCCATTCAGATCATGCTTGAAACAACAATGTCTTTATATCCATCTAATGTAGCCAACTTTAACACACTCAATACAATGAAAATATCTTGTACTCAAATAAAATAAATATTCTTCTTCATTATTGAATCATGAATTACAATGCTTCATAAATAGGAAAACAATTCCCAACTCGATTTTCCAAGAAAACTGTAACTAACTTTGAGTCAATCTACTCTAAAGTGGAATTGACTATTTTAGTAGTTTACTAGTACTGCTATTCTTAGTAAGTTTGTATTTTTATTAGGATGGACACAAAAATTTCCATGCATCTTCTACATGCCTTAATTAGAGGAATTTTCAACTTTCTAACCTAATTTTCATTTAAGCGACTAAAATTTACTAATGCCCCAAAATAGGAAAAAACTGAGTTACAACTTAGATCCTAATTTTCAGCCTTCGGATGGTGGATTTTGGGCCCAAAATGTGTTGAAACCTACTCCAACTGGCAGGGTGGATTGACCAATGTTTTCGTATCAACGAAATAAGTGGTTTAAAAAAATGGACTCAAACAAACACTCACAAAGACAAGTTATGACCTTTTCAAGTTCCTGCTAAAAATCGTGCATCACCATTTCTAGATTTTCAGATCTAAACCAATATCATAGGGAGAAGAAAGAAAATTGTATGTTCATGGTATTAAACCAATGCAAAATATTAAGCTACATGAGGTTTTTATGCAAAGTGATATGGATAGATCATATACATGAGGGTGTGGAAGTACCATAGATACAAGAAACTATAGTGTATGTTGACAATGTATATGTTCTCAAAAAAACATTCAATTATGTTTTCATGGAAATAAAACTCAAATTAGGTGTAGTTACATTTTATACACAAACATGCCTTAAAGCAAAACATCTCACTCTAATTATTCCTAGGTAAGGAACAATGTACAACTATCTCCACTAAGTCATATGTATGGGAAACATTTGAGGATTTTAGGTAATATATCTCTTATTCTATTGACATCATGTTGAATTATGAAAGGGAATATTTTGGTTTAGTGTTAATGGGTTAATTCATCATGTCAAATAATGTAATGTAAGTAATATTAATTGTGTACTTAATTCAATAGTCTATTATACTATAATTGTCACATGGTGATGTGGGAGCATAAATTTTAGAGACCATAACTTTTTATATGACCATTAGATCATATTGAAATATTCCATGGAGTTAGATGTTAATTATTATTACACCAAGATAAAAATTTCACAAATGATCGAAGAATTTTCGTCATATTTTGGGGCCAAATTGCTTCGTCTATTATGTTTTACAAGATTAGTATGGATTTAGGAATGAGAAGGAAAATATCTTTAATCTTATGGATTTTTGCAAATTATGTGTGTATGTGTGTTTTTGAATAATTTTTACCTATTGCTATTGGATCCACAACAATTACTATTGGATAAGGATTTGGAACTTACGAGAATGGTGAAGGAAATATATGTTATGTTTTCATATATGATTTATTACCTCTATTTTATATGAGCATGGGTAAACACGGGAGAGGAGGTTATCCCCAAATTACTAGGCATATTCATGAGCAATAGAGATAAATTTTTCAGATTATAGGAGAACTTACCCGTCTCATACACATAGATGAAAATGGCGATGAAAACTTATATAGTTATCTTGAATAATTACCTCCATTAAGGAATAAAGGAGGAAGTGAATAAAAAAATGAGAGAGATGAAAAATTAGTGAAAGAGGGGACATTTGAGGAGATATTTATCCAGTCTTTGAAAGGAAGGGATGATGGAATTTAGATGAATGTTCCTAATTATGGTGGAGAGTTACAACTAGAGTAGTTTATTGATTGGTTAAATCACATGGAAAATTTATTTAAGCATAAAAATATTTCAAAGGCGAAGAAGATAAAGTTTGCATGCACAAATTTGGTTAGATAGGAATTGATCTAGTGGGATCAACTATAAAATTAAATACGAGAGGGAAGGAAAGGAAGAGATTCAAATCTTGAATAAAATGTTGAAGAAGTTGAAAGAAAAGTTTCTTCTTGTAGATTATGCCTAGACATTATTTCAAACATTTTAAATTGTAAGTCGGAGAAGGATCTTAGAATCAAAGAGTATGCCAATGAATTTTGCAAAATATCAATTTGAGTGGAACAAGGAGCATCCGAAGAATATAAGGCTAGAAGGTATGTAAATATGTTATGTTCTCCTATTCAAGATGAATATTGTATTATATATATCCATAGCCTAGATGATGGTTATGAAAACACATTGAAAGTAGATGAACATCACAAGATTAATTTGAGAAGGGGATTAAAGAGAGGATCATCACCATGTCTAATAAGAGGGAGAGGTAGATTTGATTCCTTGAAAGAAGAATATTTTGAAGGCCCTAACTACCATAGAGGTGGATATTTTAAGAGAGTGGAAGCATATAATTAATAACATGGTTAGAATAGCCCCCAATGTAGGTATACATGTTACTAATGTGGTGAATATGGGAGAAATGAGCTTATTAGTCTCCACACTATCCTACACATATTAGAAAGTAAGCAGAAAAACCACATAAATAAGAAGAGAAAATTTAGGTTGTTACATACTTTGGTGAAAACCTCATTATAAGGAAGGCATTGATATCCTCCGATGAAGGAGAAATAACAAAATGGTTCTCGTGGTGGTTCTTATCTTTGGAAAAAAAAATCAAACAAGGTACACCTCTACGGAGGGAAGGTATGTAAATTTATTATTTATGGTGATAGTTGTGAAGATGTGGTATGAAATGTCATCATTTATAAAATGAGTTTGAAATGTGAGAAACTCCCATTTCCTATCACATACCATGGTTCAAGAAAGGGAATGAGGTAACATAGATAAAATATTTTTAATTAAGTTTTCGATTGGGAATACCTACAAGGATAATGTTTCATGTGATGTTATCCATATGGATTCATGTCATATATTACTCATGAGGCGTTGCTAATATTACAAAAAGGTTATCCATGATGGAGGGAAGAATACTTATAGTGTTCAAAAGTATGGTGTAAGGGTTGTTTCGATATTCTTTTCGGGAAGAATAAAAGAGTGTGGGCTTGTTGAGTAAAAATTATTTTACTAAAGAAATGGAAGATGTTGGTTTGTGTTATGTATTTAATGAAAATAAGGTGGAAATAGAAACCAGCTTTGGTATACTTGATGCATAAATAAAGGTACTAAAATAATACACATATGTCATAAGGGATGAGCTACCATATTCATTACCTCCGAGGAGGGATGTAGAATACCATATCAAGTTGATCCAAATATTTTCCCTTATTAATAAAGTATCCTAGAGGATGATCTAAAAACAAAGTGAGGATTTGAAAAGCAAGTGACAGATCGATATTGAACACGTTTTTAAGAGAAATCATGAGTCCATGTTTAAATCCAACACTCTTATTCCCAATAATTATGGAGACTAGACAATGAGTGTGGAGAGTAGAGAAATGAATAAAATAATAATTAAGTATCGGTTCTCAATTCCAAGATTAGAAACTATGATGGATGTGTTAGAAGGATCTCGATATTTTATAACGATTGACCTACAAAGTGGGTTATACTAGATCCAAATCAATGAAGGGGATGAATGAAAAATGTGTTTGAAAACAAGGATTTTTTTATGAGTAGATGGTAATGCCATTCGGATTATATAATGCACCTAGTACATTCATGAGGTTTTTAACAGAGTACTGCGAGAATACAATTGTAATTTTTTGTTTGTTTATTTTTATATTTCATAAGATAGCTGAAGAACATTTGTTACATTATAAATTAGTCTTATAATTATTACAAAAATATGGTTTGTATGGAAATTTTGTAAAAAAAATTATTCTAGGTTTGTTCTAGTTCAAAACGATAGCTTCGAAGACTAGAGAGCACTACAGATAAGAAAGGAGCACAAGACACGAACATGGAATTTGGTAGGGGCTATCACCATAGTCCTGTCAGCATGGGAAGACATTATATTTGGATTGACACGATAGGAAGTAATAAAAATCATTCTGATCTAGCCTGATGAGGAGCCTCATTTGTCGGTGTCGCGGACAACAATCCACAAGGCTAAGGAAAGGTTCTAGTTGAAAATTGTTGGACGTTTGGTTGGTCTTAGTATAAACATCAATTTTTTTATGGATTGGAGAAGAAGGAAATGAGTATGCAAGTTTGAGGTTCAGGATGTTGCGATGAGAAAGTTTCCTTTTTCTTTCAAAAGTAAGAAAATCTAATTAAAGTGTTGCAAGAGGGGTTATGGTTCTACGGAAAGTATGGTCTTTTCCTCTATTTTTGGATGGCTATACTGCTTAAAAAATTCACATTTCAAACTATTCCCATTTGGATTCGGCTCCTGGAAATACCTTTTAAATATTGGGAACCCGAAGTGTTTCTGGGAATAGCTTGATTCACGAGTGTCTTAATAGTTATTGGTCCCACTACAAAATCTATTTATAGGCTGGCCTTCGCCATGATGTATATCAATGTTCTCGAGGGTCGCATGGTGCCCAAAAGAATGAATCTAGAATCACCGTATATGAAACGGAAACAAACGATACAAATCGAGAAATCGCCAATCATTTGTGAAAAATGTTGGATGGTGACTTATGATATCAAGAAATGTCACCATAGTAACTAAAGGAATGTGTTCTAGGAAGCTGATAACGAATTTGAGGAGTCGAATGATTCAGTAACTGACACAGAGGTGGAAACCGTGATCGAGGACAAAGTGGAGGATGTTGTCGAGATTGCAAATATTAGCATAGAGGAAGGTGTTAGAGTGTGTAGTGGCATGGAGATAGTAGATTCGGAGGAGGGAGAAGACCGATGGAAGAATGATAGTTTAGATGAGAACCTTGCGAGGTAAAATACATTTCAAAATTCAAATTTTGAAAACAACATTAATGCATTTGTTGACACTGATACTATCTTTGTCCCACATGGTGACATAGTGGCGGTGATTGAAGCATGTTCTGACCTACGTACTTCTTGGTGTGGCAAATTGGGTCAGAAACAACACATTTAAAACAAAACATGTGGTGATGTGAACAAGATCGATGGGAATAATGTTCAGAGTGGTGGTGCTATGAGCCAGCATGGAAAATTAGATGATAATGATGGCAGGCTCGAGGTGGTCCCTGGGCTGAGGTTAGATGATCCTAGTAGTAAGGCCTCTTGTACTCAATTTGATGTGTAGGGGTGGACTTTATTCCACCCCAAGAAACTTAAATTTGGGAAATCTAAACTCATGACTCGTAGCCACGCAGCTCCGATGAAACGTCTCGAGTAATTTTTACTTTTTTCATGTCATGGTTCTTTATTGTCTTCTTTCTTATTTTACCTTGCTTCCTTTGGGTTCTTCCTTTGTTTTCTTCTTGGTCACTTTAGTGTCCTTTCTCTGCTTTATGGTGATGTTTACCTTTGGTATAGGTCTCCCCATGTGATCTCTATTGTTCTATATTTTCTCCAGCTTATGCACTAGCTTTTTTGTCCCCCTCAAAACCAAATCATTACTTAATTTACTTTTTTTAAATGTTGATTATTTCAAAAAGGTCTATTATATTTGGGGATTGTCATCATAGGAGATGGGGTGAGGATGGATAAGGAAAATGGGAAGGGAATTATGGAGTGGCATATTCTAAAGAATGTGATAGACGTTCACATTTTTCATGGCTTAACAACTTGTTAATGTATACATCAATAATTTTAGTAGCATTTACGCACCCATAATGGAGTGCATGAACAACAAGGAGTTTCTATAGAAAAAGGTAACAATATATAGTTATGAATTTTTGAAGAAGAAAGTTTTAGAGAATTTTTTTCCTAATTCTATATTTTAGTAAGGTATTTGAGGTTTATTTTGATGTTGCACATGTTGGGATAATATTGAGTACTTGAGTCAAGAAGGACAACCTATACCATTCTTTATGAAAATGTAAACTAGGACATGAGGAAATATTCTACCTATGATGTGGAATTTTATGCTATGGTTCAAGCATTTAGGCATTGAAAACATTACTTGGCAACCGAGGAACTTGTACTCTTTATTAACCATGAAGCATTGAGTTATGTAAACACATGTAGAAGAAAATAAAAATATGCATGCAAATTGATTTTATTCTTTTATAAAATATACTTTTGTATTAAACGATAAATCAAGTAAACAGTAATCAAGTTGTTGATTCCTTTCTTGGTTGTGTACCCATTTTGATAACAATGGAAAATTAAGTTGTAAGGTTTTAGGTTGTTAAGGAATTGTATGAAAGTGATCAATATTTTGGTGATGTTGTGAGACATTGTAAGGGCCCTAGAGTGGGTTTTGGTTTTTGTGATTTATTTGATGCATGATGGGTATTTATTAAGGGGAAAGTAATTGTGCATCCTTGTTGGTTTAATGAGAGAAATCTATTATAAGAAAATTGTATAGTGGTGGATTGGTTGCACACTTTAGTATAAGTAAGAAAACTTCTATTATGGTAGAGAAGTATTATTGGCTAAAGATAAAGAGGTACATAATTCATATCATATCAAAATGTATAATGTTTGGAATAGAAAAGGGTTATACATAGAATAATGGGCTATAAATCCTATTTGATGTCCCTACTATACCTTGGGTTGATTTGAGTATGGATTTTGTATTAGGACTTCTTAACACACAATGAGGAAATGATACTCGATTTATATATATATATATATATATATATATATATATTATATTCTAAAATGACACATTTTATTTTTTTTAGAGTTATAAATTTATTTAACAGAATTAGTTATCTTTAACGGAATACCGAGAACAATGACTTGAAGTTTGGGATAGAAATATTTGGATTAACTTTTTGAAAACTTTATGGAGTAAAATGTTACAAAAAAATTTATGTAGTGCATATCACCTCTAGAATGATGGAAAACTACAAGTAGTAAACATGAGATTAAACAATCTTCTATGATGTATAGTTGAAGAAAAGTGAAACAATGCAATTTTGATTTAATGCATGCTGAGATTTTTTTATAATAGCTCAGTAAACGTGTCAATTAGGAGGTTTTCTTTCCATATTTTCTATTATAGGACCACAAGGAAGATCTAGATCTAATTATGTTGAATGGTGAAGATAAAACTAGTGATGATGTATAAGAATTTCTAGAATACATGCTACAATTCTTGGAAGAAGTGGGGAGAAGTTGAAGGATAGTAATGTAAAATGTAAAGTAGATGTGGATGCAAGTAAGAAAGTAAATACATTTGAAGAAGGAAATATTTTTATGGTTCATCTTAGAAAAGAGAGTTTTTCTAATGGGACATATAAAAAAATAAATTATAAAAATATTATGCCATGTAAGATTATTGAGAAAATGCCGAAAATTGCTAGAATTTGGAGCTACGAAAAGTTTTCTATTTCACTAGATTTTAATGTTTTGATATGTATAAACTTCTAGACCATGAAAAAAAATTTGAGGAGCAAGTGTAGACACTTGTAGTTTGATCAATACACTATTATTTCTAATAGTACACTAATGCTTCTTCCTTTTGAAAATTGACGACACACCGCTAGTTGGGCCTATCTAACTCCCTCCGTATGACACCCTTTCAATCATTTTTCCTCTTATGAACCATTTAAATAGGAATTTATAGCCTCGTTCTAACTACATTAGCTTCTTATTCACTTCTAGCTAGCTTCTATTAGCTCCCCAGAAGATCAATCCACTTCGTTGGATTGAGTAAGCCTTTCAAAACCCTTCTGGAACACTAATTACTCTCTAAGAGAGATTAATTAGTATAACTTAGGTTAATTACCCTCTAACATAGTCAAATCATGCTTTGACTTGCTAAAGTGCATTTTGGACTTTAGCCTTTGTCCCACATGCACCCAAATCTCCCTTTTCTTCCAAACCAAAAACTATAAATAGGGCCATACCTCGTCCCTCATTTCCTAAGAATCCTCTCTTCGTTCCTAGCACAAATTATAGCAATTTGATTAGGCTTTAGTTTGTATTTCATCTTCTTTCATTTGAGCTAAAAGCATTTAATCTTGTATTTCATAGCATTAACATAAAGTAAAAGGGAAGATCCATTGGTCTTGAAGCCATTAATGGGGAGATCTCTTTCTCTTAACACATAAACTGAATGCTTAGATCCTCTTAGGTTCATTATTTCAAGCTTTCAAAGAATAGAGATTAACTTCATTTGCTTAGTTTGCATGTTTATTTCAAATTAATGTATGCAAAGAAGGAAAACTTGCTCATTTCTTATCACATGGTCCATTGATCAGATTGTTAAAATCATTTGGGGTTTCTTGAGAGATTCTTACCCCAAATCCATGGCTTTTACAACTTTTCATTGAACACATTTGGCATGCCCAGTGGGACACTTATGTCCACCCTACATTAATGGAGGTCTTTTAGGTTTTTCAAAGCTTATTTTCATGTTTTTTTTCGAATCACTTGTTATTTCCTAATTTTTATTTCTAACCATAGGTAAATGACCATCATTTATATACATTTTGTGGGTTTTATATAGAAATAGGACACTTTGACTAACAAATAACCTGTTTGCTCTTGAAATTTTAAAAATTCATGTTTTTTTGCAGGTTTTTCACAAGGTGTGCATAGGTGTCTAACAAGGGGCACGTACATGTCGGAACCCCAAGATACCCATCATATCAGGTGCGTACCTTTCAGAAGGTCCCCATCACTTACAAACTAAAACTTTACACAGATGAGTATGTGTCTCCGTCATTTGGGGTGCATATACGTCTCTCTGGATGCGTAGGCGTAAATGCCTTGATTGAGTAAAAAAATAATTAGAAATAATCCATAAAAGTACATGCACACGTCTCTATCGTTTGAGGCATGTAGCCATCTCTCTCGACCATGTAGGTATAAAAGATCCGATTGTGTAAAAAAATTTACTGAGTTCTCTTTTTAGGCTTAGGTGCGTACACATTGTACTTGAGCGTCCATGTCATTATAGGAATTTATCTATCATATTGTGAGCGTCTGTGTTTACATTATTGGGTTTTATTAATATTTTTTTGACTGCATGCGTACTCATCAGGTAGGGAATGTATCCGTTGGTTGGGGAGCGTTGGTGTCAATATAGGAGCGCAGGTCTCTGTGTTAAAAAATGAAAAAAATTACAATCTGTAAAAAAAATATTCTAATCCATCACTGTAGGTTTTTAGGACTAACAATTGGAAAAATAGGGTTCTTTCTTAAACATTTTAGTTTACATAGATTAAAAGTGTTTTATTCATTTTTGAATTAGAAGTAGTTTTTGTAGAAGTGTGTATGCTCTCTCCTCGTGTCTTCCAAGATGATCTTGGAGATCAAAAACACCAATACAAAACTCATATAAATTGTGCAAAAAAAACTTATTTTATAAAAGGTTGGAGTAAAAATTTCATGTGATTTTAGTGGAATTTTTCACGTTGTGTATGCTCTTCCTTCGTGCCTTTTGGCGATCTTAGGAATCAAAAGCAAAGTGAAAAACTCTCTTTCTTAAACATCAACCTATGAATCAAAAAATTACTGAAACTTGTTTTCTATAGGACCTAACAATTGTCAAAGAAAGGAGGAGCTAAAACAAAACACAAAACCTTCTAATACATGTGTTCTTATAGGTTGCCAAATGGTGTGCTACTTAAAACCACATTAAGCTAAGCAAGATAAAAAAACACACCATATTCAAAACATTGTATTACAGGTTTCAAAAAGGGTACATCCCTATCCGCTCAACTGGAACATAACCCCTTTGGCATAATGCCTTAAGCTACAACAATGGGGGTGGTTCCAGGAACCCTAACATAGTCCAGTGCTATGTAACCTCGTGGATGAAACAGGAAGTGCTTCGCTTACCCACTTAACTAGTACACCTTGTGAGTTAGAGTTGCAAGTTGTCTATATCATGACCTTAGTAGAAGTACACGATGGATGCATTCATTTCCCACTGTACTTGAAAGGGGATAAAGCCGAGATACTCCCAAACTAGTCATTGCAACTTTTTGGGTAAATCACGCCGCTCTTAGACAATATTGTAACACCTAGTTGAGAGAACTTGTTAGGGAAGCCATTTTGTCAAGGATCCCACTTTACTAGTCCTTGTTGCATCAAGCCATCACAAAGTGATGACTCATCTAGAATCTAAACCTTGTTTGTTGAAACAAGGCAAATAACCCTTGTGAGTTTGAACTAAGTGTCTTTTAATCACGGACCTAAGCTATGTCCTAGTTTTTCTTTGTTTTGTTCTTTTCTTTAGATGAGGAGAAGCTTTGCCTAAGTGTTGCTTAGCTTGTGTCCATCTTTTGATTAGTACCGTTGCATTCTCATCACCCATTATTCGGGGTGAGAAAGGTGCATACATCACACATTTTTATCAAAGATAATGCTCGTTACTTTTTTGTCTGTTTACGCACATCCATGTTTGCGGCTAGGTTGTTAAACGTCTAAAGTGCGTGGGTGCACTTTTCACATCTTTGATAAAAGTCCTTTCATCTTGATTTCAAGATCATCTTCACCATTGTGTATTTGGTTCATCTTTTGTGTCTTCTTGAGTTAATAGTCTTGTTTGCATCTTATATGTACAATCTCAGTACTTACATCATATTCTCATTTTTGTGAGGAAACGGTATAATTCCCCTTATTACGTGGTTATGCTGCTCACACGATTAAAAACTCCTTGTTATACTTATTACTTGGTTTCACTCTCGACGTCATTTTAGTCTTCTTGAATAGTGTTGATAATGCTTTACATATATCATAATAAAGTTACCATGGTACTAACACCTTGCTTGCTCGGTTAATGTATGACGGTGACGTTATTACGCTATATCTATTCACGACTTCCATTTTTCTAGAGGGTTTGGCTTTCATCGGTATTTAAACTAGTTTTAAGTATACCTTATCAACGGACTGTGATAGCATCACGTCAGTGCTTATACCTTGTTGGGGTTCTAACTTGGCTTACATATTGGTACATCTTTGTCGTTATCTTAGGGTATAGGTTTGGCAATAACAAATTGAGTGAATCGTAACATAGGATGTGCATATGAATGTTTCTTGGTAAAAATGATTGCATAAAATTACATCTACAATACACTGTGATATAATTCCAACATCCCCTTAAATGGCTTGCAGAAAACCATACACTTAGGGGTTACGCTAGCTACATAAAGACGTCCGCTAGTGATGCCTAAAATCATAAAAATGGCAGCCAAATCAAATGAGAAACACATGGGAGAAAACCCTTTTGACACATTCCCATTCAAGTAATTTAGGACCACTCTTCTCTCAAGTCAAAGATACGGAGATGTTAATCAATCATAGTGGAGAAGAATCAGACTCTTCAGAAGAGCAACAAATGTTAGACCTAAATAGATTTGACGATCTCTTATATTATAACAAAGACCATACTTGCGAGAGTATTAACATTAGGAGCTAAACTTCTGCATGAGCGTGAAGAGGAAACAAAGGTCATTGACATCCTATACATGCAAAGGTGATAAGTATAAGTGCAAGTGTGATCATCGTGACCATATAAAAGACTTTTAGATAATTTCTTGATACGACTTTTTCCTCGTAGCCTAGGAGCCATGGGATTGGAATGGTTTTATAGCATACCTAAGGGCTCCATTACAACATGGCCCGCACTAGCAGAGAAATTTGTAAGACATTACTCCTATAATATGGAGAGTGACATCACGATGAACGATCTATGTAACACAAAACAAAAACCCAATGAGACATTTGCGGGCTTTTACAATGATGGCATATGTTAGCTAGTCGCTTTCCTTATGCCTTACTAGAAAAATAGTTAGTGAGTATATTCATTCCTAACTTAAACCAAAAATATCCTTTCACTTGCAAATGCATTGTGGTTCAAAATTTGAAGAAGTCGAGAGAATAGTAGTCAAATTGAGAAAGCTCTCATTGCCAAGGGCACTCTTAAACTAGTTTTTAAAAACAAACACGAAGCCAAATCCACATACAAACCTAAAATCTTCAATAACAATAAACATGTTGTTGGTGATGGCATTATAGACTCTAAGAGAGTCCAAGCCATCTGAGATAGGTGCACTCTTGAAACTTTCACAAGGGCCTCATCCAAAAGTGCCTACAAATCGTACGCTCACATCTTTAACAGAATCCTTATCTACCATCCTAATACAATTAGATGGGGTAAAGATCATAGAAAATCCAACTACAACAATGCCCTACCCGGAAGACGCTCCAAAACTGGTTTGGTTCAAAGACAATGAATATTGCGACTTCCACCATGTCAAAGGACACAAAATGGATAGATGTTTGAGATTATGCCATTATATCCAAGACCTTGTAGAGGAGAGGAAGATTGCAGTAGGGTCTCCCCGGAGGCTGGTAGAAGTTCAAATGAAAAAATGGGTATTTACAAGGAACCTTTTCTTGACCATGCGAGATAAAAAGAAAAAGAAATAGATCAAGGGCAAACTTCCAACGACTATAGGACTATTGCCTATGTGTACCCTACAAATGATAGTCCTTATGATTCCCTCATTGGATGTATTAACTCATCTAATGAATAGATTAACACCATTCAGATCTTAGAAAAGAGCTGCATAGTCGGGACAAGACGTGCCCGCTTTAATATACCAGATCTTGTGCCTACCCCTTAGGAAAGTCAATATAACTTGATAGAGCAATTAGAAAAAATGTCTGCTAAGATATCTATCCTCGATCTCCTAAAGATCTCCAATGCCCATAAAAACATAATGTTTAAAACTTTACAAAATTCAAGGGTTTCCACAGAAATAGATCCTGTAAGTCTTCAAGCCATGATTGCATGCTTAGACACCAATGATCAAATTACTTTTGATCATACTGCAATCCCACATAATAACCCAAAGCATAACTTTCCATTATATCTCGAAGTGGTGGTTACTCATCACAAGATCAAAAGATTACTTGTAGATGGGGGATCTATTCTAAAAATTTTCACCTTCAAGCTGGTAAAGTAGTTGGGCCAGTTAGAAACAGAGTTGGGTGCTAAAACTATCACAATCACAACATATGAAAATGAAGAAAGAGAGTCAGTAGGGACTATAGTGGTCCCCATGGAGGTAGGACCAACATGTCACGACACAACGTTCCATGTCCTTGACTTGGACCTCCCATACAACATGCTCTTAGGACACACATGGATCCATGCCATGTAAGCTATTCCATCAACGTTTCATTAGTGCATTAAGTTATATCATGAAGGGCAAGTGGTTACTATTTTCGGTGACCTGGAACCTTTCACACATTGTAGGGCTTTGCACAGGTTTTCTCGTGTATCTTATGAATGTCCTACTATGGATGTTGTTGTCCCTTTACAAACAGAGGCCATGAAGATCCAGGTAAATTCAGAATCTCTAATGCCTTTCAATCAAGATTTTCCTCATTTGGTCAATCCATTTGCTTCATAGGAAGCCATATCAACAAAATATGGCCCAAGCAGGCCATTCACTTTGGATTAGGCTCTATTGATATCAAACTTATCGGTATCCCCCAGGACAAGAGGTAAGCCTTATTTCGAGTTCAAGAGCACCCGCAAGCAATGTCCTAAACCTTTGGAGAAATTTATCCATAGTGACCTCTTGTTTGAGGAGAAAATGTTAGAAGATCCTACCAGCAGAGTCCCAGAAGGCACCATGGCTTCATGCAATCAAGCACCTTAGTACATCAAAGGCCCTCGCATGATGTTCATCATGGCTATGACAATTTTAGATGTAGCGTTAATGCACAAGGTCGGTTAGAGCCTACCCTTTCCCTCATTTCAAAACTGATAAACATGGACTTGGAATAAAGACCCATGACACTCTACCTTCTAAGAACAATGCTACTTCTTCTGAAAGTGATGATGTTTCACCTCATTCGATAGTGACACGAAACCCATGTAGCCTTTACAAAGATCTTGCCTCCATGAACCTATTCCTAGATTCGTCGGTCCTTACCTTATCTAAATCCATCCCCCTAGATAAATATCCAATAGCCCTTATATATCCTGAGCTTATAGATTGGGATCAACAACTTCACGTGCCATTGGATTTCTTTGAAAATGATGAGGCATTCGCAGAGTTCATGGGACTCAGGGACTTTATTCCGACCTGGAGACCATAAGAAAGGATTTAAGATTCGACTAGACACTTGTGCATATTTTGGGGAGGAAGCAGAGATGTGCAGATGGTTGAATAAAAAGGTTGTTACTAAAGGTACACCTACCTCTGAGAAATTGAGCAAGAAGGCTCAACGGAAATCACATAGTGACAAACTCTTTGGTGAGCTCATAGATAAATAAAATGAAGATTCTAAAGATGAAGTGATTTATCCATTCAAATATGATCATGAACTACCACAGAGGTTGATCTTACTCTTCCCCCTGATCCTACACAAATGGAAGATGCTTCTAAAATGCTTATTGAGGAAACAATCGGTGTCAACATGGGTCGAGGGTAACCTAGAATAGTCAAGTTGGGAGCTTCACTTTCATATCGGGAATAAAAGACATTTACATAACTCTTAAAAGAATACATGGACATATTTACATGGACATATGTAGCTATGCCGATTTAGACCCTAAGCTAGTTGTGCACAACCTCATTGTGTACCTAGATGCCAAACCAATCAAACAGTAAATTAAGAAATATGCATCCTAAAGTGGCGCTTTTGGTCAAAGAAGAATTAGAAAAGTTGTTAGTTGTTGATTTCATAAAACATATTGAATATTCGAGAATGGATCTCTAACATAGTCCAAGTACGTAAGAAACCTATTAGAATAAGGATTTGCATGGATTTCGTGATATCAAAAAGCATGTCCAAAATATGATTTTCCCCTACCTAACATTGATGATTCTCTCAAGTATCTTTTATCCAAACCCACCCTCATAGGCCGAATGGTTAAATGGATCATTCTCTTGAGTGAGTTTGACATTGAGTTTGTAAATCAAGTCTTTAAAAGGACAAGTACTAGCTGATCGGTTGTTAGAGGCTCCTATCCGTGAATGGAACCTTTGTGCTTAGATTTACAGATGCATCCATCATGTATATTGAAGAGTTCGTAGAATGGTAGGTTAATTTTGATGAATATTTTACCTTCCATGGATCTGGAGCAGGAGTGGTCCCCATCACTCCAAATGGCGATGTCATACCATAAGCATTCGATTGGGATGCCCATGTAAAAATAACATTACAAAGTACAAAGCACTCATTGCTGACCTTAGGCTAGCTATTACATGGAATATCAGATAACTATGAGTCATTGGGGACTCTCAACTTATCATAAAATAGGTTAATGATGAGTATAAGGTTAAAGATGAGAAGCTTATTCCATATAAGAAGATGGTTGAAACTTTGAAGGAATATTTCACACAAGTCATATTTGAACAAAAACCAAGGTCGCATAATAGATCCGCGGATGCTATGGCTACTATTGGGTCTCTCTTGCGCATAGCGCCTGAAGAAAGAAAAATTCCTTTCTTCGTGGAACATCTACAGTACCTGCATATGATATGTCGGAGTCATGTTTGGCATGTGAAGTTGTTGGTCCTTTATCCCCTTGGTACAACCCTATCTTCCAATACCTACAAGATGGCACCCTTCCCCCTGACATCACCCATTCTGAAAAGAAAGCCCTTATTTTCTGCATAGCCATTATACCCTCCTGGGAGGCACCCTTTATCATCATGGCTACGATGGGAATCTGCTTCGTTGTTTGGATGTCGCTGATTCTATCCACACAATTAAGGAAGTACATAGTGGTATTTGTGGAGCACATACTAGTGGCATGGTCTTAGCTAAGAAGCTATTGAGAGTAGGCTATTATTGGCCTACCATGGAATCCGATTGTTACAACTTCATAAAGAAGTGTGAACTATGCTAGAAGTATGGGAATTTAATACATGCGTTGGTGCAAGCCTTACAGCCTATTGCAACGCCTTGGCCATTCTCTAAATGGGGCCTGGATCTCATAGGGAAGCTCCATCCTTCTTCATCAAACGGTCATACTCATATCATCACCACCACCTGAATACTTTACCAAATGGGTAGAGGTTGTCCCTCTTACCTATGTCACCGGTGCGTAGATTTCAAAATTCATCATGAACCATCTCATATGCAATTACGAGACCCCCTCGGTAATTGTCATTGATAATCTAAATATTTCAAAAATAAAATAGTTAAAACATTGTGTCAACATCTCCATATCTAACTTAACTAGTCTACCCTTATTACCCTCAAGGTAATGGATAGGCGGAAGCCACCAATAAAACCCTTGTGTAGATTATGGAGAAAATGGTCAGTAAAACCAGCCGTAATTGGCATCTGCAGATACATCCTGCCCTCTGGGCCTATCGTACTTCCATCCGCACTCCTACTGGTGTGACCCCTTATTCACTTGTCTATGGCACTAAAGCCATCATACCTTTGGAAGTGGAGCTTCCCTCCCTGAGAATATCTCTTAGAGACTATCTTGATAAAGATGAAGACTACAAAGTTGCTTGCCTAGTAGAGTTAGAACTATTAGATGAAAGGCGTATCAAAGTATTCAATCACCTAAAATTTTATCAGAACAAAGTGTCCAGAGGATATAATAAACGCATCATTCATTAGGAATTTGATGTAGGGGATCTAGTTCTCAAAGAAAATCAGAAGAACACCATTAAAGATAGAGAAAAGAAAGGAAAGTTCGAGGCTAACTGGTTAGGTCCTTATGTTGTAATTACAAAATATGGATCAGGGGCCTACAAACTTGCATATTCAGATGGTGAAGAGCTTTTGGAACCCATGAATGCCATGCACTTAAAGCGGTTCTACACTTAGGCATGACGGGAATATCAAATAAGAACTAAAAATTGGAAAACAAAGAAAAAACAAGAAAAAAATGGAAAAATGAGAAAATAGTAAAGAAAAAGCAGGTCATCCTCATGTGAAAACCACGCAATTGTGGCACAGGGGGTAGGTCTTTGAGTGAAAACTAGTTTTTGGTGCTCAAGGAGTATTCACCGGACACAAGTTACTCTTGCGAGAAGGGCAAGTAATCGTTACTACTTTTTTTTAGATAGGGATTTCTCTTCTAGGTCTAGGAACCCTACTAGGAATACCTTTGCCTTGTGATGATCTGGTTTATTTGCTCTTATATCTGCATGAAGGACACTACCTTTGTATATGCCTATCTAATGCTGAGCATGAAAATCATGTTGCCATCTTCCTGTACATATGCACGTGGCATTAGGCCCTTTGTATATTCAAACATCACAATAGGGGCATCCATGCTTCATTGTTCTTGTACATTGCTTTCAAAACATGACCTTGGAAAATACAAAAACATGTAGAAAAAAATACACAAAAAAACTAAACATTTGGAAAAATCCCCTTTCCAGGGATAAAGCTACATTCGTCTCACAACGCTATCTTTGGGCAATCTAGACAAAATAGTGACAAACGTAGCTGCAAAAACTTATCTCCTTAGATAAACCCAAAAACATTAGAAAATATGTCAATGCTGTCCCGCAAAAACAAAGTAGTGCTTTAATTACTTTTAGTTGTTGGTTTGTATAGTTTTGGTGTACTTAGTCCGTTAATTGTTAGTTCTTTAAAATGGATCATTTTCTTATCGAAAGTTGAATCTTGTTTGATTTAAATTGAGCATTGCATTACATACATTTGAAGGCTATCATGCTTGTAAATAGTTGTTGTAGGTTTCTTTGTTTGTTAGTGTGCTTCCTTTTAGGGTTCATTTTTTCTTACTTAGATTAGATCTCATTTTATCTCTTGTTAGAGGTTTGTGCATGTGTTTGTTTAAGTAGTAGTATGTGTATATTTGTTTAGTTTTGTTAACTTTTTCTTGTGTGTTCTTGCACAGTTGTTTTTTATCACATCTATCATCTATCATCTCATCACATTTATAACATCATTCACTACATCATATATATACAAAAATGCTAAGTATTACATCATGCATGTGTGCTAAGCTAATCATCAAATATCATATCATCAATGGGGGCAAGAGGGGTTGCACATAATCACTAATCTATCCCCCCCGCACCAATATCATCTAGTATCATCCCAAGTGCTAGCATAAAAACTCAGAACTAAATCATGAATCTAAAACCATGTGGTGCCATCTGCAGATACATCATCAAATATGAAAGTAGGAAGTATACACATTTCTGAATCTAAAATATGCCACATACATGAAAGAAAGAACAAACATACATCATGAATCCATCATATAAACGATACATCAAAAATGTCCATATATACATGTATAATTGTCCAGTCAGTGATCAAAATAATACATCATCGATACAATATGCCATCAAAAGGGGCATGCATAAAAAGAATTGGGCCTACATCACAAGGCATCATAAAAATCAATAAATATACAAATCTATATAGCAAAATCATCCTTCATCAGAGGCATGTATAAATAATATCTATACAAGAAGAAAGTGGAGCTTAACCACAACTCTCGTCCTCGCCAGGGCTCCCAGGTCTATCACCTGGTTGACAAAACAATGGTGGCTGAGGAGGACCTGCACTAAATGGACCACCAGGCTGAATAGATAGTCCCTGTCTAGCCGGCTGCTCTATAATGGGCTGCCTAAATGATCTCGATCAGTGGCCTGATCTCTGTGACTTAGACCCTGTCATGCTCATCCCATACTTTTAAGGGAGTACCACTCGCTGCTCTGGGGGAACTAACCTGAAGTAGGTAGTCCTGTAGAATAAAACCTCACCACCGAGCCTTGTGGCATCACCGATTAAGTAAGCATCTTCTGAAGTGAGGGCTTCCTTAGTCAGCAACATCTCGATCACTTGTCACTCTACCTAAATCAGCCTCATCCTATCTCGAAGAGGTAGCCTCTCGATCCCACTCTCAGTAGTAGCCGCACTGCTTTGTGATCAAGCCTCATCCCTCTATGCTAGGAGACCCTGTGACCATCTATATACATGGTCCCTCTTGGCCACAAGCATCTCGTACCTGAGTCTGAGACTGGTGTAGGAGGCTCAATATCTGAGCCCCTATGTGGCCATCTCTCACACCTGACTCTACCATGCAACACTATCGCTTCCTGAGTGGCCTGCCCTGTGCTTGATCTCTCTCTGTTGTCAAACATTGTAGCTATGTCTCGAGCCTAGTCTCACTCTAATGTGAGCGCCGTACCTCTATCCTCATTGTATCTCTCTTGCCCCACCCAGAATCGAACAATAATGGATGCCTATAATCGCTGTGAAGAAGAGCGAGAATCTGCCCACCTATGCTCGCTACTCTTTGGGGTATCAAAAGTTGGCCCCTGTGCTGGTAGTACCTGCTAAAGAGGGGTAAAAATCCTCGCTGGAATGCCCACTGGGGACAACTCTATGTCTACGGCCTTATATATCTGTCTCGGCCTAGGCTTGGGGCCCTATCACTTTGTGGTCTGTATGGAAGGGGACCCTGTCCCCTACCTTTGACATGCTGGGGTGTGGCAGGCCCACCCTCATCAACATCATCATCATTGTCATCTCCGCCTCGCCACCGCTAGGATGCCCCATTGGAGGAGGCCTCAATCTAGCATCATGTGCCACTTTGGGAATGCTCAAACAAAGATGGGAGCATGTTGTGGTACCATGGTCCATACTCCAACGTAGTACCCAGATCTCTGATCTACCTAAGCGGTACCCAAATAACAACCTATGTAACCTATCGAAAGCTAGCCAATGCTCTGTCACGCTTTTCTCTGCGGATCCATATCAAAGTGCTCTCTAGCTCTGCGAGCATACCATCTATCTGGCCTAAGAACATCCTAGGGTAAGGCCGAACTACCGCTAACATCGATCCACTATGTATAACTCTTACATATAGCTATGGCTGCCCAAAATAAAATGCTCAACTGTGGCGGTGTTGAGCTCTAGACCATCCTATGGCAATCGAAAATGTCTCAGTAAGGCATCCAGCAATGGAAGCATGAAGCAGCTCATCTAGTTGATGCCTGTAATCATATGTAACCCCATGAATAGTCACACATCATACCTAGTCGGGACTCAACCCATAGTAGAAGGCTCGCTTGGAGCCCAACCTCTCAACACACCTAGGGGCCGACCAATAGCAATGTGGTCCCATGCCCAAATCTGTAATAAACAAGAAGGTCCTACCATCTTCTTACGGTAGTAGGTGATCAAATGGAGATCCCAATACAAATGTGTTAATATGCATTGACCCTAGTAGTAGGTCTGTCCCTCCACCAAGCCCGAAATCACTCCTAGAAGTCCCAGCAGAAATGAAGCACCAGTATTGTTCGGGAGTAGAACTCCACTATCAAGAGCCATTATATAGACCACTAGGTGGTCTAACTCTGGATCATCTATGCATCGGGATAGTTTGATAGACATCCCACGCCGTGATATGGTAGGAACACCAAACAAATGTGTGATGTGATCGTTGAATGTCACTTCAGCAGCTCATTGTCTAGATAAGCTGTCTTTGGATCGGGACCCGCATGATGCACCAGACATCCTCTAATGTAATCGTCATCTCCCGGTTAGCAGGTGAAAGCACTAGCTCTCGTTGTGCCGCCGCTCTGCTATGACCATTAGGAGGCCGTGATATAAGGTAATTTAGGGCATCTCGGCCACATAAGATAGTCCTGTCACATGCAAAAGGCTCGCCAAGGTCACCCTATCCTCATCATCGAACTATGCCTCTATCATAGCCAAACGGCCGTAGCGCTCGTGAGTCTGAAGAATAGGTAGCATATGCTGCAAAAACAACACAAGTGTTAGATGTCTAACATTTCTATAATATTTTTTGAAGGAAGAATAAAGCTTTTAACATATCTAATTTACTAACTATTCTTTTCTTCTAAAGTAATCTCACCTTTTGTTTTATAACTTGGATATTTTCTAGCTAGTTGTCTTTTCCTCACATGCTTCTAGAACATACGTGCCTCCTTTGGCACTTGCACGTGCTAAGAAATGCGTATGTGCCCCTAGGGACACATACGTGCACTAAATTTCTCCTCTTTTTAGCACAGCCTATACAAGACGCATACGCACCCTCCATGACACATGTATGTGCACATTTTAACACACACACATGCGCATGTCCATCCCAACCCTATCTCGATGCTTCGCATGCCCCCTTTGTCTTTTCTATGAGTACGCGTGTGCACACCCGTCTTTCCCAACTAAACGTGTGCACGTACTCCACTTCTATCAAATAGGTACGCATACGCATCCCTATCCCTCGCAAATGGATGTACATGCACATCTATGTCATTTTTGACACATGCACATTCACGTACCCATCAATCCAATGCATACACCTATGTGCATGTGTCAAAATTCATCCTACCTAATCTAAAAATCCCAAAAAGTGTAATTAATGCGAAATTAATGGGGGTTAGGGAACTCATGAATGCTCCATCCACCAGTCCCGTATGTATTCCCGTGATGCGATTCGTGCACCTCGTGCTCCTTAGTATCCTCGCTATCTCACTCCAAGGCTCTTGCTTTCGCTCGCGGTAAAAATTTACAAAGGCTCTAGTCGAAATGAATTGGTCATGATTGTTTTACCGACCTCGGGTGAGTATATTAACCCATCGCATTGCCCCTGGGGCATATTTTCCCCGCCGTGATCATTCGAACCTTCTTCTATCTACCGTGATAATTATTTTCATAATAAAATAATTATTTTTACTCATTTTCACATGCTTGGGAACTTCATTCCGTCAAACGGTCCATTCTTCGTCATGCTAAGATAATTTATGAACCTTTCAGGTGCCTTTTCCCACCTTTTTCCTCTATTTTTCATCTATTTTTCCCGTCATGATGATTATTTACTAATTTATTTTAAATAAATTATTCTCGACCCATCTTTCTTCTTGTGGGTGCATATTCTAAGCTTTTTGATAGCTTGGTCTTACCACTACCACCTACACGTTTGTTATTTAAAGATCTTTGATCTTTTAAAATTCTTCTAACCGATCAAAACCTAGAAAATGAATATATAAATAAATATATATATATATATATATACATATATATATTTAAAAAACCACAAAATATTGGAAAATAGCAAAATGGCTTAAAATTGATTAAACCAATCATCTACGGCTGAAATGTATGTCTATTGCATGAAACTCATCCTAGATCTTACTGACATTCTGAAAATCTTTTGAAACAACGACTTACGCATCACCAAAATCTTCAATCACCTAAACACTTCATCTATACTCTAGGGCACCAATAATCTCCTAGTACTATTTTCGTTGTGCACATTGCTTTTTCATAGGACGGAAGTGTCCTCCATCTTCCCCCTTGCATAATACACCTTTCTTGGGGCATCATTCTTCACCCTAGTCATTTATCAAAACATTTGGGACTTCATCTCGATAACAAAATATTTGTGCAACTATCTTGAATGTTGTTGGTTTAAGTGTGTGTGATTGTACTTATTTCCATGCTAGGTGATTCGGTTTATTTCTTGTATTGCATTGCATTCATGTATGTTACATGGAGTTGGTTGTTTTGGAAAAGGATGGTTGTTTGTATCTTGGCTTTTAATGTCATTTTACGCTTCCGTCGCATGCTCACATTTTAATAAGGACCCATGAGGAGGATTCTAAGCATTATGATGATTAAAATATTGTTAGCAATTGATTTGTGGATAGCTCAATATCCCTTTTCTTCTAGTTTCTCATCTTCTCTTAACACTTTTCTCTCTATTTGTTTCTTTTTTGATCATTGATTGAGTTTCTTCATCACCCCATTAACACTCGAGGGGGCATTTGTCATCCTTCACCCTATTAAGTTTTCTTCTACCCCTTCAAAAAAATTCTACTTGTTGTTGTTTGTCTACTTTCTTTGAAGTGACATTGGTTACGTCACCTCAAAGAGCGCAAATGTAGACACTGTAGTTTGATCAATACACAATTATTTCTAATAGTGCACTAACACTTCTTCCTTTTGTAAATTGATGACACAATCGCTAGTTAGGCCAATCTAACTCCCTCCCTACGACACCCTTTTGGTCATTTTTCCTCTTATGAACCATTTAAACAGGCAGTTATAGCCTCGTTATAATGACATTAACTTCTTATTCACTTCTAGCTCGCTTCTATTAGCTCCCCGGAAGATCAATCAACTTCGTTGGATTGATTAAGCCCTTCAGAACCCTTCCAAAACCCTAATTACTCTCTAAGAGAGATTAATTAGTCTAACTTAGGTTAATTACCCTCTAACATAGTCAAATCATTCTTTGACTTGCTAAAGTGCTTTTTGGACTTTAGCCTTTGTCCCACGTCCACCCAAATCTACCTTTTCCTCCAAACCAAAAACTATAAATAGGGCCATACGCCCTCCCTCATTTCCTAAAATCCTCTCTTCTTCTTAGCACAAATTATACAATTTGATTAGGCTTTAGTTTGTATTTCATCTTCTTTCATTTGAGCTAAAAACATTTAATCTTGTATTTCATAGCATTAACATAGAGTAAAAGGGAAGATCCATTGGCCTTGAAGCCATTAATGGGGAGATCTCTTTCTCTTAACACATAAACTGAATGCTTAG
The DNA here is from genome assembly GCA_018340775.1 of Taxus wallichiana var. yunnanensis. Classification (NCBI taxonomy): domain Eukaryota; kingdom Viridiplantae; phylum Streptophyta; class Pinopsida; order Cupressales; family Taxaceae; genus Taxus; species Taxus wallichiana. The sequence continues at coordinate 128,836,005 of CM031240.1, forward strand.
ATCCTCTTAGGTTCATTATTTCAAGCTTTCAAAGAATAGAGATTAACTTCATTTGCTTAGTTTGCATGTTTATTTCAAATTAATGTATGCAAAGAAGGAAACCTTGCTCATTTCTTATCACATGGTCCATTGATCATATTTTTAAAATCCTTTGGGGTTTCTTTAGAGATGCTTACCCCAAATCCATGGCTTTTACAACTTTTCATTGAACACAGCAAGAATTAACTGGGTGTACCCAATGTCAAAGAATACAATGGAGAGGGTAATGCATGTCTTGGATAAAAACATAATGACTACCAGGCATGGGAAGTAAAACATATGTTTGGTATAGTTGGATGGTTTATAGTAAGAAAAAAATATTTGGGTTCCCGAGTGAGAGTTGTAGAAGATTAATCGTGGAAAATTGTATCAATTCCACCAATATAATTCACAAAAGTGGAATTATTTTACACAGGAGAATGATGTGGGAGCATAAATTTGGGAGACCATAACTTTTGATCCGGACAGTCATATCATCTTAAATTTTTCTAGAGAGTTAGAACTTGATTAGTAATATTCCACAACAAATGTTTTCACAAATATTAGTACCACTTGGACATATTTTCATGGCCAAAATACTTCATTTAGTATTGTTTCAAACATTTGTGTGGATTTAAGAATGAGAATGAAACTATTTTTAAGCTTAGGGCTTTTATAAATTGTGTGTGTGTGTGTGTGTGTGTGTGTGTGTGTTTTGGAGGCGTTTCAAACTCTTGTTGTTGGATCCAAATAAATTGGTTTAGGGAAAATCATTCCTATTTTTAGTATCCGTGTTGGTTGAGCAATATCTATAAATATTGAAGCTTATTGTTAATTTATTAATGAATGATGGAATCAATAAATATTGATCATAATTGAGTATTGTAAATTTATTATGCATGTTCATAATGGATAGGATAATACTTAATGTAATCGGTCAAAAGTACTCTTACGGATGGAAATTTGAATTTTGACTTTGTCTAGTACAATGGGATTCCCTCTGAGTTGTGGGCATCTCGGAATGAGGGAAACCTCCAGAAAGGGCTGGCTCCCTTTGATGAATCACTAAAAATATGTATTTGACTGAGTTAAGGGTTAGAATGAATTTAAAAATAAAAACATGTAAAGGTGATGCGGTAAAATTTTGTGGGGTTGCACATACACCACTACACTTGTTGAATCGTAAAAGGATATATGAATTTCACTACAACAACTTTCTAATTGATCTCGCACTTCTCAAGGCATTAAAATACACTTTCGTAGATTGGAAAAAGATTAAAATTATTGAATGGAGGTGCTAGAAAACCATAAGCATGTAAAGGAATATTAAACTCACTTAAACACGTCTTTAATTTGTAGTAAACACGTTGTCAAACAAATTTCTAATTGAGGAAACAATCTTCTTATTTATTCATATGACATAAAAATACAAGTTTTTGCATCATTACTGTCAAAAATAGCCCCCTTTGTGCATTGATAATACACACAATATATAGCAAAAAGATTCATCCCAACCCTCAAACAATAGACTAAAGAATTGCAGTTATGGTGCCCATACATGTATGGATGATCTCTCATAATAAAATTTTACAATTAATAAAAGGATAAAAATGGGGTGCATGGATTACAATTTACAACCCATCCAGTCAACTGTTGTTGACTCTGTCAAGGCACGTGTACTGACCTCTTTGCATGTTTAAGGTAATTTGGATCAAATAAGTTAAAGTACATCCTTGTCTTATCTTGGTAAAATCTTTTTTGGGCTTAACTGCTTTTGGATTATTCTGCAAAAAAGCGCTATTTTCGTTAGCAAGAGTTAACTTAGCATCTAAGTTATGCTTTTTGGCTTTTCTCCATCTTTAGACACATGCATAAAGTGAAATAATTGGCTTCTTTAACATGGTCAAATCATGACTCCATGATAAAGGTGAGGTTTCTTATTTTTATGGTTAGTCATTACTTTACCCCCTTCATGCAAAATTTTAAAAAAACACCCCAATCCCTAGATCACGTGGGAAATCGAAAACACATGGTTATAATGATCACCCAAGGTCAAGTTAGCCTGGGCTAGTTTTCTGCGGTAAAACAGTTTGTGATTAGTGTAAGAAACCCTAAATTTTATTTCATTTTTTCTTTCTTACTTTCGAGAACCTCCCTGTTGGAGTGCTGGAAAAAATGTGTCCGACCATTTCTCCAAGCTTTACTTCTGCGAAGACACTGGTATGGCTGCCATTTTGATCATTCAGAGCTCTCTGTCCATATGTTGGTCTCGTTGTTTTGGGGTTTTATCAGTCTCCCTATCCTCCATTTGTTCTGCTGGCATGAGATTCTTGTTAGGCCATGAGATCTGCTTGATAACTCTCGAAGTTAAGGCTTTATTCAACTCTGTAACGATGCATTTACCATGTTTTGTGTTTATCGATTTGAAAGCTTCTTGCTGGGTCATTGAATGGTTGTGCATTTTTCTTTTACCTTTGCATATTAATACCAAGGGGTTTCCATTCCATTGTGGGAAAGCTCGTTTGATTGCATCCAATCTGTGGGGGTCCCTTCCTGTAGGGTTTCAATCACCAATATTTGCCTTGTATCTTGCAATGCTTGGCCGTCTGTTCCTAATTTTTGGTTTTGTTAGATATTAAATATCTGGTCTGTTTTTAGATGTCAAACCATGTTATACAACTAGATATTGTTCTGTTGTGGGCTATCCATTCGGTTCCTCTTAGCCATGCTGCCTCGAGTTTACTTTTAGCTAGCTTTACCTTTGTTGTAACTCGGCCAAATTTCTCATGTTCCTCAAATTGACTAACTAGCTGCCTAACTTACAGGAAAAGTTTTAGCTTGTGTTCGTTCCTCATTTACAAGGCTCGATGGGGTCTATTCAGCTAGATTCGACTTGAAAGGTTTTCCATGCTTCTGGTAAGCAATTTTTTGTCTTTGTACATTTTTGGTTCCAGGTTTGCAAATTTGTGGCCACTGGTTCATTTGCCTTGCATTACTTATCCATCTCGCTGTTAAAAGAGCGACTTTACTAAAGCATAAATAGGATTATGTTGTTGTGTTTCCATTTATGGTTTTAGGACATGATCTAGAATTTTGAAATATGTCATTGTGTGTTATTTTCTTGCTTGTTTCGCATGAAAGCGTCCTTTCCTTGCATTGGATCTGTTCTGTCAGCTTCCATTTATTCTGACATTGCTATGTTTTCCTCTTCATTTTCTAGATTGGATTTGTATCGATTGTAGAAATTGATTTCTGATTCCTACTGGTTCCTTTGAATGCTGCAAACAAATATGTATCTACATCTTGGAGGTCATAATGGGATTATCACTGATAAGTATATGACCAACATTCTTGAAGTTAATGCACCCATACAATGCAAATCTGAATACTGCATCTTTTCTCTTTATGTCAAAAATTCTTTTCACAAGAAAATTATAATCATTTTTGGTCATCTGTTGGGTGAATAGACTTTTGAAGCTCTGTATTTCTTTTGGTTTATGCCCATTTTTCTTCAAGGTTTGTTATAAGCAATCCATATCATAACTTTGGTGAATAGCTTGATTTAATATTTTCTTCATATTGATTCATATCAAAACTGCAATAATATAATTCTAAGGGCCAAAAGCTTGCCACCTCCTTGTTGTTTTAATTAGTCATTGCACTCATTTTGCATGATGGCCGGAAAATAGGTTTTACTTTGTTGTCTTTAATGCATAATCTATGCAACTTAAGTCTTGAAGTTGTCTGTTTTAATCCATAAGTTTGTTACAACTTGTTGAAACCTTGGTAAGATCTTGTAGAGGTATGATGCATCCCTTGTAAGCATTATACTTTCCTATAGCTTTCTCTTTTACACTCGGTTCTTCATGATTTTCTTTCATAAAATGCACTCTACTATTATTAAAAATTCCTTTGCAACAGAATGTTATTTCTAGATGTACACCTATTCTTCCGTAGTGGTATTATGAAAGATTGTATTTTGATTCTTCATTTGATTGTTGCAATTTTTAATGTTATCCAATCAATTCTTGAAAACCTCTACTTGCGCACTTCATAAAATTGATTAGAAAAATAGGGGCAACAGCCTTTACTTTTCATCCTTCAATGATTTTTTTCTTAATATGCTCTAAACATTGATCTTCTCATTCCTGATATGACTCTTAAAGTGGCACTTAAATGCTCTTGAATGATAGTGACATGCACTTATAATTCAGTTTATAGTTCCTTTTCATGTATCTTAAATGTACTTTCTTGAAAAGATTCATCTTCCTAAAATTATAAGTATATGATTGGAGAGAAATACCTGGAGCTCTAACAATATATTTTTGTATGTCAATAGGTGATGGAATTTGAAGGAGCATGGAGAGGATGTAGTTAAAGTGAAGAGTGTGAGGAAACAAACTCATTCAGAAATGATGGGTTTCCTCTCTCTTCACTTATTTACGATTTCATGTATATGTATCTCTTCTGTTTATACATATAAGTTACATCCTATTGGTACCAAAATTAGTTCTCCTTTATAGTCGAAGCAGCAAGACGCAAAGTGAACAAGATACTTAGAGAATGATGGATCAAGAGTTAAGTCATTTCATAATCGGGAGGGATCTCATCATCTCTTTGTTACTCAAGGATTGAAAATTCAGGTACCACCATGCTAAGGGTACACTACTATAAGGGGGTCATTTGAGACAAAACATAGAGACAAAAATATAATTTTGTCTCAAAAATATAATTTCGTCTCAAAATTTCCCGCTTTTTACTTTTTAATACACTACAGCAAGGTACTATCTACATAGAAATGTTATGTTTTGTCGTTTGCTACTACCTATGCTACTTTTGTGAGGGCATTTGAAGACCTTGATTCCACTGTTGATTTCTCATTGTCACGACTCTGTTCTCCGGAAACACATGCACTCTTCAAAAATTGGGATATTTTTCCTCTATGTTGTGTGCACAGTGGCTCCACGGAGATTGATGGTGGTGTGAAAGTGGTTTCTCCTCCCAATGTTGCTAAGCTTCAAAAAATAACTTCATCCCATGCCCTGTTTGATGGTGATGCCATCTAAATTTCACCAGAGTAGACTTCTTTGGTTTTCAGATTATACAAAACCACTTTTGGGTGTTCCCATCTGAAGTAGCCACAAGGCGGAGCAAAGTCTGTGGGCTTGCAGGTATAGTTCTTGCCCATCATTTGTTTTTGAGGTGCGTAAATACCTGTGTGCACCATTTATACACTGATTGCCTATGTATATTTGTTGTTCAAGGGAGATTATTTTCAGAGATTTTTTTTCAGGATGATGGTTTTGTTTTCGAAATCTTTTGGCTTTTATAATCTTTTTCCAGTCATTTGGCATGTTGGGTTCTTGACTCCTTGAAAAACCCTATGAAAAATCCCCCACGACCTCTACATTTTTGGGCACATACAGTTGTGGCGAGTATAGTAAAAGCCCCAAAAATTATTGTGTTGTAAGAGCCAAACAAAGTGAGATATCTGATCATGGAAGGGGCCAAATCGTATTTAGGTTTTGTCTTTTTTGGTTAAATTCATTGCCAGAAGACCATGAAGGAGCAAGACATCCACAGTGTCTATCGTTTCCATGTTTGTAATAGTGAATTTATTTAGTTGATTAGTTTGTATTTTATGGGTTTACATTGATTCAATTTAGAATTTAAATATTGTAATTTATGTTATTTAAATGGCTTGCGAGTAAAATTTTTGCCCCCTAAACTAGTCTCAAAGCACCTCCACGCAATCAAAGTACCAATGAAAGGATGGAATCCTTGCCTATGTTGTATTCCAATAGGGGACCTGGTCCTGAAGACGCTTTCCCTCATATATAAGTTGTTGATGATCTGACGGGATCCCGATAGAGACCTCCAATTGTCGTTTAAGATCCACCACTAGACATGTTAGTTGAAAACATATAGTTTTTCCAGAGATGGATCGAATCATTAATTGATGCCCTGTCTGAGGCTTTTTATCTGTAAATTTACATGCCAACATTTTTTCAAAGAGTTGGCATGCAACCACACTATTGTTGTAGATGGCTGACAACTGGGTGGCTAGAAATGGCCCCTCGTCAGACTCCCTTGAAGCTTCCAGTTGGAGAGAATCTGGCCCAGCTTCCAATTTTGTGACTGACACGTTGTCTTCCATTGACTCAGGTTTTTCTTAACTCGAGACACCACAGTTTTGAAGGGAAAGCTCAACCTATGATATTTCCTAATCATCCTCAGCCATGACCTCCTCGTTCCTATCAGGATGGCTCCCATTCTTCCTTTTTTCCCTATTTTATATCTTGTCATTTTGTCAAACATTTGACAGGATCCCTCAGTAGAATGGCATCGGTTCTTTGGGGTTACGGTAGAAAGAGTATACATAGCCTTCCCGGCTTTGACCACATTCTCCCTCTTGAATCCACCCGACATCCAAAATGTCTTTCTTTCCAATCAGAGTGTGCTTTATATTTTTCTATATTAATCTTTTCAAGATCTAATAATGTAGATTGTGTATGTCGGATATCACTTATATGTCCTTTACATAAATCTATTATGGCAGTTTGAGAGACTGTGAAAGTTCAAGAAATGAATGTTCTTGGATGGAAGTTCGTCGAATCCAAGAAAATTACTGCCTTTTAATCTCAATGAAATATTTTTAGATAACTAAGAATAGAAGCAAAGGAAAATACCTAAGTACATATTTAGGGTTTTATTTGTTCATTAAAGCACAAAGAAAATGTTTTAGACACAAATGATGCTTCTGGCATACCCAGATCAAAGTTTAACAAAAGATAAGACTACATCTTTTTTATTGGCTATGGAAATAGAAAATAGAATCTATTTCAAGGATAATGCTTGAGAATGTTTAAAAAATACTGAAAGATTGATTAGAATAAAGGAGGAGAAAATTCAAAACAACCAACATTATCTTGCAAACTAGATCGTTTGGAACATTATGTAGGCATGCGTGTGTACACACACACACAATGTACATGATTACTATTCAACATTTAATATATTCATTATGTAGTAATTATATGGTGAACTTGTGAATGCCGAATCAAAATTGGATGAATCATGGTCTTCATGTTTGTTCTAGAAAAATATTCTCAACAATCATCTGAAATTTTAATTATTATTTTTGAACTCTTTTTCTATCTCTTTCATATATATATATATATATATATATATATATATATATATATATCAATTTCTAAAAACTTTTGAATCCTAAAAGACTAAGTTGGGACTGCTGCATCCAAATCTTGATTACTGGCTGATTGGATAATATATTTTTCCTTTCAATGATGTTCCGAGTTTCAATGTTAGTCATTGTATCAATTACTATACAAGTTATACATGCCTACAGCTATCTCCATTTAAAATTGAAAGAGACAATAAAAATATCACCAGCCATCTATGGTTGGACTAAAGGATAAAATTTGCTTTCAGATGTCCCCATCTTTACAACTACCATGTGTGACCAAAAAGATAGAATTTTCTTTCAATGAACAATGCCATTAATACACCTTGAATACTTTATGCACCTGGTTTAAAATCCCACACATCCTAAAAGAGATAGGTTTATAGAAACTCTCCCCTGCATGTAATCATAATTTACAGCCATACTTAAGTGTTATACTACTCACAAATGATTTTCAATGGTAGCTTTAGAAGTTTTTTTGTCATGCCGTGGAAATTGAAAAATATATGCCCCTTTTTTAGGAGTGGGCTCACTTATAATACAACACTGTGCGGCACAAAAATTTTGCAAAAAAAACTACGAACGTGATTAAATGTCATTGGAGGAGTACATGGCTTTATAAGCAAAATAATGCTCAAATGAAAAGATTATAACAAATCTAATTTTTTGGATGTAGGAAGAGAATAGAAAAAATCCCGCTAATTATTTTCCTAAACTCATGGCAAGCATTATTCTATGCTAACCTATTCATAACAATGCAACATCTTGGAGTGAGAAAATCTCACTTAGTACATAGGATACATAGGATAGAACCATGGGATAAAATCTAAATTATGGAATAAAATGCGATCCGTGTCTAATGTACCTAAGGAATCCTCACCATTCCTCCCACTAATAGAAGCATTAGACTGCAATGCTCTCAAAAGAGAAGGAAAATTCTCACAAATTTGGTGCTGAGAAATCCATTGGGATCGGTGTGATAGCTGGCCTTGTTTTGCAACAAGGTATGGAGTAGTGCTACCTAGTTAGTTTCGCGAGTCTTCATGTTGAAAACTCGATCTACATCCAATGAAAGCTGAAAATCTGGAATATCTTTGTGATGGCTTATAGGAGGCTCGGACTCCAATGTTGATTCTTGGTAGTGTTTGAGAAGATTGACATTGACAACATCATGGATGGCCAACTGTGCTGGAACATCACGTTGAAAAATCCGAAGCAGTTTTACCTTATTGTGTGATTTTTCCTAGAAGCGACATTGGTTCGTGTATAACCAAACTTCGTCCCTAACCTGAAAATGATGAGGGACACGACAACGATCCATAAGATGCTTCTACTTCTATTGAAGTTTCTAAAGAATCTGAACAACTTTGTACTAGAGAGACTACAAATGGTGTATGAAGGAGTTGGCCTTATCTCGCTCTTTCTGAATTAGCCTGGAACATGGACAGGTAAAGGATAAGGGTGGGAAATCTCAAAAGGTGAATGAGATGTGGAAGAATGGATTGTTTGGTCGTAAGCATGCTCAATGTGGGTTAGGCTTAGATTCCATCAGCAGGAGAGGTATGGCGGCATATCATCAGACTCTTCACAAGGGTGTGGTTGACAATTTAAGTTTGATCATCGATTGCAGATGAAGGGTTGTGGAAAAGTGAAGAGAAGCTACTCCCCAAATTTCCCAACAGAAACATCAAAAGTGGCCCACAAACTAGTATTCATGGTCAGAGACAATGCTGCTGGGTAGACCAAGTGATCACCAAATTGAGTTAAAGAACAATTAGGTTAGTCACGTAGAACTAGTCTTGTGGCATGGAATGAACATAGCCATTCTGTTGATGTGATCAATAATCACAAAACACAAGTGTGGTGTCGAATGGTCTTTGGAAAACCACTAATCAGGGCCATGTAAATCTTTGCCAAGGAATGGAGAGAATGGGTAAATAGACATTGAAGCCTGATTCCCGGTTGGCTGGTTTGGGACGGAAAAAGACTACATAGTTCTTCAAGAAGTGAAGGATATTACTGTGCATGTGAATCCATTTGAATAAACACAACAAATGATGAAGTGTCTTCTCCTTGAAAAAATTACCACCATAGAGAGTGGAGTGTGCCTCCTTCAAAAGAGAAGTTCGGTTATCACGAGGTAGTCACAACTTGTTAAATTTGTACAACCACCCTTCATGTGGAAATCTTGCATGGGTGCTAGATTGGAAGAGATTTCATGTTGGCCTCTTTTTTAGGTCTTCCTAAATTCTAGATCATTTGCATACTGATAAGTTGAAGTATGAGATCCCAAATGTGAAGTGGTAACAACAGTCAAGGTGTGAGCTGTTGAAGAATGATTTAAACAATCTGCAACATTGTTGGTGGTTCCATTGTATTTGATGACCAAATGATATTGTTGTAGATAGGATGCCCGCTTCATTTGCCTAGTTTCTTCAATTTGTTTTGGGATTGAAAAAATTGTATAGGAAAATGATCAGAATGAACAATAGTTTCATTAATGAGAACATAATGTCTAAAGTACTTGATGGCTTGGACCATTGTATAAAATTTCTATCATAAGTGGAGTAGTTCTATTTGGATTTAGAGAAGGTTTCTAAGTGATAGGCCATTGGAAGGTAATTCTGCTTTAAAAAGGCTTTAACAAGCAAATCTTCAATCATATATCTCGATCTCAAAAGGTTGTGAGAGATCTGGCAATACAAGAACATGTGAAGAACACTATTTTTTCTACAATGTGTTGAAGGCATGGGTATGGTCCTCTATTCACTGAAACAATACATTTGTCTTTGTCAACTAATTAAAAAGTGAGGCAATGTCTGAATAGCCAAGAATGAACTTGCGATAGAAGTTCACAAGACTGAGAAAATTCCTTATCTTTGTGATGGTAGGCATCAGCCATTTGAGAAGAGCTTTTATAGGATCCCCAAAATTCCATGAACATTAGTAACAAATCCAAGATAGGAAATCAATGTTTAAAAAAATAAAACTTAAGATAAATTGACATACAATTGATTTTGTTGGGGTATGTGAATAACTATTACAAGTGTTGGAGATGTACCTTCTTAGTGTTGGAGAAAAGGTCATCATCTAGATAGATGATAACTAATTGGTCAAGGTAAATCTTTGAAGATGTCATTCATCAATCTCATGAATATGGAAAGTGCATTTGTGAACCCAATAGATATCACAAGCTACTCAAAAGACTCAGTTTGATCATGAATGTTGTCTTCCATGTGCCCTTTGCTTGAACTCTTACATGATAATATCTTCTCTTGAGATCAATCCTGTAGAATAACTTTGCTTCTTGAAATTGATCTAGCATGTCATTACTGCGAGGAAGAGAATGTCAATTTTTTGTGGTTATCTTGTTTAATGCCCGGAAATCTATACAAAGATGCCAAATGCCATCTTTCTTGAGCACAAGCAGAATTGGATAAGCACAAGGTGCTCTACTTGATTTTATGAAACCTTTGGCCAACAAGTTCTGAATTTTGCTATTTAATTTCATCACTTTGAATCTTTGATGTGTGATATAATGGGGCATAAACAAAACAACTGGAATAATGTCAATCATGTGATTTATTGCTATTTCTGAGGAAGTGTCTTAGGTTCTTGAAACACATTTGTATATGTCTGCAACAACTGATCGAGACTTTCATGCTCTGTGGAAAAGTTGACTTTTACTATTGAATTATATTGTTTCCTTACGAAAATTAATGCAAGTCTTTTCACTCAATTGATTGACTGCTTTACTTTCTCTCCTACTACTAAGTACTAAATTTGTTGTTTCTGTAGTACATCTGCCTAGGTACCTTTCATTATCTTGTTATAATGTGTAGGTGTTGTACTTGTTATATGCATCATTGTGATCTTTCCTATCATACTGATAGGGTTTTCCTGTCAATTAGCTGCAATAGTCTATAATCATCACATCACAGGTGACCTTATCAATAAACTTTAAACCAAAAGCAAAAGACTTGGTGCATGTGTGTGTGATCTGTGTGAATGAACCACTATCCTTCCATCCAAGTGCACACGTATGAGGATGTGGATCCATCGACAAGTGTAGTTTCTTGTAAATGGATCTCACAATCAACTTTTTTTTGTGAGCCATTGTCGATGATACAAGCGAAAAAACAGTGTATGTGTAAAGTGATAATAAAAGTGACCTAATTGAGTTAACCTTTGAACTCATTGTAGGCCTTATCATCATTTGAAGTCTTGATGGGAACATTTTTTGTTTCCTCATCAAGAGACTGTACAATCAAAGTCTTCTTCTTCAATTTAATGCACCTGGACTTATCATGTCGCCTCTATTTACAATAACTACAAAAGTTGCTAGGTTTTTTGGCATTAGGAGGGAGAGGGTTGTAAGAAAAAGAAAGGTATGCACACACCTTTACCAGTTTCAATGAGACTGTGAAAATCTGTTTCAACCTCCATGGACTTCCTGTCACGCTACCCTACTACCAAGCATGCTAGTGATTGTGTTTATGTAGTAGTTGACAGATTCTCAAAGAAGGCAATTCTCACGCCTTTTAAGAAATCCATAGTAGCTATAGAATCAACTCCAATGTCAACATGTTTGCATCTGTTTTGGACTGGTAGCTGCTATCATCTCCGATAGGGATAGAATATTCTTGAGCAAATTTTGGAAAGCGATTTGGTTGATGATGGACACAAAGCTGAAAAAGTCTAACACATTCCATCCTTAGACTGTAGGAAAAATGGAACTTGTAAAGAGGATGATTGTGCATCTTCATAGAATGTACAATTCGAGGAAGTAACACATGGGATGAAAGTTTTTTTATTAAACATAGCTACAACAGGGCTCTGCACCATTCTATAACGCATAGTATTTTTCAGGCTTGCTTGGGTTTCCAACCTTTGGCACCCATTGATGTAGCTTTTCCTATGCTTCCACCTACAACAAATACTTCGGCTCAAAATTAAGCTCACAAAGCTGGTAAATTCATTAAGCACACTCAACACATTCAACAACAGGTGTAGACCAATGCACAGAGCTAATGCTAAGAACAAGCAATGCCATGATCAACATTGAATGTCACCCACCTTTCATGTTGGTGATCGATTATAGATTCATTTAAAGAAGGAAAGACTGATAGGACCTTACCACAGGCTTCATCCACCTCAGTATGAGACCTATACCATTATCAAGCAAGTAGGAGGCATCTCTTTTCGTGCTCAATCTTCCTTCCTACCTTGGTTTACATACAATATTCATTGCAGAACTCTTGTGTCATATTTTCCACCTATATAGGACACTGAGGATGTTGCAGAGACATTCTTGCAGACAAAAATCAATCCCAATTGCAGCATTCTAGCTGAGTTGGATCAAATCATTGATGCTAGGGTTAAATAGACAAGACAACGAGAAATTCCTTTCTTTCACATTGTCAAAACAAGTCAAGTTCCTTCCCAAGGAAAAGTGTTAACCAAAGTGCAAGTTGCCAACTTTCCACATCTTCTTTCACGAGTGCACTCAATGCGGACCATTGCTCTTCAAGGAGGGGTGACTATTCCTAGAACATCTCAGACTTCAAGTTATTGTTGGTATTAAGGTTGTATCTTATGCCACGTGTCATCTTCACCATTGACTTCATGGCCATCCTAAGCATACGTGGTCATACCGTGAATACCCAACTTACCTTCTTTGATGCTAGCCTCTACTACAAGGGGGTCATTTGAGACATTATCAAAGAAAAGAACAAGTTTAACTACATCGTGTAGTGGTCCATGATCCATTTGATGATGTTTTAGAAGGGAAAATAATTCCTCCAAAACGCCACTCCAACTAAAAGGAAATCTTCTAACAACTGATTTCAAACCCAGTGCATAGTGAGAGCATACTTCATGTGAACCTTGAGCCTCGTAGCTCAAGTTCATCCACATTATTACAACTATGATATATCCATGTGAATTACAAATTCCTCGATGGCGTCCATCTTTTCCAATGAAAAACCTCCTCGACATAGTTTTAATAATCAAAACCCAGTTTGGGCTAGGCTGGGTAGGACATAGAAATGTAACTATTCCCATAATTTGTATCGAGAGTGTCTGTGAGCAACAATATTGAGCAAAGATATGGTGTATATTACGAGGTTTGCTGTCATGCTGGGGTCACACAATTTTTCTGCACATTCATGTCGATCATCTGTTTCATTGTTTATTCCATCTGTTCATATCTCTTTCAGTTGTTTGTTAGTTGAAGACCCAATTCAACAGTGTTATCGATGGTAACATCCAATAACTAGCCTAACTGTAGAAAAGCACAGAACAGTTACAAAAACATACACTAGATATGTATAAAATCACCTTCCTCATTGATAAAAAAGTATAGAATCGGTGGATTTGAAGCTTTATTACAAAAGCTTGGAATCCTTGGACAGACCTTAAAGCTTCATATAAGCTTCCTCAATCTCATTTCAAAATGTATACAAAGCTCAGAAATGTTTTCACAGCTCCTCTACTAGACTAATTATGGAGGATGAGAATGAGTTTTGGGATACTATGAGGTGGCGCAAGGGTCACCTCTCCAAGGGGCTACCTCAAAACAACTCTCTGAAAATATTGCCTTCTCCCCAAACTTTTCCCAAGGTCTTAACAATAAGTGGAATGTTTGTGAGCCCATTAGTAGAAGGACTCATAGATTTAATGTTTTGTGGTCTTCTTGTATTCAGTCAAAGAAATCTTTCTATAGATGGCTTCTAATTCATATATTTATATTTCTTACAATTTAAAAATATTTGAAGCCAACAATAAGCTTATTTCTTACATTTTAAAAATATTAGAAGCCAACAATAAGCTTATTATGAATTTGAAGCCATCTAAAGCAATATTTCTTTGACTGAATACAAGAAGACCAAAACACATTAAATCTATGAGTCCATCTACGAATGGGCTCACAAACATTCCACTTATTGTTAAGGCCCATGTAAAGGTTTGGGGGAAGGCAATATTTTCAGGGATTTGTTTGGAGGCAGCCTCTTGGAGAGGGGTCCCTTTGAGCCACCTCATAATATCCCAAAACTCATTCTCATCCTCCATTATAACTCTAGTAGAGGAGCTGTGAAAACATTTTTAAGCATTGTATACATTACAAGCGAGATTGGGAAGCTTATAGAAAGCTTTAAGGTCTGTCTATTCCAAATCTGTACATGTCATTAAATATTTTAATTCCTTTCTCAAACCAAAGGATGGCAGGGCAACCTCTTGTCAAGGCAAGGATCTTGTCATTATATTTCAGATTCGACGAAATCGATTTGTAGGCTTTGCACCTAGTGTCAAAGGAAGAGAAGATAGGCTTAGTTCCACCAATTTGATGCTCTTCATGTTTTGCAATCATTGAGACTAGAGCTGCCTCTTGATGTTGTATTCCTCTCCTTCATAGGTAACCATGTTATTGGGTCCGCCATCTTTACCTATCTTAATTATCATAAGTTTTAGTAATTTAGTGCTCATATATATGCATCTAATTAACTAATTTAGCAACAATAGAATTGCTGGTAAGAAGGAAAAGTAGTTTCAATGCCTCTCCAAAAGCCCATGTTTTCTTAAAATATTACATTATCATGTCCCATGAGAAAACATTTGGGCTACTCATTTTGTTGAACATCACCCATCTTTGACATCAAAATTTAGTCCAACTCTTGGAGGTGGTATATGGAAACATGCCTAAAGAAAGTTTGGACAATATCCTTTTGAAAAAAAGAGAGCAGATCTAGAATAGGATTGTAGGCTTGTAATAGTTGGAAGGATGCACAAGGCATGCAAGCTGTTTAACAAGGACCCTCTCTTCTTTGTTGCAAATAGGGTGGGGAGCCATTTCATAATCTGGTTTCAAAGAAATAATTGTATAGTGACATTTTAGCCTTACCTGTGTATTCAGCTATCGTATCTGTAGTTTTCAACTAGGACTACTAAAATCATTTGTAAGATTGATAGGAGCATATTAGAGCCCTTCATTTGAGTGGCTCATTAAATCTCTTGATGAGTTGTTTGCAGGCCTTGAAGGAGTAATGCTTTAGCGCTAATGTTAGAATTTGTTGCAAAGCCCTTATCATAGGTCAAAATAACTTTTTTATCTTGCAAGTATATTAACTGTGCTCCTACTTGCTTGGGGTTGTGTTTTGAGGTTCCGTGAAGACAACGAGCCTTGATTTTTGTGTATCTGTTTGCTCTTTCTTTTCTCTCATTTATGTCCTTACGCAAGAATTCCTATATATAATTTGTATGAAACAATAACTAATTTTCCTGAGATTTCCATTCTGATTGCCATGCTTATTCATTGTATTACTTTATTAAATTATGTGACCTAGATTTAAATTTGATTTGTTTATGCTTTTGTTGTAAAATATGGAATTGAGGTTCTGCTATTGAATATAATAATGGTTTGCACATCACAACCTCAACTGGGTGCCTTAGTGGAAGTCATATTGATTTCTCATCTATAAGATTGATGCTTTGATATTGATTTGGCACATGTGCTTTTGTTTGTATTGCAAATAAAATGCTTTATTTGGGCCTTATACATGCCACAGGTTGTTGCAAGCTGCTTGTCATCACTTCAAGAAATTCTAACCTTGGAGGGAAACACTTTAGAAGAAGCATCCCAAGAGAAGGAGCTACTCCTTAGCAAGTCGGTTATCTATCTTCTTTTGAACAGGTATATCTCATTCATTTAGTTATAAATAATTTATTTGTATGTGGTAGGCCTTATGCGAGACATGAGATCAAGTTGAGGTGTCTCCTACGACAATTTTCTCCTTTTATATTAATTATATGGTGTTTGTACGGTGAAGTACTAATTATGTTTTCAAGGTTGAAGGCTTAAGAAAATATGTGAAATGTTCCATGGATTATAACTTTTGAATGGTACTATGCATAGACGAACACAACAAAACAATGTTGTGAGCCGTCTTTGAAGCAATGTGACAATGTCCAATAGTCATATTATAGTCCAATAGTCATCTTATGGTGACAAAAACTCATATCTATATTCAATCTAGATCTCATAGCCATTTTTTAGACCCCTTCTCTTATATCTTTGACCGAGAGATGTTAGAATGGATAGTATTCTGTTACCATAACCATCAAGGATAAGTCTGTTACCTTATCTTAGTTGAGGCCATTCTGCAGCAGAGAACTTTATCGGACTAATAGTGGCTACAAAGTTTTTTTAAGTCTTTAGGTTCATTCTCTGCTAAGCTTGACGGGTGTTCTATAGTGAGTTGTAGGTTTGTCCTGTTGTTGTTGGGTGTTCTACAGTGAGTTGTAGGTAGCCCAACATGAATCCATACATAGAAGTAACAAAATAACTGAAACTGTGGACACAATCTACAGATATCATTTTTTTCTTCAGAATGCATGAATACATTATAAGTACAACAATCTGAAAAAAGTGATGAAGCTATAATTAGAGTAGAGACAGTGGTGCTCATTACCATCTTTATTTGTTTTGTTTCTCCTCTAGTATTATCTTGTTGCAGCAGATATCTTAAAGAGTATGATAACATTGCAAGCTTATATTTTGGTTTGAATATAATATGTTACACTTGCAAAATATATATAATTGTTGAGAGATACAAACATTATAATACTAATCATGCTTAAGAATGGAAAAATTGAAATAAACAGTATGTATAATAAGTATTATACTAGTTTTCTTAATCATAAGATTGACTTTATCCATTAGGAAATTTGTATTATGCTACTGCAAACCATTGAACTCGATTCCAATTGTGATGTTGATCATTTGAAATAAATATTGAATGTTATATTATCTATTTCATATTATAATGACCCAAATTACATGTATATAAAGGCATTTGAAACTACAATTACTATGCAACTCTCCTTTTCCTATTAGCCTTATTATCCTTGCCAACTTCTCTCTCCTCAACTCCTTGTCCAAGCAGGCAATCTTTGGTCTTTAAGCTTCTTAACTCCTCCAATCCCTTTCTTCCTTTTCCTACACTCACAACTTGGTTAGATCCAATGAAGTAATGCATTCACAACCTTAAAACTCCACATTACTCTTCCTTCCACAAACTGTCCCTATAAGTCTCTAAGACCATGTTACTTGGTTCATTTTGAATCTTGCAAGGGACTCACTTACCATTAAATATAATGATATTGACATAGAGATCGACAACAATGGGACAACTGTTTTGGCATTTCTCTGAACATAATTTAGATGTGAAATGAGAATACGAAGAAAGGTCATTGGTAGTGTTGTCTAGTTCTATGTAGTATTTTCCACCACTGTAGGCTTTGTTGCTATTGCTATGCCATCAGAGCTCTTATGTCACCGCCACAGTTTTCCAACTCCTCACTAGTTTGGTTCCTTAGTGGCTCTTCTATAGACTTGGCTGCACCATCATCGGCCTTACAATGTGACCTCTACAAAATATTTGCACATCTATCTGACATAGGTGTCCTCAACCTCTCTACTCCACCTCAACTACAACTATCCATTGTTCAATTCACTAATCCATAGATAACGACTCTCACTTCTTCCAATGTGGATATAAAAATCTGCCACCACTTTGTAAGCCTCGTGTCATTCCCTTGGATGCATATAGAAATCTGCATTGAAAGGATTACATGTGATACCAATCCCATGTTGTCCATATAAAATTGTATCTGTTCATATCCAAAGCTAGCACACCTTAATAACTTTCCACCTTAAATATACAAAATCTATGTATGAACCCAAATTAATTTCAGATTTTAAGTCCAACATGTTGATAGTTAGTCGAAACCTAAACAAGACATGGATCTCTCTACACCATAGCAATCTACGTTCTGCAAGAGCACAAGATGAATTCCAGTTTATGCAACAACTGGGCCAATAATATTTGTAAGGCAGAAGTACCTGTAAAATATGGCAAGAGTGTTAGGCTCACCTTGGCAGTACCCAAACAAAATCTCCTTCAAGTGAAGCATTCAATGCACAAATCCAATCAAGCATTCATAAACAAACTATTCAACCAAAGTAGAGATTCAATTAATGGGAGTAATAAAGATCCCGATAATTTTTAAACCCACTGAGCTCCTCATCAACCACTTTGCAAACATTCCCACCAAGATGAAGTTCATCATGACTCTCATAAATCGATTGACTTGTTTTGATTAATAGTGGACATTAATATAATATTTCTTTTAATCTTGTATTATCATCATTCATCTACAGTAGTTCATCATGACTCTCATAAATTGTTTCCCTGTCATTGGACATCATTGACATTTAGAGATCCATGCTTTTAGATGAAGTCTATAATACAATCAGGGAGATCATATATTGATTGCAGATGATAACTGCAGCTCTCTCTGGTCCATTAGTATAATGAACTTTAATGGATATTACTAGTTGGTCATTTTTAATAGATTAGATTGCTTTTCCTTGTCTAATTTCTTCGACTGTTCCTTTTTTGTAGGTTTCATTTTCTTCTCTTGCTCTAGTTGGTGTGGAGTGGCTTTAGTGCAAGAAGGTAAGATAAGATGACATTCTAGTCTTATATATATATTGGTAAATAGTTAGAACATGCAGATAGTTTTATTAATTTACTTTAAATATTTTCCTGTATTGCTATCATGAGTGTTACTTTTTCTGTAGGACTCTATTACCCGATTAGCCATTATACTTGGACAGAATGGAGAGTCAGGTACTTTTATTTTCTGTCACCTACATTATTTATTTAATGAATTGAATCTCAATGGAGATTAGTATTATCATAGTCATGAGTTTTTTAATAATACCTAGATCTTAAATAACACTCATAATGAGACCCTCTTTTAACTTACAAAAAATGGATAAGTAAGGGCCAAGGACCATATTTTTCATGAGTAGATGGAATATATAATGGCACAAATGACCTCATATTCTAGACTAATGATGTTTTAGTTTATGTAAACATCATAACGAAATTATTCATTTCCAAACCATAAAAATGTAAGTCTCAAGTTGAGAGGTAGATGCTCATTATTTAAAGTATATGATTCATGCAGGATAATAGTATATCTTCATCTGAATATTTAGACGAACATGTACCGAGACCTACTCCAAGGACAAGTGAATACTTTAATGAAATGATATATTGCACTTGTGAAAAGTGCAAAAATAGAAAATTAAAGAAGCGTTGACTCGTTGGTATCCATAGGTTGAAGTATGGAGCTTATACAGAAGAGGTATACTATAATGATAATTCAAAAATGCTTGTTATTAGAAAATATGAAATTTTTATATCGCATTATTATTAACTATTTTAAATGACATTGTAATGTATAGCCAATCCAAGTTCATAATAATGTTGATGAAAGAGCATATGGAATTGATGATAGTGACTCTCACAATGAAGGAGAAGACACACATATGGGTGATACCACCTCTCAATTAAATGAGGATGGGGTGAACAAATTTATACAAGACTTCTACACATATGTTGAAGAAGTTGATGATTCACCCCTAACTCAACTTGCTAGGACACCTCTTTACCCAAAAGCAAATTTGTCTGTATTGGCAACACTTATGTTATTTTTGAACTTGAAGGTTATGCATGGAATGATGAATACATGCTTTACTGATATCTTAAGGTATATTTTAAATTTCTCTAAACTATATCTCTCCATGTCATTCAAGTTTTGAATATTGTGTATGGTGAATAATATAAAGATATTTTGTTGTTTCATGTAGACTCTTGGCAGATAAGATACTTCCAAAGGAAAATAAGATGCCTCATTCACAAAAGGAAGTATCTTCAGTAATGAAAGACATTGGAATGGAGTACAAAATGTATGATGCATGTCCAAATGACCATATCTTATACTATGGTGAAAATGAGAATTTACAACAATGCCCAATATGTCACACCAGTAGATATCGTGAAGATCAAGTGTCTAAGAAAGTTCCCTATAAGGTTCTATGCCACATTCTAATAACACCAAGGTTTGAGAGGATGTTCAAATGTAAGGATTTGGCAAGATTTATGGATTATCATGCACTAAGAAGGAGCCAAGATGGTGTCATGCGTATGGTGGCTGATAGAAAAGATTGGAGGGAGCTTGAAGAAAAAAATCCTGATTTAAAAAATGAGCCAAGGAATGCAAGACTTTCATTGGCAATGGATGGTGTTAATCCTTTCGGAGATCTTAGAACAACATACTCTTTTTGGCCAATTTTCCTTATTAACAATAATCTTCCCCCTTGGATGGAAATGAAAAAGGAGCATGCAATGCTGACTCTAATAATACTAGGTATATGAATTTCTTAGTGCTATGTTCTCTTGAAGATGGTGTACATTTACATGAACATATTTAAATTTTAATTCACATTTAATTTAGAGGAAAACACCAGGTGAAAGATATGGACACATACATGGAGCCTCTCATTGATGAGCTATGTGAATTATGGAAGGGTTTCAATATGTATGGTGTATCAAGACCTAACAATGATAGGGTTTTCCTTTTTCATGCAATACTAATTTGGATAATTCACGACACTCTAGGGCTCTGTGTGGGTTGTGGTAATCTATTTATCATATTCATTTGTAATCATTCTATTTATGTTACTACCCATTAACTAAATATGGTTTCCATACTAATTTTTCAGGCCTACAAACTAAAGGGAAACATGGTTGTCCATCATGTGGGCCAAAAATGTGTCTAGGCAATCAAATGATGTTTAAAAATTATGTACGATGAATATAGGAACTTCTTACCTCAAAACCATTGTTATTGCATGCATGAGAAAAATAAATTCAATGGAAAGGAAGAGGAAAGGAGGCAGCCAAAAAGAATGAACCCTTTGAGGTGGAAATCAACATATGACAAAAAGGAAGGGAGAGGTTATCCATTGGGAATGAAAAGACTATCTAAGTTTTATAAGTTAGAGTATTACGAGCATCTCCCAATAGCTCATCTATTTGATACAATGCATATTGGAAAAAATGTGGTAGAGTGCTTATGGAAACATCTAAAGGGAGCCAATAATGAAGACCAAATAAAATTAAGGAAGGACCTCAAAGTGGTCAATATGATGCCAAACATGTGGTTACATGAAAATAACACATATGATCATGCACTATGGGTTCTTACATCAGAGGAGAAACAATATATGTTTGATACTATGTGTGCCATAAGATTTCCAACAGGTTTTGGTGTGACATTAAAAATTGTATTCACAAGAGATGGTTCAGAGTTTTTTAGAATGAAAACACATGATTGGCATAATTGGATAAAGGTAATTCATGATATGTTATATTTCTTGGTCTTATAATTGCAATTTTCAATATATTAGTAATGTAGAAGATAATATATAGTTTAAATGCTATTTTTCAATGTTGGTGTAGTATGTGCTTCCTACAACAATACAAAGCACTTTCAACCATGACGTTGCACAAATAGTTTACAAATTGTCCAAATATTTGAGGTATTCTAAACCATCATTTGTTATTCAATAATTTTTTTTTCCTTCTATAAATATTATTTTCAATGTCTTTATAAATGTTTTAACATACAATTTGCAAATATTATAACTGGTGATATGTTAATGCTTGTTACTAAAATTTATAGGTGGGTCTCATCTAAAGAGATACATCCAGATGAGTTGAAATATTGGAAGAGGAATGTTGCACTTTTGATGTGTGACATTCAAATGTGTTTCCCTCCAAGTTTCTTCAATTCTCAAGAGCACTACCTTATACACCTAGTAGAAGAGATTGAAAAATGTGGGCCCATCCATCTTAGGACAATGTGGCTCATAGAGAGATATATGAAGGTTCTAAAACATTTTGTGAGGCAAAGAGCTCGACTTGAAGGTTCCATGGTTGAAGGGTACATGGTTTTTCAAACCATGGTTCATTTATCTGAGTACTTGCCTCAATTGCATATGGAGGCTCCAAGATTATGGGGTGATCAACAACCTCAATCCTTTGGAGATAGAAAACTAGAGGGTCAAATAACTTCAAAGAGGATAAAAGGTACTCTTAAATGTTAGTAGTAGTTTTTAAATCTTAAGTATTGTATGATGTATCCTTTAAAGAATGGTTAGATCAATGATTGGTTATAATTTTTGTTGTAGATGCTAAGGAATGGGAGTCATTACATTTGTATGTTGCATACAACTCTAAATTTATGTTAGAATGGATGGAGAAGTATGTTGAACAAAAGAAAATAGAAGATGAGAAGGCATGGGCTGATATATATAATAGACATGGTCAAAACTCTAATAGAGGACTTCCTGCATGCCATAAAATAAAATGGCTAGATAGATGCTCATGGCATTGGCTAAAGACAAATATTGAACACAAGGAAACCAAGGGAATGAAAGGAGTGACAAAAAAACAAGTAGATTTTGTTAAAGGATATGTAAATGGGGAGGTAATATAAAAATAAACTATTATGATGAACATTGTTTAATCTAAATATTTTTTATCATTGAAACTATTTATTTAACCTTTTGTTGGGATGTGGAGCCTTTTTTATCTTCTTGAATTAGTGTTTTAAGTCTTTGGAGCTCGAGCGGTTAATTTTGGAGACTTTAGGATTATTTTGTAGTCATTTTGCGGTGACATTCTTTGTGTGCGATCCACCGTCTATTGTTATTCTTGCCGTTGTTGTTAACATGTTGTTAATGTTGGGACTATTTTTTCAGCCGTGGGAAGTTGAAAGATCACGACTTTCAAACTTCTAGGGTCAGCTTTAGGGCTTCTTAGAAGGATTGTAATCCTATAAATAGAGGTGTTAGGGTATCTTAAAGATATCTTGAGTGTTCAAGAGGTCTTGAGTCTTAGAGATCAAGAGGTGATCAAGAGTGATCAAGGTTATGCAATTGGGTGTCAATTGTGATTTAGATGTGGTTTACCATCTTTGGAATTTTGTTGTGAGTTCATAAAAAGACAAGACTATGAGAGTTGTTTTACTTTTGTTGCTAATAAACTCGAGCAAGTTCTTGGTAGATGTAGCCCACATTGGGTGAATCACATTAAATCTTGTTTTTTCTTCTTTTGTGCATTATTTATTTATGTTGTTATATTTATGCAAGTATAATTCTACTATATAGTTTCCTACTGTTGTGGTTTGAGGAATTATTTCCACATATTTGTTCTTTAATTCCTAACAATTGGTATCAGAGCTTTGGTGGTTTTTTACTTGAAGTTGTAAATCACAAGGAAATTTTAGCTTGAGTGGGAGCTATGGTAGATGAGGGAAGATTGAGGGTTGAGAAGTTTAATGGGCAGAAATTTGGTTTGTGGAAGATGCAAATGGAGGATTACTTATATCAGAAGGACCTCCATGTTCCTTTGGCTGGAAAAGAAAAGAAACCTACAACCATGTCAGATGAGGATTGGGAGTTGCTAGATAGAAAGGTGCTCGGGGCAATTCATTTATGCCTTGCATCTTGGTTGCTTTCAACATATCGCAGGAGAAGACCACGGAAGGTCTCATGAGTGCATTGGGGAAGTTATATGAAAAACCCTCTGCCTCTAATAAAATATTTTTGATGAAAAAGTTATTTAATATGAAGATGTCTGAGAATGGTTATGTTGCTGATCATTTAAATGAATTTAATACGGTTGTGAGTATGTTAAACTTGGTAAAAATTGACTTTGATGATGAGGTTAGGGCTTTGTTGATTTTTGCTCCTTACCAGATAGTTGGGACAACTTGGTTATGGATGTAAGTAATTCAGTCTCTAATAACTCAAAGCTGAAGTTTGAGGATGTAATAGGTGTGATCCTAAGTGAGGAAATGCAAAGGAAGAGCACCGGAGATTCTTCTACTTTTGGAAATGCTTTGACAGTGGAGAGAGAGGGAGACAAAATAATAGAGGGAAAGGTAACCATGGGAAGTTGAATGATCATGGAAGGTCAAAGTCCAAGAGTAAGTTAGAATGTTGGCACTGTGGGAAGGTTGGTCATGCTAAGAAATATTGTTGGGCTCTTCGGGATAAGAAGAACAAGAAGGAGGAAACTAAAGAGGTAAATGTGGTAGTAGGTGATGTTTGTCAAGATGCCTTAATTCTTTCTTTAGATAATATTGTTGAATCTTGGGTGTTAGATTCAGGGGCTTCTTTCCATGCCACCCCACATAGACATTACTTTACTGATTTTGTTCAAGGTGATTTTGGACATGTATATCTTGGTGATGATGAACCATGCAACATAGTAGGGAAAGGTTGTGTTTGGGTGAAAATGCAGAATGGGAACACATGGTTGCTTAAGGACGTCAGGCATGTGCCTAAATTGAGGTGGAACTTGATATTAGTGGGACAACTGGGTAGTGATGGTTGTATGGTTAGTTTTACAATGGATTCTTGGAAGGTTACCAAGGGAGCTCTTGTGCTTGTGAGAGGTAAGAAAAATGGTACTTTGTATTTAACTAGTGGTGCTGATTATTGAAATTTAGTTGCTGTAGATTGAGATGCAACTTTGTGGCACTAGAGACTCGGTCATATGAGTCATAAGGGCATGCAGATTATAAAGGACATGTTGCCTGGATTAAAGGAGTTAGATTTGGACTTCTGTGAGGACTGTGTTTATGGGAAACAAAAGTGGGTGATATTCCTCAAGGTTGGACCTACCAGGAAGGAGGGTAAGTTGGAGTTTGTGCATACTGAGATATATAGGGGCCAGCTAATGCAAACTCTAATGGTGGTTCATGTTATTACGTCACTTTCATTGATGATGTAACTAGAAAAGTTTTGGTATATTGCATTAGAAAGAAATCTCATGTGTTTGAAAATTTCAAAAGATGGAAAGCCTTGGTTAAGAATGAAACAGTCTCAAGTGAAATGTCTCAGTCGATAATGGAGGGAATATTGTAGTAATGAATTTCTTGATTACTTGGTTAGTAAATGGGATTTGTAGGTAGAAAATGGTTCCAAATACTCCATTGGAAAATGGAGTGTCAAAGAGAATGAACAGGACAATCATGGATCATGCTAGGTACATGAGGTTACATACGGGGCTACCACTAATGTTTTAGGTAGAAGTGGTAAGCACATGTTGTTTATCCGATTAACAGAGGACCCTCTATGGATCTGGATGGAGGTATACCTGAGGAGGCTTGGTCTAGTAAGAAAATTAATTACTCATTTCTTAGAGTATTTGGATGTCAAGTATTTTTTCACATTGATAAAGATGATAGGACCAAGTTAGAGGATAATTTTGAGAAATGCACCTTTGTTGGATATGGTGAAGATGAATTTCAAAAGATGGAAAGCCTTGGTTGAGAATGAAATAGGTCTCAAGTTGAAATGTCTCGAACAAAGTCGGATAATGGAGGGGAATAATGTAGCAATGAATTTCTTGATTCATTGTTTGGTAAATGGAATCCACAGCAGAGAATGGTTTTAAATAATCCACTAGAAAATGGAGTGTCGAGATAATGAACAGGACAATCATGGAGCATGCTAGGTGCATGAGGTTACATGCGAGGCTACCACTAATGTTTTGGGGCGAAGAGGTAAGCATAGTTGTTTATCCGATTAACGAGAGGACCCTCTATGGCCTGGATGGAGGTATACCTAAGGAGGCTTGGTTTGGTAAGAAAATTGACTACTCATTTCTTAGAGTATTTGGATGTCGGGTATTTGTTCACATTGATAAAGATGATAGGACCAAGTTAGAGACTAAGACTGAGAAATGCACCTTTGTTGGATATGGTGAAGATGACTTTGGTTTTCGTGTTTGGAGTCTTAAAGATAAGAAAATATTTCGGTCTAGAGATGTTGTGTTTAATGAAAAAGTCATGTATAAAGATCAGTTATACGAACAGAAAGAGGAATCAAAGAAAGAATACACAGTGTTAGAGGAAATTATGGAAAACAAGGTGTCCAAGGGGCTGGTTTAGGTACAACATGTTTTGGTACAGCCAGTTTAGGTACCTACTCATCAAGAACCCCAAACTCTTGAGGTGAGAAAGTCTTCTAGGGTAAGAAGGGAACCTGAATGATTTACTCCATCTTTGAATTATTTATTGCTCACTAAAAGTGGAGAGCCAAAGTGCTTTGAGGAAGTAGTACAGGTGGATGCCAGGAAGAAGTGGGAGTAGGCCATGGATGAAGAGCATAGATCTCTTATGGAAAACTAGACTTGGGATCTGGTGGAGCTACCCAAGGGCAAGAGAACATTATAGAACAAGTTGGTGTATAGAATCAAAGAGGAAGATGGAGGCAGGAAATGATATAAGGCTCGATTTGTGGTCAAAGGATTTTGACAAAAGAAAGGTATAGACTTTGATGAAATTTTTCTTCGGTTGTTAAAATGACTTCTATTAGGACTTTTAAGGTTTAGTTGCAGTAGAAGACATGCACTTAGAACATTTGGATGTGAAGACCGCATTCCTTCATGGTGAGTGGAGGAGGAATTGTACATGCAGTGAGCGATAGGGTTATGAGGTTAGTGTGTAAATTGAAGAAGAGCTTGTATGGCTTGAAACAAGCTCCACGATAGTGGTACATGAAGTTTGATAGTTTTATGTAGGAGCAGGGTTACTCCAAGTGTCACTTAGACCATTATGTGTACATAAAGAAGTTTCTTGATGGTAGTTATATTATTTTGTGCCTGTATGTAGATGATATGCTTGTTGCAGGGAAGAACATGCAGGAAATAAAGGTACTCAAGAAGGCTAGGTGAATCCTTTTCTATGAAGGATTTGGGGGCAGTAAAACAAATCCTTGGTATGAGAATAAATTGAAACAAGAAGGAGAGGAAGTTGGTATTATCTCAAGAAGAGTACATAAAGAAGGTCTTGGAGAGGTTTAGTATGTAGGATGCTAAACGGTTGGTACTCCTTTGGCAGGTCACTTTAAATTATCAAAGGAGTAGAGTCCCAAGACTGAGGAGGATAGAATCTAGATGTTAAGGGTACCATACTCATCAGTAGTTGGTAGCTTGATGTATGCTATTCCCATGCGGTGGGAGCAGTGAGCAGGTTTATGAGTGATCCAGGTAGAGAGCATTGATAGGAAGTAAAGTGGATCCTTTGGTATTTGAGAGGGACCATGGGAGCAACATTGTGTTTTGGTGGATCAGACACTACATTGCATGGATATGTAGATTCAGACATGGCAGGAGATTTGGACAGCAGGAGGAGCACGACAAGTTATGTATTTACGGTTGGTGATACAAAGTGAGTTGGATTTCATGGTTACAAAAGGTTATGGCTTTGTCAACGACATAGGTTGAGTATGTTGTTGCTACAGAGGCAAGCAAGGAGATGATTTGGCTAAAACAGTTTCTTGATGAGTTGGGTCATAAGTAGGAAGTTGGGAGACTACACAGTGATAGTTAGAGTGCTATTCATTTGGTGAAGAACTCGCTTTCCACTCTAGGATGAAGCACATTTAGCTGAGATATCATTTCATCAGGATATCTTTGGAAGAAGATAAGTTGAAGATAGAAAAGGTTCATACCAGTCAGAATCCTATGGATATGATGACCAAGGTGATCACAAGGGAGAAGTTGAAGTTGTGTTCAACTTTGATTGGCCTTCATGGTTGATAATGAAGGGTTAAGAACTTTTCTCAATGGAAATAGTCTCCAAGTGGGAGATTGTTGTGATGTGGAGCATGTTTTTGGTCTTCTTAAATTAGTGTTGAAGTGTTGGAGCTCGAACAATTAAGTTTGGATACTTTAGGAGTATTCTGCAGTCATTTGTTGTGACATTGTTGTGTAGTCACTGTGTCATTGTTGTTAACATCTTTGTTAATATCGGGACTGATTTTTTTAGCCATGGGAAGTTGAAAGATCACGACTTTCAAACTTCTAGGGTCAGCTTTAGGGCTTCTGAGAAGAATTGTAATCCTATAAATAGAGGTGTTAGGGTATCTTAAAGATATCTTGAGTGTTCAAGAGGTCTTGAGTCTTAGAGATCAAGAGGTGATCAAGAGTGATCAAGGTTATGCAATTGGGTGTCAATTGTGGTTTAGATGTGGTTTAGCATCTTTGGAATTTTGTTGTGAGTTCATAACTGAGAGAAGACTGCGAGAGTTGTTTTACTCTTGTTGATAATAAAATATGAGCAAGTTCTTAGTGGACGTAGCCCACATTGGGTGAACCATGTTAAATCTTGTCTTGTCTTCTTTTGTGCATTATTTATTTATGCTGTTATATTTCTGCAAGTATAATTCTGCTATATAGTTTCCTACTGTTGTGGTTTGAGGAATTGTTTCTGCATATTTGTTCTCTAATTCCTAACACCTTTTTTGTCCTTGAATCTAATTGGATAATATGTACATATGCTTTTAGGTAACATATTGCAAAGGAATTTTTATTAGCAGTCATCATTTTCAAATCAGGAAGATCGATGAGAAGCGGAAAACTTATGATAGTGGAATTTTAGCACCTTTTGAAGTGGAGTGTCATTAACATGCATATGACACAAATGAAATCACAAGTACACTTTGATATTATGGAGTGTTGGAGGATATAATAAAACTTGATTTCACATCTTTTAAAAAGTTATTTTTCATGTTGAATGGTATAGGCTCATTGAAGTGGGCCCTAACAAAACTATTTTTTTGCATGAGAATGGATTCAATATGATAAATACATCGAGGTTTTAATATACTTCTAAACCTTATGTGTTTCCAAACCAATGCAGTCAAATATTTCTTGTTCCAAATTTAGAACAACCTGGCTGGTCCTTTGTGATAGATTATGATCCAAGAGGACAAAGAGTGGCCATTTCCGAAGATGTAGAACACCATGATGTACTTGAAGAGGTAGAAGATCCACTTAACGACATATATGACCAAGAGGAGGATGTTAATAACATGACTGTGGATGATGAATATGAACAAGATGAAGTTATAGAAGGACAAGAACAACATTTTGGTTATCAAATACGTGAACATGATGAGTTTATTGATGACCATTTACCTATGGCTGAAGGGGATGAAGATAACGAGAACCACGATATTGATTTATTTGTGGATCTGGGGCCCATTAATTATGGTGTATTCATGCCTCCAGATGAGGAAATTGTAATGTCAGATGAAGATGATTTTATTTAATCAAAACGTAAACCTGAAAATCATTGCAAGGACATAACACAATTTGATATATTTTCTAGAAATAGAGTATTATGCATTATTATTTTTTAGAACATACCGTATAATTTATGAGTGGATTGCTAATGTTTTTTTCTCTATGTCAATGCATACATTGCACATGTTTCCTTGTTTCATTAAATGTTTCCTTATTGCAAATATATGAAGATGCACACCTTTTGGTCCTTTCAAATATATATATTTTTGATACATGAAATGAAATGGAAATTTAGTATTGCATATGTTATTATTCATTTGTTAGTGAAGTTGTTTAATGTTACATGCAACTTTGAATTTTTTTACTATTAATAATTTTGTTTTATGATATTTTGTGCTTCTTCAACAATGTGCCTAAAGGGTTCTCTTAGAGGATTAACTGATCGTGGCATACCCTCTACATATGCACTAGAAAATCCTAACATGAGAGTGCCACCAAGAAGTAAATCCTGTACCATAATTTCTACATCCAACAATGAAAATTTTAGTATTCCAATTCCATAAAGCATGCCAACACATAGTACAACACCAGAGTTAAGGAGTAACCCTTCATATCTGGGTTCTCTCTGAATTTACCCTCCAACACCACACCATGCTTCCTTGACAAGTCTCATAGAATCAAAAGCCAAAATTTTAACTCTCCTACTAGATACTCCTGAATTTTATGAAGTTAGACAGGAAGTAATTAAGCAAATTCATGCATTGGAGTCTACATTGCTAGAAAGTATAGGTCTTGCTGCACCTAAATAGGTACACTTATGATAATTAATTATTTATAAAACAATCATGACAACAGTCTTAATTATCATTCATGTGTTATAAAACATTAATAACAACATTTTTCATACTTCATGGTTTACAATAGTCTTAACAAACATTCATGCTCTATACATGTAGGAAGAAAATGGCATGTCCCCTGATGTTCCTATAGGGGAAACTATTGTCACCCCTATGACTGCAACAATCTCCACGGTGAACACAAAAGGAAAGAAAGAGGTTACAATCTTGTTAACCTCGGATGGAAATGTCTTAAAAGATGAAATGGGGTGAAATTTTTCCAATTTCTATTTCATCGTGTAGAATGCCTATTTGGAAATACCATACAAGTGGATTGGAGAAAGCAAGCCAAGTCTAAGAAAGATGAACTCTTTGAAGATGTCATAAAAGAGTTTGGAAATCTGATTTTAACAAGGATTTCATAATGGATTATGCACGTAAATTCATTCATTCTAAAAGAGACAAAATAAGGTCAAAGCTAACAAATGACTTGAGATATCCTTGACCATCTTGGATCACTAACCAAGCAACATGGGATGAGCTTATCAAAGATGCCAAATTCAAGAGAAAGTCCTTCAAAAACCCAAACTACATGCCATATGCATGAGAAGGAGGTAAAAGACACCTTTGAGATACAACAAAGGCTACCCAAGCTAGGGTGTCAAGTATTGGGTCCCATAAATTAGGGTCGGGTGGGTATAATAGTATTCGTGGGAGCTTGGTAACTGAATAATTTCAATTATTTTTATATTTTTTTTTTGAGTTGAATGCATTGAATGAGAAATGATAGTTGATAAATTAAAATATATTTGTACACTTAGGTTCACCAATTTCGAAAGAAAGCTTCAAATGAAGATCTAAAATATGTTTTATTGCATGGTTCCCAAGGCCTCGAAAACATATGATAAATCGAGGGGAGAAATTGGCTATTGAGCATAAATACGAGGTAAGTTTATTTTAGTATTTTATAACATAATAAACAATTTAAGTATCAATGTTGTAATAATTTAATTAACTAAAGTATGTTGTTTAATATGATGTGCAACAATCAGACTCCTTAAAGGGTGCAACTGATAGTGAACATGAAGAGGCCATACAAGGATGTGATGCTTTTATTGTTGGACAAAATGAATCAATTGACCTTCTTGCAACTCATTTTGGAAAAAAACCCAGAGATCCAAGAGACAAGATTTTATGATGATGAATATGTTCAACATGATTATCATGTTGCACCATCTATTATAGTTCCTCATCAAAAGAGGACAAAAAAGAATAGGTGTTTTTCATATTTGGCTAAATAGAATTAAATGACTTTTTTTTTGAATTATTGGCTATTTCATTACCAAGTGAAATTTAAGTATACCAATGAACTATGTATTGAATGTTGGATTTAAAGCTCAACACTTGGGAGCATATTATATTTGTGGAGTAATTGATCCTCGTGGGAGAGAAGAAAACAAAAGAGAAAATCCTTGATCCTCCTTTTACTTCATTCATAGATGACTTGTTTTCATTCCTTGAAAATACTTTTGGTGATTCCAAATCTTGTATATTATTAGTTTACATGAATATTTCATTAACTGTGTTCAACTGTTACAAGGTACTATCTCTGTGAGAGTATGCAAGTCCTTGGATCAATGTCTATTTGATGACTATCTCTAGGATCGGTTCTATTTGATGACATGCCCTTGGATTTATTAGAAATGGATACAATTGTTAATCAGATAGGTTGTATAGATAGTTGGGGAAGTTTGGATCAGACTCATGAGACTGCAAAGCCATTGAAAATAGCAACCATGCAGACCTCAAATGCAAGCTTCGATCCCCATCTTCATTTTCTCAATGCTTTTGTCAAGAAATGCAATTCAACAGAAGATGATGTTTATGGTAAGGTAAATCCTCATGGTAGTTTTCTACAAGATGTCACTAGGTCTCTTAATACCATTCCAGGCTATAATATGGGTCTTGTTATACAACAAGATTTATGTGGATCAATAGTGCATAATCCACTCTCTTTTTGGTGATTATCTAGATAGGACTAGATAGGACTGTACTCTCTCTTTCCCATGAATAATTGGCTCCCTCTTAGTGCCATTGCATGTGATTGACTCTGTATTAATAGTTTTCCAGTTGATAGGTAGGATAGACAGGACGGTTGGAAGGTCCTTCACTGTAGGTTTGTGGAATACACTACTTGATCCATCTCCTTATAAAGGAATGACCCTTTCCCTTTCTCTGTGCCATTGCATGTGGCACAGACTCCACTCTAATACAAATTTAATCTATGCACTGTCAGGGTTCTTTTTTGTCTACAAGTTTTTTAATCTAACGTCTACAGCTAACTACAATGAGATCTTAGAGAAAGGTCAGGATTTCTATTCAAAAACATGGCAAGATGCTACAAGAAGTGCGGTTGGACAACCATTTGTAGATTAATACTATTTTCGAGCATCACATGTTGTAGCACTACTCAGGGATGGTTTGCATTTAAAAGATAAACATATAATTATTGGATCTGGGAGCCTTACTTGGATGTTGGGCACTTTGCATTTCTGGAAGATGCAATTTTTTTTTCAAGTGACGAGGGATTGGGAGGCCAACACATTTCCCTCCCCCTTGCTCGAATCGTTTTTTTTTCCTTTTTTGCATTTCTTTCCTTTTTTGGATTTTCATGTGTTTGTTGTGGCAGATGCTACATACAGGTATGCCTCTGTGATTTATCTTAGTCAAGTGATGTTTTATAGCTGAGATACTCTTATTGATATATCAAAAAATATCCTTGAATGAATACAGGGTGATGATCAATGAGGGGATAAGTCAGTCCATTCTAGTGAGTGGAGAAAGTGGGGCAGGTAAAACAGAATCCACCAAAATGCTTATGCATTATCTTGCTTATACGGGGCTGAGCAGCAACTGAGGGAAGATCAGTGGAGCAGCAAGTGCTAGAAGTAAGAAACAATAGCATCTTCTTGCTTCTGAATAGAGTCGGAAGAATTCTGACTTTTCTACAACAATTAAGAAATCATAGGGTTCTTTTACTGCTAGATTTCTTTATTGTTATTTCATTATCATGATTTGAACTCTTGTTTTCATGGTTTACAGTCAAATCCTATTCTGGAAGCCTTTGGAAATGTAAAAACTGTTAGAAATAACAATTCCAGGTGAATGGCGTATTCTAAATGGTCTATTCTATGCATAATAGAAGGGACTTAAATTCATGAAAATTTGAAATATTGACTTGTTAATATATCTATCTAGCTTAGTTTGATGACTATCAAAAGTTAATTTTCACTCATTAAAAAGTAAAACTCTATTCTTACTAAGGTGCATGTTTTATGTAGTCATTTTGGTAAATTTTTTGAGCTCCAATTTGACAAAAATGGAAGAATATCAGGGGCCGCTGTAAGAACATACCTACTAGAAAAGTCTCGTGTTTGCCAAATTTCAGATCCCGAGAGAAACTATCATTATTTCTATCTTCTCTATGCTACACCACCAGAGGTATATTGGTAATTAAAATTTTAATTAACTTAATAAATACATTGTTTTATTTCTATGTCAAATTCAAAATCTATTTGTGACTAATTCAAACTATAGAATGCTAGAAGAATAACTACACCTTTTTAATTTTTTTCTTATTTTTAGGATATTGAGAAATATAAGTTAGAACATCCAAGTTCATTTCATTATCTAAACCATTCCAATTGTTATCAACTGGATGGTGTGAGTGATGTTGAAGAGTACCTTGCAACAAGAAGAGCAATGGATGTTGTGTGGATCAGTCCTGAAGAACAAGTACTCTTAGTGTTGAAAGTTGCATATTATACAATGTGAATTAGAAATGGTCATGTTATTAAAATATATTCGCATTTTTCTTAATCGATTCATATTTTTAGGATGCAATATTCAGAGTGGTAGTAGCCATTCTCCATCTAGGCAATGTGGATTTCACCAAGGGAACGGATGTTGAATCTTCTAAACCAAAAGATGAGAAAGCTATGTTTCATCTTAAAATGGAAGCTTAACTATTCATGTACACTTACATTCCAAAAGAATGACTTGTGTTTATACTTGTTACAAATATGGTGCCCTTTCTACCTTGAGTGTGTAAAATGATCCATTTCAATGAAGCCTGGTATGTATATGTTCCCTTTATTTTTGCAAACTTTCAGATGTTCCTTAAACATTATATGATGTGACCATTTCCCTGGAACTGTCATTTTTTTATTTCAGCGAGTGAGTAGAAGTCACATATTGGTTATTGTTTATTCTTGTTCCAAATTAAGAGTGCATTTTAGTCAGTTACAAGGATAAGACATGGTGAAAGAACAATAATTATTGGCTTGTTCAACAAAATATGAATCTCATAAAAGGCTTAGACCTACTTTCTAATTGTGATTTTTGAGTACCAATGACACGAGGTTTGCATTTCAATGGAAGTTGAGGATAGATGAAGGCTTGCATTGGACCCTGTGCTATGAAACAAAGTTTAGGTCATAACTGGTTCTCACATTTGATTACCAGGAAGGCTTAATGACATTTGAATTAAAGTAGTGAACACAAATAACACATACTCCAAAAACTATGGAGTATTGTGACACACATAGAGCTACCTTCTGCCTATACGCTTAGAAGTTAGAGGAAAATATTAATTGGAATATAATAGTTGTGTCAATCAACTGGAAGAAAGTATGCTTAAAGTGGACTTGAGCTACGTTCAGTAATATTACATTTGAATAAAGTTGGCAAACAAAATTTTCTTTTGGTTTTGATTTTTCTTCTGTGATAACATAAATTGTTTGCTTAATTATTAGGAGATGATCAAATGGAGGTTTATTATGTTTAACATAAAAGTGAGAGTTTTGCATCGTATTAGATGTTTTGTGTGTGCATCAATTTAGAGGTAGATATGAGAGGATTTATGAGCGGGATATGCCAATACATAATTACAATTATAAAGAGATAGATGCTAATGTTGTGAAGTTTTCATGCCATACATGTGTGCATAAAGTTTTATGTCACTAATAACTCTCTCCCTCTTGGCCCCGCAATATGTTTCAAAGATCAACCCATGAAACATTTGCACAAAATATTTACCAAACATTTAAGAATAATAAACGTTTGATAAACCAAAACTTTCATGACCAAATTCACTATTTTTCTTTGTATTGGTGATGTGATAAACTACTTGATTTACTTGTTATTTGTAATCCCTCTATTCTTACTAGGAGTTCCTTTTTGTATCATGGGAATTCTGATTTTTATCTTATGCATCCAGTAGGTAGGTTACATATCAAACCGATGTGTTCTTTGACAAGAAAAAGGATTATGTTGTTGTAGAGGCTCAAGGTCTATTAAGTTCTTTAAAATGTTCCTTTGTTGTAAGTCTCTTTCATTCTTTTCCGAGGAATCTTCTAAGTCATCAAAATCCTCATCCATTGGCACATGCTTCAAGGTATAATTTTTTTCTTCATTTACACTGGTGGCATAATACACCCTTTTTCTTCGAAACCATTGCTTCTTTTAATCTTTGCAATTGTTTTCTTCTAACTAGTATCACATTGTTAATGTTTGAATATTCACTTTCTAGAAATTATGATAGGTAGTGATACATGGTTATAATATTTTGTTGTCATGAATACTATTCAAAAGGTTTGTGGTATTATTATCTCCTTTAAAATTTTGTGTAGCAACAATTGCAATCTCTCCTGACAACATTGAGCTCAACAGAGCTTCACTACATAAGATGTGTGAAATTGAACAGTGTTCTAAAGCTAGGCATTTTTGAGAATTACAATGTTTTACAACAACTATGTTGTGGGGTAAGCAACCTTTGGCCTAAGATTATTACATTTTGAATTCAAGTTTTCTGATGACTTGTATGAAATTTCCTAGTTCAGCCAAAAGGTTAGCATACAGAAACATAGAATCTCGATTAGAATGTGTGGCTCATCTGCATTGCAAGGTGTCATGGAAGCAATCAGGATTAGTCTTTGGATACCCCACAAGGTGAACATTTGATGAATTTCTTGACCATTTTGGTATTCTCACCCCTGAAGCATTGGATGTGAAGTAAGTCTTCAAAGTCTTTGACACCATTTTCATAGAATAGCTTGGAAATAATCATTCTTCAAATTTTTTATGCTACTTGATTTCAAATTTCAAATTGTTAGCACAGAATATCAGATTCTAATATGGAGACTTCTTACCATACGTTGTAGCTATGATGAGAAGTCTGCAAATAAAATTTTACTAGAGAAAATGTGTCTCCAAGGCTTTCAGGTATGGCCAATTGCATGTCTGCACATGTCAGGGAAGTTAGTTTCCTTTTGCTTGTTTCAAACATCTTTTATTACATGTTATACTGGAACAATTGCATTTGCTTGATGTAAAATTTTGTATTATAAAGGTGGCCTATCTAATCACAACCTTTTACGTTCCATATTCTACTAACATATCTCTTAACAACTTTCGTTACTTAACAAATTTTCATACCTAACAACTCTTAATGCCCTTTTCACCTCATAGTTTCCAATTACCCATATTTACTAATATGCAAACCATCACTTGAAGATGATTGATTATCCCAACACCCTACCTAATTAATCATTTGAGAGAATATTTGGTCTTTGTATTTCTATTATTCTTACTCACTTAAGCTGCATGTACTAGCACAATCCATACTGAAGAGATTCTAGAACATTCACTAAATGCCTACACTCTGTGACATGCAATCCCTATGAAACCCCTCCCATACGCATAGTTAATAATGTTGCTTGTTATCAATTTTAACTCCTCCATCTTGCTAGCTTTAGGAAAATCCAACAAAAAAATAACATGCAAAGAAACCGATCTAAACAAAAAAATGTAGTTGAATATATTATAATTTTATTGACAATGGAGCTTTGATGTTCCATACGTCCACAAGGAGAGAATCAATCACTTAAGAAAATTACTAAGTACATAAAAGTATAAATTGGAAAATGGAAATTAGAGCAAAGATCACAATTATTCATGTTTATTGTGGATTATCTTGACTCATTTTCTGTTATATAGGGGCATTCTCATCAATCTGCTTTTAAATTTCTTTGAAGCAAGGTAGCTTTAATTGGTCTATTGGTGAGTGTTGTGCCTCAATGGTTTCACTGAGAATTGTTTGTATATAATGCTTGTAGTTTTTTACTCTATTTTCATGCATGTACTATAAAATCTCCACTAAAGAAAAAATAGATGAATAAGGGCTTCTTTTTTGTTTTTCTCGTATGTGCTTATATCGGAACATTTTCACTAGGCATGTGTGGAATTCTAGGGATTATAATGTCTAAGGTTAGTCCTTGATATAAGTTATGAAAATGGATTGACAGTAATGAGTTAGTGATAACTAATTTTTTAGAACAAAATGTAAAGACAAGGTTGATTTAGTAAAAACTAATTAATATCCTAATTTAAATGTAATTTATGAATACTTTTCGTAGAATTGGAGTAAAATATGTGATCATAATTTCTTAGAATAAAATGGACCTTCGCTGCTAACGATGGTAGATAATTGCATCAAAGTTGAGACAATCAAAGTGAAGAACATGAAGATGACTGCTGTGGATGGAGAGGCAATTGCTCAAAAGGAAGTTGCTCAAAATTAAAGTTAAGAAAAATAACCTCAAAGTAGCAGAGGGAATCATATGGATCGATCGATTGAAGTTGGTGGCAGAGAGAAGGTGCTAATATTGTATATTAAAGGTTAACAGAATTCAAACAACCTTTTGTATTTTATCATTGTATTTCAAGGGTTAACGAAATTCGAGACACACTTTTGTATTTTATCTTATTTGATATTAATAAAATATTTGTGCACCCATTTATTGGGCACAATATTTAAATCAAATTTTTGTTAATTTATAATATTAATTACCACACCAATGTAAGAGGGAAACCCTAATCCACCTACTACCGCCTATTGCTTTTCCGGTGTTAGGTCGGATGCGACCCTCCGGTCTAGATGGGGTCCCTCATGTCAGGGGCCCTCTCTCCAAAGCCACCTGATGCCTAGAATAAAATCGTGGAGGGTTCGCCCCACTCTTATTTTTGAAAATCTCTCTCCTTCGCATTGCCAAATGGGTCCCTCTCATTGTGCATTCCCTCTCACATAACGGAGGCTACTGCTGCTTCTCGTGATATTTCCTTGGTAGGTAAACTGATGGGTCCTAGACCCCCTTTGGAGGATATCAAAAAATGGGCATGGTTGAAATGGAAACCATGTGGAGCACTTGAAATAGTGGCAATGCCTAACGGTTTCATGTTATTCTCCTTCAGCATGAAAGAGGATTTCACGAGAGCTCTTCTCGGTGGCCCTTGGTTTTTTGGTAGACATGGTTTCTACCTCAGGAAATGGTCTCCAGGTTTCAACCCACACACTGAATCCATGACCCAAGCCCCTATATGGGTTCACCTCCCGGGGCTCCCCCTGGAGTTCTGGCATCCGACAGTTATTGAAGGTATTGCCCTCTCCATAGGATCTTTAATTGCTATTGATCAAGCCACTAAAGCTAAAACTAGATTCATCCATGCTCGTTTCTATGTGAATGCTGACATCAGCTGTCCCCTCCCAAAAGAGATAGAGCTAATATCAGATCTTGGGAACTGGAAATAGAATATTGATTATGAATATATTCCTCAAGCATGCTCCTTCTACAAAAGCATTGGCCATTGGGCCTCTAGTTTCCCCTCCAAACCTCAGCTGAAATCCAAATCCCAAAACCTTTCCCCAAAAACTAAGAAAATTTTTATTCCTAAACCATCCTCTGCTGAGATCCCTATCATCCCCACCTCAAATCCCTTTGCTCTCCTAGAAGAGGGAGAAATAAACACTTCCACTGATCCTTTTTCTGATGTTGTTCTCCCCTCTCTGGCCCTCCAGTCCCTCAAGATCCCTTTGTCTCCCTCGGCTCTCCCCCCCATTCCTCTAAGGAGGTTAACCTCTCTCTCACCTGTTTCCTCCTCCCCCTCCACCCCTGTCTTCTCCTCTATCCCTCGCCATCCCTCCCCTTCCCACTTCTAGCCTCCTTTCCTGGAACAAGCTTCCTCGAGTCTCCCCCGACCCCCTCTTTCCCCCTCCCTTGGACTCTGCCATCTCCCCTCGGCCCATTCTTCTGATGATAGTTTTAATCCCCACTGTATAAGAAGCAGCAGCAAGAAACCTGATATTGGCACTGAAAAAGTTAGGGGAAGGATTCTGAGCAATATCAAACTCCAGCAAGAAGCTGCTCTTAATGTCACTCAAGGAATGTAGAGCACAATCCCCATGGTGGTGGGGAGAAAATCCAAATCAAAGAAATGAAGATCATCTCTTGGAATATAAGAGGTCTCAACTCTCTTCAAAAGCAAAGAGTCATCAAAGATATCAAATTCTAGAACTCTCCTGATATCATAATGCTGCAGGAAACTAAACTAAAAAAAGACGATCGTCTCCTAAAAATTTGGTGGCACTTCTTTTGAATCTCAACCTTCTACAGGGAACTCGAGAGGTTTATGTACCCTATGGGATCCCAGAAGCTTCAAAGGGGATTGTTTGTTCAAGCATCCCAACTTTCTATGCATGCTCTTCCAAGAGATTGGATTTGACTCCACTTGGATTGCCATCAATGTATACGCCCCAACTTACAGACTCAATGTGGGAAATTATGGAAAGATATCTCAAACTTCATCAACACTTGCAGTAAAATCCCCATATTAATAATGGGGGATTTTAATTGTCCCCTTTTCCTTTAGAAAAATAGGGAGGAGCTCCTTCCATGACCACCAGCATGGAAGCTCTTGCTGACTTCATCGTGGAGAATTCATCGCTGACATGGACCTTCACGAGATCCTCCTTTACGTGGTCAAACTTCAAATTGGGTAGGAACCATATTTGAAGTAGATTGATAGATCTCTAGGCTCTCTGGATTGGATCTCTATTTCGACTTATACCTCCAATCCCTCCCGACCTCGCCTCCCGACCACACTGCCCTCTCTCCCGCGAGTGTAAATCACAATCGAATACTAAGAATCCTCCTTCAGTTCAAGCTTTCTCGGCTTGAGAATAATCACCGAACCCTCTTGTTTCTAAATGGTGGAATATAAATATTGAGAGCACTTCGACATGTTTAGATTTTCCAGCAAGCTCAAAGAAATTAAAAAACAACTCAAAATTTGGAATTCTACGGTCTTCGGTAACATCAAGCTCCACAAATAGAAGCTATCACAGGATTTGGCTAAAGTCTCTGCTCAAATGGAAATTGAGGGGAGATTGGATCACCTTCACCAAAAATAAACCTCCCTCCTCAGTGATTACCACAACACACTTCAAGAAGAGGAGACCTATTGGAGGCAACGCTCTTGAGCCCTTTGGCTTGAGCAGGGGGATCGTAACACCATATTCTTCCACATCACTACCTCTAAGCATAAGAGCAGAGACAAGATCAGAGAGTTAGTGTTATCCTTAGGTTCCCCTGTTAACATTTGAGGCTGATATCTCCAATGAGCTCGTCTCCTTCTATTCTAACCTCCTCCAAGTTGATCGTCCTCCTTCGAGCAATCAATGGCCTCCATGCTCCAACATATCCCCCAACTTGTGTCTTTGGAGATGAACAATAATCTGATCAAACTTTTTGATATGGAGGAAAATCATAAAGTGGTCTTCGCTATGAAAAGGGACAAAGCTCCAGGTCTAGATGGTTTTCCTGCTTCTTTCTTCCAAGTGTTCCGGAGACCATCAAGCAGGATCTCTTCAAAGTGATTATTGAGTTCCAAATCAGTAAAAACCTTCTAAAATAATGGAATACCACCTTCGTAGCCCTTTCCCCAAAAGTGCATAGTTCAAAAGATGTCTCCAACTTTAGGCCAATTAGTTTATGCAACACCGCTTACAAGATTATCACTAAGATGTTGGCTTCCAGGCTTAAACCCCTAATGAATGTCCTCATCTCACAAAACCAGAACGGTTTTATTAATGGGCGGCTCATCCAAGGTGGTATCATTACGATTCATGAAGCTATCCACTCAGCCTATCACTCGAAATCCCCTAGAATGATCCTAAATCTTGATATGCAAAAAGCATTTGACAGAGTCAGCTGGCCTTTTTAATTAGGGTCCTGGAAAAATATGGTTTCAATAAAAGATGGTGTAGTTAGGTTTTCTCTTGTATTGTGACTCCTTGCTTCTCTATTCTTATCAATGGCATTCTGGTAGGATTCTTCAAAAGCAGCAGAGGTATCAGGCAAGGTGACCCCCTGTCACCCTTTCTCTTTGTTCTTATGGCGGACTCCCTCAGCAGAGCTCTGGAGACAACTAAAAGTTAGTCTATCATTTCGGGTCTGAAAATCACCTCCAGCTTCCCTTCTGCCACTCATAGCCAATTTACTGATGACACTTTGCTGTTAAGTGTTGCCTCTGTGATTGAAGCCCAGGGCTCTCATGGATATCCTATCTCTTTATCAAGCAGCTTCTCAGAAATTATCAACTTCAACAAGAGCAACATCTCCTTCATCAACACTACTCCTAGGACCCAGAGAAAGATTGCTGATATTTTTGGATGCAATATTATGTACCCCCACACTTCTTATCTTGGCATTACCCTCTTCCATGGTAAGCAAACTAAAAATATCTAGAATCCATTCATTGAAAGATATCAAAAAAGCTCGCTTCTAGAAAGGGGCTCTGCTTAGTCAGGCTGGAAAACTCCAACTGGTTAAAGCCACCCTCCAAAGTCTTCCTACTTACTTCATGTCCCTTCTCAAAGTTCCCAACTTGGTGAAGGAGGTGGTTG
Source organism: Taxus wallichiana var. yunnanensis (assembly GCA_018340775.1). Taxonomy (NCBI): domain Eukaryota; kingdom Viridiplantae; phylum Streptophyta; class Pinopsida; order Cupressales; family Taxaceae; genus Taxus; species Taxus wallichiana. The sequence goes on from CM031240.1 coordinate 128,877,879, forward strand.
AAAAAATCCAAAATCACTTCCTGTGGTCTAGGACGGAAGAAAGAAAGAGGATCCATCTTGTCTCCTGGAAGGAAGTGTGTAAGCCGACCTCTCATGGTGGGCTCGAATTAAGAAGGATGGCTAACATGAATGTGGCCCTCCTGGCCAAACTTGGCTGGGACATTGCTAAAGGTAACTCTCATTGGGCTCAGCTTCTCAGAGCTAAGTACCTTGCTAATAATGAATATTTTCTCACCTCAAATCCAATTCGTGGTTTGGCCATTTGGAATTCTGTTATTAGTTCCCTCCCCATTATCTGGGCTAGTAGTAAATGGAGATTTAGAAATGGTAGAGTTATTGACTTCTCGGTGAGATCATTGGATTGGGGTTGAGCCACTTGATTGCAATCCCTCATGGGATTCAAAGTGAAAATAAGCCTCATTAATAAGTGGGGAAGGTTAGTTTCTCGGCTATTAGAAGGTGGTGAATTCCATTCCCTTCTAGAATATTCAGGTTTGGGATGATATAAATGATCAATAGAGCATGTTCTTGACTTCACTTAGAACCGTGCCCTCATCCATCTATATCTCCTTCTCCCAACATAAAGATGAGCTAATTTGGCCCTCTCCCGTCGGCTCTTTATCGTTAATTTGGGTCAAGGAGATCATCCCCAAAATTGGTTTTATTTCCTGGCTCTCCTCTAAGAATGCTTGCTTCTCTGGATAAAATCTTAAAAGGAGGGGTTTCTCTCTTCCCACTAGATGTGTACTTTGTACTAAGGAGGTGGAATCCTCTTCCCACCTTTTGATCCACTGTCCCTTTTTGCAAGTTATTTGGCATTGATTCTTATCAAGGATGGGTGTGTTCTGGACCTTCCCTAAGTCCATTCAGGACACCCTCTCTCAATGGAGCTCCCTCTTCACTCACCCGGCTCTGGTCCTAGCCTGGAAACTTCTCCTCCCACATGGCATATGGGGAATCTGGAAAGAAAGGAATAAAATAATCTTCAAAGACCAGAGTCTTGAACGTGATCGAGTGGCTACTCAGATAGCTATTACTTTCCAGGATAATATCAACTCTCACCTCTGGTCCAAATATCAAGAAAAATCCAAATCAGAACTCTCGGGAGTGGTATCGCTTGTTGGTTATTCTTCCCGTAAGTAAAGAAAATTCCTAAGATTGGGGATTAGTACAATGGCTTCCTCCTCCGGGCCTGGAGAAAACTTAATACGAGATGGGGCCTCAAAAGGAATTTCGGTAAATCAGGTGGAGGAGCCATTCTTCATTGCTCGTCAGTTCCATCATTCACGCCTCGCTCATAATCTTAACTATGGCACCAACCATCATGTGGAAGCCATGGCCATCCTCAAAGGCCTTGAGTTGGCCATCAAATTTGGTGACGATCCTCTCCAAGTTGAAAGTGACTCCCTCAACATCATCAATCTCCTACAGTCTGCTGATTCTGGTCAATGGTCAATCCAAAATATCATAGCTGATATCAGAATCCTACAAAGGAATTTCCAGCAAATTCAGTTCTAGCACGTCCTTCGGAGGGGAACAAAGTGGTGGACCACTTAGCTAACATTGGAGTTCTCCTTGAGAGTCAACAAAGCTGGACAGATAACTTCCCGCTGATCTCTTCCAAATCACTCAAAATGATCTATCCCAATGTTGACTGGTGGAAGGGTGAGCTGATATGGGTTTCAACAACACCTTTATGGCCTCCTCAAAAGGCGGCGGCAATAATGTTTGATTTATTATGAAAATACCTTTGGTGTTGAATCATTTGATGAGGGAGTTGTGTTATGATGTGGAGGATTTCCACACGCATGGAGTAATTCCTCCCCTTAATCACATGATGAGCTGGCGGGAGGACAATGATGGCGAAGCCGATGGCTCCCATGCCCTGGGTGGGATTTTTAAAGACCTCCAGTGCTCTCTCTTCTGCACTTTTCCAAATTTCTCAACAATATGGGTGGCCAACTGAAGTGAATTGAACATGTTACTGTGGATCAAGTTAAAGAAGATGCGGAGGTCTGGAATATTTTACTGGAAAATGGTATCACTACTTTCCTTGAGAGAATGGCAGGCTACTCGGCCCTGGTCTCATATGTTGTTATGGCTTCCTGGTCAAAGGGAGATATTGGCAATGACATATTATAATCTCCACCAATGCTATCGCTGATGCCACAGGTCTTCCGGCCGCTGCGACATCTATTTTAAGTGCTTGCTGCATGCTGAAATGCAGGACTTCATCACTCCAGGGGATAAGATAGTCGAATATCTCTCTGGCTACACTCGCGATTCCCTCCCCCATGGAATAGAGTAGCTGAGGCCATCATGCATTATTTCACCATTGACGACCACTACCATCTAGTCTACGGCCCTCACTTCTTCATCCTTTCTCATCTGCGTTGGGGAAAAAGATTAATCTGGCACTTTCCTCTATCAATCTTTAGAGCACTCTGTTTAGCTGGCACGTGATGGGGAAGGGGCTATCCTACATCAGGGCTTACTGTACTTGTTTTTTTCTGATGCTGCTTCACATGCCAACTTAATTCGCTTTCCCCCAAAACTAGTTGTCGTCGCCGTTGTCCCCGACCTTCCCCCGTCCCTCGTCCACCACTATCCCCTCTTCTCACCTCCACCATTGCCTACACCTTTCCTCTGACTCGACTTTGATGTCGCCATTCTTATCCCTTGTCACGTTGTTTCGAGCCTTCTACTCCCCCTGTTTTCCCCCCACTCCTTTCGTGCCTATTGCTGGAAGGCACTAACACCAATTTTAAAGTTTCCTCCCAGCCTATAGTCCCGATACTTCTCTTACAGTGACATTCTAGGCCTCACCAAGCTCTATCCTGATTCCCGGCCTTGGAGCAGAGGGAGACAAACTAGCCTGTGGATGACCCCACTTCTCAGACTGTTGGTGACAATCCACTCTTCGCTGACAGTGAACCTCTTGCTGACACTCTGAAATCTTCTCCAAATTTGGACTCAATTCCTGCTGAGCCTGTGATTGCTGACTCATAGAGGGATGAACGCAGAGTCGATTTGGTGTCATCTATTTTAAACAAGCTCCAACGAGCCTTCAATGCCTTGAAGGCCTGGGAGGCCTTCACTGATTCTACTAGGAGCACCATTGCCAAAGATTGCTTGAATCTCATCACCCTCGCAAAACAAACTTGGAGGATTCAAGATCTCCCAAAGTTAGAGCTATTATTCTTCGAAATGAAAAAGCTCTTCTGATGTTCTCCTCTTTTCTTCTGCTGTCCTTTTCGTTTCCCTTTTTTTGGAATCTCCTTGGGTACTTTTTTGCTACGAACTATATTGCGAATTCTAGCCAGGAAGGGCTTTCTTGTATAAGGTTGTGGGACCTTCTAAAACCATCTTTTTACCCTATAGATTCCAAAATATATATTAATTACTGACCACTCCAACATCATAGATGATTTGTAACTTTTTGATTGCACTATATGATATTTGGTTATTATGTAGTTTTAAAATTCATATTTTTCATTCTTTAAATTCATATCGTCTCTACAGAGAAACAATAAAAATTGAAATTAGTATTATCTCCAAAGAGAAAAAATGTAAGTATTTGGTATTATCTCTAGAGAGACAGAAATGATATTGTCTCTAGAGAGACAAAATTATATTGTCTCTCAAGAGACAAAATATGTATCAATCATAATTGTCTCTTGAGAGACAATAATTAGAGACAATATTAGAGACACACGCTTTGAAAATATAATAGAGACGATATACAACTTTTTTATTGTACCTATTTGAGACAATTTAGTCAAATTTTGTCTCTATTAATGTCCGAAATGACCCCCCTCAGAGTAGTAGTGGTATGACCTACCCTCCTACTTTAGGCTCTACCTTCAGCCAGGGTGAGAGGACCCATTTTGCAGTCTATATTTGTAAGGGGAATGAATATATCAGCAATATTTGATACTCCTTTATAAGGAAATTGAGAAATAACCTTGGGAAGACATGGTCAATTCAACAAATTCTAACTCTCATGAGTTGTCACTTTAGATAGTGCAAATGTCTCCTAAAACAAGGCTTAGACTACTAAAGAAAGCAATGGAACCAACTTTCTTATGCATATTTTGGCTTTAACAAGGCAAGCATGGGTAGTTCTCATGGGATTTGTTTTTATATGTATTTGATGGGGAATTCAAGAGGATAAATTTGATTATACCAAATTTCATAGAACTTTTAACAAATGTTGGGAAATCTTCCCAGTGAAAGATAAAAACACCTCAAATAGCTCACAATGCACCTTCAACTAGAAGATGTACATTCATGGAGGCCCAAGAATGCACGGTTTCACACAATATTTGAGAAATTAAACACAAAATATCATGCTAAAAACTCAATAAAATGTTAGGGATCTACAATTTTCACGCCTAAGATGCACTCAAAGAATTACAAATGACCTTTAACAAAATGGATACATAATGATTTTAAAATTTTTTACTATACATATGAAATGAAATATCTTCTCACAATACAATTGCAATTCCCATGATGCTACCAAAAGGATAAAGTTGTGTGATTCAGAGAGATCCCTAATATAATACTACAACAGGAACATGAATAACTATTTTGAAATATTTCATCTTAAAAGAAAACACAAATGCTCATATTCAAACAAAATTAACTCAAAGATCAATCAAATTTATCAACAAGGGAAAGTTTGATTTATAGTCTCAATGTTTGTCAATGGTTGTACACTTGCAACCATCTTGACATGATTTAATCTAAAAGCTTACATAAATTAATAGGTTTCTCAATCGAGTTGTTGCGAAAAATGGTTTTCTCTCGTTCTCCTTTCTCTTCAAAAATTTTAGAAAATTTTAACCCCCTTTAATGCAAGTGTATTTTTATCCAATTTTGCCTCTCGGGAAAAAGAGACAAAGAAGAACTTACACGTAGTAAGAATGGAGGAGTTGATCGATCAAGAAAGCTTGCATTTTGGAGTTGGGAGAATAAAGTAAAACAAGTTGAGCAAATTTCAAGGAAGCTCGGGAGCTTGAACTATATCGGAGAATCAAGAAGTTCTGAAACCTGAAATTTCAGACTTCAGAGGTGGAGCTTTTTAGAGATCTTGGCAAGCGGAAAAGTCTAAAACCCAAAATTCCAAAAGTCTAAAACTTTGGAGTTTTGGGTTTCAGGGTTTCGAGCTCTCAAGGTGTGAAGTATGAAAAAGAAAGAAAAATTTAAGAAACTCAAACTCGAAACTCCAAAATTTCAAACTTTCAAGTTTCATGGTTTCGTAGATCTCAGTAAGTGCGAAGGTTGAAATGGAGCAAAATTCTTGAAGTTTGAAATCCTAAAAGTTTTAAATTTCAGACTTTTGGGTTTTGGAGTTTCAGAGATGTGGAATTTGGGGTTTTAGAGTCTTCAGCTACTAAATCGAAAAGTGACAAAAATGTAAGAAATCTAGAAATTCTTAATCCCAAAAATGTTCAAACTTGAAGTCAACTTAGCTTTTGGGGTTTTGGATTTCGGGGTTTTGGAACTCTTGAGGTGATTTGGGAAATCAACAGTGAAAATTTTTCAAAAAGGCAAACTGTCTGAAAGTCTAAAAGTCCTAAATTTTGGACTTTCAAGTTTTAGGGTTTCAGAGGTTTGGGTTTCAGATTTTTGGAACTCTCAAGAAAATTCAACAGATGAATAATGTTTCAATCTTTGAAATGGATATTTATAAAAGTTTGAATTTTAAGATTTTGGAGGTTGCATGCATTTCGGACTTCAAAAATTATCAGATCAAGAACCCATCATTTTTTTAGAATGACACCTCGACTTTCAGATGGCCATAAATTTTTACTGGGAGCTCGCATTAGCACAAGAAAGGATTCTTAGAAAGCTCTCAGTCTCCTCTACAAGACACCATTTTTGAGTGTGTCAAACTTCCCACCTTCCACCATAATGAAGTATAGGCTTCCTTCTTATCCAACAAGGAACAACACATGGAGGCATGGGTTTCACAGTAGAACCCATTATTGTTACAGGAGAATTCTATGCATTCTATGGTTTTTGAGGGAAGTATTTGAATTCTTCTCATCTCCTTCTCTCATTTACTTCATATATATTGTAAGGAGGGGCATTTTTCTAAAGGTTGGACAATTTTTGGTTTTGCACCCTCCCTTCTTCTCTTGTCTGCAAGTGGATTTGTGGAGTTAAAACCTTCCATTCAAATTGTAATGCAATTTTGCCTCATGGCCATCGTAGTGCACTGTATAAAATTTAAGGAGCAATAATACATGTCTATGGATGATTTTCAACCCTCTCTTTTGTCCATTACCCCTCTCGATATATTATTGTAATGGGTTATTTGTGTATGGTGGTCATATTACATTTCAATGGTTTGTGTTTAATGGAAAAGAAAATGTTCAACATTCCTTGCGCATCACCTTTGTTAGTTTAGGTTTATTTTCTTACATCTTCTCAAACTTGTCTCCCTGGTAAGATAGAGTATGTTTCAGAGTAGATCCTCTACAATTTTAATGTTTGCATCTAAACAGAGTAATAGAACCGACCTTCATCCAAAGATCTTTCTTGGTTTCAAAGTTCCATACTTTGGGGAAAATGCCATGTTATGCAATCACACTGAAATTTTCAACCCATCGAGTTGAAAACATTTTGGGGTGGTGTGATTACACAGGAAAAAAATTGGCATGCTCGGTGGGACCAAGAGGTAATTCCACAAGCTTTGAAGGAATTTTCAAGAAATTCAGACTTAGAAATTGCAAGTTCTCCAATTTCAAACTTTTCACCTCTCAGAATGAACTCTAAAATTGATTTTCAGGGGATTAACTTGCTCAAACCAACTCTAAATTTCACCAATTGATAGATTGGGGGCTAATATTCAAATAGTTATTTTTAGTTTTTGAAATTTTAACTTTTGAAATTTCATATTTTTTGGAATTTCAGATTTCAGGATTTCAAAATTTTAGACATCTCAAGATTTGGTGTTGTGTTTCAGAGGATTTTGGTTTTCTAGATTTGTGTTTTGGACTTCTACAAATTTCAAGATTTTAGGTTTCAAACATTCAGAAGTCTTGCATTTTCATGTTTTGAATCTGTCATTCCAAATCAAATTTCAACCTTCAGAATCTTAAATACATAGGTCCTTTAAGGTTTTCATTTTTATTGTGTCAAGTTTGGTGTGTAACTTGGCAAAATTCATCCTTTTGAGGCTCATTCCGCAACATGTTTGGTGAATTCAAAGGGTTAGAATTCAGCGGTGTAATGAGAACAAGTTTCCCAAGTACATGAGAATAATTCAAACTAGGTATGATACATGGGAAGAGAGACTATTTTTCTACTTGCAATTATAACGAAGAAGAGGAAGGAGAGGAAGAAGACCAAAAAGATGACTATCTCCACGTAATAGGACTTTTTCTACACCTCCACCTGGTAGACATTTTCTTCATTCAACAAAAGTTATCTGACTAATAAGGATGGCAAGACCCAAACCTTATGTCAACTTCACAAGCAAAGAGCCCACTTGCCCTAAATCATCAAAATCTAGTTCCAATTGCAGAAATAAATAATATTCCCTATTTCATAGGGGAAAATCATACTACTCATATTAACCACATCCAGGACATTGCAAATGTCTGTGCAATTCATGAAATCAATGAAATGGATATTGCGGTCAAGTTGTTAGCTTCATCTTTTAAGGGTAAAGCTTTGTAATGGTTTAGAAGCCTAACAACAGGGTCTATCTAGAATTGGGATCATTTATGCACAACCCTCCATAATCAATTTGGGGAAAAGGGAGATAATTTGTCTTTATTGGAATAATTGACAACAATCAAGAGGGATCCTAATGAATAGTTGACTGATTTCAACTTCAGGTTCCAGAGGACATGGGATAGAATTCTACTTGTTGTGAGACCAACAATTGAAGGTGCTTTCCTATACTTTCTTAAAGCTTTAAATTATCATATTGCAATAATGATACAATCCACGAGAGGTATAATTTTATTTGTAGCCTATAACATTACTATTAGAGCTTAAAACTACTTGATTCAAGCTGGTAAGCTAGCACCAAGGCCACCAATGCCTCTTTATCCTAACATGGGAGCTCCTACAACTAGTCAAATGCTTGAGTTGAATCCCATTCGGCCCCTAGAAATCAAAGCAATAGCGAGGCTTCTACTTCTTCAAGCACTTCAAAAGAATTGTAGGAGGTTATGAAATAACTACAAAACCTAGGAAATGAGCTAGTGACTATCAAGAGACAACTAGCTTAGAGTTATAAACCATATCAACCTCAAACTCATTATCAAGCTAGGCCCCCATATCAACAAAATAGACCACCAGCTCAGGTTGTAAATAAAAATCCAAATCAAGGACAACCTTAAGCTATCAAGCCATTCCAACCATATGATCCAAATGCAGCTTCAACATCGAGAGCCTTGGTTCTAACACAAAACAACATGGCACAAGAGTACGAATGGTGTTACCCCTACAATATACCTCACAATCAATCAATGTGTTTCAATGGTGCATTGAATAAGGATTTGATGGTACAAACCATTGGTGTTTCCAAGGAACCAAGTCAAGAGCTAAATCAATAGTAGGAAACTCAAAGAACAGCACCTCCAAAGTAGAAACCACATTGGTCAATTAGCACACATAAGACTTTTGTAGAGTTAATCAACCTCCTTTCCAAGGTGTAGCTGATAACACATGGTCAAAGAAGAGGAACATATAAGAGGTAAACTAGTCTAATCTAGTTGTTTCTCATCCTACTCCTTCACAACAAGTCATTACTTAGTAGACCAAATGTAGTGCCGAATGTGTAAAATCAGCCTAAGGCACCTGTTGCAGCAGCACACGTGCTTGTTCAATCTATAGAAAAGGTCGTGCCAAGTAAGGAGAAACAAAAGGTTACTTCATCACCTTTCAACATCATCGATCAAATCAAGAAAACACATGTGAACATTTCCATGTGGGAGTCACTGGAAATCTTATTGACAATTTTTGCACTTGTGCAAAAATGGGAAACATGAAAATTTGTTATGATGGATAGAATTGATGGATTGAACCTAAGATAGGGGAGATTTTTTCAAGTATAATATTGTTACTATTGAAATAATTAATGATTACACGAAATATATAGCTATGTGTCTGTTATAAATCGTAAAAAATCACATAGTCTGCAATTTCATGACTATCTTTAGAAAAAAACACAAATCCCGAACGACATATTTGTTATCTTGATGAAGACATTAAATTGTAGAATAGATGAAGTGTTAAGTTTTGGTACAACAATCATAATTGCAGATTGTAGCAGTCATAGTTCATTACTAAAGATATAGGTATCTTTAAGGTTCTTTCCTTCATGATTAAAACAATCAAATATATTATTGAGTTGTTTAATTCACCATACAATCCATTTAGAGAGCTGAAATATAGAAATGAATACACAAGTCAGTTTAAGAATTCAATGTTTTATTTATAAGGAATGTCAAATATTCCCACACAAACCGTGGGATGTAACTAAAGCATAAATTACAACTATCGAACTAAGAGGTACATATGCATGAAAGAGAAAATAGAGGAGTCTCGAATGAACCCATAATTTCCTTGAGGTTTTTATTTCAGGTGATGCATCTCCATCTCACTTTATACCATCTTCATCTTTTTGCTTGGAAAAAGGTAGTGTACTTGATAATAGAAAAAGAAAGACTGTCAATAATTGAGCTCAGGGTTAATCCATATTCCTATACTATCCAAATTCATACAGTGGATCTCTTAACAACAGGAGGTATAAATTACATGAAGATCAAAGGAAAAACTGATAAAAGTACTTTTCTATAACAACATACATGATTTATTCACTTAGAAATAAGGAAAGAGAAGAAAAGAAAAACTATGGAACATAAGAGAGGCCAAAAATCCTAAATATTTTCTAAATATTTTCTAGTGTGTCAGTACAGGTTATAGTGAAGAAGAAAATAAAATCATGTCTTACAGTCATCATTATTAGATAAAGATTGCATAAAAACAGAGTTTAATGACTTCCATCCTATGGTACATCAAGTTGGAATAAATCACAAGTACATAATTTTATGAAAGAAGAATGTAACTCAAAGTTTAATAGCTATTCTAGAAATAGATAGAGTTACAATGCATATCAAAGGAGAAACTTGCATGCTTACTTACATTCGAAGATAACAATACATGTTCCATATTTTCAAATAGGTGAAGCAGAAGAATAAAAATATCAAATGTTGAGGTTAACTGGAAAGATAAGATTACAATTGAAACAAAATAAAAAAGGAAATATGAGGAAATTCAGAAAAGGATTTGTCATGTAACATGGATATTTTACATATTTCCATCAGGTTATTTAAAGCTAATACATACTTGAAAAGCTATACAAATCAAACAGTAATGCAGAAAACATATAATGCATGGCATGATCAAAGATAACAGTTATAAAAAATTTGTCCCAACAAAAAGCCATGAAACATCGAAATGAACTGCATGAGTGCCAGATTAAGTTTCAAGTGCACACTTTTAGATTGCATTAGAACAGATACAGAAATTCTACAATACCAATAGAGTTCAACTATGCAAGAAAAGTAAAGTCTTTTTCTAAGTATAAAGTCATAACAACCATGCAATCAAAGAAATATTCAAGATACAAGTTTTTAATTGATCATTTCAGGCTACAAGCATTCAAGAATTCAACTTAAGCAATTGCTTCTAGTTATATATCCAGTTTCAATACATAGGTAATTGAAGTTTTAGATAAGATTTAAGTACAAATATTCAAAATAATGTAAGCAAGGATGTAATTGACATAATTTTTAGTAAGTAACTATCAATTATCAAGCACATATACACTTGAAAAGAAGGACATCTTATAGTACAGAGTGATTTAATTGGTTATAATATTCCAAATTGATAATCAAAGCCATAGTTTTCAACATACAAGGTTCTAGCAACAAAATGATAAAGGCAATAAAAATAACTACATATCAAATCTCAAAAGGTACAACTCAATATATACAAGTTTTGAAATGTGCTTCAGCCCTTTAATATCTCAGATTGCAAATAGTCTTGCACAGGAAAGGATACAAATCTTCAGTAAAGTTCCAACTAGAAGGGTCAAATGCATGTATCTCAAAACAAGTAATCGGGAATGAATCAAGATTCTTAAAGATAAAACATTAGTACATTATTAAAAAGTATGTTTTTGTCTTTCATGCAACAAAGCAACAATTCACTCTATTATAGTTTTAAAAAGAATGAAAATTTGCAAGATGATTTTTAAGAAATAAAACAACCCATATCTCATCTATGGTGGTAGTATCAAAAGTTTGACTTCTAGCAAATGATTAGAAGAAATTTTGGGAACATATTCTACAACAAAGAGTCTATATAATTGAACAAAATTTCAATAACCAATTTAGAGTTGATATGGTACCAAAGAAAAATAAAGATCAAGCTCATTATAGCCAACTGAAGGAGATCTAGTTTTTTCAAATAGTCATGATTTAAGAAGTAGAATCAAATAGGTACAATTTGAAAACCAAAGGCAATACAAAAGGAAGACCACAAAATTTGGCATCAACTTCCCTCCACAAATTATGAGAGCCACAACACATGAATCTCATAAAATATGGACATAATGCAAGACTCAAAACAACCTAGAAAGGAATCAGCACAAGAATCTACAATCAAAAAAGCATAAAGAAATGGTTGAATACTCAGTGTAATATGAGACCCCAGATTTGGGTATTAGAGTCAAATAAAATTTAAATATAACCTCGAGCAAGGTGTCAGATTTTGAGAGTTCAAGCAAGGTGACACTTTTAAGTTCTTTAAAAACATCAAGGTATTACAGTCTCGGGATGAAACAGAGCACATATATGCAGAGCTTTTGAAGCAATAAGAGCTAACAAAGATAAGAAAAATCGAGAGTGCTACACAATGATGAAATAAGGGTTTAGTGATTTTCAAGGCATGAAATAGATGCAAAATTTACAGACTCAAGGAAAGAAAGGGAGTAAAGATAAGAACAAAGTTCCCATTTTCAGTTATGGCATTCGAGAAAAGGATAACGAAAATAGAGATCAAAACTATTTTAGTATAAATCAAAATGACAAAAGACGAGTGATTACAGATATTCATCAAATGCCTTGTATCAAAGACCATTTATGGTTTCCACAGAAATTTCACATACATTTTTAGAAGAAGAAAAATAATGTCAACACTGCCATGGTGGTTTTAGGTAGATCAACCAAACATTTGATGGAGAAAATAATAATGAATCGGGTCCATTGCTAAAATTAGAAAATCTGAAAAAATGAATTACGGATCAAACATAAAGCAGAGTGATATGCCCATAGGAGCTATCATAAGCTTAATAAAATATTCAAGGTGGCCCCTTTGCCAAATGGAAGTAAAATACTAAATATCCAACATGAAAAATAAAAAAATAGGAACCCACAAAGGGTATTTGTTTTATCATAAAATACAGAGGTAAAGACTCGAGGAAAAATCATTTACAAATTAAAGAACCAGAAAACTCACCTATTCAACAATAGTGGCCACCTTGGGGAAAATAGAATAGAAAAACATGCTTATGACCACCATTTAGTTCATAGAATATCATCAAAATTAGAAACCACTTCAGCTAAGGGATTCCACAATGAAGCTCCAAATAGAGCCAACAAAAAAAAAAGAAAAGAAATTATATATATACACAAGAAAGCACGGTTAAAAGAAAAGGGCTCAAGATGCTCAAAACTGCAACTTCATCTTTTAGAGCTCAAAAAGGAAAAAAAAAAAAAAAATACAGATTCGTGAGAGCTCGGATGACTAATTTGCATTGGAACCGAGCTCAAAAACATTAATAATGGCATCGAGTAGAAAATTTTCAGGATTCACCCAGAGAACCCAAAAATTGAAATGAAGTGATCATTAGGGTTTGAGTGACCTTTACCACACGAGCTCGAGAGGTGAGTTAGTGGAAATCAACCATGATGAAAGGATCGATGGTCTATATCAGTTTAGTACCGAGATCAATGACCAATCATGCAAACCACGGTTCAACTACCGATCTTACCATGGTTCGAGCATCGATGATCAACATTCAACCAAGTATGAGAATCAACAATCAAGGATCAATACAAAGTTCAAGGCAACCCTGAGGTAATCTAAATCACTCGCATTTAGTAATCAATGTTCCAAGATCAAGCCAAGTGAAGATCAAGGGATGAGAACTGCTCACCAAATTTGAGGAAAATAACTACCATCTTAATTGCATAATCGAACCCTAACTAAGGGTACAACAAGATCTATGGTGTAAAGCAAAGACAACAAGATCAACATTCCCTGTTAAGAGAAGATAACTCAACCATGATTCGAAACTTACTATGCTCAAGCAAAGCCACTGAAAATTCAAAATGGAAGGGGTGAGTCATCGTGGAGAGGGGCTAGCCCCATTATTAAAAAAAAATTATCATTTCATTGACGGAATAAGTTATAATCCATACATCCTAGCAATGATAACCAAAAGGTAAACTTTACCTTGTCCCATATTATTTTCCATGATTTTCTAATCAAAGGTAATCAAATCATTGTAATAATATTACCAAAAAGGTGGTCAAATATTCCAATCAAACCAATTGAAGCCCGTGATCATGGTGACAATGCTATAGTCTATGTCACAAAATAATCAAAGGTGGCCGAGTATAGTGTGGTAACTTTCACAAAGTAACCCCATGTGTGTTATAAATCCTTGGTAATTTTCCATGTCCACAAGGGTGGCCAATTAAAATGAAGACAAGTGCTCAAAAACACAGGTGGTCCCCACACTGGGAAGGTTGGAGGTGACTCAAAATGTAATTATTCATGTGATCACAAGGAAATGAACATGGGTTAACATCGAGTGCAAGGAACCCTTTGAAGACTTGTTACCTTATTTTCCACAAATAAGAGTTGATTATTATTGCACATGTGCTCACAATGGTCCCCACGCATTGGATGATTTTTGTAAGGTATTAAAGGTTAAATACATTTATTCTCTTGCTCACACATGGATTTAAATTTTTCATCCAAGGAGCAAATATTAGAGTGTTATTTTTACAATTGCAAGTGGATGAAAGTTGTTGATGTCGATCAAGCACACGAAGAGAGAAATTGCATAAACCTAGAGGGATACTTTCTCATTAAGCAAGATTTATTATTAACAAAATTATTGACTTATGTTTTTTTAAAATAGAGCATTCAATCTGCAGTTTGACTGAATGGTATTTTTGTAACCAAAGGCTATTAATGCCTCTTTGTATTAACATGCTTATTTTTATTCCCTTATTTATTAATAAATAAAGGGTAAAATTAGGATGCATGGGCGAGCACAATTTTAGCCCATTTTAGGAAGGGTGTAGGGAATAATTTTTTCTATATATTGTGTGCCTTGACAAAGCACAAAGGAGGAGGAATTTTTGGCCAAATAAGTGTTGAAATAGATTTTTCCAGTTTTTCCCTCTGAATGAGAAGTATTTTCTACCTTTCCAATTATTTCAGTCTTGTGAATGTTGAATTCCTTGATTAATCATCTTACCCTATTGCAAATTTAGTAATTTCCCCATGATATTAATGTGCATGTGTAACCTAATAGTATTGTTGTGATACTTTCCCTTAATACATGAAAGTGTTTGCCTTAATATTCTACAGAAAACTGTTGGCTTGTGCTTCAAGAATTCATTCTAATATCAATTATGCATGTTCTCAGTCAAAGACCTCATACAAGTTTGGTGTATCACCCAAGTTTTGAATCCATTTATAGTCATATTTTACCCTCAAACCCTAAAAAATTAGTTTAGGATACATTAATAAGGAACCAACGTTAATACCAGAGACACACTTCAAAATAGGTATACCCACAAACTTGAGGTGTTTCCATTTTATCTATGAAAGAGAGATAATTTTTTCAAGATTAGAACACCTGTAACCATCTCTTCACAAGGTGCACTTTCGAGAGATAACAATTTTTAGCATGTCCGGTGGGACCGGGAATCAAATCTACAATCTAATTACAATAATTTACAGCAAAAGAAAATCAAAGTAAGTAAAAATGGTTTTTGAATTAGCAAGCTACGGTGATTTATTCTAAAGATTTAAAGATTTATTTGGCAACTTTGTAAAGATGATTTCAAACTAGTTTTTAGCATGTTCCATGCCTAAAGTGACTACAAGATCATTGGTAAGAGGAATTCCTTCTGATTTTATTTCTTTAGCTTTGAATTATACAAGAAGGAGAAGAGTTGGTAATACTTCACCTTATAATAGGCCTAGTTTTTGTAACCCTCCTCCTAATCTTCCTTCACCATGTATCAATTTATCTATTTAGATCCTAATTTTTCATATGGCTATTCAACCACCTAGGAATTTTGTGACCTTTACAAATGGAAGTGGATTAGTAATCCCAGTTTATCATCATATCCCTAATGTTGTGATGAGAAGATTGCCTACATTCACTAGTGAAAATCAGGTTACACCAAAAAAGCATATCAAATATGTTGCAATCCTATGTGAAGTTCATAACATAACTCATGAAGATGTGGCATTGAGACTTTTAGCTACATCCTTTAAAGGTAAAGCCTTGGAATTGTATAGAAATTTAGAGATTGGAAGAATTAGAACTTGCGATGAGTTAGGTGGTAAATTGGTGAAACGATTTCAAGATAATTTAGATAATTTATCTCTTATAGAACAACTATCTATAATTAGAAGATCTCCTCATGAATTTATATCTAGTTTCAATATTCGTTTTACCATAACTCAGGAAAGAATTCCAGCAAGTGTCAAGCCTCGAGCTGATCATTCTTTTCTTTATTAACTTAGAGCCCTAAACAATGATATTTCAACTATGATTCAGTCTAAGGAGAAAATACTCTCCCGAAGCCTATGATATCGCTATCTAAGATGAAAATAGTCTTATTCAAGCCGACAAGTTAGCACCAAGGCCTTCAATGCCTTTTTTTTGGTAGATCTAGCACCTATCCCACAACCTATCATGATTATAGAACCCGTTATTTCATCCCAATCGATGATGTGTTTAGAGCTTTGCAAACTATTGGAAATAATTTTAATTCAATTGAAAATAGACATGTACTACCTAATAGGCCTTATAAAGCTCTTTATTAGTAAAACCAATAGAATAGGTAGCCTTACCAACATAATCAAAATTATAGGTAGCCTTATCAAAGAAAGGGTTTGATCCAAAGGATACTACTCCATATAATGCTTTAGTCCCAGTTAATATGGCTATAGTAGAATGGTGTCAACCTTGTAATCAACCTCATTTAGCTACAAGTTGCTCAAATTCTTTCTTGAACATAAGTCTTATTGGAAAAAAAGAACTTGAGACATTGTTCATGCCTCAAATGGACGGTGCGCAACAAGAAACGTATGCTCAGAAAGCACTTTCCTAGAACTTAGTTAGTTTTAGTGAGGATGATTTCATTGCAGTTACAACTAGAGCTCAAGAAAAGGCCCAGGAACGTCAAAAATAGAAACATAGGCCTGTTCTTCCCACAATCACTCTTAAAACAACAACTATAGGCTAAAAATCAGCTAACAGTTTTGTTGTTCCACAAAAAATAGATGGTGTTTCAGCTTGTAAAGATCAGAAAAAATTGCTACAACATGATCCAAGAAGATTATTTATACCTTAGATATCAAAAGCAACTGAAGCAGAATAAGTTTTTGCTAAAGCCTATGCTAAAACAATAGAGTCTATTTCTAAAATTGTTGCTTCTTTTAACATTATTGATGTAATGAAAAAGAATAATGTCAACATCTCAATATGGGATGCTCTACATATTTCAAGACAACAAGAGTTACTTTCTCATGAACTTGCTAAGTGTAGATTTCTTCAAAAAACAAGAAAATGAAGTTTAGAAAATAGATATGGTCCTTGGAACAATGGAACAGACCGCATTAAAGAAGTTAAATGGATGGTTCAAAAGGTTTTAAATTCTCAATACATTAAGAAACCACCACCATTTTATTTTTCATTGATTATTGGAGAACATATTGTTCATAACTATATGGTTGATAGTGGTGCAAGTAGCACAATTATGCCAAAAGAAATTGCAAAAAAGTTGGGTTTGCATTATGAACCTATAGAGAAGAGTGTGCTATAGCTTGATTGGACTACAATGAATACAGTTGGTGTCATCAAAAATTTGGAGGTAACATTACATGCTTACCCAAATGTTTCTATTTTGTAAGATATTATTGTTGTGGATTTACCTCCTTATTTCGTTATATGATTATCTAGAGATTTCACAACAAAAATAGGAGGTTATCTCTCTTCAAATAGGTCCTTGTTTTTCACTGCACATTATGGAACCAAATTTACTATCAATTCTAAACAGTTGGCCAAATTTCACATGGAGCCTCATGCTTCTCATGCATTAGCTAATTATGCATCCTTAGACCAGTCATATTTCAACATTAGATAGTGTTTATAATATGTTTATGCATGAAAATACAAATGAAAAACATACTCATGATCCTTTCAAAGAATTTGAAGAACATTTGTTTGATGTATATTTCTGTATGAGGAAAACACACAATTTCCCTTGTTGTCCAAAATAGAAAATGCAACATAAGGGATTTGGAAGTTTCGTTTTCATGGAGCTAAGAACAAGAAAGGACAAGGAGCGGGTTTGATGCTCACTTCCCCCACAAACGAAAAGTATTTCTCAGCTTTGAGTCTCAAATTTTCATGCACTTTTAATGCATTTGAATACGAAGCATTAATTCATGGCTTACTTTGGGCTAGAAAGAGAGATATTAACACGTTACATATTTTTTGTGATTCTGAGTTGTTTATCAACCAAGTAAGAAATTTCAATGTTTGTAAGAATCCACTAATGAAGTATTATAGACATAGATTTTTAAAATTAATTAAAGATTTCATTGCTATTAATATCCATTCGATTCCTAGAAAGAGAAAATAAGCATACAAATAGACTTGCGGTGATTGGTGCTAGTTTATAAGTGCTTTGGAAAAGATTAAAAAGAATGAGATTCAGCCTCACATAACCCCGATTATCGGGACTTCTATACTTGATAATGATTTGAATTGGTAGGTTTTGAAAATGATGAACACATTTATAGGTTTTGGAGCAAGAAGATGAATTTTTTTAGTAAATCAAGATAAATTACAACACTTATATGGTGACCAGATTGTTCAGTTAAAGATGAATAAACTACCTTGAGGCTTGGTCACATTAGAAGACATCTTCAGCAATGATGATCAGTTAAGGAAATACAAAACTAAGATGTCAACACATGCTGATAATTATGAAGAGATCTCAATTGTTGAAGGACAAAATTTATTTCTCGGAAAGGTATAATCTCTAGCTGAAAAACATTCCTTTATCAATCTTTGCAAAAAAATTTGAGGATGTTTTCACTTGGAAATACCAACACCTGAAAGGATTTGATCCCATTTTAGCACATCATACTATTGATTACATCCAAATTCTAAGCCAATTAGGCAAAAATAGAGGCCTGTGAATCCCAAGATAGAGCCTCTAATGAGGAAAGAATTATCTAAGTTGATAGAATCAGGAATAATCTTTCCAGTTACGCATTCAAGTTGGGTAGCCAATCTTGTTCCGGTTCAAAAAAGTAATGGAGAAATCAGATTATGTGTGGATTTCAGAGATCTTAATAAAGCTTCATTAAAAGATCATTACCCATTGCCTAATATGGATCAGATTTTAATAAATAGTTTCGGTTCTAGCAAAATATCTCTTATGGATAGTTATAGTGGTTACAATCATTTTTAGTCCGAGAATAAGATAGGTACATGTAATGCCTTTTACCACCAAGTGGGGTACTTACTCTTACAAAAGAATAACTTTTGGCCTTTCAAATGATGGTGCAACATTCCAATGTGCAATGGACATGGCTTTCTCGTAGCTTGTTAAATAAACGCATCCTTGTTTATTCAAATGATGTTACTATATTTTCAAAAAATCCAAATGAGCATCTAATACATCTAAGGCAGAATTTCCAATTATGCGACAGCAGTTTGGAATATCTTTGAATCCCAAAAAGTCTATCTTTTCAATACATCAAAGTAAATTAGTTGGTCATATTGTTTCTAAAAAAGGTTTAGCAATTGACCCTTTCAGAATTGAAGCCATATCACATGCCTATCACCGCTTCATCACAAGAAGGCATTATAGAGTTTTTTGGGAAAAATTAACTTTGGTAGAAGATTTGTTCCAAAATTTGCAACATTGGTTAAACCATTGACAACTATGTTAAAGAAAGAGAAGAATTTCTCTTGGTCCAATGAAGGGAGAGAAGGGTTTGAAGAAACTAAAACAACCATCTCTCAAGCTCCTACTATTGCTTATTTGAATTTTGATAAATATTTTACAATGTATGCACTTACAGGATCTCAAACAATCTCACCTATATTAACTCAGGTTAATGATGAGAATATCAAACAACCAATTGCTTTCTTTGGAAAAATTTTACATGATTACAAAACAAGGTACACATTTCCTGAAAAACAAGTACTTTCAGTAGTCAGAGGACTATAGAATTTTAAGTACATGCTTTCAAACAAAAAAATCATGTTCTTGTTTCTCATCCAAGTGTAAAAGATTTCTTGTTAAACAAAGATTTCAATGAGAAAAGAGTAGGTTGGATAAAGAAAGTAATGGAATATGATGTTGATATCCATGTTGTGAAGACAGTTCGAGGTAAAGGTTTGTGTGAACATCTTATTGCTGATATGGAAAAATAACAGTCAGAAATTAGAAGATTCAAAAACGCATCCCAAGTTACGTATCAGCAATTAGATGTCATGGTGAAGCCAAAAATCAGCAACATGGTACTTATCCGGAAGGTATGGACAAGAATAAAATAAGGTATTTTAGGTTACAATATGTACCTTATGTTTTTATTGATGGTTTCTTATTATAAAAATATATAAATGGAATCTTGTTGCGATGTGTTGATTATGATAGAATTTAGCAATTATTATCTAAATTCCATGAAGGACCTGCACGAGGTCATTTTTCAGCATATACCACAACCTTAAAAATTATGAAATCTGATTACTATCAGCCCATCATTTTCAAATACTATTTTGAATGGATCAGAAAGTGTGAGAAATGTACTTTCTTTGTTGGAAAAGAATGTTTAGCCTTGCTTCCCTTACAACTTATTTCAGTTGATCATCCTTTTATGTAGAGGGGTCTTGAATTTATTGGCATGATAAACCCACATTCGTTACAAGGAAAAAGTGGATTTTGAATGCTACAAATTACTTTACACGATGGCGTGAAGCAATAGCCTTGAAAGATGCTAATGAAACTTCGATACTATCCTTTTATGAAGATATAGTTTACGGGGTCAATGCATGGTGTTGTGTCCCACTTGTTGTCCCAAAAATGCGATGCAAAATGAGAGGAGCGCGGTTTCCAATGAGGGTTCGCGCGAACACCCCATTCGCGCGAACCCGTTTCGCGCGAAGAGACACGTAAGCCATTTTTTGCCGCGTGGTGAAATTGAAAGTGTTCGCGCAAACATAATGTTCGCGCGAAAGGGGTTCACGCGAAAGTGATTCGCGCGAACCCCTCTGTTCACATATTGGAGGCGCTGCGGAGAAAATCATTTTTCTCCGCCCCGTCTCCTTCGCGCGAAGTCTGTGCAACCGACCAAACTGCCCACCACACCAGCTGAGAGCCCACCAGCGACGAAGGCGAGCAACGGCGAGCCCAGGTATGTAGCCACTAAAATACCATTTTTTGCAAAACCCTGGCAAATTTTTTTTTGGTAAAACCCCATTTTTTCTCGTAGAAATGAATTGAATGTGAAGGTCTACTCTGAAAATACCTGGTTGGCCGTTTTGTATGCTACATCCTTGTTACTTGTAAATGGTCTCTTTGAGAAACTTGAGGGCAATAGGCAATATTTATACCCTTCCATTATGTACATCCAATCAGACAATAAGAAGTATTCTTTTACCAGGTTCAGAGAAACTTGTTTTTGCAATGGACGATTGTACTGTAGTTTCAAGCTAATTTTATCTTAGTATTAGCTTTGATCCACGACTAAGGAAGAATTCATATGGTTGTTACCTGTACATTTTTCCAAGGTCCTCTTAGTTGCCCCAGTTGTTCAATGTATTTTTTTGAAGGGTTTCTTTTATGTGTTGCAAATTGTAACATTTTTGGATCTTTTTAGTTTCTGGAAAAATGAGTATATTGTGTAGCTCACAGCTACCCATGCCATACTAAGATCCCAATAGTGGCATAATTGTTGATTGGAGCCGAAATTGCAGAATGCACTGCCAAAATACCGAGGGGCTCTTTGGCCAAGAATCAGTCTTAAGGGTGTCTATCGACATGTTATGGGCATGAACCTAGGTCATCATCATGGCGGCATTAGGTCTTTATTGGTAATGGTATTTTCTCATCGTTTGGAAGGTATGATTGTGCTTATTATGGCAAAGCCAAAACATTCTTACTACAAGTGTTATATAATAAGGAAGAACCGTGAGCATTGTGGTAAAACCATTCTTTTCAAAAATGTTGGGTTAAGCTTGAATATAAAGTAGTTGAGCTGAAAAGCTAAAAACAATTTTGATTACACTACAACAAACTTAACGATTATTGACGAGAGTTAAGTGTAATCATGGTGGCAAGGTCAATCCCTATAGATGTTGGTTTAAGCCTATGGATGAAGACCATCCTATGATTTGAATTTGGTTTAATTCTATGTATGAAGACCATAGAATGATTCATACTTTTTGTGGAGGAGATAGATCGCACTAACAATTACCCACGAGATGGAGGCAATGGGGTATTTTTCGATTCAAGATTTCTGAATGATGTTCACGAGTAAAATAATCATTCCTTTGTCACCTAAATGAGAAGTTTGCAATGCCATATTGATTGATTGCAGGAAACAAATATTCACTGCCGTGTACGATGGATTGGAGTCACGCTATTCAAAGCTTCATAAAATTTCCCTGAATCAGGAGATGAAGGTTTATTACGGTGCAGAATGAAACGATTCATATTGCTCAGCATTTTTTTCTCCTAGAAATTAATTGAATGTGAAGGTCAACTCTGAAAATACCTGGTTGGCCGTTTTGTATACTACATCCTTGTTACTTGTAAATGGTCTCTTTGAGAAACTCTGAGGGCAATAGGCAATATTTATACCCTTCCATTATGTACGTCCAATCAAACAATAAAAGTATTCTTTTACCAGTTCCAGAGAAACTTGTTTTTTACAATGGACGATTATACTGTAGTTTCAAGCTAATTTTATCTAGCTTTATTTCTATTAGCTTTGATCCACAACTAAGGAAGAATTCATATGGCTGTTACCTGTACATTTTTCCAAGGTCCTCTTGGTTGCCCCCGTTGTTCAATGTATTTTTTTGAAGGGCTTCTTTTATGTGCTGCAAATTGTAACATGAAGGATCTTTTTAGTTTCTAGAAAAATGAGTATATTGTGTAGCTCACAGCTGCCTATGCCATACTAAGATCCCAATAGTGGCATCATTGTTGATTGGAGCCGAGATTGCAGAGTGCACTGCCAGAATAATGCATATCATGGTTGCTATGTTATAAATGTTTTGCATATGGTTTGGCTTGCTAAAAGTGCTCATACAGGTTCAGAATCCATGAGTTTATATGGATAGCTAAAACATCCACTAATTATATATAGGTGGCCAGGAAATAGAAAATAGAAAATTGATCATAGAATGGCTAAATTGGGATTTTCCTGTAGTGGCAAGAGTACTCTTCTTAGAGATGGTTCAGTGATTTTGATGTGCCTGTTTTGTATTAGACCTTCATTTCAATCAATACTTATCCTTTTGAGTTTGGAGGTTCTGTTCACAGTGTTGCATCTCTGTTGATTTTCTGGAGTAATCTGTGAATGTTTGTAATCATACATGGATTTGTTGGAGGAAAAGTCATGCCTCAGATTAAGATGTAACCAGCTCGTGTACTGACAAATTTCAACTGTGGCATGTTGGGCACTCAATTTGAAGTCAAGGCTCTATCGTTCTCTACAACACTTGTTTTGACTTAAAAGCAAATGAAGATGAACTTTCCTTTGATGGTCACTGATCATAGCAAATCCTTTATAGTCATATTGCAAAGTTTTGACTCAAAATGCTCTTGGCGAGGATGATCCTTTCCACTGTTATGCAACAATATATGAACAAGTCTGGGAGAGTTGCCAATAGATCAATAGCAAGCAAGCCAAAGGAGAACAAGGTTCTAGTATGCATTGGTACCAAGGGTACAAAAGGGACCACTAAAGGGCTGATATAGAGATAGACGATGCCCTTGTGACAGGCTATGAGAGTGACTAAAAAATCCTAGGAGGATTCAAGGTTGCCTTCTCAAGGCTTCTCCTAACACGCACAATTGGCAATCCTCTAGATGTAGAAAGAAAATTGGCACTGTGCACCTGCCCCCGTAGTTCAGACTGTGAGTAGTGAAAATTCGTCAGCTCTACAGCAAGAATAAGAAAAGGATATCTGAGGCACCATGATCACCACTTGCTAGGTGAGGGAGATGGAGAAGCCTCACAGATCTAGAACCACCCGTGATAGTGACTAATGAAGCTAATGGGCACTTGACATCGGACAACTATGGATGAGACAGGCTGAAACAAGAAGCAATAAATTTGATGGCCCTAGAAGTCCTTTTGACATCTCGATGTCTGAATGTAACAACCTTCATAAGGTAGGGCCAATTATCTCTAACATGAATTACGAAAAATATAGCTAGTAAAATCTCACTCAAATATCATAATAGATAGAAATGCTAAAGATAAAGCATTCTTCCATCTAACACCTCTATGAGAGAGAAAAGACCACATATCCTTTTGCCTTGCGGAATATGGTGATCTATCTTGACTCCTAACTGGTGTGAAAAGATGTTGACCTTAGTCAGAGAGGACAATCGTCCAATCAGAAATCCACAAGGAATGCTCATCATAAAATTCTGCTACATCCTTGTTACTTGTAAATGGTCTCTTTGAGAAACTCTGAGGGCAATATGCAATATTTATACCCTTCCATTATGTACGTCCAATCAGACAATAAAAAGTATTCTTTTACCAGGTTCAGAGAAACTTGTTTTTTACAATGGACGATTATACTGTAGTTTCAAGCTAATTTTATCTAGCTTTATTTCTATTAGCTTTGATCCACAACTAAGGAAGAATTCATATGGCTGTTACCTGTACATTTTTCCAAGGTCCTCTTGGTTGCCCCCGTTGTTCAATGTATTTTTTTGAAGGGCTTCTTTTATGTGCTGCAAATTGTAACATGAAGGATCTTTTTAGTTTCTAGAAAAATGAGTATATTGTGTAGCTCACAGCTGCCTATGCCATACTAAGATCCCAATAGTGGCATCATTGTTGATTGGAGCCGAGATTGCAGAGTGCACTGCCAGAATAATGCATATCATGAGATATTATGTTATAAATGTTTTGCATATGGTTTGGCTTGCTAAAAGTGCTCATAAAGTTCGAGAATCCATGAGTTTATATGGATAGCTAAAACATCCACTAATTATATATAGGTGGTTTTGGAAATAGAAAATAGAAAATTGATCATAGAATGGCTAAATTGGGATTTTCCAAAGTGGCAGGGAGAGTACTCTTCTTAGAGATGGTTGATAAGTTTGATTTTGATGTGCCTGTTTTGTATTAGACCTTCATTTAAGATCAATACTTATGTTTTGAGTTTGGAGGTTCTGAACTCGCAACATCACTTGGTATATTTTGTTATCAAATGATTTGTAATTTATGTAATTTATTGAAGCTTGAAAAGTTCATATTTCTGTTTTCATTAATATAGGAGAATATCTTAGGAATTTTTTTTAATAAAAAGTACTATTGATTAGAATTTTACTTTCATTTTTTTTTACAGTCATGGCTTCTTCTGGAACTCCTAATTTGTTTGAGAGGACCGATTTAGAGATTGCAAAATTGCAATCTATTCTCGAAAATCCAACTACAGTTGGGCAGTATAAAGCCCATTGTGAAAGAATACTGGTTGATCTTCGTAGAATAGAGACAAGTTTGAAAACATATAATCCATTTGATTCTGAATCAATAACAAAATTTATGGATTCACTAAAATCAAGTGTCTCAGGAGATGTAGGTTATAATGAGATTACATCACGACTTTCCGATAAGGAAGTCGTTAAGAGGTCTTGTTGGAGTTTTTATGCAGACAAACGGAAAATAAGGGCCTATTATGTAAACAAATGTTCATGTCCTTTATGTGCCCCTTTGATTTATCCTAGATTTGTGGCCTCTCAAGGCCAATTTCCAAATAATGACCAATTACCGTTATACTTCATAATGATGCTACATGCTGAGGTTCACTTAAACCTAAAGGTGAACTATTTAGACATCCCTAGTTATTTGGGGCAGGGGCGTGGCCGTATTAGCCACAGGCAGGCATATAGAAAGGAGGGAGCTCCTGCAGTTGTTGATGCGCGGCAGCTTGTACCAAGGCCACAACCATTCTTATCAGGCTTTCAGGATGTCGCAGCACCTGTCGTTATGACTGCACATGAGGGTGCTATCGAGGGTCTTGCTGGCATTGCTCGCGAGACCCAATTGATCTCTTCTGACCGTGTGGGTCAGTACCTTCAGAGACGTGATACTAGCAGTGGAGGTGCTAGTAGCACCAGTGATGCACGCAGCGAGGTATACGCTCGTGCATCTTTGATTTCCCCAGATGACTTTGAGCTAGTTACAGATCCCGCTCAGGCACGTCGGCTAGGACGCATCATGGCTGCTGACTTGTTGCGTGCGTATGAGGTGATTGCTCGGCATTGCAGCATTCCACTATCGGGGGTTTTAGATTTTATAGAGCAGAGTGGGAGTGTATCTTCTAGTCAGGGTACTACTGCCGCTGCTACAGATAGACTTCCTGTAGCTGGGATTGTCACACCTGATGTTCAGCACATTTCTGTTCCGGTGTGTGAAAATTAAACCTTTAATATAATTAAAATTTATTTTAATTGATCATTACTTTACAATTTATTAATATTAAAATTAAACATGTACTTTTGTGTTTAGGCTTCTGCTCCAGTGTGTGGAGCTTCACAGCCCACACCATCTACCCGTGTCACATACACACAGCTCTTGACTGAGCACAACATGGATCTTGATGTTCCGGGTCTGAGTCAACTTGGCTTAGTTGGCGAGATATTTTTTGGTGTTGAGGTCGTGGATGACAATCCCATACATTTGGAGACGCGTTCCGCAGAGGTATAAATACATGTGTTTTAATATAATTAATATTTAATCTAAATTGAAATGTTAGAAATTAATGAACTTTATTCAAAAAACTTATTTATCAACTTCTTACATTTTATTTATTTTGTTTCACAGGGATCTACGGGACAGAGATCTACGGGTAGCGTAGATACTCCCAACATCCGCATGAGGGACGAGATCGAGGTAATCAATTGTGTACATATCAGTTATATAATGTATTGAATTATTTAAGAAATTGTTGTAGATTTCTGCTTATATATTTTAATATATGGTACATGCTATATATAGTTTATGACATGTATATTCCTTTTTTTTAACATGCAGGGTGCAGCAGAGCGTAGTGAGGGGTCTGGCACTCGCCCTAGTGCACGGAGGAGACTTCAGTGATATTTTATAGATTTCAAACATTTTAGACATACTTCTAGACATTATTATTATATTTTGATATATGTCTTAGACACGTGTATTTACAATTATGGATGTGAATATAAGACACCCCCTTATGTGACAGCTGAATATATTGCTCAGTGTTCAACAATTTATTATGGAAATATATCATTTTGTTGCAATTTGCAATTCAAGATAGTACGTTCAAGCAGCTCCATTCTTATTTTTGGATACATAGTTTGCGTAATTGATAACCGATCTCACTCCATCTGGTTTGTAGTATACATTGCCAATAAATGTGTAATTGAGCTATCATAATTATGGTAGATGGTAAAGACTGCATTGATTAAATGTTTTAACGATCTAATGTTTTAAGCTTTCCCCAAAGAAATTGAGTTTGAAGATCGCTTTTTAGGTCAAGTGTCATATATATCACTGTCCAATGGAGTATTACTGACAGCCCTCACGAGCTGAGTGAAAGATGTTTTATTTTCAAACCGTATGTAGTCACTGGGGCGTTTTGCGAGCAAGGGAAAAATAGATCTTTGAAGTCCTAGTCAATGGGACACAAGCTTGAATTCCGAACAGGTTTGGGTAGAATCAGTTTGTGTCCAGATGGCTGGAATTCTTTCAATGCCAAAGTGTTTGTGTGCCTCACGAAGTTGTTTCTCAAAGACCATCCACACTTCTGATTAGTAAAAAGGTCTGGTAAGTTGATTTCTTTTCTGTTCTACCTGAAGATTTCTTATGAATCACTCATGTTAAGAGAAGAGGAGCTTGATAATGAGTAGTTGGTAAAATGACAAGTTCTTGCTGTAGCTTTCAGCATTGTATTCTCTACAATCTTTACAACTAGAGTGTCTTTTGAGTGTATTATTCATGCTGCTGGAAATTTGTGCCGACTCTCTGCAAGACTCTTGTCTGAAAGCTCGAGATCACTATTTTTGTGTTTGTAACATATGATTCTTTGCTTCCCTTCTTTGATTTTTTGTGTTCATAACATTGGGAGGGGTGAGTTGTGAGGTTTGTGCTTGTAGTGAATCTCCTAGCTGCGGTGTTACTTCTAGAATGAAAATCCTTCTAGTTTAGCTGATGTTGGGAGACTCATCACAACATGTCTAGAGGGTTTGTAGGTTATTTGGCTAGGGAAAACCCTGTAACATCCATTTGGCTAGGGCAAACTCCTTTGTTGGTCTCAGGGCTTGGGGCGATTTCCCTTGTGACGTGTTTTGTGGGTCATTGAGATCACTTGTAAACGAATAATGCATATTCGCCTACTAGTGATTGTGAGTTGTGGTGGCATTTCGAGTGTGTACCTCTAGTGGATAGGATAGTTAAGTGGACAAGCACAAAAAACGCTTGGTTTCATTTGAGCTTGAGCCTCACCAGCGCAAATTAAAAAAAAAAAAAACATTGGCCTTCAAAATGTTTGAAAATTGTTAAAGCAAAACTAATTAAAATGATTGCATGTCTTATTGTACACTATTTCAATAACCACTACTCATAGGTGTCTCAGTGCAAACTGTTTGATTGAAATCGTTGTCTGCAATTATGTAATTCTGACCAACTTTGCTGCCATTTTCTTTTCCTTTTTGAGAGTATGAACTAGAATAATAAAATTTATCCTCTACTTCTTTCTTATTTTGTCCAGTATTTATCCTCTACTTCATTTATCTGTATCTCCAGCTTAGGCGTTTGAATAGAGTATGGCTTAGCAGGATAATGATTACATTTATTATACTTCAGCGAAACTATTTTTTAGATTATTAATTATTTTGTGATTGATTGTATTTGTTGTTACAGTTCACCTCAGCTTGAGTTTTCTACTCGTGTTGTCCTGGTTTTTAAGATTGATTCGACTCATGCTTCCTCTGTCTCTTCAACTGCACCTTTGGCCTTGTTCATCACAGCTCTAAAATCATCTAACGAAGGTGCCAAATCATCAAGAGGTCAAAGAGGTTGGGGTTGCTCTAGAATTGACTTTAAAATATATATGGCCGAGGTGTGTACCCCTCCGCACCAAGCATGCCAAGGGGAGAGGAAGCTCTGTCATCCTTATCCATCAAAAATGGGCAGAGGCACTAATAAACTATGGACCTCGTCTTCTATGAATCAGTGAAAATGTTTAGAACTGTAGTTTTTTGCCATGATAACCTGAGTGCATGTGATACTGGGTATGCTCCCCGTCTTTGGGCATAATAGAAGCTAAAAACTGGACAATGCTGAGTACAAGTTCCAGCCCGATTTTGGCACAATATATACCACTTCTTCATGGTTTTGCAATCACGAGGTAGCCTAAACTTTAATATTGCACTCTACCAAGGAATCAGTGTTTGAAGAGTCCAAAACACAGTACATGGTAGAAGAATTGTTCAAAACTAAC